>CM077095.1:130293545-131493545 GCA_039513925.1 Platanthera zijinensis
CCACGTAAACCCGAGATCGGCACTCCCTCCTCCTAGCATGCAGCTAGTTCGGCCACCTCTATTTCAATGCAGCTCACGACCAGCCCACTGCCACCTCTGTCGTCACCATATAGCCACGTGGACACCTCAAGCCGGCCTCTTCAATGCTGCTGTTTCACCCAGCTCTTCCGCCCCACCTCAGCTCCTCCACGTCAGCAGGCAACAGCTTGCTCAGTTCCCTCCACGCCTTGCACCCCGCCGCTGATGCAGCCACCGTTTCACCCGAAAGAGAGGAGATTAACACTAACGACTGAATTAATTTCATTTGGCCAAATACTGTAGCATGAACAGTAACGGCCAAATGAAATTAAATTCAGCCGTTTGTGCTAATCAAAATTTATAAATACCTAAATTCTATAGTAAAATGGGGGAGGAAAGGGAGAAGAAAGTTTTCATTTCATCCCTAGATTGCTCAGTTGGAAAAATTCATTCCGGGATCGCTCATAAAGTTGTCTTGTTTTTCTGTATTTATTTTGTTCATTAATCTTGTACGTCTCTTGTAACTTCGCCTTTGTTCCGTATTTCTTCTAGAAATAAACGCCTCTGCCTGTTCTCTAAATATTTTCTTAAACAATTGGACTTCTTTTTCTTTCAGCAGGACAACATCAGTCATCTCCACCTCTTCATAAACAATATTTTGAGCATTAGGTGGAGGACTGTACATGCTCTGAACTGCACTTTGAATATCCTGAAAATTTGGAAGAGAATATATTATCTAGTCTACAACTAGAGGAATCCCTTCCAACTGAGCTGGTTGGCAACCAGACTCAGCTGTCTGATTATCATCACATAGAGGAGGGTAGCCAAGAGTAGCTCTGATGCTATTAGAAGTCCACTTAGCATAGTCAGAACTGGCTTTTATCATAACCCTCTCCCCCTTTATGACTTCTCTTGCAATGCGATCTTTTAAATAATCCGTTTGAAATCTCACTTGATCAACCACATGATGAGTCTCTGTAGTGTAATAATTTTTAAATTTCTTAATCTCATCAATGATACCTTTTTCTGAATCCTTTATGACTGTACTGAGAGAAGCTAATTCAACTGAGAGTTTGGTTTCAGTAGCAGTTGATATAGAGGTAATTTTGTTTTCCAAAGCTGTTGTTTGTTCAGCAAGCTTTGTCAGAGAAATGTCATGCATGTCTATGAGATTATCATTCAATCTCTTCTGATTTTCCAGAACAACGCCTTATTGTACTGCAATGTCTTCTAAAATCTTCTTTGACTCTACTTGCTATTTTACAAGATAGACCACAGCATTTGCACCTTTTTCAAAGAAGTTTAACATGTCTTGTTTCAGTAAATTCACTTCAAATCTTATAGATTTTATATCTTGGGCAAGCTGAAACTGTAAATCCTTTTTACTTTCATCCATATATTTTTCAAGATTTATTCTTTGTTTATCTAACATTACCTGTAACTGAACCAAGAGTGAATTGAAATCCTCAGTAGGAGAAGAAGATGGTTTTCTTGACTGTAATGTCTTCTTATAACTTTGACTTCTCCTTTTTAGTTCAGTTATTTTCTTTGCTATAACTGAGATTCTTCTTCCTCATCTGACTCAAATGAGCTAACAATAACAACAGATTGTTGCTTTTTTGTACTTCCAGACCTACGGGACTTGGCTGCTTTCTCCCCCTCAACTCTTGCATCATTTTAATCAAGGGATTGATCTACTAAGGTAGTCTCATGTTGTATATTTTTATCAGTAGGAACATAAGTCTTAGGAAAAACAGTTATCTCTTCTTGGATGTTAGCTTCCTCTCCCAGTGGAATTTCTTCCACAGTCTCCTTAGAAACTACTGCCTATGTGTCTAGTATATTCTCATCTTGGTCCTCATTCACATAGTGTATCACATCTGTTTCCAGTTCATGAAGAACATCCTCTACTATGTCATTGACAGTTTCATTGTCTAAGATTATAGGTTCTTGTAGGTTTGTCTTAGCAGTTTTGACTACAGAGGGTTCAATCTCCCCCTGCACCACATGCCTTGTTTTAGGTGATCTCATTTGAGGAATGTTTATATCTGGTGCATCACTATGATCTGTATTTGAACTTCCTGGTATTTTAGAATCACTGAAGGATGTGCCTTCCTCTACAACTGTATTTTTCTTATTCTCCTTATTCTTTTCTACTACTGAAGGTTCTCTGGATAGAACTCTATCCCATCTGGACAAAATCCTCATATTCATTTTTCTCATATGATTTATCTTTGTGCCCAATTTTTTATTTAGGTCAGTAGGAATGGCTTTTACTAAATATAGACTTAATATCCTACCCATGTTGGGCTTCTTGATACTCTCAAAGACTTGTCAAATACCAATCTACTCCAATCAGTTTTGAGTTTGAAGATTATTCTTGTCATTTCTCAAACATGGGAGCATAAATTCTGTCATTTGCGCCTGTCTTACACAACATCACTTTCCAACTATTTCTGACAGAAATTTACCTTGAGTATTCATACCCTTTCGATTCAGAGAACTTCCTATTTTTTTGACTGAATCCAATCCACACTAACTTAGTCTTGTAGCAGTTTGGGTTGAATCTACGACATCCTCTTGATTGATTTGAGGTATATGAAATACCTTAGCAAGTCTTTTCTTGGTTATTTTAACCTTTGCCCCATTCACAGTGGATTTAATCTTTGTTGAACTAGAATCTAATGTTGCATTGTTAAAGAATTCCAGTACATCCCATTTCCAGATGCTTGTAGGTTCTAACAGTAGATGTTCAAGACCTGCTTCTTGGATTAGGACAATGACATTCCTAATTTCTTCATCTACAGAGGCGAATCCATTTCGCACGAGTTCGTATCCTTCATTGATGTTTTCAACATTCTTTGGAGCCATTGATGTTGTCGATCTTGATTTCATCGAGTGGAAGAAGTCTCGAATGTCGACTAATAGGAATTTGAGGTCCAGACACTTAGTAAGAACTCAAGAAGTTGTAGTTGATTCCTACACTCAATTTTCTTTATACAGTCAAATCTTCCTAGAATGCGAAAGGGCGCGCTATATATAGGCTTATTCTAAATATTGGAAAATACTTAAAGTAGACACACGGAAATTTTTGGCTGACAAGATGTGTCGACATGAGTCGACACACCTACATGTGTCTCGATATTGCAATGTCGACACTCTTTTCTGAGTCTCAACATCTAATGTCGACACTCTTTCCCGAGTCTCGACACAAGACTATATATGGTGTCGACACTTTTTCCTGAATGTCGACACAAGATTTTTTACTTAGTCAAAATCTTGTTTTTTGAACTGTTACACTTTGATATTTGAGATGTCTATATCTAATAGTGTAAGCTGAATTGATGACCCCTTATTTTAGCTTATTCAACATTAACATCCCAAGTTCAAATTTAAAGAAATTGAACTTCTCTTCTTCTAGTAGTTTGGTAAAGATGTCAGCAATTTGCTTATCTGTAGGAACAAATTCTAGGCTAATATTTTTATTTTTTATATGCTCTCTAATGAAGTGATATCTAATTTCTATATGCTTTATTCTACTGTGAGACACAGGGTTGTAAGCAATAGAAATAACACTTGTAGAATCACATAATAAGGGATTTTCACTTAGCTGTAACTTATAATCTTGTAGCTGATGTTGAATTCAAAGCAATTTAGCACAGCAACTTCCAGCAGAAATGTATTCAGATTCAGCTGTTGATATTGCCACACTTGTCTGCTTTTTTCTACTCCAAGAAACCAGCCTTCTTCCAAGAAATTGACATGACCCTGATGTATTTTTCCTGTCTTCTTTTCATCTTGCATAATCTGTATCTGAAAAACCAATCAGTTCAAAATCACTATTCCTTGGATACCAAAGGCCAAGATTAGGTATGCCCTTTAGATATCTCAATATCCTTTTGACTGCTGTATAATGAGATTCTTTAGGGCATGCTTGATATCTAGCACAGATGCAAGTGGAATACATTATATCTGGTTTACTTGATGTTAGATAAAGCAGTGATCCAACTATCCCCCTATACAAGGTTATATCAACTGGCTTGCCAACAACATTCTTGTCTAAAGACATAGTGGATCTCATAGGAGTTCTCATTAAAGTGGTTATTTCTATGCCATACTTCTTAATTAACTCCTTGGTGAACTTAGATTGACTAATAAAAAGTCCATCTATAGTTTATTTAACTTGGAGACCCAAGAAAAACTTGAGTTCACTCATGCTATTCATCTCAAACTTACTTTGCATTAATTTGGCAAACTTAGTACAAAGTGACTCATTAGTAGAACCAAATATAATATCATCTACATATATTTGTACTAGGATGATCTCGCCTTTAACTTCCTTTAGGAATAATGTATTATCTATTTTCCCTCTTGAGAATTTATTCTCTAGAAGGAACTCAGACAGAATCTCATACCAAGCCCTTGGGGCTTGTTTTAAACCATAGAGAGCCATTGAAAGCAAATAAACATGAGTAGGTTTAGTTGAATCAACAAAACCTGATGGTTGCTCTATATACTCTTTCTTTGAGATTGCCATTTAGGAAGGTTGACTTAACATCCATTTGGTAAACTTGGAAACCCTTGTAAACTGCATATGCTAGGAAGATTCTTATAGCTTCCAACCTAGCCATTGGTGCAAAGGTTTGATCAAAGTCTATTCCCTCTTCTTGTCTATATCCCTTTGCAACCAGTCTAGCTTTGTTTCTTATTATTACACCATTCTCATCTAGTTTGTTTCTATAAATCCATTTGGTTCCCATGATGTTGCAATCTTCTGGTCTAGGAACCAGCTTCCAGACCTTTCATCTTTTGAACTGGTTCAATTCTTCCCGCATTGCTCCTATCCAAAATGGATCCACATTAGCTTCTTCAAACTTCTTTGGTTCTGTCTGTGACAGAAAACTTGAATACATCACAGTATTGTGATGTTTGCTTCTTGTGGTCACTCCCTGATCAGTATATCCTATGATCAATTCCCTTGGATGATCCCTTAGATTCCTAACAGCTACAGGAAGTGTGATTTCATCTCTTGGACCATCTTGATCAATATGCCTAGTCGCTTATCCCGGCTCTTCTTGTACAAGCACTTCCTCAACAATAATGATTTCTTCTTTCATATTCTGCTTTGCTGTAACTGTATCTTCTATAGACAACTCCTTTAGCTTCAAGTCCACACCTATTGTGCTTGATGTACCTGACTCATCATTATAAAACATAGAACTTTCATCAAATACAACATGCACAGACTCCTCTATAACTTGATCCTTTAAGTTGTAGACCCTATAGGCCTTGCTGTGGCTACTATAACCAACAAATATCCCATCATATGACTTTTCAGAAAACTTGGTTATGTATGTTTTCCCATTATTTAGGACATAACATCTACATCCAAAAATTCTAAAATAGGTTATGTTTGGTTTTTTTCCTTCATTAGTTCATAAGAAATTTTATTTAGTCTTTTGTTGATTGAAGCCCTGTTAAGAACATTACATGCAGTGTTTATTGTCTCAGCCCAGAAATATTCTAGGAGTGAAGAATCACTCAACAAGGTTCTTCCAGCTTAAATGAGAGTCTCGTTCTTCCTCTCAACAACTCCATTTTGCTGGGGTGTTCTTGGTGAAGAAAATTCTTACTGAATCCCCAGTTCTTCACAAAATTTTGTCATATAATCAGATTGAAATTCAGTTCTACGGTCACTTCTAATTTTGACACAGAATTATTTAATTCTTTCTGAATTTGTTTGATAAAAGTCTTGAAGACATCAGGAGTTTCGGATTTTTTTTTCTTAAGAAGAAAACCCAAGTGTATCTGGAATAATCATCAACAATTACAAAAGTGTAAACTCTCCTTCCTAAACTATGAACTGGCATAGGACCAAACAAGTCCATATGTAGGAGATATAAACACCTCACTGAGCCTTTGGATTCATAACTCTTGAAAGAAGTTTTAGTCTGCTTGCCTTTTTGGCATTCTGAGCAGATGCTCTCCTTAGAGAATTTAAGGTTAGGACCATTCCTAACCAGCTCTTTGTTGTAAAGTTTGACTATGGCCTTATAGTTCAAGTGAGCTAGCCTCATGTGCCATTTGACACAATGTGAGGCTCTCTCACTTGCAACTAGACATAAGGGAGAGTCTGACTTTATACATAGAAAATTTAAACAGTACAAATTCCCACATTTAGTGCCTGTCAAGATGACCTCTTGGTCACTTGACCTTTTTATTAGGCACTCCTCTTTGTGGAAAGATATAACATAGCCCAGATCACAAAGTTGATTTATGCTTATAAGATTGTATTGCAATCTTTCCACATAAGCTACTTTAGTGAGTGTGACTAAGCCATTTGTGATCTTACCATAACCTTTGGTTATGCCTTTGTAAGCTCTTCCAAATATCACCTTTGGTCCAACCTCTAGAGGGATGTATTCCCTCAGATTTTCTCTTGTTCCAGTCATATGTTTGGAACATCCACTATCCAAGTACCAGATTATTCTATCTCTGGAACTTGGATATTCCTGCCAAATAAGAATTTACTTTTCCTTAGGAACCCAAATTATTTTGGGTCCTAGGTTTTTGTTAGTTGTTACTTTATTAAAGCCACCAGTAAACTTTTAAACTGAATATCTTTTCTGAATATAAGACACTGAGTAATTATACCAGCAATCTAAGACAAAGTGTATTATCTTTCCACAACACCAACATTCATATCTGTTATACCTCCTCTTTGGAGAAACATAAGAATCTTTGTGCTAACATTCCTTTGGGCAGGAGTCAGCAAAATTAACAGCTTTATCTTTACTGGGAGCACAAAACTTGTTTTGTCTCTCAGCTGCCAGATTTCTCCTTGGACCCTTTGACTGGAACATTGGTTGTGGAATTACTAGACTCTTTGGTACTTTTGAATTTTTGCCTCTTTTTCTTTTGGGTTTCACAAACCCAAGACCACTTCCAGGTGTTCCTGAGAAGGTGTCTATTATAGGCAGTACAGTTTTGGATTTTAAAAATTGTTGTACTAGGCTTCTCTCATTCAAAAGTTTCAATTCTAGCTCCTGAATGATTGCATCCTTTTTCTTAATTAACATTATTTGGTCAACAATGATCTTAGTCAATTTTGTCAACTTAGAATTTTGAAGACCAATCTTCTGAGTATCCAGTTTGTGTTGATAATCATAACTTTTTAGAGATGCAATTTCTATAGCTTGTTCTTTAACAAGCTTCTTGCTGTTAACTAAAGCTATCAGCAACTCACCAAATTTAACTGTGAGATGTTGTAGTTCAGCTGCTGAGTTAATCTCATGTGAATCAACCATTGAGTCACATGAGTTTAGCTCACCTTTAGTCTCATAAACAGAAGTCTTAGAGCAAGAAGAGTTGTCATAGATTACCTGTGTACTTTTACAGTCATTTACTTCTGTTTCTGGTTCATCAGATATTGCCATCAAGTTGATCTCCATGTCTTCTTTAGAATCACCATAGTTTGATGAAGTTTGGGTTTTGTATATAGCCCTTCTGATAAACTCTTCTTCATAGGAGAACAGTCCTACAGGTTTTTCTTCTGATTTAGTTGAATCAGTTTCACTATCAGACAAAGTCTTTAACTTCTTTGCAATCAGACCCTTCTCTAATTTCTTGTCCTTATTAAACTTCTTTTTTTTTACTTCCTGTTCTCCTTTCTTTTTACTGGACAGTCAACAATGACATGCCCAGGCCTATTATAGCAAAAACAAATAATGTCAGTCTTAAATTATTTGTTCTGTTGTGAATCATACCTGACTACAGATTTGTCTCTGTGCTTATATTTTCTTTTATTAGAGATTGATCCAGAAGGTTTCCAATTGCTCCACTGCTTCCTCCTTCTTAACATTTTCTTGAATTACGTGGTAAACAGTGCCAGTTCATCATCTGATATTTCTTCTGAAGAAGAACATGCTCCAGTGCTGTCTGTATCTTCATCCCTTCAGGGTGATGATGGGATTTCTCTTCTAGCTTTATTAGAAGTATCTGCTTTGAAAGTTACATATTTAGACTGAGTTGAGTGTCTGGCAGATTCAGCTTCAGCTTTCCTAGAATTTAGCTGAAGTTCATGTGACATTAACTTCTCATATAAGTCTTGGGATAACATATTTCTTAAATTTCCCATCTTTCTTACATCACAAATCCTTATGTCCCATTCTTTATTCAAAAATCTCAGAAATTTGTAGTTTAGTTCATAGTTTGAGAAGTTTCTGCCATAGTTTCTCAAATCATTAACTATTCTAAAGAACTTTTCATAGCATTGTTCAATAGAATCAGTTTTTCCTTGTCTAAAAGCCTCATACTGCTGGTTGAGGAGAGATTTCCTGTCATCTATTACCTCTTATGTGCCTTCCATGTAAACTATGAGGGTATCCCATATCTCCTTGGATTTATTACAATGCACAAAATTCTGAAAGGTTGAGTTGTCTATTGCACTAACTATTATATTATGTGCCCTCTTGTCCATAGTAGCAAGTATCACCTCATCCTTTGTCATTTCTGATAATTTCTTGGGGGTTTGATCATTAGTATCCAAGTCTGATATTTTCATGGGCACATATGTTCCTTCATGTACTGTGACAAATATTCTTTGATCTGAGGCTTTCATGAACAGTCTCACTCTCTGTCTCCATATTGCAAAGTTATCCTTAGTACAAAATGGCAATTTCATATAACTAAGTTCTCTATGAGATTCAGAAGCCATAGATCGGACAATCTTCAATTACCCTTAGGATCTTTTTCAGACTGTTAGGTCTTTCTTTGAAAAACCTCCCTCTGATACCACTTGAAAGTCAAGTATATGGGTAGATAGTCACCTAAAGGGGGGGGGAATATGTGACCTTCTTTTTAAGATTCCTTGCAATTCTTTGTCTCAAATTTAATAGCAATAATATCATCACATATTATAGCGCACACAACCCAAATAAAGAACAACACATGGTACATACAGAATTTATAGTGGTTCCCCTATCTAGGGTACATCTACTTCCCCCTCCTTCCTCACTAGCAATGTGCTAGATAAGGTTATAGCTCCTCCTTATCAACTTAGATCCAAAGATCCTACATGCTCAGTTTCTGTCAAGAAACCTACACTCAGACCAACTAGTCCTACCTCAGAGATTCCTTCAATATCCTACCTCAGGCCCTCTCAAGAACCCTACCTCAGCCTTTATAAAATAGGCCTACAACTCAGTGATTTACCCCAAACCACCTACCTCAGGTCCCTCCAGAACCCTACCTCAGCCTTTATAAATTAGGCTTACAATCTCAAAGAAAAGATTCTCCTACTCACTCAAATCTCTAGGAGATCTTACAATATAAAATGATAATATAAAATACAGATAAGATAAAACCTATAATCTATTACATCTGTTTACACAGATTCTTCAAATCAGCTGCAATTGGATTTCTTCTTGATAGATCTACAGACTGAAAAGTTTCTTCTCTATATCAGCAATCTTCTTGATGTTGATCGACGTGAATACCTTAAAGATGTTGTTGATCAGATACAATTTGATATTCAGATCAACCTAGTAAAAAGGGATCTGAAGATATTCTTGAAGACCTTTGTCTTCTTCCTCTTTCTCGAAAATGTCGCCTGGTTAGGACTTGGAAGAAATTAGAATGAGAAATTCTGATTGCTTGATTTTATCTGTCAGTTGTTCCTGTGTGAATTTGATTCTATATCTCTCTTCTTTTTTTTGAGAAGGCAGGACCTTCTATTTATAGACTTCGTAGATGACTGGATTCTGTTTGATGACGTCAGCAATATACATCAAATTCTTCCTGGACCATTTTCTATTGAAGTATGAGCTTTCTGCAATCAGTTCTGACTTGTCTTGACAATTCTAGTGTTGACTCAACATATTATAAAACATAATTGTCGAGTTGTACCAGATGTCTCATCACATGTGTTGAGATATCTTAGTTATCTCGACACATTCAAACTTGGAATAATTTTCATCAGAATATGAAAGTGTCGAGACATTTGACTTGTCTCGACATACCCGTAATCTGTGTCGACATCTCTAAATACTGTCTTATGTCGAGGCAGTTAGATTATCTCGACACAACTGCCTGCTGTGTCGACATTCTTCTGATTTTGCCTTGTATCGACAACTACAAATTATGTCTTGTGTCGAGACAGTGAAATTGTCTCGACACAATCTGTCTGTTGTGTCGACATCTTCTGATTTTGCCTTATGTCGACAACTACTAATTCTGCCTTGTGTCGAGACAGTGAGGTTGTCTCGACACAATTTTTCTGTTGTGTCTACATCTTCTGATTTTTCCTTGTGTCGACAACTACTAATTCTGCCTTGTGTCAAGACAGTGAGATTGTCTCGACACAATCTGTCTTTGAGGTGTCGACACAATTAAATTGTGTCGACATATATGTGCTTAGACAATTTCTTCACTTTAAATCCTGCACATGTAAACTTAACATACATCAAATACAACTTTGTGTATATCAATGAGTTGATAGGGGACTTCTCCAAATCAAGAACACAATTCCCAATCTACCAAATAGATCCACCCATTTCCATGAGTAACTAATTCCTATAGTGCTCGATCGAGATGATCCGAGGATGAGATAATATTTTTCTGATTTAAGATTCGATTTTCTCTAATTGTTGAATGCTTACAATTTACCATCAATCAATTATTATTATGAGGTTATATCGTCGATGTATAGTTTTCATGTTGTTTTCACTCTTTAGTTAGCCGAGAGGCTCGTAAGAAGAATTGATCGCTCATAGGTAAAAGGAGTAGAACACAATACTCAAGAGAGGACGACGTAACTCTTCTAGATTGGAGTGAAATTCAATAGCGAGGTTTACTACCTAAAACAAGTCTTAGGCGATGCGATTTGAGAATGAGAGTTCGGTCGATACACCTAAGCTTAGTTAAACGTACTTAATCCTCGAAAGAGAACTGCATTTGGGAACCTCCACGGTCAAAGCCTCTTCAACAAGAGAATTGCATTTCTTTTTTCATTCTGTTATTGTCTGTTTCCGAGGTGATTCGAAGATCGAGTACTAGATTATAAACTATCAATTTAATTCCGTTAACATTTCTAGTTTTGTACTTTTCACAACCTAACTCCAATTTCTAATTGATAAGATAATAATGATCTTGTTGGGTCTATTGATCCCAATGTCCCAGATCTGTAAGAAGTCAAACTGGTCAATGACATTCACATATAATGTATTTGATGTGTTCTTAAGTTCATGCATGCAGGTTGTCCTTGATTAGACTGGTGAACAAAAAGGGTAAGATGGAAGTCAGGTAATTTTACTAAGGCAAAAAGCGTTAAGTGATGAGGGCACACTCAATGCTCCCAATGCCAGAGCAGCTGAGAAGAAGGTCTAAGGAAAAAGCATCGAGACAGCTGAGACAGCTGAGAATATTTTCTCAGCATAACCGCTGAGACAACTAAGAAGCTCAATACAAAGAATTGATAGAAGTGTTGGTCTCAGCAAAACTACTGAGATAGGAGATAGTCTCAGCTGTGAAGAAGAAACCGCTGAGACAGTCGAGAAGAAATCGCTGAGACAGAAGATAGTCACAGCTGTGAAGAAGAAACCGCTGAGACAGTTGAGAAGGAACCGCTGAGACAAAGCCAACAAAATTTATCTAAGTCCAGAAGCATTGAGTGAGGCAGGCTCACTCAACACTTCTACAGAAGAGCTCAGTTCAGAATTCGTCGAACTGAATTCTGAGTTCGTCGAGCTGAGCTCAACTTTCGTCGAGCTCAATTTAAAGTTTGAAGATTCTGAGTTCGTCGAACTCAGTTCAGAATTCGTCAAACTGATTTCAGAATTCATCGAACCTAGCTCACCTTTCATCGAGCTCAAGTTAAAGTTTGAAGATTCTGAGTTCGTCGAGCTCAATTCAGAATTCATCAAACTGATTTCAGAATTCGTCGAACCCAACTCACCTTTCGTCGAGCTCAAGTTAAAGTTTGAAGATTCTGATTTAGTCGAGCTCAGTTCAGAATTCATCGAACTAATTTTAGAATTCATCGATCTCAGCTCTCCATTCGTCGAGCGCAGACAAAGTATTTCATGCCGTTGCGGGAAAGCTATAATAGCGCCGGAAGCTACTATTTGTCCTCTTTTGAGGGAGGTGGCGCTCACCATTCTTGGCAGGGCTCACATTCAAATTGTGTCATTTATTGAAATCAACAGATATAAAAGGAAAAGAAGAACAGGGATTAGGGTTAACAAACACAGAAAATGAAAAGAGATGCGGCTGGACTTAATCTTCTCCGACGAGCTTGAAAGCCAAGTCCAGCAGAGCTAGCAAGAAAGACAGAGAAAGATAGCTGAATCTTTTTCCAGTTCAGCATGGTTGTTCTTTCCAGAACAAGGCAGCTGATTTATCTAATCAGCAAGGAGATATAGTGTGTGAAGGGCCGTCAGCCTTCAATAACAGATAGTTGTTCTTCAGTGCAGCAGAAAAGGAGCTAGTTGTAGAAGAAGTCTAATTCCTTATATAGCTAGAGTGTTGGACTGATATCTGCTCAGTCCAAAAGGGTAGACTCTGAGATTTATCTCAGAGTCAAGGTTTTATTTTATTTCAACTTCTTGATTAATTTCATGTAGGATTCAGCTTGCCTGAATCTGAGCTATAGGGCACTTTGTGCCTGAGTTGTAGGTGACAAATTAGTCACTGAGGTAGGTGCCTTGCTGGGGTACTGAGGTAGGATCCAAGTGTGGATCTGAGAGTAGGGATGTCCTCCCAGCCTGAGTAGTAGGACCTAGTGCCTGAGGTAGGTGAATGTTGAGTCACTGAGCTACAGCTGACAAGTGTGTCACTGAGTTGTAGGCCTTGGAGGTGGCTGAGCTGTAGGTGCCTGGAATGGCACTGAGATAGGTACCTAGAAGGGTGCTGAGCTGTAGGAGTGTTGCAGCACTCTGAGAGTAGGGTCTTGTGCCTGAAGTTGTAGGGCTGAAATGCCCGAGCTGTAGGCCTTAGAGATAAGGCTGAGATAGGTGGTTTGAGGACCACTGAGTTGTAGGAGCACTGCAGGGCTCTGAGGTAGGAACCTTTGTGGTTCTGAGGTAACGTTCTGAAGAGAACCTGAGTGTAAGGCTGAGGGCATGAGGTGTAAGCTCTGAGGAGCATTTGGAGGAGTTTGTGCCTTGTCTTACATAAGTTAGAAAGATGATAGGGAAAGTGGATGTACCCAATTGGGGAACCACTATAAATATCTGTGTGATGTGTTGTGTTGGTTGTTCTTATTTATATTGCAGGTTCTAAGGACAAGCTCTAGATCACTTAGAAAGAAAACATCAAAAAGACTAAAGAAATTTCAAATACCTATTCACCCCCCTCTAGGTGGCTAGCTAACCTTGAAGTAATAACTTTCAGATCTTTAAAAGTAGGATTACTCAACCACCCCGAGTATAATACGACCTTGGTTTTTACAAACCTAAACTATTTTCGATATGGTACACTTGTTGTTGTCGATTGCAGGCATAGTTTTAAGCATCAATCGTCCTAGGTAGTGTAACACCCTCCCAGCGCCACCACCGGCATTGGGCAAGGTTCACAACTCGCATCCACCACCCGACCTGGATCAAGGCTCGGGTGGCGCTTGAGGCACTCTGGTCGCCGAGAGGTTCATGCAGCATGTCGGGCGAGATGAAGAATGAGGAGGAGATAAGTTCTACCTATATTAGAGGGGCTCGTGTGGTGCTAGACCGAGCTGTCATGGGAGGTGGTGGAGGAAGAAGGTGGCGAATTCTCGGTTTGGTGGTTTTCTGGCGAGGTGGAGCTCATACAGAGGGGGGCATGGCTCGCCTGAGTTGAGTGAGGGAGAAAGGAGGTGGGCATGGACTTATATAACAGGGTAGGAGGCTGGGATTGAGTTGTGGACAATGTGGGATTAATCCCATATGAGGAGAAATGCACTCCTCCTCTTCCAACTGCCTTAGCCAGGTGGCACTCATTTGGGGGCAAGGTACCATTAAGGTGGAAACATCATAGAGGGGGAAAGAGATGGGTTTGGCCATGGTCTTGGAGGAAAGAGGAAATAGAGGGGGAAAGAAGGATTGCTGTGCCTTCTTTAAAGCCCATTTCCTTACATCATTGTTGTATTTAGTGGCCCAAGGAGTGAAGGGGGGTAGAGACCAAACTAAACTAAGATGGGGAGGTGTACTCCTTAATTGGAAAATTCCAAAAATTGGAAAAAGGATAGTCTGACCAAAGTCAACCCTAGGGTGAGTCCCCCATGCTATTCAAAGTAGGTCCAAACCATCAGGGGTCGGGTCAAAGTTGGGGTGTCGTGCCATAATTAGTTTCTGCATGCTTTTCAGTGCACGATAGCGCTTGATTTGACCATAAATTGACCACCCATCATCAAAAATTATCTGGACGAACTCCATTGACTTCGTATTGATCATACGAATCTAATGCCACTGACCGTAGTCAAATCAAAGTTCGTTTGCTAAAATTTCAAATTTGTGTGTCGCGACGCACTCAAGCGGTCAAAATGATCATACTCGTTGTCTGACTTCGGATTGCATCGCAACAAGTTCTAACACACTTGTATCGACTATACGAAGTCATAGTAACTGACAGAACTCAGATTAGAGTTCTCTAGCTTAATATACAAAAATCTCATATTCGCGACGTTCTACGAGAAACAGTCATATCCACCATATGACCTTGGAATTCAAAGGAATGAGTTCCACCGCACTCGTATTGACTATATGAGGCCACAAAAACTAACATAACTCATGTCAGAGTTCTCTAGCCCTATACCCTCGTTTAGGGTTTTCTCCTACCGCATTATGGGTCTCGGGTAGAGGTTCCTTTCAATTTTATTGGGCCCACTAGGGTTCTAATGCCCCCCAAAAGTCGGGATGTACAAATCTCCCCAGGATTCCATGGTGAAGCAGGCGTTAGATCACGTCTTTCAACATAACACATTATTCGGTGGTGTTCCCGGTTCCCTTATGGAACTCGCAATACGTTGGCCAGTCCCCTCTCCCTTCCGGGATTTCCCGGGGCCTTCGCAATGCTGGATCATCTCGAATAGCATATAATACATTTGTACATGAGGAATTAAGTGGTGTATACTCTGGATAGGCTCTGGGAGGGAAGTCCCTATGGCGCTCCTACGGTTGCGCATTGTTCCGGTGCTCTTCCTATCATCGCAATGCTGGCTCTTCTCACTTCCACTTTACTCCTCCCTCAAACTTTTGGTGATGAGCGTCTATGACCTCATCCGCCGTAATTTAGGCCTTTACTTTTTGTACTAGATTAGGATAGCTAGGGATCGTATCCCTCATTAATGTCGAATAAAACCCACTGGGGCGGAGCCCTCCCTAGTAGGCTCCTCGTAAAAGCTCGGGGTCTACTCCCATTATCTGTCTTGCCTCATATGTAAATTTGCGAAAGAATGCTTTAAGGGTCTCCCCTTCGTTTTGACAGATGCCTGACAGGTGAGAAGGGTCCTTCAAAATCTTTTGATTAGCTACGAACTGGTCTAGGAATTACTGAGTTAATTCTGCAAAGCCATAAATCGTTCATTCCCTAATGGAGTGAAACCATGTTCGGGCTTGGCCTTTTAGCATGACCAGGAAAACTTGGCATTTAAAGGGTCTAGTTAGGAGCATTGTAAATCCATAAAATTGTGGTGAAGTGGTTGATGTGTTCCAATGGGTCGTCGGTCATATCGTAGAACTCAATGTATGGCAGTTTGAAACCGGATGAGACTGGATGCGTCAAAATTTTGGGTGCTAGCGAGGACCAGGTCCGAATAGATCGATGCAAATATGCGGCCCTCCAGCGGATTTGACCATATTGTTTTGTCATAAACTCTCTGATTTCTTCCCAGATGGGTCTTCTAGTGGGATTCAATTCTCAGGAGCGGCCGCCCATTGGCCCTGTTGTTGTTGTTCAGCTTCAGCAACTCTAGTCAAATGGGCTGGGTGTGAAGTGTTAATCTTCTTCAGAGTATTCCTTAGAGTTTTCTTCTGGACAGTTCTCTAGAATAGGGATTGCAGGCAGAGGCGCTTGATTTACAGGTACAGGAGGTGTGTTGATAGCCTGGGCCATCTCCAAATTTTTGAGGAGTGTATATACTTCATCATGTTGTTCTTCCGTGCGGGTGATCCGTCCGGCGAGCACGTTGTCCGATGCGATAATGATTTCCTCTTGTCGGGGTATGTTAATTAGAGAATGGGAGGGCCCCATATTATCAAGTCCTTGCTGGGAAGATCCTTGGGTTGCGCGAGCACTCCTGGCCATCACTGTTAGTCATGAATAATGTTGGCTGGTGGATACTATCTTCAAGCTTTGGGGGAACTTCGCTTCCTACAGACGGCGCCAAACTATTGTAGACAACTCACTGCTCCTGGTAGACATGACTAAATAAGGCTGCATTAGCCCGTGGAGTGGTCGATCTCGCAATAGTCACAAAATAAATAAGGAAGTATACATGACGATTTTATCGTGGAAAAATCCCTCAAATGGGTAAAAATCCACATGACTGATTTGATGCCAGCCAAACTTCACTATTAGTAGCGGTTTACAAATTGTCGGAGGAATCGAGTGCGACAGGCCGTTTCTCGTTATAGCTTCGAGATGAGAGAGATTACAGACACGCTCGGTGGGCGACAGACCGCCTCACGCGAAGCTCAGTTTCTATAATATTCTGACGGTGGCAGACGCTCTTGGATGCTTCACAGATGTTGTACACTATTGTGGCTCGTGTAGAGATGCGTTGATGGGGGATTGCAGAATGCTGCGCACGTAGTAGACTCCTTGGAATGGCTAGAGAGACATCTTCTTCCCTGGAGCGTAGTGGACAAAGACAAATTTTCGGGTGACTCGACAGGAGGCGATGACTTGTAGAAGGATTTCGGCAGAGCTCCGAATTGAGGATGAAGAAAGTTGGGTGGAGGAAAAGTTAGAAATGAGAGGGACCTAGAGAACTTTTTATAGGCTGCAGACAGTGGTTACGGTAGTTATGCAGCTATCCGCACACCGTAACCACCAAAATACTGGGTGCAGACAATATTTAGTATAGTTTCCAATGAATATAAATTAAAATATATATTTTACATGCACATTATGATTAATTTATTAAATATTCTCCCCGCTAACCATGGTGGTTACGCGGATGATTACCTATGAAATAGACGACGACGATCGTGTTAGGAGGATCAGACGACGGAGAGGGCTCCCCTTTGACGAGCGGCCATCTTGGCGGCGGACGACCACCGGAGAAGGAGCCGCGGTGTGACCTTGCCGTCGGGGCGCGGAGGCGGCCGCGACCTTGCCGCCGGGGCGAGGAGGCTGCCGCGACCTTGCCGCCGGGGCGCGGAGGCGGCCGACCACGGGTGGTTTGCATGTCTAGTGCCGGTAGTGGGAACCCGTGCGCGGAACACGTGTGGTTCGCGCATGCTGATCGCGTGTGCGGTAATTATTTCCATGATATTCACCAAGTCAATGGAGATTATGGGTGATTGGCTACTAACACCCTAATTTCTCTATAAATTTAACTTGATATTATCAATAACCTTCACATTCAAGATCGCCACCCCACTCCCAAATGGAGCCTGTTTTTTTTTAAAGCAAATAATGAAAAGTCAAGAACCTATTCACATTTTATGATGTCAATTATATGCTTTGCACAAGAATATAATTATTTGAAGCTGAAGTAAACAGGCCAGCAAATCCAGCAATGAGTACTACTGCAGCAAATCCATCCGAGGATAAATATTTTGGTACATATAATATATAACACACTTATTTTTGCTCGTAGGATCAAATACAGCTGTATGATTCGTGATTTCAACGACGAAGATGCTTCACGAAAATATATTATCGTATTCCTTAATTGCGAGCGTATAAAAAAAATTATTGTATGCAATCCAAACAAATCTGCACGGTTGAAAACACAATCATACTGCTGTATTAACTATTAACTATACGCACAAATACATTCACCGGATATATATGAATGAGAAGAGGAGGCAAAAAAAGTCTTCTCCTTTTCCCGAAAATGACTTGAATCATTCCCAACACGAATCGAGAAGCACCAAACAGCAGCAATGGCTACATGCACGCCGGTGGACCCACTCTCCACCCCCTAAACCCTAAGCTTAAAACTCCCAAAACTAGGGTTTAAGAGTTGCAAGAAAACAGAGAAGAAACCAACGACAGTTCTTGCTTCCAACCAAATCTGAACAAACACCATATCCAGTGCATATAACTCCATTATGTATGTGAACACGCTTCTCCATCGCCCTCCGCTAACGTTTCCCCCATCAAGCTCGAAACCATGGTAATTTCTCTCCTCTATACAGCCGCATGCACATAAATGCACTCTTCCTCCTCCATTCAATATGAGAGAGAGAGAGAGAGAGAGAGCATTCACTTCACCCAAGTAGCTGACTTTAGAGAAGACCCAAGAATAAATGCTCCCTGCTGTCTTCTTCTGACTTTATAGCCTCTCTCTCTCTCTCTCTTCCTTGATCCCCCTCTTTCCCCCTCTGTTTTCTCCTTTCTTTTCTCTATTCTCCCATGGCTATTCCTCTTTAAGGTCAGCGTAGGAAAAAGCTCACACCCTTTCCCAAGGGTCACTTGTGAGTTGTGTATATATAACAAAGGAAAAAACCCCCGCACAAACCCTTCTCTCTCTCCCTCTCTCTCCCCCCAACAAAGAAGAAAGGAAGAGGAAGAGTTGATCCTAAAGTACCAAGATAAAAAAAAACAAAACCAGCCTCACAACCCTAGCTACTAGCCCATATATTTATATACATAAATAAATATATATATGTATATATATAGTTGTGTGAGTAATTAAGTGAAGGAGACCTAGAAAGGAAGAGCTTGGATCGCCATGGGAAGACCTCCTTGCTGTGAGAAGGAAGGGGTGAAGAAGGGGCCATGGACACCTGAAGAAGACATCATCCTAGTGTCCTACATCCAAGAGCACGGCCCTGGAAATTGGAGGGCAGTTCCTACAAACACCGGTTAGCTACCTCTCTTTGTCTTTAATCTCCAGATCTGATTCATTCATATATATATAGTAGTTAATAGCTCACGATCCATCCATATTCTCTTGACCTGCCCTGCTACTTTAGCCCTTAAAGATCTAGCTTCCCATTCCACTGCCATTATTAGGTTTACTTGATTGCACTACTGATGAGGTCATGTCAAGAAGCTTTAAAGCGCCTTCTTTTCCATAATATAACTAGAAATTACAATGAAAAAAGATATACAGTAAAAAAAATCTACAATTTAATTCTATATGTATATATATTATATAATTTATAAAGCTGTGATGGTGGTAATTAATTTGGGGTGCAGGGCTGATGAGATGCAGCAAGAGCTGCAGACTGAGATGGACAAATTATCTTAGGCCAGGCATAAAACGTGGCAACTTCACAGATCAGGAAGAGAAGCTCATAATTCATCTTCAAGCCCTCCTTGGAAACAGGTTCTCCTTCTTCCCCCACCCCACTTTCTAAACCCTAATTTTATTAATTTACCTCTACATATTCCTTAATAAAATAATGGAATAATTCAATTAATTACCATTAACAGCCATAATTAGGATAAGAATGAATGGGGGCACATTCTATCTTATCTGCATTCTACCTTATTTTATTTTATGGTGATTATTATGTACAAAACTATTTTAAGCATCAAAATATTTATATTAAGTGTAAATCAAAATAAATTCATTCAAATGTTCACTTTTAATCCACTCAATCAAAATTGAATCTGAAAGCAGCAGTGGACTCGTGAACAAAACCGCATAAGATAGACACTTTAATCGAAAATTAATTTTGGTGAATTATTGATAGATATTTTGGGAGTGTAAGATTTTAAATTTTACAACTTTAATAAAAAATTGCATGAGTATTATAGCTCCAATTATAGATCCGTTTTAAGAGATAGACTCAGGACATTGAGGAGAATAATTCTGAGAATTTTCATTATAATTTTTATTTTTATGTTTTTAATTACTATTTTTTAAAATGATTTGCACATTTTCAAAATAAATTTGAGCGTAGCATTCACTCATTTTAAAAGCAGTATAATTAAACTAGTAATTTTAATTTAATTTTACTGTTTTGTGAAGAGGCAGAGGGTTGATTAATATGGTAATATTAATTAACTTTCAAATAACTAGGCTTTGGAAATAGTAATCACCCAAACAACCGCTGTTAATTCGTTTTAATGAGTCAAAAGTTATCGTTGGGCAGTAAATATTTAAGCAAAACTGACATATAATTTAAATAATTAATTAATCGTACTTATAATTGGATAATGTTGTAAGATAAAAGGCTAAGAATAAATCATTTATTTATAATCAATACTAAAAATTTAATTAATTTTTTTGTTGTTGATAAATTACATAGATGGGCAGCCATAGCCTCCTACCTCCCGGAGAGAACAGACAACGATATAAAAAACTATTGGAACACCCACCTGAAGAAGAAGCTCAAAAAACTTCAGCCGGGCGCCGACGACACCGCCGGAGTTCCCGCGAACGCCGCCGCCCACCATCACTCCATCTCCAAAGGACAGTGGGAAAGAAGGCTTCAAACGGATATCCACATGGCCAAACAAGCCCTCTCCGACGCTTTATCCCTTGACAAGATGAAGATGGAATCGCAGACATTGCCGCCGCTCCGGCCGGCGAACACCCCCACCTACGCTTCGAGCACCGAAAACATCTCCCGGTTACTCGAGAACTGGATGAAGAGCCCCCCAAAATGCGCGAGCAGGGAGAGTTCGCGGTCGGCGGGTCAACGCTCGGCCGGCAATATGTGCTCCGACTCGACCACCGCCGAATCGACGACGACGATGGGGAAGATCTCGACCTCAAACGATACGCCATTCCGACCGGTGAAGTCGGAGCCCTGCTACTTCTGGCAAGAGGAGTGCAAGGTTATAAGCATGGCCGGGGCGGCGGCGCCGCCCCCGCTGTCATTCATAGAGAACTGGCTCTTCGACGATTTAAGCATGGGGAATGGGGGAGAAGACTTGGTGGACTTGCCGTTGAGTGATGCTTCAGAATTGTTTCAGGATTAATAATTATGTTCATACATCGATTTCTAGCTACAGCCATTAATTTAGATAGTGTTTATTAAGACTCTGTTTGGGGGGCTTATTTTCACCGGTCAAGCGGTTACGAGACCGCCTGTACTGGACCTTAATAAGCTCCGATACATGCGGTCGTAACCGCTTGACCGGCGAAAATAAGCCCCCGAAACGGAGCCTAACTCATCTTGAGCAATGCCTATAATTAGTTAATACTTGTTGATTAAACTTGCTACCTTCAAATCTGCTGCAAGCTTCAATCACAAAATGGTTGATTGAAAGCATGCTAATTAATTGATTACTTCATATATGGGAGCAGAGGGTTGCAGGTTTAATCTGAGTAGAGATGGAAATTAATTAAGCATTCTTGTTTTAGTTCTTCTCTCTTAATTACTTACTTTGAGCAGCCTTGAGGTGAGGGGGTGAATAGGAGAGGTGATTTGAAAATAAATATTTATTTGTTAGAAGAGGTAAGGCCTGAAAGTAATGCATGATTCTGTAAGTTAAGGTTACTAACTGTACCTGGAATCTAAAACAAGTGTATTTATATTCATCAGTGTATTTGCAGTCATTTATGAGTCATGGTGTGCAAGTAGCTAGAAAGCTTTTTTCAGTTGATTTTGATGACTAGTAAGGATATTTTGCTGAAGGATTTCTTTACATTGCATTGTATAGAGTAGATGCCCGGCGGCCATCCATGGAACCGCTGTTTCGCGCCGTTTTTGTGCCGCGGAGAGCTAGGCCAACCGTGTTGGGATGTGGAGAGCTCCGACAATGGTGTGTCTCTTGCGAAATTATTGTCTCTCCAATCCATGACCTGGGTTTTGGAATGGAAAATAAGTGTTGCGGTTTAATATGGTATCAGAGGTAGAGGGAGATATGTTGGACGGTTCAGCATGAATCAAAAAAAGGAATGTCAAAATTAGTCCCACATCACATACCCGGGCGGTCGACTCGTGCTTTAATAGACGTCACCTCTCCTATGTTTGACCTGAGTTTTGGAATGAAAAATGGGTGCGATGGTTTAACATGCCTTTGTATACAAGTATATTTTTGTTTGGTCACGATTTACCCACGATTAAGGCTCCCTTTGAGGAGTGATTTTGCTCCATTAAGTTTTGATAAAAATGCCGCGATGATTTTGCTCTAGTAAATATGCATAAACACTCCAGTCATAAAATATATGTTTGATAGTTCATAACCATATTATTCATAACAAGCAACACCACCATCATGCCAAAAGAAGCCTAAATATTTCAGGATGAGCATCGATCGAAAGGACCCGTGCAAAATAAATTCTTTATACTATTGATTTCATCAAGTCTAATCCAATTAATTGTGGGACCCATGTAGTCGTGTTCAAAAGGTCCGATCGGACCGCGCCGGTCGGGCCCGAGCTTTTTGCCAACCGGGCTTGGCCCGGGCCCAACTTGAGCCGGGCTGGGCTCGGGCTTCGTCTCAAAGAGAGCGCGCGGTAAAGCCCTTCACGCCGGCCCGGGCCGGCCTGTTTTCCAGGCGGGATTAAAATCCCGCCTAATTGGCGGGATTATCCCGCCTAAATATAGGTGGGATTAAATCCCGCCTAATTGGCGGGATTTTCCGCCAGCCCGGCCGCCAGCCCGAGCGCTGGGCTAGCCTGGGCCCGGCCCCCGAGCTTTGCCCGGCCCTGCCCGGGCAACCGACTAAAATGGGGGGCCCAATAAGGCACCCATGTCCGGCCTTGGCCCAGGCCAGGCTTTTCCCGGGCCGGGACTAGCCAGGCTTTTTCGGGCCGGGCTCGGGCGACTTTCCGTGCCCGGACTTTTTGTACACAACTAGACCCGTGCAAGATTTTTCAGTTTTTATCTCATTCATGTCATCATGTGGTATATTATTATTATTAATGTAGTATATTATTTTCATGGAGGTCAAATATTTAAGTTTTTTATCACCATTTATAATTAGTCTATCTCCATGTAGTATATATATAGTATATTTAGCTAAACATATTCTATTAATTATAATTATTAATAAATTTTATTTTGAAAATGAGAAAAATACATTCAAACTCCGTGAAGAATAGTCTCCTCACGAGAAACTAAAGTTTTTTTAATATGGATCTCAGGTCTCTACATAAGCCACCAACCAATTGGTATTGGATTGGATTCTTGCATTCTAATGAGAATACACTCTTTACTCTAGCGCTTGAGTGGCCAAAAATCTACCCCAAATAAAATGCCCTCATTTTCTATAGCAACGTACTCTTTTTTGAAACCTTTCTAGGTGTTAGCAATGATTTTGTTTCTTCTTCTTTTCCTATTCATATTTCTGTCTTTTTTGTTCTCCTCTACCTACAAACATTAACATTTGGTGTTAGGGGAACATAAGTACTACTTTGGTTTAGGAGATTTTCTTTAGCTGAGATCTCAGTATTTTCATATCTCTTGTTGTTTAGGGATTGGTGAAGGGCCATACTTTATTGTTACAGTTCAAATGTGACTATATTATTGTTTGTCTCAATTAATTACTTTCATGTTTGATCTAACATGTTTATTAAGTTTCATGTTAACATGCTTGCTTAGAAAGCATCTCTACTAAACTGAAGAGACTTTTCCCATTAATAGTGAAACCTTGATGTTCAGCTTCTCAACTTTCTAGCATCATGATCTTCCCCAAACTCTTTGCTCTTATTTAACATGCATGACAGTGTAACATCCCTATTCCTACTAGAACTCTTGATATTGTTAGGGCATGACAAGTGTCATGACATATGAGTTAGGGCAAGACGGTTACCCTAGGGTTCCTTGAAACAAGGTGAACTCACATGTTGCACCCAATGGAGCACAAGTCAACTTAGGTCAATTTACCTCAAATTGAACCCACAAGAACAAATTGACCTCACCACTATGCCGCTAACACCAAGGGATACCCAATTGACCATAAATCCCATGAGTTGGTCAACCAAATTGACCAAATTGATCAAAGTCAAACTTATGTCAACATAGCTTTATTCAACACCATTATGCCCAATTGACCTTCAAGACCTCAAATTGACCTTACCCATGTCAAATTGACCCTCAACACCATTAGGCCCAAAAAGGGGGAAATGAGAACCCAAGTTAATTTCAATGGGCTAAGGCCTCATGGTCAGCCCATCCTACAACTCATAAGCATAATTACCTTCCCTACTCACTGAATATAACATGCAATGACATGCAAGGGGATAAATTGGGGATTCCCCCAATTTCACATAAGAAAAGGAGCAATTCAAGGATTAGAGGTCACATGGCACTCCCATCCTCTTCCCAAACCTTTCTCTGAACTCACTAAGGCATTCTGAGCCAAATTCCAGCAGATGTGGACACTTGGAGCCATGGGTGAAGCATCCAAGGGAGTGAACGACCAACCTTAATTGCTTTTCCATAAACAGTCAACCCCACCCTCCTTCAACATTTCCATCACCTTCAGAAGTACCTAAGGAGTCGAGAAGCGCATATACCTGGAGAAAACGGGCTCAAGATCACTGGATTGGGCAAGCTCGCCAGAAACCACCATTCACGATTCACCGTCACAACACCCACCGCCAAGCACAATTAGAGGTTCGTTTCTCCTCCCCTCCCTGTGTGCTAGCTTTCTAGATCATTTAAAAAAGATTTCAAGCTTAATTAAGCTTGGATCCATGCGAGGAGAGGGAGAAAATGACATGCTTTTGAGCATGCTCAGGATTGTCGGAGAGGCAGTTTTTGGCCGACATTCAGCCGCCAATCGATGGCCACCACCTCAATGGAGGAGGTGTTGGTGGTGGCCGGTCGTTGAGGTGAAAGTGTGGTCTGGAAATCGAGGTTGAAGTTGCTTCAGGATGGGTTGATCTCCACCATTGGCTGGAGCTAGAAGATAAGTCGGTCCTGTCGGATAATCTTTATGATTCGCATAGTATATGATATTATACACTATAGTTATAATATACGTGTTATTTAATTCTGTCATTGAAAAAGACTTATTAATGCTTGATTCTAGGCCTCTTAGAGGCAGATTTAGAACAAATGCCAAACATGAACATTATAGCCCTTGGTCACTACTTTCCATAGGATTTTAAATCATCATGATTGGTACCATATAGCCCCCTGAATCTCTATTCTCTTAGGGGTTGTCCTAAGGGCGGTCCAGTGAAATGTGAATTTATTTCACATGGATATTTGCATGGGTCTAATATTTTGGCCATGCATGTATATATCCTAGACACACTCTCTGCCCAAAAATCATATTTTTTGGGCAACATTTTTTTACAGTTTATGAAATAATTTAATTATTCCACTTGCATGAAGTTAGTAGTTATGAAAATGGTGTGCATTTAGCACAAAGGGTGTATTTGGTGAATTTCTCTCAAATGGCTTGTTGCATGGCAATGAGATCTTGTCCAGACATGTATTAGGATTGGATGTATCACCTTTGGAGAAATTGGAATTTTTGTACTTAAAATTCCTAGGTCTTTTAATTACATTCAACATGTCACATTTTAAAATAAATGAAATAAATATAACTAAATCACCTAGGAAAAATCCACAACTATATTATAAGTATTATTAGGACATTATACACCTCTATAATTTTATTGGGAATTATTGAAGATCATTTACTTTGTTGAATTAATTTATTGGTATTTTAATGAAAAATCATGGCTAAATTATTCTAGAAAATTTCAAAATTCTGGCTAGTCACATTTTATATTATTATCTGTCATTGAAAAATTTAGTTGGAATTCTTAGAGCAGTATTTTATATAGTTTATGTACAATTGTTGATTAATCACTATTATGGGTTTATGATTAATTAGAGTTATAATGTTTTTGGAAAATGATTAAACACTATTGAACATTATTTTGAGTAAATATAACCCTCTGGAAATTTACTTATAATTTTTGGATTCATTTGAAGGTACTTCATGTTCAAAATTATATAACTCCCTCTTATTGGTGAAATTAATTATTAGGCACAAAAATAATGGAAATTATATGAAATTATGATAGACCATATATTTCTTCATACTGAACCTCTGGAATAAATATTAGATGCACTGGATTTTATATGACAATAATGTCTTCACAAATATCATGAATATTAATGAAAGATAATCCTATGGGTATATAATCACCTAGAGGGGGGGGGGGGGGGGTGAATTGGTGATTTTTAAAATACTTTAGTAAATCTTTATCACTTAACAATTTCAGCAGTTATAGAACTTTGAACACAGCACACGCAACAACAATCCACAATACACTACACACACATAATTTATAGTTGTTCCCCTATCTAGGGTACATCCACTTTTCCCCTTCTTCCTCACTAGCAATGTACTAGATAAGGTTATATCTCCTCCTCTTTAACACAGATCCAAAGATCCTATAGTCTCAGTTTCTGTTAAGAAACCTACACTCAGACCAATAGGTCCTACCTCAGAGATTCTCCCAATCTCCTATCTCAGGTTCCTCAAGAACCCTACCTCAGCCTTTATAAACTGGGCTTACAACTCAGTGATTCACCCAAAACCACCTACCTCAGGTTTCTTATGAACCTACCTCAGCCTTTATAAATTAGGCTTACAAATCAGAGATAAGATCTCCTACCCACTCAGATCTAAAGGAGATCTTATAAAATAAAGAGGTAAAGTGTAAACAACAACAACCTTCAGAAAATAGAATGTTTTTAATTCTGACTTATCTGTTAGCACAGATTTTTCAACTCAACATCAATGGATTTCTTCTTGATAAATTGATTTGATGAAAAGTTGATTCTCTGGATCTACAATCTTCTTGATGTTGATCGGCGTGAATTCCTTGAAGAAATTGTAGATCAGATCCACCTTAATCTTCAGATCAACCTGGTGAAGGGATCTTGAGATTTTCTTGAAGAGCTTCGTCTTCTTCCTCCTTCTCGGAATTATAAGAATGAGAATTTCTGTTTGCTTTTTTTGATTATGTGTATTGTCTTTTTGGTGTAGACATCCCCTCTATTTATAGCCTTCATGGATGGCTGGTTTCTAAATAATGACATCAACATCTGACATCATTCTTCAAATTCTCCCCTTAAAAAGTTTCTATTGACATATCACATTTTTATAGCTGAAGTGACAGTTCTGACTTTTCTTGACACTTCTGTGTTGACTCTGCACATCTTCAGAAACATAAGTGTCAAAATGTCAAAAGTGTCTCGACACTTATGTCGAGACATCATAGTAGTCTCGAAACAATTCTACTTGGAAGAAATTTCATCTGAAACTTGAAAGTGTTGAGACAGTTGATTTGTCTCGACACAACCATCTTTTGTGTCAACCTTTTTAATTTTGCTTAGTGTCGAGAAAGTTAGATTGTCTCGACACAACTATCTGTCTGATGTCTACATACTTTATTTCTGCTTTGTGTTGAGGCTTCTATACTTTAATCCTTTATTGTCTCGAGATAGTTGGTTTGTCTCGACACAATTTTACTTAGAAAAATCTCCTGCCTTCTTTGTATTGTCTCGACACAACTGCTTCAAGCTTTATAGTGTCAAGTATGCTGACTTATCTCGACACTACTGACTTAGTCTTCAAGGTGTCGAGACAACTAACTTTTCTCGACACACCTTCTACAAAAGTGTTGGCACAGGTGAAGTTAGTCGACACTTTTGTGTTTAGCCATTTTTATGTAGATTGTGTTGACTTCACTCAACATTTTGCTGACTTGTCTTGACACAACTTCTACAAAGGTGTCGACACAGTTGAAGTGTGTCGACACTTTTGTACTTAGCCATTTTTCTTGAAAATCTTGTCAGCTACTCGTGTCCACCTGTCCAATCAATATGAAATAGACATCCTGCATACATAAACTTAAATATACATTAAATACAAATATGTGTATATCATTGAGTTTGAAGGGGCTTCTTCAAATCAAGTATATTATAACTAATGTTCCCAACAATCTCCCCCAATTTGGAGAAGTAATAACCCCAATTCTATGATATACAACATGATACCAAAACATGATGATAGAGTGATAAATTCAATAGTGTTGTATAACATATGAAGTGACACAATTGATAACACATATAGACAACATAGTGCAACCAAAATTTTTATTATAAATTTGTTCAAGGGTTACATTTGTGTAATTTGTTATACTGATCTAAAAGTAAAGGTACAAAAATGCCTAGAAAACATATTCTAAGGATGCTCTGGTTCTTTGATGATTATGTATTTTCCAGATTGTATCTTTGCTTTTACTTCAAACACCTTGACATCTACTATCTTTTTACCTTTATCAACCTTGGCCTTATAAATCTCTTCCTCCTTGAGCCTTTGTCTCTCATAATAGTGATAAGTCTTGGGAAAGTGTTTACTGGGCTCAACAAAATTAGCAGGGATCTTCCCTGTCTTCAGATCATGTTTGAATTTCTGGATAACCTCTTGATGCTTTAAATGTTTAGCCCATTCTTTTTCATGATACCATTTACCCCTATCAGTAACATTAGCATTAACTGCTTTCCATGCAGTTAGTATGATTGATCTGGAGGTTGGGCTCCACTGTTCAAAGTCAGGCCTAGCTTCAGTTTGTTCCCTAAACCTTTTGTTTGACAGCTGAGCCTCTTTTCTATTTCAGCATAACAAATGTAGACATCTCCACCTCTTCACATATTACATTTTAAACTAGTGGTGAAGGACTGTACATATGTTGAACAACAGCTTGAATGGCTTCAAATTGAATTTATGTAGGAGGATTGTACATGAATTGCTTAGCAACATGAATTACTTCAAATTGAGTTGGTTGACAACCAGAATCAGCTATTTGGTAACCATCATACCAAAGGGGAGGATGTCCTAAAGTATCTCTGATGTTGTTTGATATCCAGGTAGCATGCTAAGAACTGGCCCTTATCATTACTCTCTCCCCCTGATAAGTAAAGTTTGTTTTAAAGAAGATAGATTTGGTTTTATATAATCTTTTACGTATATAAGTCTATCTCTTTTTTACTTACTTATATCTTGTGGATTAAGGCAAGAGTACCTATCGCATAGGAGTATAGTATTTTGTAGAAAATATCAAGGTCGTATTTTTCCTGGGATCGGTGTTAATTATTCCACTTTTTAGAACGGACTATTATTTTATCGAATGAACGGAGTAAAGTTTATATTTAAAAACAAAAGATAGAAAAATATATATACGTGATTTAATTAAGATAGGGACTTAGAAAGTAGTCCTCGATTTCAGAATTACTTTGAGAGAATATTAATTCAGCTATTAAAGAACAACTTTATTTCTTTATTACCTAACTTAACGAGAGGGTCCCTTTGGTAGCATCACTGACTCGAAAGTACGACCGGGGAGGCTTGCGTTTAAAATGGGTTAACGTAAACGTAGTGTCTCTTTACCTGATATATGATCAATTAACAGAAAACCCAAGTTAGAATAACTAGAAAGTAGAGTTGAAATAGTTGAAAATAATATCCAGCCCAGAGCTCATCTTGACCAAGTGCTAAGGGTTCTTAGCCTCTTCTCAGGATGGGGGCGGTATAAAGTACCGAAAATAATATCTACCTATTTATCTTAATCCATGACTTAAGCTTTCGCTTCGCCTTTCATTCGGGATAGGGTAGTAAAATCTAAAATTTTTTAGAGCTTTTGCACTATCTTAATCCAGGTCATAGGCTTTCGCCTCGCCCTTCATTCCGGATAGTATGAAATAATAAGGTTTTTGAAAATAATTTTGAAAGCAGTTTCACACTATCTTAATCCAGGACATAAGCAGAGCTTTGCCTTTCATTTGGGATAGTATGAAAAAAAAGGAAAGTAAAACTAAAAATAAAGCAGTAAAGTACTCAGAATTGAATTTGAAAGAGTCTATTTTATAAAGTCCGAAAAATTATTACAACTTTCTAAAAAGATGAAAAGAAAGCTAAAATATTACGACTTACAGAACTTTTGAATACTTGAAAGCTACTACCAGTTCCTTGTCAGAGAGCTGGGGAGTCCTAACAGTTCTTAAGGAAGCTGCTGGTGTTCGAATAATTCTTCTCAGCCCTGCCCTCCTATTTATAGAAAACATTTTCAAGTGACACGCCCCCTGACACGGGCATGTCGGGGTGGGCGTGACAGGTTCACGGGCATGACTGCCAATGTGTCGGGAAAGGTGTCGAGCTGGGCTGAACTTCAGATAGAATTTGATCAGGTCACGGGCGTGTCTAGTAGCTGATTCATTAGGTGGCGTGGGGCGTGGCGACAACGCGACAGCTTGCTGGCATTTTGGATAGAACTTCAGGGCACGGGCGTGTTGATTTTGTCACGGGCGTGTTCGTGGTTCCGGGCGTGACTTTGGGTATGTCAACCAATATTTCTGATTTTCCTGAGAAACAAAAACAAAAACAAAAAATGATTAAAATAGGGCTGTCACGCCCTAGGTCACGGGCATGACTATGGGCGTGACCTAAGAAAAAAATCAGAAAAAATTAGAAAATAAATATAAAACATAATATAACAAAAATAATTAGTTATATATATAAAAACTAAGGTTTTATTTATAAATATGCAAAATTAATATTATACAAAATTGTATATTTTTATACTCATCAAATACCCCCATACTTAGATTTTTCTATTCCAGAGCAAATATAGAGTTGAGTATATTTATAAGTTATGAAATTTTCTATTTACTATCAATTTATTTCTTCAAGATAAATAGGTATAAACATCCGGTGGATAAAGAGTTAAATGCTATCGTATATATATATATATATATCATTGATATCAGAGTTAGAATTTATAACCATAAAAAGTTTTTTGAAAACAAATAGTAAGCATATATTAAAATCAGATATAACAAAGATAGATTGGCTTTATGACTACTATATCTTGCATGAGATATGTTGAAAAATTACAACCTATTAATTATGCTCTCTCAAAATTTTAAGCAAAATTAATTTAATTTTGTAGTGGTTTTAGGGGATATCAACTTGGTGGTTTTGCCCATACAGCGGCTTTGAATGTAGGAGGTGATGAATTTTATCCTCTCACCTTTTTTTTATATTCATGCATTGTTACAACTATTTTAGGAAAATATTTTCCAAAATAGAAAAAAAACTTTGCAGAATTGAACTTTGAATTAATCCAATGCATATGTTTATGAGCACATACTCCATTTCATATGGTCTTTTAACATTTATTGGATGCCTATGTTTACGGATTTTTTTATTCCCATGGACATAAGATCTTTTCTTTTTTAGGAGCACATACTTTTAGATGCTTGCATGCGTAAAGACATGTCAAGCGAAATAGTAGGTAGGGGTTGTAAAAATAATTTTGATAAAAGATTTTGAGAGCAATGGTAATAACTTGATATTTTCTATATTTTAATAAGATTGAAGTAATGATAATTACAGTCTAAAATTGTTTGGTGAACATAATATGTTTTGCTTCTATTGTATATATATGTATTGTTTTTGATATATTAAAGCAGGCTTGCTAAAAAAAACTAACTCTGATTGTAATGAAATTTTACAAGGTAGGGTTTACAAGTTTATTCCGGATATTTATATCTATCTAGTTGTGAGAAGGAGTTAGTAAATTTGAAAATTGAATAAATTGCATTTTTGATCAACTCAGAGTTTTGGAATATATATACATAGTATGGTTTTGAAAATTTTGACTTGTTTTGGGATGAGTACTAAAATAAACAATGCTTTTATTGAAAACATATAAGTGATAAAAACAATTGCAGCTAAAAGCACCCCCATACTTATGTTAGGCATAGGTATGAAGTGAAAAATATGTACAGAATATACAAAAGCATAAAAGATGGAAATATACAAGTGAATTTATATTTTCGAGGTTATGGAGTAGTGTTAGAGTTTCAGGTTTTTTTTGAAAAGGGTCCCCAGTAAAATATAGTTTTAAACGGTGCCCGTTTACTTTGAAAGTTCCTTGTTCAAGGTTCGAAATAAGAACAGTCCCATATGGCCAAATTTGTTTAACAGTAAAGGGTTTGGTCCATCGGGATTTTAATTTTCCTGGAAATAATTTAAGGCGTGAGTTATATAGTAGGACAAGATCACCTGGTGAAAAAGATTTTGGAAATTTAATTTTCCTATCATGATAAACTTAGATCGCTCTTTATAAAATTTATTATTTTCATAGACGTTTTCACGCCATTCCTCAAGTTCATTGAGTAGAAATTTTCATTGTTCGGCGGCTAAGTTTGTATCTAAGTTAAGAAATTTTAGCGCCCAGTATGCGCGATGTTCTAATTCTACAGGTAGGTGACATGCCTTTCCATATACTAAACGATAAGGTGTACAACCAATCGCAGTTTTGAATGCTGTACGGTAGGCCCAAAGTGCATCATCTAATTTGAGGGACCAATCTTTTCGATAGGTATCTACAGTCTTTTCTAATATGCGCTTTAGTTCTCTATTGACTACCTCCACTTGGCTGCTTGTTTGGGGGTGATAAGCGGTAGCGAGTTTATGAGTAACTCCATATTTGGCTAACACTTTAGCCATCTGGGTGTTACAAAAATGAGTACCTCGATCACTAACTATAGCCCTAGGCGTGCCAAAACGTGAAAATAAGGTTTTCAGAAATTTAACGATGACTCTCGAGTCAGCGGTGGGAAAAGCTTGCGCTTCAGCCCACCGTGAAACGTAATCGACCGCTACTAAGATATAATGATTTTTAAAAGAAGGAGGTAAAGGGCGTACAAAATCTATGCCCCACAGATCAAAAATTTCACATTCTAAGTAAAAGTTTTGGGGCATTTCGTCCCGACGGGAAATGTTACCTGACCGTTGGCAGCGGTTGCAAACGCTTACCAATTTTTGAGCGTCCTTGAATAAAGTAGGCCAAAAGAATCCTGCTTCAAGGGCTTTACGTGCAGTCCGGTTGGATTGATAATGTCCGCCGGTTGGTCCTTCGTGGCAGTGCCGTAGTACTTTTAGTCCTTCCTCGTTTGAAATATATCTTCTAATTACTTGGTCCGCATTGACTCGGAATACATACAGGTCTTCCCAAAAGTAGTTTTCAAGTCAGAAAAGAATTTCCTCTTTTCTTGAATTGAAAATGCTTTTGGAAGGACTCGGGCTACTAAATAGTTAGCCAAGTCTGCGATCCAAGGAGTAGAAGAGTTTGTTACCTTTTCGAGGGCGAGGAGACTTTCTTCAGGGAATTTATCTTCGATATCGGCTTCCACGAGTGTATCTGTTGCAGCATTCTCTTGTCGAGAAAGATGATCGGATGCCAAATTCTCTGCGCCTTTATTATCTCGAATCTCTAAATCAAATTCTTGTTATAAGAGAATCCAACGTAATAAATGGGGTTTTGCGTCTTCTTTAGATAGTAAATATTTTAAAGCAGAATGATCCGTAAAAACTATAACTTTCGATAGCGTGATATAAGATCTAAACTTATCAAATGCGAATACAATCGCCAGTAGTTCCTTTTCCGTGGTCGTGTAATTGGTTTGTGTGGATGTGAGAGTTTTACTTGCATAATAGATAGGATGAAAATATTTATCTACTCGTTGTCCTAAGACAGCTCCTACCGCATAATCACTCGCACCACACATGATCTCAAAAGGAAACGACAAGTCTGGGGCTACTAAAATAGGAGAGTTGATAAGTTTGTCTTTAATAATATTGAATGCTACTAAGCATTCACTATCAAATATAAATGAGGCTTTTTTTCTAATAAATGAGTTAATGGTTTCGTTATTTTAGAGAAACTTTGAATGAAACGTCTATAGAAACCTGCATGGCCTAAGAAACTTCGAATAGATTTTACATTTGTTGGAGGAGGAAGTTTTTCAATTATTTCTATTTTGGCCTTATCGACCTCGATTCCCTGGGAAGAAATTTTATGACCGAGAACTAAACCTTTCGCGGATCATAAAGTGGCATTTCTCCCATTTCAACACTAAATTCGCGTCTTCACAGCGTTGAAGAACACGAGCGAGGTTATCTAAACACATATGGAATGAGTCTCCTAAATACGGAGAAATATCCATAAATACTTCCATAACGTCCTCTACTAACTTGCCGAAAATCGCTAGCATACATCTTTGAAATGTAGCTGGCGCATTACAAAGTCCAAATGACATTCACCTATAGGCGAAAGTACCAAAGGGGCAAGTGAACGTAGTTTTCTCTTAGTCTTCAGGGGCTATAGGAATTTGTAAATACCCTTGAATAACCATCGAGAAAACAATAATATGAGTGAACCGAGAGTCGCTCTAATATTAGATCTATAAATGGTAGTGGAAAGTGATCTTTGCGGGTGTCATCATTTAATTTTTGATAGTCGATGCACATCCTCCAACCCGTAACAGTACGTGTTGGAATTAGTTCATTATTAGCGTTTGGCACTACCGTTATACCGCCCTTCTTAGGGATGACTTGTACGGGACTAACCCATGTGCTATCTGAGATTGGGTAGATAATTCCTGCGTCTAATAATTTCATTACTTCAGCTTTTACGACATCCTTCATATTAGGATTTAAACGTCATTGGGGCTGGATAGATTTACGAGGGTTATCTTCCAAAAATATTTTATGCGTACAAAAAGATGGGTTGAGTCCTTGGATATCAGAAATTTGCCATGCTAATGCATGACGATGTTGTTTTAACACTTCTATTAATTCAAACGTTTTCTTATCATTTAATTCAGCAGAAATGATAACAGGGAGTTTAGATTTGGCTTCAAGGAAAACGTATTTTAAATGTGCAGGAAGTGTTTTCAGCTCGAGGGTTGGTGGTTTTTCATACGAAGTTGGAGTTTTTAGAGTTGTAGAAGTTAAGGATATAAAAGGTTTTAAAGGGTCATCGGTAGACATTTCTTGTGAAAGGGGTAAGTCTGCCAAGTCCGATTCTTCTACAGTTATTGAAAGTAAATCAGAATAGGGAAAACCATTTTCCTCAAAAGAGGCTTTCGCAAGATAGCAGGAATCATCGTTTATTAAAGAATTTTTCATAGAGGGATCTATATCGATAGTAACCTCGTCATCTCCTACTCGTAAGAGAAGTCTACCGTTACTTACGTCTATTATCGCGCAAGTGGTTGCGAGAAAAGGACAACCGAGAATTATGGGAACATCAGCGTCTTCCTCTATGTCAAGTATAATAAAGTCTACTGGGAAGATAAACTTGTCTATTTATACCAGAACATCTTCTACTATCCCTATTGGATATTTAATAGAACGATCTGCTAATTAGATGCTCATTTTAGTTGGGCTTCCTAGTTTTTGAAAGAGCGAGTAGGGCATTAAATTTATGCTAGCACCTAAATCTGCTAACGCATCTTTTATTAATAGATTACCGAAGAGACACGGGATGGAAAATCGTCCCGGATCGTTTAATTTTGGGAGTAATTTATGTAATAAAACAGCTGAACACTCGGCGTTAAGGAAAACTCTCGAAATATCTTCGAGTTTCTTTTTATTTGAAAGTAACGCTTTTAAATATTTTGCGTATTTAGGCATCTGTGCAATTGCCTCGCAGAAAGGTATATTGATTTGAATTTGTTTTAGCATTTTTAGAAAAAATTTATATTGCTCATCTTCTCGCTCATCTTTTAATTTAGATGGATAAGGTAAAACAACATGTGGGGACGAAATTCACGGGGGTTTAGGAGGCAGACACATAACGGGAAGTGGTGTAGGGAGGCTAACCTTAGCTTCTTTTTATACCCTAACGGGTGGTGGTAGCTCCCTGCCACTTCGTAGTTTGACGGCTTGTCAACTTGGTGAGTTACTGGAATGGCCAGTATCCGTGGATTTGGTTCCGTATTTCCTGGCAAATTACCAGGTTAGCGTTCTGATAGTATTTTTGATATTTGTCCAATTTGTGTTTCTAAGTTTTTAATTGATCCGGTCAGGTTCTGGATATTGGACTCATTAATACTGACATATTTCGTGAATATGTCTTCTATCGGGGTTGGCCTAAATTGGTGCGGTTGTGGTGGTGGTGTTTGTGGTTGTGGGGGTTGCGGTGCAAATCCACTTGGATTTGCAATCGGAGGGCGTTGAGCATTATTGGGGTTGCTCCATGAAAAATTAGGATGGTTCCTATATCCTGGATTATAAGAATTATTATTTAAGTTAATATTAGGATTATAAGAAGGTCTATAAGAGTTCCCCATATAATCAATTTCTTCAATTACATTATTATTCGGATTCCAAGTAGTTGTGGCGGAGGAAGCAGATATTTCTGTCAATTGTTTAGTTAAATTTTCTACTTGGAGTGCTAAAGTAGAAGAAGTATCGAGCTCATAAATCCCAGCTTGTTTAGGGCGTGACCTTGGCACGTTCCACTGGTACGCGTTCATGGCCATCTCCTCAAAGAGGGTTTGAGCGGCCTCAGGGGTTTTATTATTGAGCGTGCACCCAGCGACAGCATCAATGGCTTTCTTGGTTTGAATATTCAAACCATTATAAAATATTTGTACCTGGAGCCAAGTTAGCAGTGCGTGATGTGGACACCGACGTAGATATTCCTTAAAACGTTCACAAGTCCCATAGAGAGACTCGGACTCGCCTTGCACAAAGGAAGAAATATCCGCACGCAGACGTGCGTTTTTTGCAGGTGGAAAGTACTTTGTGAGGAATTTCTCGGTCATTTCAGCCCAAGTGGTAATAGATCCTCTAGGGAGAGAACCTAGCCACTGTTTGGCTTTCGTTCATAGCGAAAAAGGAAATAAGCAAAGACAGATGGCATCATCAGTGACGCCATTTATCTTAAATGTGTCGCATATTTCTAAGAAGTTGGACAAGTGTGTGTTTGGATCTTCGTCGGGCAATCCATCGAATTGAACAGAATTTTGAATCATTTGGATTATACTCAATTTAATCTCGAAGTTATTATTAGCAATTGGTGGACGAACGATACTAGACCCGGTGTCATCTAAATTGGGTCGTGCATAATAAGACATGGTCCTTTTGGGGACCACCTCTGGCATTTGTTGTTGCTCTGCTGCCATTTCTTGAACGTGTACGGTGCCTACGGACTCTTCAAGATTTAATACAAACTCTTGATTCAGAGATCGGAGGCACCTGCGAAAGGTGTGACCGATTTCAGGATCAAGTTCAAGAGTTAAATCAGATGGAGTTCTTACGGGTCATACACTAAAAAAGACTTTCTATAAAAACAAAAAAATAAACACAAAGTAAAACAACAATAAGTTAAAAATAAATAAACACACAAATACAAACACACGAAAAGACTAAAACAAGAAAATAACTAAAAATAGGTTTTTTTATATAAAACAGGTTTTCTATAAAACAGGTTTTATAAAGCAGTTTTTATTATAAACTAGTTTTTTTTAAGAAGAAAAGTTTTATATAAAATACGTTAAAATAGCAAGTTAGGTTTTTTGTGTTAGAATTCGTTAGTGGTTAATAAACTTGTTAATAAAAAATTAGGTTTTAATAAAAACAGAGTTTTAAATTCAGGGAATTTTATGTTTGTTTTATTTTTATAAAAACTAAGGTTTTTTAATTAACAATAAAAAGAAAAGATAAAATTAATAACGTTCTTTTATTTTTAAATATTAACATATATAAACGAGTCCCCGACAACGGCGCCAAAAAGCTTGATAAGTAAAGTTTGTTTTAAAGAAGATAGATTTGGTTTTATATAATCTTTTACGTATATAAGTCTATCTCTTTTTTACTTACTTATATCCTGTGGATTAAGGCAAGAGTACCTATCACATAGGAGTATAGTATTTTGTAGAAAATATCAAGGTCGTATTTTTCCTGGGATCGGTGTTAATTATTATACTTTTTAGAACGGACTATTATTTTACCGAACGAACGGAGTGGAGTTTATATTTAAAATCAAAAGATAGCAAAATATATATACGTAATTTTATTAAGATAAGGACTTAGAAGGTAGTCCTCGATTTCAGAATTACATTGAGAGAATATTAATTCAGCTATTAAAGAATTACTTTATTTCTTTATTGCCTAACTTAACGAGAGGGTCCCTTTGTAGCATCACTGACTCGAAAGTACGACCGGGGAGGCTTGCGTTTAAAACGGGTTAACGTAAACATAGTGTCTCTTCACTTGGTATATGATCAATTAACAGAAAACCCTAGTTAGGATAACTAGAAAGTAGAGTTGAAATAGTTGAAAATAATATCCAGCCTAGAGCTCATCTTGACCAAGTTCTAAGGGTCTTAGCCTCTTCTCAGGATGGGGCGGTATAAAGTACAGAAAATAATATCTACCTATCTATCTTAATCCAGGACTTAAGCTTTCGCTTCGCCTTTCATTCGGGATAGGGTAGTAAAATCTAAAATTTTGCAGAGCTTTCGCACTATCTTAATCCAGGTCATAGACTTTCGCCTCGTCCTTCATTCGGGATAGTATGAAATAATAAGGTTTTTGAAAATAATTTTGAAAGCAGTTTCACACTATCTTAATCCAGGACATAAGCAGAGCTTTGCCTTTCATTTGGGATAGTATGAAAAAATAAAGGAAAGTAAAACTAAAAATAAAGCAGTAAAGTACTCAGAATTGAATTTGAAAGAGTCTATTTTATAAAGTCCGAAAAATTATTACAACTTTCTAAAAAGCTGAAAAGAAAGCTAAAATATTACAACTTACAGAACTTTTGAATACTTGAAAGCTACTACTAGTTCCTTGCCAGAGAGCTGGGGAGTCCTAACAGTTTTTAAGGAAGCTGCTGGTGTTCGAATAATTCTACTCAGCCCTGCCCTCCTATTTATAGAAAAAATTTTCAAGTGACATGCCCCCTGACACGGGCGTGTCGGGGAGGGCATGACAGGTTCACGGGTGTGACTGCCAACGTGTCGGGACAGGTGTCGAGCTGGGCTGAACTTCGGATAGAATTTGATCAGTCACGGGCGTGTTGATTTTGTCACGAGCGTGTCTAGCAGCTGATTCATTATGCGGCGTGGGGCGTGGCAACAACGCGGCAACTTGCTGGCATTTTGGATAGAACTTCAGGGCACAGGCGTGTTGATTTTGTCACGGGCGTGTTCGTGGTTCCGGGCGTGACTTTGGGCGTGTCAACCAATATTTCTGATTTTCCTGAGTAACAAAAACAAAAAATAAAAATGATTAAAACAGGGCTGTCACGCCCTAGGTCACGGGCGTGACTATGAGCGTGACCTAAGAAAAAAATACAAAAAAATCAGAAAAACTTAGAAAATAAATATAAAACATAATATAACAAAAATAATTAGTTTTATATATAAAAACTAAGGTTTTATTTATAAATATGCAAAATTAATATTATACAAAATTATATATTTTTATACTCATCACCCCCTTTATGACTTCTCTTTCAATGTGATCTTTGAGGTCATTCTTGTGAAACCTTGACCATCCAAATAATTGATGCCTGAGGTTACAGTATTTTTGACCTTCAGTAAATTATTATCCAAATCTTTATCAAAAGCTTTGATACCTTTTAACGAGGCTGAGTGAGTTTTCAGTTGAGTTTTCATGTCCTTTGTAGCAACAGCTATTATGGTTTCTAGAGCAGTAGTCTTCTCTGTCAGCTTGACCAAGGATTCATTGTACATAACAGTCATGTTTTCATCCAAAATCCTTTGATTTTCAAGGACATATCCTTGTTTGACTATCATTTCATCCTCAGTCTTCTTTGCATCTTGTTGTTGTTTAGCAATATAAATAACAGCCTGAGCTCCTTTCTGAAAGTAATCTGTCATGTCTATTTTAAGAAGGTTTACTTCAAATCATATAGATTTTATGTCCTGAGCCAGTTGAAATTCCAGCTCCTTATTCCTTTCATCCACATACTTTTCAAGTTGTGTTCTTTGTTGGTCAAGCATAATTTGTAGTTGTACAAGAAAAGAACTTAAGTCTATATATGGAGCAGGAGTTATTCCAAACTGTATTATTTTCTTGTAGCTTTTTTTCCTTTGCCTGACTTCCTCAATCTTCTTTTTCTTCAACTAAGAGGCTTCCTCCCCCTCAGAGTCAGATGAGCTGTTAATTGCAACTATTGGTGGTGTTTTATCTCTATTAGTGTTAGGAAGCATATTGTCTATCTCCCCTTCAACCCTTGCATCTTCTTGAGCAAAGGAGAGGTCTTCCATTATGATATTTTCCTGTTGACCTGGAGGGTCAGGAACATGATCTTGTGGGAGAATGTCTTCTAACTCCCCCTATATGTCATCTTCTTTATCAAAATGAGTTTCTTCTTCAATCTCCTTATAGACTGCATTTCCAGTGTCTTTATCTATCATCTACAGATCTTGTGCAGTAACATCAACCAGTCCTTCTGTTGTGTTCAGGACAAGGATCACATCCATCACTGTTTTGTCAGCAATTTCACTTTCTAATGTTGGAAGCACATTGGGGTTTTCTTCTTCAATGTGTCCCTTCTCTGGAATTATCTACCCCTGCAGCTGATCCCTAGTTCTAGATGAGGGCCTGGAAGATTTCTTAATGATTGCTTCTTGTTGTGTCTCAGAACTTCAACTTCCTTGTTCACCCGAATCACTGGAAGACTCATCATTGACAACTACATTCTTCTTCTTTTTCTCTTTCTTTGTGCTAGTTTCAGGTGCTTCCTTTGTCAAGACTCTGTCCCACCTTAATAGAATCCTCATATCCATCCGTCTCATGTGGTTGATTTTTGATCCAAGCTTAAGATTTAGATTGTTTGGTATGACCTGGACTATCAATAGACTTAGAATCCTGACCATGTTTGGCTTCTTGATACTTTCTTCTATCTTCTCAAAGATTACTCTACTCTAGTCAGTCTTGAGTTTGAATATTACTCTTGTAATAAACTCAAACATCTGAGCTGATATCCTATCATATGCTCCAGTTTTACACAGTAGCACCTTCCCAATAATTTATGACAGGAATTTCCCTTGGGAATTCATACCCTTCCTGTTCAGGGTGCCTCCAACCTTGGTGATAGAAGCCATTCCACACCACACCAATCCTTCAGCAGTCTTTGTGGTGTCTACTTCATCAGCCTGCTCGATTCTTTGTATCTCTAAATCCTTTGCCAACCTACTGGGTGTGATTGTAACTTTAGCTCCATTTACTATAGACTTAATCTTAGTTAAAATTGTATCCAGTGTTGCATTAAAGAAGAATTTTGTTACTTCTCTCTTCTAGATGTTCGTTTGTTCAGAAATAAAATAATCTAACCCTGCTACTTTGATTAGGTCAATGACGTTCTTGATTTCTTCTTGTGCAAAGACAAATCCGTTGTGCACGAGTTCATAACCCTCATTGATGTTGTCATCGATCTTGGGAGCCATTATAATGGGGAGAAAGGGAGGAAGATGTGTCAACTAATGGAATTCTAGGTCTTGACACTCAATGATCAATCTCTCAGGATTTTATGTAAGCATAGGCTCAACTTCTTTCTCACCCTATTTATAGTAGATGCCACAAAAGTTGAAAAGGCCCGCACTGCTAAAACTATTTCGAGATTTAGGAAAAGACCTAGTGTCGACACCAGTTTGTCAAGATGTATCGACTCAAGTCGACACAGATTTTATGTCTCACTACACATATACCTTAGGGTCTTGACACCCGTATGTCTCGACACCCACTTTAGTTTCTCGACACCTAAAATTATCTTGTGTTGACACACCTTGATGTGTCTCGACACATTACTATCTATGGTGTCGACATATTTTCTTGTGTCTCGACACAGACTAGTTAAAATTTTGATTTTCTTAATTGTACATTCTTCGCACTTATTAAGTTTTTCCTTGAAATATAAATTAGTAGACTTATTTACTATCCAATCAGATGTATATCTATGCTATAATAGTTTTACTCAAGGTTTAACATTCCAAGTTCAAATTTGAAGAAATTAAATTTCTCTTCTTCCAAAGGCTTTGTTAAAATATCAGCAACCTTTTTAGTTGTTGGAACAAATTCTAAGCTAATATCATCATTTTCTACATATTCTCTAATAAAATGATATCTAATTTCAATGTGCTTTGTTTTACTATGTGACACAGGATTATTTGCAATAGAAATAACACTAGTAAAATCACAGAATAAAGGAATTTTACTTAGCTGTAAGTTGTAGTCTTATAACTGGTGCTTAATCCAAAGCAATTGTGCACAGCAACCACCAGCTGAAATGTACTCAAATTAAGCTGTGGATATTGCTACACATGTTTGCTTTTTGCTGCTCCATGATACCATCCTCCTTCCAAGAAATTGACATGAGCCTGATGTGCTTTTCCTGTCTTCCTTACATCCTGCATAATTTGCATCTAAAAATCCAATCAGTTCAAAATCACTATTCCTAGGATACCATAGGCCAAGATTAGGTGTGCCTTTTAGATATCTCAATATTCTTTTAACTGCTATATAGTGAGATTCCTTAGTGCATGTTTGATACCTGACACAAACATATATGGCATACATTATGTCTAGTCTACTGGCTGTTAGATAGAATTGTGATCCAACTATCCCCCTATATAAGGTGATATCAACTGGATTCCCAGCACCATCCTCATGTAAAGACATACTGGACCCCATGGGAGTTTTCATTTAAGTGGTAGTTTCCATGCCATACTTCTTGATTAACTCTTTGGTGAACTTAGACTGACTAATGAAAAGTCTATCTAAAGTTTGCTTAACTTGGAGACCCAAGAAAAACTTGAGTTCACCCTTGCTACTCATCTCAAACTTTCCTTGCATTAACATAGAAAACTTTGTGCAAAGTGACTCATTAGTAGAACCAAATATAATGTCATCAACATATATTTGTAGTAGGATGGTCTTGCCTTTGACTTCCCTTAGGAATAGTGTTTTGTCTATTTTCCCTCTTGAGAATTTATTCTCCAGAAGGAACTTAGACAGAGTCTCATACCAAGTCCTTGGGGCTTATTTTAAACCATAGAGAGCTCTTAAAAGCAAATAAACATGAGCACGTTCAGTATAATTAACAAAACCTAAGGGTTGCTCAACATAGACTCTTTCTTTAAGGTTACCATTTAGGAAGGCTGACTTCACATCCATTTGGTAAACTTTGAAACTTTTGTAGGCTGCATATGTTAGGAAGAGTCTTATTGCCTCCAATCTAGCCACTTAGTGCAAAAGTTTGATCAAAGTCTATCCCCTCTTCTTGTCTATATCCCTTTACAACCAGTCTAGCTTTATTTCTGACTATAACCCCATTCTTATCTAGTTTGTTTCTATATATCCATTTGGTTCCTATGATGTTTTAATTATCTGGTTTGGGAACTAGCTTCCAGACATTGCATCTCTTGAGCTGATTCAATTCTTCCTGCATTGCACCTATCCAGAATGGATTCACATTAGCTTCTTCAAATTTCGTTGGTTCTATCTAGGACAGAAAGTTTGAGTACATCACTGTGTTGTGATGTTTTCTTCTTGTGGTCACACCCTGTACAACATCTCCTATGATCAATTCCCTTAGATGATCTCTTAGATGTCTAACAGCAACAGGTAATGTGACTTCTTCTCCTTGACCACCTGCATCATGCTGAGTTTCTTCTCCTTGCTGTTTCTGTGCAAGCCCTTCTTCAACTATGTTGACTCCATCTTGTATATTCTGGCTTGCTAGAACAATATCTTCTATAGTTAGCTCCTTTAGCTTCAAGTCTTCACCTGTTGTGCTTAATGAACCTGGCTTATCATTGTAAAACATAGAACTTTCATCAAATACAACATGAACAGACTCCTCCACAACTTGATCCCTCAAGGGTTAGACCCTATAGGCCTTACTGTGGTCACTATAACCAACATATATGCCTTCATAGGACTTCTCAACAAACTTGGATATGTATGTTTTCCCATTATTTAGGACATAACATCTACATCCAAAGATTCTGAAATATGCCAAGTTTGGTTTTCTGTCCTTCATAAGTTCATAAGATATTTTATTCAATCTTTTGTTGATTGAAGCTCTATTAAGAACATAGCATGCTGTGTTGATAGCTTCAGCCCAGAAGTATTTTGGGAGTGAAGAATCACTTAGCATAGTTCTTCCAACTTCAATGAGAGTCCTATTCTTCCTCTCATCAATCTCATTCTACTGGGGTGTTCTTGGTGAGGAAAACTCTTGCTGAATTCCTAGTTCTTCACAAATCTTTGTTATATAATCAAATTGAAACTCAGTTCCATGATCACTTCTAATTCTTACCACAGAGCTGTTCAATTCATTCTGAATTTGTTTGACAAAAGTCTTGAAGACATCAGGGGTTTTAGACTTTTTCTTTTAAAAGAAAACCCAAGTGAATATGGAATAGTCATCAATAATTACATAGTTGTAGACTCTCCTTCCTATACTATGAACTGACATAAGACCAAACAAGTCCATATGCAAGAGGTATAAACACCGCACTGAGTCTTTGCATTCAATACTTTTGAATGAAGCTTTGGTTTGCTTGCCTTTTTGACATGCTGAGCACATTCTCTCCTTAGAACATTTAATGTTAGGGTCATTCCTAACAAGCTCTTTACTAAAAAGTTTGCCTATGGTCTTGTAGTTCAAATGAGCTAGCCTCTTGTGCCATTTGGCATAGTGTGAGGCTTTCTCATTTGCAACTAGACATAAGGGTGAGTATGACTTTAAACAAATAAAATTCAAACAATATACATTCCCACATCTAGTGCCTGTCAAGATGACCTCTTGGTCACTTGACTTCTTTATTAGGCACTCATCTTTGTGGAATGTAATGTCATAGCCAAGATTAAAAAGTTGGCTTATGCTTATAAGGTTGTGTTGTAACCTTTCCACATAAGCTACTTTTGTGAGAGTGACTAGGCCATTTGTGATCTTACCATAACCTTTGGTTATTCCTTTGTCAGCTCCACCAAAGATCACCTTTGGTCCATTCTCCATGGGGACAAATTCCCTCAAATTGCCTCTTATTCCAGTCATGTGTCTGGAACAACCACTATCCAAGTACGAGATTGGTTTTTCTCAAGTGCTTGGACATTCCTGCAAAATAAGAATTTATTTTTCCTTAGGAACCCAAGTTGTTTTGGGTCCTAGGTTCTTGTTAATTGTGGCTCTATTGAAACCACCAGTGTATTTCTTAACTGGATATCTTTTCTGAATATGAGACACAATGTAATTGAACCAACAGTCCAAGGCAAAGTGTCCTATCTTTCCACAACACCAGCATTCATACCTGTTGTACCTCCTCTCAGGAGGGATAGAAGGAACTTTGTGCTGACATTCCTTAGAACTGGAATCAGCACACTTGATTGTTGTATTTTGATTGGGTACAAACAAATTATTTTGCCTCTCAGTTACAACTATCCTCCTTTGAGCAGACACATTAGGAATAGCTTTCTATTCACATATGAACTTGGTCCAACTAGTCCGGACTTCTGTATTTCTTTTCCTTTAGTCTGAAACATAGCTTATGGAATGACTGGACCCTTTTGTCTTGGCAGTTTTTTTGCCTATTTTCCTCTTGGGTTTAACATACCCAAGACTACTTCCAGGTGTTCCTGAGAAGGTATATATAATGGACAATACAATTTTAGGTTTAGAAAATTGTTGTACTAATCTTTTCTCATTCAGGAGTTTAAATTCCAGTTCCTGAATAGTTGCATCATTCTGCTTCAGCAATAGGATTTGATCATCAATGATCTTAGTCAGCATTGCCAACTTAGAATTTTGAAAACCAATTTTCTGAGTATCCATCTTATGATGATACTCAAAACCTTTTAGTGATGCTATATCTACAGCTTGTATTTTGACAAGCTTCTTGCTACTTACTAAGGCTTCCAACAACTTTCAAAATTTGACTGTGAGCTACTGTAGTTCAGTCACAGAGTTAGTCTCATGTGAATCAAACTTTGAGTCACATGAGTCTAGCTCATCCCCAGTCTCATATACAGAAGTTTTAGAACATGTTGAATTGTCATAGATTATCTGAGTATCCTGATAGTCAAGAGCTTCTATTTCATGATCATGAGATAATGCCATTAAATTGATCTCCATATCTTCTTCAGAATCACCATGGTATGATGAAGTTATGGAGCTTTTCACTTTATATATGGCCTTTCTAATGAACTCATCTTTATAGGAGAACAGTCCAACAAGTTCTTCTTCTGACTCAATTGAGTCAGTATCACTATTAGATAAGGTCTTGGATTTCTTTGCCATTAGACCCTTCTCTGATTTCTTATTCTTATAGAACTTATTTTATTTAGACTTTTTATTCTCCTTCCTTTTTACTGGACAATCAGCTATGACATGCCCATGCCTATTACAACTGTTGGAGTGGATGAGATCAAACGAATGGGTAGATCCACGAACTTGCTTTGGAGGGAAGGACGAGCGGTGATGATTGCCAAGCTGACAAGCCTCACAGTTGAGGGGAGGACTTTCGGAAGGAAGTTGGGGCAGAAGCAGACGAAGAAGTCGTGGAGGAGCATGACCAAGGCGAAGATGCCATTGGAGAAGATCTGTGGAGGTGTTAGAAAAATGGATAGAGCAGAAATGTTGTCAAGGAAGTATAGGCCGCCATTCTCAGTCTCAGTAGCAATCGTCCGTCGGGAGTCCGGATCGTGAAAAGAACAAGAAGTAGAAGTAAATGTGACAGAACACTGTAACTGCTTGCAAAGAGAGGTCACAGATAATAAGTTGCATGGAAAATTGGGCACGTAGAGAGTATCTGCCAAGAGAAGAGACGGAGTGACAGGAACCACTCCTGTCCCATTGACCGGTGAAGGAGAGCCATCAACGAGAATAACTGGGGCAACCGATCATGTGTTTCTAAGAGAGAAAAACACTGAGGATTCCCGGTCATATGATTGGTAGCACCGGTGTCAATCAGCCATTTTCCTTGAGTAACAACGTGGGCACTACCAGATGATGTGACCACAGATGTGAAAGCCATGAAGGGAGTAAAATAAACCGCGCGAGAAGACATAACAAGCCGCGCAAACAGCAGGAAGACGTACGACAAGGAAGGCCGCAACCAAGAAGCAGAGGGAAAGAGGTCGCACGGCTAGAAAGAACAAGCCGCGCGAATAGCAAGCAGGACGAGTAGCAAAGAAGGCCGCAGCGGACAGGGAGAGGAGTCTGCAGTGGTCACGGTGACAACACACTAGTGGCAAGGAAAGCCATGACCAATATGCAGAGCAAGGCAAAGGGGAAGAAGTCGGGCGGCTAGAAGACAGACCGAGCGAACATAAGAGGGGGTTGCTGGGAGGCGAAAGGCGAACAAGGCAAAAATAGGTCGCGGCGACAGGTCGCGGTGACTAAAGAGGAGGAGGAGGGCGCGACGACTAGAACAGGTCGCAAGAAAGAAGCAAGCAAAATAGACAGGCCATGCGAACAGGGCGCAAGCAAACAGGCGGAAGAAATAGGCCGCGAAAAATAGGTCGCGCGAACAGGAAGCAAGCCACGCGGACAGGTCGCGCGGTCAGAGAAAGCACAAAGAATCAGGAGGAGTAGATCGAGTCCTCTGATACAACAATAAAAGCAAATAATGTCAGTCTTAAATTGTTTATTCTGATGAGAGTCATACCTGACCACAGATTTGTCTCTGTGATTGTCTTTGCTTTTACTGGAGCTTGATCCAAAAGGATTCCTTTTATTCCACTGCTTCATTCTTAGTATTTTATTGAATTGCCTGGTAAACAGTGCCAATTCATCATCTGATGGATCTTTTGATGAAGATCAGTCTCTAGTGCTATCTGTATCTTCATCCCTTCTTGGTGATTATAAGATTTCTCTTATAGCTTTCTTAGATGTATCTGCTTTGAAGGCTACAGATTTATTCTGGGTTTAACTTCTGGTAGATTCTGCTTCAGCTTTTCTAGAGTTTAGTTGAAGCTCATGTGACATTAGCTTCCATACAAGTCTTGGGTAACATATTTCTTAGATTTCCCATTTCTCTTACATCACAAATCTTGATGTCCCATTATTTATTTAGGGATCTCAAGAATTTGTCATTCAACTCATAATTTGAGAAATTCCTGCCATAGTTTCTTAAGTCATTTACTATTTAAAGAACATTTCATAATATTGTTCTATAGAATCAGTTTTTCCTTGTCTGAAGGCCTCATACTGCTGGTTGAGGAGAGATTTTATGTCATCTCTTAGTTCTTTTGTACCTTCCATGTATACTATGAGTGTATCCCACATCTCTTTAGATGTATTATAGTGCACTAGATTTCTAAAAATTGAATTGTATATTACACTAACTATTATGTTTTGTGCTCTTTTGTCCATGGTGGCAAGTACCATCTCATCCTTTATCATTTCTGATAGTTTCTTAGGTGTTTGAGCATTTGTATCTAAAACAGATGTCTTTATTGGGACATGTGGTACTTCTTGTACAGTGACAAAGATTCTTAGATCTGAGGCTTACATGAATAATCTTACTCTCTGTTTCCATATAACAAAGTTGTCCTTAGTACATATAGGCATTTTCATATAACTGAGTTCTCTATGTGATTCAGAAGCCATAAATATGAAATTATTAACACCCTTTGGATCTTTTTCAGGCAGTTAGGTCTTTCTTGAACACCCTCCCTCTGATACCACTTGAAAGATAATCTTATGGGTATATAATCATCTAGAGGGGGGGGGGGGGTGAATTGGTGATTTTTAAAATACTTTAGTAAATTTTTATCACTTAATAATTTCAGCAGTTATAGAACTTTGAACACAACACACACAACAACAATCCATAACACACTACACACACATAATTTATAGTGGTTCCCCTATCTAGGTTACATCCACTTTTCCCCTTCTTCCTCACTAGCAATGTGCTAGATAAGGTTATATCTCCTCCTCTTTAACTCAGATCAAAAGATCCTATAGTCTCAATTTCTGTTAAGAAACCTACACTTAGACCAATAGGTCCTACCTCAGAGATTCTCCAAATCTCCTACCTCAGGTTCCTCAAGAACCCTACCTCAGCCTTTATAAACCGGTCTTACAACTCAGTGATTCACCCAAAACCACCTACCTCAGGTTCCTTATGAACCTACCTCAACCTTTATAAATTAGGCTTACAAATCAGAAATAAGATCTCCTACCCACTCAGATCTAAAGGAGATCTTATAAAATAAAGAGGTAAAGTGTAAACAACAACAACCTTCAGAAAATAGAATGTCTGTAATTCTGACTTATCTGTTAGCACGGATTTTTCAACTCAACATCAATGGATTTCTTCTTGATAAATTGATTTGATGAAAAGTTGATTCTCTGGATCTACAATCTTCTTGATGTTGATCGTCTTGAATTCCTTGAAGAAATGGTAGATCAGATCCACCTTAATCTTCAGATCAACCTGTTGAAGGGATCTGAAGATTTTCTTCAAGACCTTCGTCTTCTTCCTCCTTCTCATAATGGTAAAAATGAGAATTTCTGTTTGCTTTTTCCGATTCTGTGTATTGTCCTTTGGTGTAGACATGCCCTCTATTTATAGCCTTCATAGATGGCTAGTTTTTGGATGATGACATCAACATCTGACATCATTCTTAAAATTCTCCCCTTAAATAGTTTCTGTTGATGTATCACATTTCTGTAGCTGAAGTGACAGTTCTGACTTGTCTTGACACTTCTGTGTTGAATCTGCATATCTTCAGAAACATAAGTGTCGAAATGTTCAAAGTGTCTCGACACTTATGTCGAGACATCATAACAGTCTCAACACAATTCTACTTGGAAAAAATTTCATCTGAAACTTGAAAGTGTTGAGACAGTTGATTTATCTCGACACAACCATCTTTCTGTGTCAACCTCTTTAATTTTGCTTAGTGTTGAGACAGTTAGATTGTCTCGACACAACTGTCTACCTGATGTCTACAAACTTTATTTCTACCTTATGTCGAGACTTCTATACTTTAATCCTTTATTGTCTCGACACAATTTTACTTAGAAAAATCTCCTGCCTTCTTTGTATTGTCTCGACATAACTGCTTCAAGCTTTATAGTGTCAAGTATGCTGACTTATCTCGACACTGCTGACTCAGTCTTCAAGGTGTCGAGACAACTGACTTGTCTCGACATACCTTCTATAAAGGTGTCGACACAGGTGAAGTGTGTCGACACTTTTGTGTTTAGCCATTTTTATGTAGACTGTGCTAACTTCACTCAACATTTTGCTGACTTGTCTTGACACAACTTCTACAAAGGTGTCGACACAGTTGAAGTGTGTTGATACTTTTGTACTTATCCATTTTTCTTGAAAATCTAGTCAGCTACTCGTGTCTACCTATCCAATCAATATGAAATAGAGAACTTGCATACATAATGAAAGTAAGGATAGATACAACTCTAGAAGGGGGGGGGGGGGTGAATAGAGTATTCAAAAATATGAGAATCTACTCAACTCCCTTAGAGTTAATTTACGGAAAAAGTCAATAGATATATGAAACCCTAGAGCCTAACACAAAGTGAGGTGCACAAGAGAAAGTTAACTGTAATTATAGTTTAAGCTTTAGTCCTAACACAACAACTAGCAATCCTAGTTAATTCTACTCACAGCCATAGTGCAGTAATTAAAATAAGCAACACAGACAACACAAGAAGATTTATAGTGGTTCCCTCTCAATAGGTGCATCCACTCTTCTACCACCCTGGTAGGAATCCACTATAGGTTTTTGTTTAGGTGCCCTGCCACGAACTGATCTGATTTAGGTAGATCAAGTAAACCCTTTGAGCTTTTGATCAGGAGCTCAAATACAACACATGTTTTTGCTAAGGTGCCCTGCCACCAAGGTTCACTTTTGAAGGGAGTAATAACCCTTTGTACAGGAGGTTGAGAGAGTTAGAATGTCTTCTCTATTGTTAAACAAAATTAGAGAAGCTAGTGGATTACACTGAGCTATAGAAAGCTCTGAAGGAATCAAAGCTCCCCCTGACTTAGAGAATATCTAGGAAGAAGCATTGCTTCAGGGTGCAGGATCTCTTCAGAACTCTTGACAGAGAAGATCTGTTGTCTTGAGGTTCTTGAAGGAGCAGCTTGAAGAAGACTCTTGATATGGAATGGTTGTTCTTCTTCAACAGCTTTTCTTTCTTTCTTCTTCTTCTTCTTCTAATTGAAGCTATGAGTATGAATGTTCCTGTAAGCAGGATGAACTCATGATTGAAGAAGAGAGCTCTGAAGAGAGTTGTTCTACACTTGTTCTTGTTGTTGAATCTGTGTATCTGTGTATATGAATATCTGTATATCTGTGTTAACTATATTTTAACTTCTCTCACTAGCTCTTTATATATCAGCCTTTGTAACGGCTTCTATCTTTCTCTTGATTTGAATCTTGTCTTCTTCTGAGATCTGCAATCTGGGCTGCAAATAATACATAGTACAAATAGCCGACAGAAGGACATCCTATAAAGAGATAAAGCTTTCTTAGAAGCTGCTTATCCATTCTGCAAGTCCAAAAGATATTAGAGAAAGTCACATCAAAAACAAACTCTTTATGGCCAGAGAAAGAAATTTGTGTCTAACGGCTATAAAGGACAGCATGGCAGATAAAGCACAAAAATTTTTCAACTAATAGGACAAAAGACTTTGTCAGATAGAACTTGACTTATGTATAAAGAATGAGGCAAAGATTGCCTTGATATGTAAGCATAAAATCAATGAAATAATCTTTAATAAAATAAGCCAGATAAATGAGAAATAATTCACAGAAGAGAAAGAGTACAATATTACTAAATGCAGACAAAAAGATAGTCGAACGAACCACAACGATCGTCGAACTATCAGAGCAGATAGTCGAACTATCAGAAAACTGTCTGGGCAAAAAGAGTCGAGCAGGACTCGACGATCGACAATACTTAAACCACAGATCGTCGAGCTAACAGAGATGAACTAACTCAGAGATAGTCGATCTGCTGATAGACGATAGTCGATCAACTGATAGACGATAGTCGATCAACTGATATACGATAGTAGAGCGGCGTTCGACCATAGTCGAACTAAAAAACACTTAACCAGATTTTCAACTGGATAAACAATAACTCTACACAACTGATGGAATCTAACCTAGATCTAACCTTTGACCATAGATAAATCTTGGGTCAAGAAACTAATTGAGAAGACTTAACTCAAATCCAAACTAGGGTACCAACACATAAACTTAAATATACATCAAATACAAATATGTGTATATCATTGATTTTGAAGGGGCTTCTTCAAATTAAGTACATTGTAACCAATATACCCAACAATTAATAATAATGCATATGGTCTGCATATAATAAAAGTGTAACTTAGGAATTTAAGCATCATAATCACATTTAATGACAATTGTTGATTAATCACTATTATGAGTTTATGGCTAATTAGAGTTATAATATTTTTGGAAAATGATTAAACACCATTGAACATTATTTTGAGTCAATATAACCCTCTGGAAATTTACTTATAATTGTTTGGATTCATTTGAAGGTACCTCATGTTCAAAATTGTATAACTCATTATTGGTGAAATTAATTATTAGGCCCAAAAATAGTGGAAATTATACGAAATTATGATAGACCATATATTTCATCATACTGAACCTCTGGAATAAATATTAGATGCACTGGATTTTATATGACAATAATGTCATCACAAATACCATGGATATTAATAATTGTGCATATGGTCTGCATATAGTAAAAGTGTAACTTCGGGAATTGAGCATCATAATCACATTTAATGTAGATAAAAATTGATATGTCACTGTAGGATTATATTTATATTAACTCCAGAAGTTATTAGAATTTTTGGAGGAAAAATGTTCTATTATTTGAGTAAAAATACGATTTAGTACCACATGTGCATATTAATGAAATTTTCATAAGTTAATTATCATGGGAAATTTATAGTTTTCTTATAGTACATAATTTGGATAACAATACATCCTTGGTAGAAAGTTTAGAACATTTAAATGAGTTTCAATGAAGGGTCACTCGTAGGCCTTAAGGATAGAAGTGAGCAGTGTTTAACAAAACATTTGCTAAGTAAGTCAACTTAAGAATAACCTAGGACTTGACAAGGACAATGTAATGACATGATTAGATGTGGCCTAAAATTTTGATTGGAGTCCTATGAAAACTGGCCAATGAGTGATGGGTGATCGAACATACGGACGTTGAGGGGAGTAGTAGCGTTGGAGTTCAAAGGTTTGATCACTCTCCCCTAAAATGAGTTATAATCTACATTAAAATAATAAGAGCAATCCAAGTAAAAATCTTGAGAAAGGGAGAATTAGGCTTTAGCCCATTGCATTTCCTAGTACCGCTGCGAGCCCATCGTTGGGAAGACCTTGGGAAGTCTAATATTCACCGTAAATCTCTATGTATAACTAAACAATAGATAAGAGTACTATAAGTAGGTGCAAAGATAATAGTGAACCTCATCCCATGTTATAGGACCCGACCATAAAAGACTAGTGGACTCCAACAAGAGTATACAAGATCTCAAGAGGTGCACCTAGGACGTGTATAGAGGCATATGTAAGGTCTAGGTCTGGTAGTGTGCATACCCCCTAGGAGTGGAGGTACACTCTCCACTGCTTCCGTAGCCATAATGGTAGTACTTGAGAGACAACTATCTCCAAAAAGACAGAAAATAAAGGTTTGTGCGCACAGAATCGAGTCGTGTGGGTTAGTTGCACTTGTATGAAACATATCATAATGCATAAAATATCATAACATACATAAATACTGCGGTCATTCATAATTGCAGATCCTCATCATATAAATTAGTATGAGCTCTTTTTATATAATGAGTTAAATTACCAGAAATCTTAACTTATAAGTTTGTATCGACATTTATATAAGTTAAGGTACGCTTCTGTGATGGTAGTGTAGTTAGTTTACTAACTTTCTTTACCTGCGCCGCACTTTCTTACTGCATGTACTGCTTACTTACCTGCTTACTGCTAGCTTAGCCTCGCATACTGTTTACATATACATACTCGTTAGTTTAGTGTCACGCCACCTTCTTTTTCTATACTGCTTTGTTGTCCTCTGCTTTCTTCCTCTTGAACGGTGACTAAGAGTCGCGGGGGGGAGGCGAAGACGAAGCGACTTATTCTTTTTGACTAACGGCCGGTGGACCACATCATTTTAGCAGTGCGTAGAGCTGCGGCAGCAGTATAACCCGGAGGACCAGCAACACGAGGTGACAAGACTTGAGGAATAGAGACCGTGCACTACTACTACTTCTACCCGTAGTTAGGTTGATGCGAGTATTACTTAGCTTCCGCATTGTTGTAGTGAAAGAGTGTTGAACCATTTTCATTTGGACATGTACCGGGCATAAACCCTGCACTCTCATTTTATTCTCATTGTGTACTATCTTCATATATATATATATGCTGTGATTTTTGGACTTGGATTATAATCTACTTCATTTCCCATTGGCCTTGTGTTATTATTGAACTTGCCGACAGAATCATCGTCTTGTGGTGGCGACTAAATCGTGTGTTAGTGTCACTGTAAGACGGTGATTCTGGGCATAAAATCTCTCATCGGTCAATTGATTGACGAAACATCGTATTATACACACACACACACACACACACACACACACATATATATATATATATATAAGGATAATCTCATTTTGAAATCGGTAAAATTTCTTATGGAGTTATTTTGTAATATGACACTTTTAGAAGAGAAGCATGGATAGTCATTGTTTGTTTAACTAACCACGGCTTAAGTTTGCCATCATTTGTCCCAATTAAAGGAATACCCAAGACTTTTAATGAGATTTGAATAAACAAAATTATTTGTTTAATGCTACGTCATTCTTAGTTTAATGCCACTTCAATTCTTAGTTTAAAGCATCTTCAATTATTATTTTAAAGCATCTTTAATTCTTTGTTTAAAGCATCTTCAATTCTTAGTTTAAAAAGCATTTTTTTTCTTAGTTTAAAGCATCTTCAACTCTTAGTTTAGAGCATCTTCAATTCATGTACAACATTGAATTTTTAGGAAAACTTTGTCCAATCTAAATATAATTTTTTGAAATGCAATGACCCGCCCCACATAGTAGATGTATTGTTCATTTTGGTTCAACTAAACTCATAGTAATTAAGCTGAATCACGCGGTTTATCTTCATCCATCAGTGACCAATGAGCACTTCTTAGGTCACTTATCCAAGGATTACTTTACCCGAGCATTCTTAATTATGAATTTTTTTCAATGCAACTCAAACTCCATGCTCCATATGGCTCTTCTGATATTCCTGGTTCTGAATTATTACTCAAACCAACCCATTTTTTCTCTCATTTTGATGTGAGATTTATTTCATTCTGCGATAATATTTATCATCCATGGTTATCATCAAACATATATAATTATCTTTAACCACATGTATCCATCATCCAGAACTTGGGCCATTATATGCCCACTAGTTTCTGGTTGGTTTGTTCCCAAAGTACACATTGTACTGAAGAAGGTCCCTTTTTGATACTAATTATAACCACCTAGCCCATAAAGCAATGGCATGCATTGTTTGTGTTGGTTCATCCCATCCCATCCTAAGATGAACCGCATGATTTTTTCCCTTCCCTACGAGCACTTTACAGAATGTCACCCTTCCAAAGACTATTCCTAACAGAGCATGCTTAACAACAAACAATGCAACTACATCAATTGCTCTAAAAGACATCTTTGATATTTATGGCTATTTTGGAGAAAAATTGAAGATATTTATTGTTGTCACATTAAAATTAAATTAAGATTAATTAAAATTTGACATGTTTAGATTATATATATTTTGGACATTTTACTCTATATATGCCATATGTGACAAAAAAGAGCATTCAGAAATGATGAATGCAATGAAGAAAGTTTTTTTTATCATTATCCTATGATCATAAACCAGATTATTTGAAATTATAATGCATTTTGAGCCAAAAAGTCATATTATAATGCATAAATAATGTGTAATATATACTAACTCAAAGGAAAGATTATTAAAACTAATAATTTTACTGTTGCTGTGGGTCACTCGAAACACTAGTAGACTGGTCGAAGTGAATCATCCTCGTTCGGTAGCGTGTCGACTGTGCAAACAATCACAGAAAAATCCAACGGCTGACAAAGAAGTTTTTTACATGGAAAAAACCCAAAAAGGGGGAAAAAACCATGGCTGGTTGTGTGTCGACCAAATTCCACTAGTTCTCTGAGTGTTACAAGCAGAAGAATGCTTGAGGCTGACATGCCTTCGCTCGTTACTAGCAGTTGAATGCTCGTGGGTGACAAACCACCGCTCGTTACAATTAGATTTTGAAGAATGTTGGAGTTGCCAGAACTCCAAGAAGCCTTCTCTGAAGCCATAGGAGCTTTGCATGCTCGGAAGCGACGAGAGCTTTGGTATGGTTAGGAGCTTTGGCATTCTCGGCAGAAATGAGATCTTTGATGTGTTCGGGAGCGACAAGAGCTTTGACGTGCTTTGAAGCGACGAGAGCTTCTGCGTGCTCGGAAGCGACGAGTATTTTGGCATTTTTGAAGCGACGAGAGCTATGGCGTGCTCGAAAGTGAAGAGAGCTTTGGAATGTTCGGGATCTACGAGAGCTTTGGCGTGCTCGGAAGTGATCTTCGAAAGCTGAAGGAGATCTTCAAGAGGTCTTAATTCAAAGCCGAATGAGGTCTTTGAAGGAATCTTCAAGCGCGCAAGGAGATCTCTGGGAGATCTTCGAAAGAAAACTCTGGAGCTCTCTTGGGCTTAGAAGACAAAGTCCCGTCAAATGAGGGCTCTATGTCCCTTTTATAGATTTGGAGAATGATATTTTGGTAATTAAGCTGCTAGGGAGTTCAGTTATTCGCACACACATAACCACATATTTTGTTATGCACACACCCAAGATGAAATATTTCACAATACACACACCCATGATGAGATATTTCGCTATACATACACCCATGATGAAATATTTCGCTATACACAACCCTAATGGGATATTTTGCAATACGCACAACAATGATGGGATATTTCGCTATACGCACACCCATTATGATATTTTTCGCCATACGCTCACCCATTATGAGATTTTTCGCCATACGCTCACCCATGATGACATATCATATTATAGACACATTCATGATGGGATATTTCACTGTACGCACACCTATGATGAGAATTTTACTATTCGTACACTCATGATATATGATTTTACAATTCACACCCCATGATGTAGAATTTTACTACATGATAGAGGATTTTACTATTTGCACCCTCGTGATCGAGTGTTTTACAATTCACACCACTATATATGATGGTGGATTTTACTATCTGCACCCCCGTGATGAGGGATTTTATTATTCGCACCCCATGATCGAGAATTATACCATTCACACCCTATATGGTGGATTTTACTATTCACATCCTCATGATGAGGGGTTTTACTATTTGCACCCCTAAGATGTGAGATTTTACTATCCGCACCCCATGATGGAGGATCTTAATATCACACTCCCATGATAGAGGAGTTTACTATTTGCACCCCCCATAATAGAGAATTTTAGTATTCACACCCCCACCATGGAGAATTTTTCTATTCGTACCCCCTAGGCTCAAACGGAGGACAGAGCTCCCCAAGCCCAAATGAAACCATAGCCCTCCTGCTGGACCCCTACGGACACCGGAGAAGGAGGAAATTGTCGAGCAACCATTGCCCCTCCATTTCCCCACATTTAGCTTGCACAGGGGCTCTTCATGGCCCCATAGTAAGTTAAACCTCACCATAGAGGTGGATGTGACCTTTCTAGGAGAGAGGAAGGCAGCGAAACCAACTAGAAAGTAGAGCTCTGGCAGTGCCCGAGAGTTGAGAATCTATAAAGCTCCTCCCGGCGGACAGTAGCGGCGTCAAGCCACCAGACCACTGCCGGGAGGTACGTCTTCCACCAGCGAACCGACCGGAGGCAAGGGCATGCAGGACCGACAACTGCCCGACGGTGGAGTGAGCCCGTGTGCTCTTAGTCACTACAAGGATACATGTACCGTTTGATCTAATATTTAAGATCCAATGGTACTAATTTTCTGGGCAATGATTAGCCCTCCCACAGCTGATCTACACCAGATCCTCTACGTGGTTGTGATAAGTCCTCGTGCGGCTCGATCTCAACCAACAAATTTGTTTTAAGATCTGGGCAGGGTGAATTATTTATAAAGGATTTGGTATCTATATTTCTAAGGCCAAAACATAGTTCAAAATGGAAAATTGTCAACACCAAAATTGTAGATCATGATAAGGGATATCTTCAAAAATAATTATGAGAATTTTATGGGATTATTTGCTATTTTAAATATTTAAAATACCCTTAGTTTAATTTAATAGAGGGTCCATATGTTAATAGAAAATTCTTAAATCATGCATGAAGATGTTTGATACTACTATACACCCACTACAATTATTGAGTGATTTTTGAAGGAGATTTATTATTTTTAGATAATTAAAACCTCTGTTTTTTAATTATTTGAAAATTAATTCATTAGTCAAAACTCCTCCAAAATTTTTAAAAGGTTTAAGAGGATGATACAATCATACAACCACTAAAAATGCTTGAGAAATTTTTTTTGAAATAACTAATTCTGCTATATTTTGAAATGTATTTAGTGGCTTTTGGAAGCTAAATAATTAGTGGAGGTCAATTAAGACCACCAAACACCCTGAGAAATTTATGGCAGGACACTAGGGTTGTTCCAAGTCCATTATAAAAATTTGTTAAATTTTCTAAAGGGTACACTATTTTATCTTGTTTAAAATGAGGCAAACCCGTAAATTAAAATAAAAGGGGACCATTTATATTGCAGGGTGATAATAAGGATGACACTAAACTCTATTTACTTAGATACTTATGTTATAAATTTAGAGTTGACCAAGAGATGAGACATTCTTTCAGGATCAACCCTAAATGGTGTAGAACTGGCCACCGCTCGTGGAGCAGAACGTACAAGTTGATTATTGAAGCCGGGAAAAATCCCTTTTCCAGAATTCGGATCTAAGTGTAGCCCGAGGCTATTGGTCCAGCGGTTCGGCTCTCCGACTCTGAAGATGAAAACAAGAAAGAGAAAGAAGAAATTAAAGGACCCCAAGCGCTGCAGTAGGTAGGTCTCACTACGTACTCAAAAATGTGGAGTAAATTTCCCCTCCACAACAAAAAATGACCGAGAAAGGTATAAGGAAGACCCCACCTAGAGAGTAGTATCTCTCGAGGGAGAGTGGGGGAAGGGCAAGATTGCAAGGTTTCATTTTGCCATTCTTGATACCCACGAGGTTCTATTTATAAACAAAAATCTGGGAGATGGGGCTTTGTGTGAGGTGACCCAGCCCTGCGAGGTTACCTTCTTATACTTGCTGATCTTGCGGCTCGCTACTGAGCAACATTCTACCTAGTGAGTATAGAAGGATCTCGCTTGCGTCGTTGTAAGATGTTGCTAAAGGTGGCCCATATGCGAGTATCTTTGATGTTCGCAAAACCTCTTCATCGACTGCTCGCATGAGAGAGTATAATTCTCTCTAGTAACATTGGATTCTTATCCTAGTAACTTATTGATTTTTCCCTGCCCTTTAATGTTGACCTTGAACGTCTGTCTACGTGGTGCGACTGGGTCCCCCTTATCAAATAATATTTGTACACAATCCCCGCTTTTTTCGAGCGATCTTGGAGCTCGTAAAGAAACATCCAAACTGACATTCGACAAGGCTATTGGCGAGGTGGTTAGTACTCGGTGTGCGACTAAAGGCCTCCCCCAACATCTGTAAATAGAGGGGATGGAGTTAATCCCCAGGCACCCCTTCTAAATCATCGCCAGATGCTGATCACAACCGACGAAATCACACTGAAACTCTTGATTTTGGGGAGAGGTGCTCGACCCACTGGCACTGACCTCCAAGAATTGAGATCGAGATGGTGATGATGAGGAAGGTGATTGTCCGAAGAAGAAGAGGAAAAAGACAAAGAATTAGAATGCCCTTGCCGGGGAGGGATCCTCTGTCAAGGATGGGAGTCTTCCTAACCTCACTGAACACTTCACTATCCTGGTCGTGACCCAAGATGTGTTGAAACATATGGGTCTGGGTGAGGATGTCAATGTCAGAGTGGGTGAGTGTTGCCCCCCAGCCCGCTGCTGAGTGAACCTACTGCCACCCCATCCGCGCGACCTAATGCAGACCGCTTACCGAGGTGGTGGCCACCTTGTCCGCGCAACTTTTGTAGATCACTCTATCAAGATGTTGGACACCTTGCAAGGTACGAAAATGCGACCGAGCGTTATCTTTGTATCCCTAGGTATGATCGCCTCTCCTTACAATTACTGCTACTGCAGGAAAGAGACCATCGGGGAACCCTGACAATATGAGTACTACTCCTCTGAGCCAGAGTACCCCGCCTACTTCCAAATCTGCTACCCCGAGCCCACTGCTCACCACATGCTGTGAATTCATATAGTAACTGCGAGGATGACCCATGGTTAGACCACTCCCTTAGCAAGGATCATAGCGGCGAGCATTCTGGCAAATATTCTTCCCCCTCCACCTCCTTTGCATATAAGCTCTTTGCCATCCCCAATGGGTACTCTAAATGCCTCGCCTCCCCATCCAAGCATAACTACGACAACGAGAGGCCGCAACCATCGGGCTCCCTGGTTCCTGGCAATCGCAGAGGTCTGGACCTTCGTGGGAAGGCACCCACTGATAACTCTGTTGAATCATTGTCTGGAGACCTCGCAGCAACATACCTCACATTCCCATAAGGAACAGTGTAGGGGCCGCTTCTCTGGATGACAGGATCCACATCATTGATGTCCCTCTCCTCATCGAGCACACTCCCCCAACAGACCACTCCATGCTAAGATTAGCTCTCCCCCCAACATGAGTCCCCCTCCGGGAGCGTTCTCCTCATTGGTGCGAGGCTAGACCGCAAATACCGCACGCTGGTACTGATATTCCTCTGACCTGGAGTCTTTCCTATCTTCTTGATGTTCATATTAATGCATGATAGTTCTTTTATAGGTCACCCTGCGATGCCTGGGGCTATGTCGATAAATGTTATAGGTCTTCTACTCCGTAAGTACCACGAAAAGGTCTCCTCGACATACCTTGACCTAGAGATTAAATTCGACCAAATGGCAACATGCAAGTCGTGCCAGTGCCTTGGCTTGCTGTAAATGCGCATCGCGAAGCTGAAGGAGTTCGAGGAGTGCCTGAACTTTCTGGAGTCGCACTTTTATGCGATCAATCATATAGAGCAGCAACCCAACATGGTAGATCATATATAGGAGTTGTTGCACAATGAACTCTATAGTATTCAGGTGAGCATAGGATCAGTAGGTAGGCTAGCGAGAATCGATGACAATATCCTTTAGAGCGAGGAGTGTATAGCAAGGGAGAATGAGTTCATACCACATGCATGCGAGCAGGGTGGTCCGAGCATCACATCTAGCCCAAAGACTGGCTCGGGTACCTCCATATGCATTAGTTTTGGATGAAAGTCTTTATTTTCAAGGGTAGCTAAACACCTAGAGGGGCGGGGGGTGAATAGGTTTTTGGTCTCTTTATATTTTTCCTTCTTTAAGTGTGTTGTGAGTTAAATGTTTTCTGCTTTCAAGACACACCACAAAAAGCACACACAAGATTTATAGTGGTTCCCCAGATTATGGATACATCTACTGTCCCTCCCACCTTTCTAATAGTGTGTTAGACAATGCACTTCTCCAAAACTTGGCTCCTAAGAGATTACAACACAGATCCCTAAGGATCTCTCAGACTCCTCCAAGACCTACCTCAGGCACAAAGCCCTACCTTAGAGCAAGCTTGCTCCTACAACTCAGTGATCAAAACAACACCTACCTCAGACTAAATTAATAGTCTTATAGCTCAGGATAGGAGGTTAGCACTACAACTAGGAGAGGATGACTCTCCTACAGCTCAGGCACAAAGGCCATACCTCAGATCCACAGAAGGATCCTACAACTCAGGCATAAAGGCCCTAGCACTCAGAGAGAATGACTCTCCTACAATAGAAAAATAGCCCTACCTCAGGAACACATGCCCTACCTAAGATCCACATTGGATCCTACCTCAGATAAAAAAATGATCCTACACTCTTCCTTTATAATTAGGCCTACACTCAGATCCAAAGGATCCTATAGAAAGTAAAGAGTTTGTTGATGTTGATTTGACTCCAGAGAAATATTCTCTGATCCTTCTTCTTCCAGAGCTGAGATGAACTCAACCGTAACTTCTTCACAACTACAAGAAAGATGATCTTCAGGAAATTGCTGCTTGTGCTAGAAGTAACTCAGAAACATAGGTTGCTGAACTTGCTGATGAAGATAGATGAGTTGCCAGTTCTTTGTATTATTCACTTAACAAACATTGACTGCAGAAATCAGATAGCTCTGCTTCTTCTTTCTCAGAATATTTTTCTGATCTTGCTGTTGCAGGTGAAAATTGCAACAGCACACAACTTGAACTTTTAGATCAGTGGGTTGAACTTTAGCTTCGGGCTCTACAATAATGGCGAGAGGAAGAAAATGAAGTTATGCCTCTTTGCGAAAAGATAAAACCCTAAAAGTTTATTTGCTTCCACCAATCTCAATCCTTTTATCTTCCGCTGTCCAACGGCTTTTTAACCTGTGGGACCCGCTGTAGTTGTTGGCTGCAACTTAGCTTGTAAAGTAAAAGCCATACAGTAGGCCTCCGGCGCCATTTGTCGTGTACTGTAGCCTTCCCGCAATAATTTGAAACTCTGCTAACTTATGCTGACGTCAACATCTGTGGACTTAGCCAAATTCACAGTTTCATCCTAGGCATTGAGTGCGTTGAGTGAATAGCCTTCACTCAGTGAAAAAACCCTTAGCCAAATACTCTGCACTGCTAGGCGTTGAGTGAATCTTCATCACTCAATGAATTTTGACTTAGCCAATATTTCTGTACCATTAAGCATTGAGTGAACCTTCATCACTCAATGAATTTGGACTGAGCCAATAACTTCTGCACTGCTAGGAATTGAGTGAACCTTCATCACTCAACGCATTTGGACTTAGCCAATTACTTCTGCACTCCTAGGCGTTGAGTGAGACTACATCTCTCAATGCTTCTGGACTTAGCTGCTTCTCTATTTTCCTGTCATCTTACCGAGGCATTTACTGAACTTCCTTCACTCAATGCTTCTGTATTTAATCAATTTACATATTTATGAATGCGTTGTGTGAACCATCATCACTCAACGCTTCTGCCTTTGCCTGACTTCTTGATGAGGCGTTGAGTGAACTGCCTTCACTCAATACTTCTGTATCTAGCCATCTTCTTGATGAACTTGCGTTGAGTGAGCTGTCCTCACTCAGCGCATCTGGACTTAGATAGATTTTTCTATCTATATCTTCTTAAGCTTTGACTAAACACTTGTCTGTCGATGCTTTCTTCTTTAGGCATTGAGTGAACTGCCTTCACTCACTGCTTCTGGACATAGCCAGAATCCTACTCTAATTCTCAAATGCTTCGACTGCTTGAGCTTGACTCAATGCTTTTTATTCAGGCGTTGAGTGAGCTATCCTCACTCAACGCTTCTGGACTTAGTCAGATTTATTCCTTGCCAATGTTGAAGCTTTGACAGACTGAGCTTTACTCGACGCCTCTTGTCATCTTGCATTGAGTGAACTGGCTTCACTCAATGTCTATGGGCTTAGAAAAATTTCTATCTTTCCAGCATCCTTTCTTGACATATGGCATTGAGTGAACTTGCTTCACTCAATGCCTGTGGACTTAGATAAATTTCTGTCTCTCCACCTTTCTTCCTTGTGACCACCTGTCACAATAACTTAGACAACCTATCTAAACTTGTTCCAAGGAACATCCGACACATATTGAACTTGAACATACATCAAATACAATTATGCTCTTAGTATTGATTGTGACGCCTCTTAAAATATAGGGAACATTGAGGGCAATATTCCCAACAATCTCCCCATATTTGAAGAAGACAGAATGCACAACAATACTAAGAAGCATTATCACATAAACTTATTAATTCAATGCACCTGTAAGCTAGCAGATGTAGCTTTCCCATACCACTTGAATTTCTATCTCTCTAGCATATTAATTCAATGTTCTCCATTTTAATTTAATGACTAACCTGTCAAGTCATTGCTTTCTCATACCACTTGAACATTTGCTCAAGTAATATGCACTTTCCTTATACCACTTAAATGGAGCACTTTCCTCATACCAGTTGAAGCACTTTCCTCATACTACTTGGAGTTGGGAAAGTTATATGCAATGACTCAACATGTATTCATTGCACTCCTTATAATACTTGAATATTTCCAAGTAATATGCATTGACTGAACATGACCTTGTCATGTCAAGTATTGCCCAACACCTCCCCCTTTCTGGCTTCTTCAAAAAGGCATTTTTCTAATGAGGGAGGTGAAAGGATCATGAGAGAATTTTCTCTGGATCCTAGCCAGATTCCACTACAATAGTTATCAAACTACTTAACTAGTGATCATACCTCTTGTGTTGATATCACTAATACAATACTTCACTGCAACCACTTGACACTTGAGTGGTCCATTGATCCACTTGAGCTAGCTTTTATCATTGACCACTATTGCAGCTACTGGACTTGCTCCCCCTCAATAGGAGCATCTTGACTTGCTCTCCCTCAACTAGAACATCCTCTATCATTCTCTCTACTTGACACTTGAGTCCATTTAATTCTTGATACCAATTGAAATTCTTGATACCAGTTGAGAGACTTATCTACCTGCAAGAAAAGCGATTCCTGCAATAGAAACAACATAAGGAGCAACAAAAGCTATACCAAGTTCAACATACCCAATTTAAACTTGAAGGTGTTGAACTTGAATTCATCTAGTGGCTTAGTAAAGATGTCAGCCACTTGCTTATCTGGTTGGACAAACTCAAGACTAATGTCTTCCTTTTCCACATGCTCCCTAATAAAATGATACCTAATCTCTATGTGCTTAGTCCTACTGTGTGAGACAGGGTTCTTAGTAATAGAGATTGCACTAGTTGAATCACAGTACATGGGAGTGTTACTTATCTGGATGTTGTAGTCCTTGAGCTGATGTTGGATCCACAGTAACTGTGCACAACAACTTATTGCTGAGATATACTCTTACTCAGTTATTGAAATTGTAATACTGGTATGCTTCTTGCTTCTCCAAGACACAAGTTTTCCTCCTAAGAACTGACAGGTGCCTAATGTGCTTTTCATGTCCTCTTTGCAACCTACAAAATCTTCATCTGAATAGTCTGTTAGTTCAAAATCCCTATTCCTATAGTACCATAGGCCAAGATCTGGTGTACCCTTAAGATATCTCAAAATACTCTTAGCAGTAGAGTAGTCAGACTCTTTAGGGCTAGCCTGATATCTAGCAAAAACACATATAACATATATAATGGCTGGCCTACTAGTAGTCTGATATAGGAGGAAGCCAATTAGCCCATTATACAAAGTTTCATCAACAGGTTTCCCTGCCACATCTTTGTTTATAAGCATACTTGACCCCATGTGAGTTTTCATGGTGGAGGCATTCTCTATTCCAAACTTTTTAATGTACTCCTTAGTGAACTTAGACTGTGAAATGGGCAATCCATCTTCAGTCTGCCTTACTTGTAGGCCCAAGAAGAACTTAAGCTAACCCATACTACTCATTTCAAACTTCCCTTGCATAAGTTTGACAAACTTCCTATAAAGGTTATCATCAGTAGACCCAAAAATTATGTCATCTACATAAATTTGGACTAGGATGATCTTGCCCTTAGATTCCCTTAGAAATAGGGTCTTATCTATCTTTCCCCTTGATAATTTATTCTCAATGAGAAAGCTAGACAATGTCTCATACCCATCTCTAGGGGATTGCTTCAACCCATATAGAGATTTCCTAAGTCTATAAACAAAATCAGGAGAGTTAGAATCAACAAAACCTGGTGGTTGTTCAACATAGACTTCCTCCTTTAAGTCACCATTCAGGAAGGCTGACTTCACATCCATCTAGTAGACTTTAAATCCTTTGTATGCAGCATATGTAAGGAAGAGACTAATGGCTTTCAATCTTGCTACAGGGGCAAAGGTTTGATCAAAGGGAATACCTTCTTCTTGTCTGTACCCCTTAGCTACCTGCCTAGCCTTTTTCTTGATTATAATGTCATTTTCATCAAGCTTATTCATGTAGATCCACTTGGTTCTAATGACATTATGTCCTTGTGGTCTAGGAACCAGCTTCCAGACCTTACACCTCTTAAATTGGTTTAGTTCCTCTTGTATTGCTACAATCTAGAACTGATATATGTTGGCCTCTTCAAATCTCTTGGGATCAACTTATGACAGGAAACTTGAATACAAAGTTGAATTAAGACCTTTGCTAATTGTCACCACTCCTTGGTTGACATCAACAATAATCTGGTGTCTTGGATGATCCCTTAAATGCCTGACAGCTGGAGGCAATATTTCTTCAGCATCCTGAGCTTCAATGGCTAGAGCTTGCTGATCTTCATCCATGTCATGTGAGCTTTGCCCTTCTTCTGGAATGCACAATCCTTTATCTTTATCTTGGGTATTTGGAGCAGCTTCCTTGAAGGTTAGCTTGTCAATCATCAGCTCTAAACCTGCAGGTCTAGAAGAGGAGTTTTGCAGCTCACTGTTAATCATAGTTTACTCATCAAATACTATATTAACAGACACTTCTACAACTTGACTTGTCAAGTTGTAGATCCTATAGGCCTTACTATGATTGTTGTACCCAACAAAAATCTCATCATAGGACTTGGTTGCAAACTTAGTCACATAGGAAATCCAATTATTCAGCATATAACACTTGCTACCAAAGATCCTGAGATAGGACAGGTTTGGTTTTCTTCCCTACATAATCTCATAGGGAGTCTTCTTGTGGCTCTTGGTGATAGAAGCTCTATTTAGGACATGACATGCATTATTTACTGCATCAATCCAGAAGTATTCTGGGAGATATGTGTCACTTAGCAAGGTCCTACCAGCCTCTATGAGAGTTCTATTCTTCCTCTCAGTAATCCTATTTTGCTGGAGTGTTCTTGGAGAAGAAATTTTTTGATGAATCCTTTGCTCTTCACAGAAGCTTGTCATGCATTCAGACTGAAATTCAGTCCCATGATCACTTCTGATTTTGACCACAGTACTGTCTAGCTCATTTTGAATTTGCTTGACAAATGTCTTGAAGATATCAAGGGTTTCAGACTTTTTCTTAAGAAAGAAAACTCAAGCAAATCTAGAGAAGTCATCAACAACCACAAGGGTGTAGACTTTCCTGCTTAGACTATGAACTGGAATAGGACCAAACAAGTCCATATAAAGGAGATATAATCACCTCACAGAGTCTTGAGTCCCAATGCTCTTGAAGGAAGCTTTGGTCTGCTTGCCCTTTTGGCATGCTGAGCAAATGCCTTCCTTGGTGCATTTCATCTTAGGACCATTCCTGACTAGCTCTTCACTAAAGAGCTTGTCAATTGGTCTTATAGTTCAAATGAGGTTGCATCTTGTGCCATTGTACATATTATGATACTTTATCATTTGCAACTAGACATATAAGGGAGTCTTTATTCAGACATAAAAAGTTTAAGCAATAAACATTTCCACTCCTAGTGCCTATCAAGATGACCTCTTTGTCACTTGACCTCTTAATTTGGCACTCATCCTTGTGGAATACAATGGCATAGCCAAGATCACAGCGTTGGCTTATGCTTATCAGGTTGTGTTGCAACCCTTCAACATAAGCCACTTTTGTGATGGTGACTATGCCATTGGTAATCTTACTATAACCTCTTGCCACTCCTCTATCTTAACCACCAAAGACTACTTTGGGTCCATCCTTCATTGGAGTGTACTCCTTTAGATTGCTCCTTGTTCCAGTCATGTACCTGGAACAAACACTATCCAAGTACCATGTAGGGGTATGGGAACTTGGACTAACCTGCAAAACATGATTTAATTTACCTTAGGACTCCAATATTTATTGGGTCCTAGGTTCTGATTAGCCTGAAAATGAACCTGTCTTCCTGCAGATTTTCTAACAGGAAGCCTAACTTTTACTCTGGGCACATTAGGATTGTGCCAGCAATCTAAGGGAAAGTGGCCCATTTTGCCACAACCCCAGCACTCATGAATATTATACCTTTTTTCTGAGCAGGTCTGGTACCAGCTAACTGTTCAGAACGAGGAACAACAGCCTTCTTCAAGTTCCTTTTAGCAAGGATCTGACTGAAAGTGAATCTTCCAGTAAGCTTTCTTTGCTTGCTCTGAATGCCATTGACAACAGTCCTATTTGCAGAGGAAATGCTATTGATAACATTTGAGATAGCTAGATCAGGCTTACTTATAGACTTACTCTTAGTTTGAGTCTTTGCTTGATGAACTTGAGAGTTGGCCACTACAACTTTCTTAAGTGAGGGGGCTGGTATACCAAATACAAATGATCCATGATGGGTCATTTGAATTTCCACATAGGGAGCCTTAAAGGCACTCATCCCCTTACTATATCTTCCACCATAGCTGTGAACACTTTTGTCCATACTAGTGGATCTACCATTCATCCAGTGACCATAGATGCTTTCTTGGTCATACCTGTTTGAAGGCAACATCACCTTCTTAAAAGGGATGGGAGGCTTTGATGCCAGAGGCTGAATAGGAACTTTGTCTTTCCCTTTGGGATGGGCAACTCTAGTGTTTCCCTTGAATCCCAACCCCTTCTTACCCTTTTGAGTGGATAAGGAGTCTATCAAGGGTAATAATGACTTTGGCTTAGAGAAACTAGCCACAATCGTTCTCTCCCTTTGGAGCTTTTCTTCTAGATCCCTAATGAGACTGTTATTGTACTTAATGGTCCCAATCTAGATTAGAGTTATGACCATAAGTTGGATGCCTTCCCTTGTCTTCTGATCCAGAAAGGATACTGTCTCAACCTGCTGGGAAGCAATTAGCTGAAGGGATACAATCTCCTCAGCTTGCTTTTTGGCCAAATTCTTACTCCTTTTAAAAGCATCCAGAAGGGTACCATACTTGTAAATCAATTGATTGACATCTTCCTCAGATTCTAACCCATCTTCATCACAGGATGATGATGCATCAGAATTTGCACTAGTCTCATAATCTGAGTCAGAAGATGAGCTAGATAGAAAAAATAACTTTTCTGGACCAGGTTGATCCTGGCTAAATTTTTCATCAGACATGGCCATCAGCCCATAGCATCTATTAGCATCTTCATTCTCATCATCCTCCTCTGAGTCACTATCTGAATGTGATAGAGGGATCCCTGATACTTATTCTAACAGCAAGATAATATTCGGCTTCTTCTTCAGCAGTAAAAAGCCCTATGTAGGCTTCTTCTTCTTCAGACTCAAAATATATTGATTCAGGCTGACTCTAGCTCTTCTCCTTCTTTTCAATGAAGGACTTTTCCTTCTTACCCTTGTGTTCGTGGACCTTTTTCTCACACGACTCTCTTTTCTTGACTGGGCAGTCAGCAATTACATGCCTAGGTTTGATGCAGCAATATCAAATAACTTTAGGGGAAACATGTTGACTAGGTTTAGTGTCATACCTATCTCCATTAGAGTGGTTCTTCCTATGATGAGAGGAGGAGGAAGGTCTGCTCCTCCACTGCTTCCTCTTCATCAACTTCTAAAACTACCTAGAGAAGGCAGCAAATTCTTCATCAAAGATGTTATAGTCTGATGAGCTTGGCCCATGTGCTGTCTGAACCAACAGGCCTCCTTAGAGGAGAGGAAATCCTCTCCTTGCTCTTCTTGCTGCTCTCATCTCTAAAGGCCAAAGACTTTTCATTGGCCTGGGATTTGATGATTAGTCTCCTCCTCCTTCCTTGGCAGATAGCTGCATCTCATAGGAGAGCATCTTCCCAAACAGTGTGTGAGATGGAGTTTCAGCCATCTTTGCCACCTCTCTGATGGCACAGATCTTGGTGTCCCAGTCTCTAGTGAGAGACCTTAAAAACTTGTCATTAAGATCATAATGGCTGAAGACCCTCCCATAGGTCCTCAGCTCATTCACTATTCTGAATAATCTTTCATAGCAATCTACAATATTATATATCCTTCTTATTCTGCCCGAAAGCCTCATACTATTGGTTGAGTAAGGACTTTGTATCATCTCTGACCTCCTCTGTTCCCTCAAGTGTCCCACATCTCCTTGGAGGTCTAACAGTGAACCAAGTTCTTGAAGGTTGAGTCATCTATGATACTAACAATGATGTTCTGTGACCTCTTATCCATGGTGGCCAAGATGACTTCGCCCTTGGAGATCAACACAGATAGTTAAGTCCTTCTTGAGCAACCTTCCTCTGATACCACTTGAAAGTCTTTTGTTTCAAGGGTAGCTAAACACCTAGAGGGGGGTGAGTAGGATTTTGGTCTCTTTATATTTTTCCTTCTTTAAGTGTGTTGTGAGTTAGATGTTTTCTGCTTTCAAGACACACCACAAAAAGCACACATAAGATTTATAGTGGTTCCCCAAATTATGGGTACATCCACTGACCTCCCACCTTTCTAACAGTGTGTTAGACAAGGCACTTCTCCAAAAATCGGCTCCTAAGAGCTTACAACACAGATCCCTCAGGATCTTTCAGTCTTCTCCAAGACCAACCTCAGGCACAAAGCCCTACCTCAGAGCAAGCTTTCTCCTACAACTTAGTGATCCAAATATCACCTACCTCAGACTAAATTAATAGTCCTACAGCTCAGGCTAGGAGGTTATCCCTACAACTCAGAGAGGATGACTCTCCTATAGCTTAGGAACAAAGGCCCTACCTCAAATCCATAGAAGGATCCTACCACTCAGAGAGAATGACTCACCTACCTCAGGCAAATAACTCTACCTCAGGTACAAAGACCCTACCTCAGATCCACATTGGATCATACATCAGATCAATAAATGATCATACACTCAGCCTTTATAATTAGGCCTACAATTAGGTCCAAAGGATCCTACAAAAAGTAAAGAGTTTGTTAATGTTGATTTGACTCCAGAGAAATATTCTCAAAGCCTTCTTCTTCCTGAGCTGAGATGAACTCAACCGTAACTTCTTCATAGCTACAAGAAAGATGATCTTCAGGAAATTGCTGCTTGTGCTGGAAGTAACTCAGAAATACAAGTTTTTGAACTTGCTGATGAAGACAGATGAGTTGATAGTTCTTTGTATTCTTCACTCAGCTAACCTTGAATGCAGAAATCAGATAGCTCTGCTTCTTCTTCTTTCTCAGAATACTTTTCTGATCTTGATGTTGTAGGTGAAAATCACAACAACTAATAGCTTGAACTTTTTATCAATGGGTTGAACATTAACTTCAGGCTCTGCAATAATGGCGATAGGAAGAAGATGAAGTTCCACCTCTTTGCGAAAAGATAAAACCCTAAAAGTTGATTTGCTTCTTTCGATCTCAATCCTTTTATCTTCTGCCATCCAATGGCTTTTTGACCCGTGGGACCCACTGTAGTTGTTGGCTGCAACTTATCTTTTATAGGAAAAGTCGTAAAGTAGGCCTCCGACGCCATTTGTCGTGTACTGTAGCCTTCATGCAATAATTTGAAACTCTGCTGACTTTTGCTGACATCGACATCTGTGTACTTATCCAAATTCATAGTTTTATCCTAGTCATTGAGTGCGTTGAGTGAATAGCCTTCACTCAGCGCAAAAACCCTTAGCCAAATACTCTGTACTGCCATGCGTTGAGTGAATCTTCATCACTCATTGAATTTAGACTTAGCCAATATCTCTGTACCATTAGGCATTGAGTGTGTTGAGTGAACCTTCATCACTCAACGCATTTCTACTTAGCCAATTACTTCTGCACTACTAAGCATTGAGTGCGTTGAGTGACCCTTCATCACTCAACACATTTGGAATTAGCCAATTACTTATGCACTGTTAGGCATTGAGTGCGTTGAGTGACCCTTCATCACTCAATGCATTTGGACTTAGCCAATTACTTTTGCACTGCTTGGCATTGAGTGAGCCTTCATCACTCAACAATTTTGGACTTATCTGCTTCTTTGGTTTCCCGCCATCATGCTAAGGCATTAAGTGAACTCCCTTCACTCAATGCTTCTGTACTTAGCCGATTTCAATCTTTATGAAAGCGCTGAGTGAACCTTCATCACTCAACGCTTCTGCCTTTGCCTAACTTCTTGATGAGACATTGAGTGAACTGCCTTCACTCAACGCTTCTGTACTTAGCCAATCTTCTTGATGAACTTGCGTTGAGTGTGCTGTCGTCACTCAACGCATCTGGACTTAGAAAGATTTTTCTGTCCATATCTTCTTAAGCTTTGATTTAACACTGGTCTGTTGACACTTTCTTCTTTGGGCGTTGAGTGAATTACCTTTACACAACTCTTCTAGACTTAGCCAGAATCCTGCTCTGATTCTCAGATGCTTTGACTGCTTGAGCTTAACTAAATGCTTCTTTATTCAGGCATTGAGTGAGCTGTCCTCTCTCAACGCTTCTGGACTTAGTCAGATTTCTTCCTTGCCAATGCTGAAGCTTTGACAGACTGAGCTTTACTCAATGCCTCTTAGAATCTGGCATTGAGTCAACTGGCTTCACTCAACGCCTGTGGACTTAGACAAATTTCTGTCTTTCCGGCATCCTTCCTTGACATCTAATGTTGAGTGAACTGGCTTCACTTAATGCCTATGGACTTAGATAAATTTCTGTATCTCTACCTTTCTTCCTTGTGAACACCTATCACAATCACTTAGACAACCTATCTAAACTTGTTCCAAAGAACATCCTGCACATATTGAACTTGAACGTACATCAAATATAATTATGCTCTTAGTATTGATTGTGATGTCTCTTCAAATCTAGGGAACATTGAGGGCAATATTCCCAACATTGGATTTATTAATTTTAAACCTGTTTGTAATAATCAACACTAGACACATGTTATTATTTATGACAAAATTGCTTCGGCAAGCATGCACTATGGTTCTCTGTTTTCTTATCTTTGTAGCTCGCAATAATGCACTTCGTGATGATTCCCTTCTGCCTTATAGTGTGTGTGAGTTTGCTTAGGTTTTCACCATGCTCTCTGATTGCGCTAACCTCTTTCATGGCGTTGACGAGTTTGCATGTCGTAAGAATCATTCTAGGCCAAACTCTTCCAACAACGACCAACTCGTGACGTGCCAACTACCATTGCAAAGATGCGCCCCATTACGTTTATTTATAAATAGGAGGGAGGGGGGGGGGGGGGGGTAAAATGGTGTTAAGCGTTTTGTAGAACCATATCTCCACTCCTGTTTATACTCTCTAGTCGCTAGTCATAATTTTCCTTTCACAATGGTTTCTGTCGACGATGCTCATGCTCGCAAGGTCACCCATGCCGCGACATTTACAGAAGCAACTTTAAAAAAGCCAATTACTGATAGCACGGATCTAGATTATTTCAAGGAGCGCTTCTTCCCGCAAACTGAAGTGGGCTTTCATGCGAGGGTACCTCACCCTTCCGAGTGTATCAACACCTTATTCTCAGATCGGGACATTTTGGGTTGATGGCGGCCTAGATCAACCCCAACGGTGTGGTGATCATTGTTGGGTATCTCACCTACCTTCAATCTGAGGAGATCATATTCGACTTGGCGGTCTTCAAACAAATCTTCATCATCAGAGCGACCATGGATGGGGTCGTCTTCTTCTCTATCCATACCTATACTGCTATGGGTATGGTTAATAAGGTGCACCACTGGACCAAGCGGTTTCTTGTCATCGGCAGACCAGTTGACGACATTCTCTTTGCCCACTCAGCAGCCGTCAGATAGTGTTTTTATCACAACCACTCTGGATGGGCCGGACAAAGATCTTCAGGTAACCTTCAGTGATTGGAAATTTGATGTCGCCTACTAGCGAGGTGACGCCAACACTTTGCCTTACATCTATTTGAGGATAGATAAATCGGGCAAGAATCTACAGTCCTCCCAAATTTGCTGAAAAACTCACTACTGACACTACTTCATCCTTGTAAGTGCGTGGTCAATCCAACGGTAACCTATCCCGATGGCTAAGGAAGTTCCCCCTCCCCCACCGGGCATGGAATCTCAAGCCAACTTGGCTAGTTTGTCTCCTGCACATCCTGCCATGATGTCGCCAATCCCGGAGGATCAGATGGCCACAGATCCAACCAAGCAGCCTTCCACTACCAAAACATCAAGGAAACTCGGGCATGGTGAGCCATCGAAGAAGAGGCTATGAAAGAAGGAGTTTGCCTCTAAGGCTAAGGAGGTCAATAAAGAAGGAGAAGCCGACAAGCCATCATCACAACCTAAATACATCTTCGGCACTGAAGGGGTAGATTGCTTTAGTCTCCCCTTAGTGACCTCGGAGGAGGGGACTCACGAAGTCCATATTAGAACAAACCTCCCTCCCTGGTCAGAGGACTAGGGCAATTATGGAGAGGCCTATAACATCATTTTTGTGTTATATAGTTGCAAAGATGTTGTGGTGCTTCCTAAGTATAACACTCCCTTCCTCGCCAACCAGGCCCTAAGGTCCCAAGTGCGCTCCCTCGAGCTTACGCATCAGTTGGAGATGAACCTCAAGGTGGAAAATGACCGGTTAGACATGTACAGTGACCGGATAGACCGCCTCCTGTACTTGCAGAGCGATTTCTGGGCGAATACCGCCAAATTCCAGAGATCGCTACAGGAGGCTGAGTAAAAAGTCACATAGTGCAAGGATTACAAGGTGATCTTAGTTAGTCAAAGAACTCTTTTATTCTACATCAATACCCTTAAGCAATCTTCCTAAAGAATGTGCTTTTCTTCCTTGCAGGATGCCGAGCTAGTGACTGACCAACGAATCTCAGAGCTGGAGCAGTGGCTTGAGGAAAGCTAAGCGGCGCTAGAGGCGTCCAAAGTTTGAGTTGCCGAATTAAAGACATGTGAGGTGGTGAAAAGCCAACCCGAGGATAACACCTCTAATGTTGGTAAGAAGATTCATATTGTCCCAGACGACATTCTCCAGATGAAGCGCGACATCGCGAGGGCCATATGCGACATGCTCCTTTCCATGCTCCAATTTAAGAATCGACTTATGTCAGGCTCCGAAATTCTGATGTCGGAGGAGATCATGTCGGGACTTTTTGCTGAGGAGGCCAACTCTCCAATGCTATAACGATCCTCGGTTTTGGGGAGGATAATGATTCAGACACCATGGACGTGGACAGCAGTGAGGGAGGGAGCTAGTCATCGGGGTTTTCGCCCTTTTATGCCAATATTTTTGGGGTGGCTGAGGATCTCGCCCCATATGTTTTTGAGATGTAACTCAGGTTATACATAAATGAAAACCATTTTTTGTTGATCTATTTACTTGATGGGAGATGTTTGGAAGCTCGCAATACACAATGCTCACTATGCTATTAGGCTAAGACGCCGATGGATGCTTGCTAGGCTCTTAAGCTTAGGAAATGATGAATGCCTGCTAGGCTCTTAGGCTTGGATGACGACAAATGCTCGCTGGGCTCTTAGGATCGGACGAAGACGAATGCTTGCTAGGTTCTAAGGCTCGGACGAGGATGAATGCTCCCTAGTCTCTTCGGTTAAGGAGAGGTTGTGTGTTCGCAAGACTTCGGCGCTACACCCCCCTTTGGAGACTTGCTATTGCTCTTTTGACGAGCATAGGTACAAGCTTGCCATAAGGATCGAGCATCTCACTTGGGCGAGCATTACACATACTCTTTACCTCACGGTTGTGCTCTTGAGGGGGAGAGTAGTCTACATGATGGAGGGGAGCTTGAGCAGAGGCCCGAACAATGGTAAATCAACAACTTGGGGACTTTTACTCACTCAATGGGAGAGCGGTAGATATGCAAGAGAGGAGATCATATGGGGACCCAAGCTACGAAAATTCCACAACATGAGGACCTTCACTTACTCAAGGGGTCGAGTAGTCAATATGCTGGAGAGGGTCTCGTGCAGGGACCCGAGCTACGACAAATCCACAACTCGAGGAATTTTACTCACTGGAAGAGACAAGTAGTCGATATGCAGGAAGGGAGCTTGTGTAGGGACCCTATCTACGATAACTCTGCAACTCACGGACTTTTACTCAATCGAGAGGGAAAGTAGTCGATATGCAGGAGGGGAGCTCATATTTAGACCCGAGCTACGCCAACTCCACAACTCGAGGACTTTCACTCACTCAAGGAGGGCGAGTAGTCGATATGCAGGAGGGGAGATCGTGCAGGGACCCGAGCTATGACAACTCCACAACTCGAGAACTTTCACTCACTCGAGGGGGCGAGTAGTTATTATGTAGGAGAGGGGCTCATGCAGGGACCTGATTTATGTTAACTCCACAACTCAAGGACCTTCACTTATTGGGGTGGGTGCGTAGTAGATATGAAAGAGAGGGGCTCATGCAGGGACCCAAGCTGCAACAATTCTATAACTTGAGGACTTTTACTCACTCGAGGGGGTAAGTAGTCAATATGTAGGAGGGGATCTCGTGCAAGGACTCAAGCTATGGTAACTACAAAACATGAAAACTTTCACTCACTCGAGGGGGCAAATAGTGGATATGTAGGAGGGGAGCTCGTGCAGGGACCCGAGATATGAAAACTCCACAACTTTAGGACTTTCACTCACTCGAGGGAGAAAGTAGTCGGTATGCAAGAAAGGGGCTCGTACAGGGACCCAAGCTAAGAAAACTCCAAAACTCGAGGACCTTCACTCACTCAACGAGGTGACTAGTCGATATGCATGAGAGGGGCTCATGTAGGGACCTGGACTATGGCAACTCCACAACTTGAGTACTTTTGGCAGTGCCACGATACTCATCCTATTACTTGAGAGATTGACCAAGAGTAAAAATTATCTGCCTCTTAGATGATGAAGGATTTACTCTTAAGAAAGAACATTTTTTCCCTGCTGAGTTCGGATGTCTGAACCATATTCATTTTCAACAACACCCTCAGTCAGATGAGAAGTGCAATTGGGGGGTCAACGACTAGCATGTAAGGGGTGAGTTGATCTCAGCCATCAATGCAAGGGATTGGACTTAGGAGGACTCATTACATTACCTGACACATTGTCATATCATCCGTTCTGAGGATTATGGGAGTCAAGTTAGTGGTTCATTTCTTAATTCAATCGTGAGGACCTCCTTCTCACCCTTATGAGTTTCATTTTTACCACCTGTCCATGAAGGCCGAGGTGTCTATAAACGAAAATGGCTCTCGGTAGGTCCAACAGGATGCACATGCTCGAGGCCTCCACCCTGACTTGGCCTACTCTATTAGAACCTATGGTTCACATCTCTTTAATTTGATAATATCAAATCTCACGTTATATTTGATCATACGCATGTTGGGTATAGTGTGAAGGTTTACAGGCATAAAAGAACAAGAAAATCAAGTTATAACACCTACAACAAAGCGTTAGACCTACCGCCCACGCTAGCTTAGATTTAATTCTACATGAGCTCTATGTGACCTACCACGTGTGGCATTATCCATACTGCCGGGCACTAGGTGTCTCGACAAGCATCGATTCATCATGCTACCGCCGGGCGATAGCTTCGTACCGCGTCGCGATACCGCAAAAAAGCGGAAAAATATTTTATTTGGATATTTACCAAATATACTGGACAGCTATCACCTTCATGCGCATCGACCTACCACCAGGCGCTAGATCTACCACTGGCGGTAGCTTACTTTTTCAAGACGTATAAAAGCGCTCGTTTATTTTCCTGGAGACAACGAAGGAGAATAATTCTTTCTAGGGTTTGGCCACCATATAGAAAAGGACGAACTCTCATCTCTATCGAAGGAAAAGCATTGTTTCTTCCTTCCACTCGCGATCGAAGAACTCCGGTGAACGAAATCTACAATGATCGGAATCCGTGAAGGGTTTCATGAGAAATCGTCCCAGTGAGGGACGTATAAATCGGGGGATCTAGTGTGAGATAAATTGACCGGAGGGTCATTGAAATCCGAAAAGGGTTTCGTGAGAAGTCATCCTGGCGAGGGACGTGTAGATCGGGGGATCTAGTGGGGCTCTAAGACCCTTCTGGGTAGGAAGGTAAGGAGCCGGCTCGGATACCTTTCCAAGGGGGAGGGAGAGAGCCAATCGGTCCGGGTAGATGGTTGGTATAGAAACAAGAAGAGTAATTCGCCTTCGATCTCCGGCATCACCGAGATCTAGTTTTGCTATTGTAAACAACTGTTCTTTCTAAATGAAATTATATATTGTTTACTACATCTCAAAATCGTGGTTGTTTGCTGTTTGTGGTTTGAGCATTGTATGAGAGATCAGAAAATGAAATCTTATAAGAGATTCATTCTTTGTGACCTACTGCCGCGCGTTAGTGATCTACCGCCCCGCTTTAGCATCCAAAAAGTGTTCTCTTGGGAAATTTCGTTTTAATTTTACATTATCTTCGCAAACCTTATTCACCCCCCAAAACGGTTTTACCACCGGGAATGCTGGCCAACCCTAATCTCGAATCTACTAGTTGGGATGGAAATTTGTACACTGAAGATTCATTAGCACCACCTCTGTTTACAGGTGTGAATTATGAAGAGTGGAAAATATTGATGAAAGAATTTCTTATATTATTAGATAAAGAAGTTTGGAACATGACTTGTGTCAAGCTCCCAAATAATTTAAATACACACGAATGCCATTTAAATACCAAAGCTATGAATAGTCTATTCTACGGGCTTGGTTAGGAAATTTTCAAACTCATGTACACGCTTCCTACTGCTTATGATATATGGAAAATTTTTTGAGTCTACTTATAGCCTTCCTTCCATAGATGATGAACAAGTGCAATTTCCTATGGATCCGAGAGAATAAATCAACGAGAACTTATACTTGGAGGAAGATCAGTCAAAAAATGAGGAATGCGAGATTGCATGATTATGCTCGGATGGGGACACAACAAGTACATCATGCGTATAATAAGATGTCAAATGGAACATCATGTTCAAATCTTGCCATATCTGAGAATAGTTCAGGCAAAAATTCTCACGATGCTGCGGCTTCATTTCTACATTATATATGCTTAATATTGCTAAACGTAAAATCAAGAAATTGAAAAATATTAACTCAATATTATGTTTAGAAAATAACATTTTAAAAGCAAATGCCAATGTAGATTCCACTATTATTGTGCCTAGTTCTCCCACATGTTCTTTAGATAACATTTCTACACCTTGTATAAATTATAATGAATTAAAAGAAAAATATAAGGGTGTTGAAAAAGAGCTTCTGATTGCAAAAAAAAAAAATGAGAAATTATGTTTTAAAAACTCATCATTGAAAAGTGATTGTGCTAGATGCATGAACTATAATAGTAAAATTAAAGAGTTGAAAGAAATGTTCAAAAATCTTAGAGATAATTATAACTCTCATGTAAATTCTATAGTCACCACTCTTAAGAACAACACAATTGCTTACAACAAAGCTAGATTGAGTCTCAAAAGTAAGAATAAAGATTTGGAAATGAAAATAAACTTTCTTAAGTTAATTATAAAGAAGAATTCGCAAAACATAAATTTACAATATCAAGCAAAAGCCAGAAGCATGTTGAACATAAGCTCACACACATTACTTAAGCCAATCAAAGGGACTAGAAACCGTCAAGCGCGTGTAAATGAAATTCCAAAACATAAAAATCATCTTCATGTGCAAACTCAAATCACTCCTAATTTAAAATCAAATGAACGTAATTTCCCTTTAAAGAATCACTACGCTCCAGGTTTTTATGTTAGCGACATAATTCTAACTTGGAAAAAAATTCAATATGTTTAAATCTCCAACACAATATTGTTCAATTGAAAATCATTACATAAAGACTCTAAGAGATCATCATGGGATTTTGCAATATAAAAATGATATTAAACAAATGTATGAATGAAGACTCATTAGTAAAAATGACGCACCACTTCCAAAAAGGGCTCATTCATCCTTGCCTCCCCATAAGCTAACACACAGTATTTGGGTACCCAAGAGAACCGCCTCACACGGTCTCACTTGGTTACCTAAATATCTTATCCATTAATATCTACAAATTGTGTGAAGTAAGTTCAAAATTAACTACACTATATCTTACTTCATGATATGCTTATTAGTTTTTTTTTTGTGTTTTTTGTTTTGTTCCTTTTTTATTTTATTTATGTGTTTGAGCCAACACGATATGTATATCAAGCCACAAAAATAAGAAGAACGTTAACAAAACATGTTGAGCTGGGTAGTGTCACGAAACTTTTATAATTAGCAAAAGTAAAAGCATGATAGATATCACCAGCAGTATCATTAGCGTTGAGAGTTCACTATAGATAGAATATTGTTCAACCTATCTTAGTACAATAATAATAATAATAACAAAGGGGATTGTGTCGCTAAGCTCCAAAATATTGAACGATAAATCTGAGATACTACTCTTCTGAAGAAGTCGGAGAGATATTAAGCTTACTCATCAAATTCTTCAGCCCTTTCACCTCCTTGACAGTCTGCGTTATCTCCCATCCTTTCTCCTCCACCATCCCATAGATGACCCAACTAGTTTCCTGAAGGGATCCAGCACATCCTAGAGGAGGCTGTGAAGTAGGGGGTCGTGCGCTTGATGCAATCAAAATTTCCCCTACTTTATAAATTTGAGGATAGCTATCTGCTAGGTACTGAGACTAATTAATGGTCGTATATTTCCCCATCAAGATACTCTGAATCACTCCGCCCAATAGCAAAGTGTTCGGTCACTGGCGCTCGGGAGATTCCAGCCGAAATGTATAACGGATCATCGATAGAATTAAGTTTGATGCGCTGAATGGCTTACCTGCAAAGATGTAGTACGTCACCATCGAGAGCTGCGCTATTATTTTCTTTGTATCCCCAGATTTGAACATAAGTGAGTGATGAAAAATGTCCTGAATTATGTGGGCATTCATAGTAAGGGTATCCACTATTGTGATAAGGTCTCGAAAACCTTCTATATCATGGAGAACTTCATTAATTTCTCTTCAGTTCCTAGTGGATCTGAAGGACTCGACGATGTTAAGTTGCTCCCCTCCTAGGAACCAGACATATTTCCTCTCCAAATCTTCATGTAGTATAGTAACAATCTTGGTACCTATACATGATTGAACCCCTCCATCAAGTTGTGTGAGAGCTGGATCCTGGAGGTTGTTATAAAACTCCAGAATAAGTATAGATAAAAATGGATCACCAGTCGCAGTCACCTAGAGTACTCCCGCATGGTCCAGGTAGCTATAAATGTGAAGCATATCTCTCATCGATCTCGATGACCATCAGCACACTCACTGTGGCCTCGTCCACCATAGTGTAGGTGGATGTGGGTGTTCTGGATCACTTGGAGAAGCTTCTTTAGGGTGCCTGGGAGCTGGATAAAGCTATTGCTTGAAAACACAGAATTTTTTTAAAAATTAAGAAAAATCATTTTTTGTGGGTACCGCCGCGCGGTAATCTATTATATCGCGTGGTAGCCTAACATATTGTACATCATCATCCTCCTGCCGATCTCCCCCCAAAACCCCATTTTAACAAATTTTTTTGAATAAAACCTAGAGAGGAAGGGGATCTACGCACATATAACTTAGATCCATGAAGAAAAACCTCAAACCAAATTCAAAACACTTTGAAACCACCATAGAACTTGCCCAAAAAGATAAAATCTCCATGAACTTAACTCTTGAACTTCAACATACATTGAAATAGGGGAGAAAAGGAAGGACATTTATATAGATCGGAGGTTGCGCCGGCGGAAGGTCTGAACTTAGGAGAGTGAGAATTGAAAAAGGAATGTGAGGGGTTCAGCCTAGGTCCTGATCTAATAAATCGGGCTATCACGCCGCATTAACTCTACCATCGGTGGTAGCATCATTTTTTTATTATTTATTATCATTGTTGGTAACGTATATTTCTGATTTGATATGAATGATAACTCCAGAACAACTATGATGTGTCTCACATTAGCAGGGTGTAGGTATGTGTGCATTAAAGTCGCTAACCGGGGAGGGTTCCAGTAGGTCCATGAGTGGTACTGGGGGGAAAGAGTGTTAGGATGAGCGGGTTATCCAATAAGCATATGGGATTAACTGTTGGAGTTCTTCCATTGTGATCTGAGATAGTCAAATAGTTAGTACTGCTACCAATGCAATATGAGCCTATGGGGTCGCACGTAAGAGTTATGGAGAAGTTGGAAAGAATTGTATTTGTATTGCTTATATGTGATATGAGTGAAGAGCCGAGTCTTTTAACATGGATTTGAAATTAGACCAGCCAAAGGACCTGAATTATGAATTCGAGGACCTTTGGAAAATCGTCGAAAAAAGGTAAGTCAATTCTTCGTGTATACTCGACGAATTCCACTCGATGAATTGTTCTTGACAAATTGTTCTTGACGAAACTGACACATGTCTGGTTTTACATAAGTTTATTTTCGATCTGGTTTGCGGGTGGGGCTCTCAAACTTCCACTAGGGTTCATATATATACCATGTATATCGATACATCCATATGACATGACAGGGTAGAGACGTCTTCATCTTCTTCCTAATGGAAAATTCTGAATCCTAGAGGAATGCGATCGACCCACCTGTACCGCAAGCCATTCCGACCCATCGTCGTCTTCTAAAAAGTGTTTCCAGAGCTTCATCTTCGTCAATGTCGCCTCTCCATTAACGGATCTTAGCAATCCATGGAGACGTAAATGCTTTACTTCAACCAACCCATCGCTTATGTGACAAGTACTTTGGGGTTCTCCAAGCTCTTGTGGATACCCGTAGAGTTGACATATTTTCTACGCTCGGAACTCTAGCCGAAAGTCGCCCTAGATTCTATTAGAGCACCTTGGTTGAGTGGAGACTCAATCCCCTTCAGGTACATTACATTTATTGTACATTTTTATTTCTTGATTCATGAAATCTCAAGATCCTTATACTATTTAGGGTTATCATATATTCTTTCCGTTACACGCATTTTACGTGCCTATAGTTTTGAACTATATAAAAAAACCCAATAGTGGTATCAGAGCCAGGTTGGCGATCCAATGTGTGTAATTCTTGAGCTCCAGAAATGTTCTAAGTGCTCATATTTATTCCTCTTGAGGAACGATTGTGATTGTCCTGCGGTTTCATTGTTTCATAAATATGTCTCCTTAGCAGTAACTGTCACTTATTGTAGTTTGTGAAACCATTATTGTTTGTCTTGGACTTGGAATCCGACAAAAAGAGACATGCTTGTTTGCTGCTTAAGCTGAGTACCTTGGGCCTCTGCCCAATGCTTGACAATCTAAAGATTTAGAAGAGTTCTGAATGTTCAGATTTAACCATTGGTTAAATGTTAACTATGCTTAAATGTTAATCTATTATTAGTAAATCCCTTATATTATATTAAGTATATGGATTCCTTCTGATGGATGACACTCTTCCTGCCTCGATCGATGAAGTGTGGGCTTGCCAAAGCAAGGTGAATTAATCTATCTTGGTAAGGATGCGAGCGGATAATTATTATATCCCACTATAAACATTGGGTCTGACTTAACTAGATGACCTCAAAGTTGAGTGCCTAGAGGCATGGGGTTTACATGCACCATATGATGGATGTGAATAGGGAGTTATTCACCAACCATACAAGAGTTATAAGTTGTTGCAATTGACAAATGTTGTCTACCTAAATAGTTATATTGTGAGAGAAAAGCCAAAGCTGACTCATAGTGTTGGTGAAATATGGATCTTGTCCACTAGAGAGTAGCTCATATTGACTCTCCGAATTGATATTGAGGGTTATCTGTTTGATTAAAATAGTGGGAGTTATGTTAAATAAAGTCCCTTTTGAAAGAAAATGTATTTTGAAATATAGTACTAAAGTTTACTTTGCAAGAATTCATGTAGAATTTCTATGGCAAGTGGATCTCACTCTACTTTGTCCCCAAGAGCCATTTTTGAGAAGGACAAGCTCAATGAGACTAACTTCCTTGATTGGTACAAAAATCTGAGAATTATTCTTAGGAAGGAGCGCAAGCTCTATGTCTTCGAAGAGGATCCTCCCGTAGAGCCAGTCGGAAATCTATCCCGAGCTGATAAAGATGCTTATAATAAGTATCAAGATAATTCCTTGGACATTGAATGCCTTATGCTTGCTACCTTGAACTCTGAGATTCAGAAGCAACATGAGTCCATGGGTGGTCATGAGACGATAGAGCACTTGAAGAAAATGTTTCAAGGGCAAGCTCGATAAGAAAGGTTCAATGTCCATAAGGCACATTTTCAGTGTAAGATGGAAGTTAGAGACCTAGTTGGAACTCATGTACTTCAAGATGATTGGGTATATAGAGAACCTCCAAAGGATAGGTTTTTCCTTAAGCCAAGAGTTGGCCACTGACCTGATCCTGCAATCGTTGCCGAATAGTTTTGAGCAGTTTGTCCTGAACTATAATATGAATGAGATAGACATGACACTACCCGAGCTCCTAGGCATGTTGAGAACTGTCAAGAACAACATGAAGAAGGCTAAGCCTACTAGAACCATACTGATGGTGGATAAAGGTAAGGGTAAAGCCAAGTGATCAATGAAGACTAAGGTGAGACCTAAGTCATACCTTGATCCTAAGTCTTCAGCACTAAAGAAGAAGGGTCTGGCAAAGGAAGGGAAGTGCCACCATTATGGTAAGGCTGGTTACTGGAGGAGGAATTGTCCTTCTTATATTGAAGGTCTGCAGAAGATGAAGGGAAGTGTGACTTCCGCTTCAGGTATCTTCGTTATAGAAATAAACCTTTCTACTCCATCTTGGGTATTGGATATCAGATGTGATTCTCATATTTGTACAAATGTGCAGGAAATGAGAAAGAGAAGAATGTTGGGTAAAGGAGAGGTGGACCTACATATTGGAAATGGAGCAAAGGTTATTGTCATTGCCGTTGACATCTATCGTCTTTCTTTGCCCACTAGGCTTGTAATAGAATTAGATAACTATTATTTTATTCTTTCCATAACTAGAAACATTATATCCGTCTCATGTTTTGAGATAAAAGGATTTTCATTTATAATTAAGAACAATTGTTGTTAAATCTTTATGAATGATACTTGTTATGGTGTAGCCATATTGTTTAATGGTTTATACATTTTGAACTTAGACCATCTAATCTATAATATAAAAAGTACTAAAAGATTAAAAAAATGACTCAAACCATACATACCTTTGGCATTGTCGTTTGGGCCATATAAACAAAAAATGCATATCCAAGCTCCACAAAGATGGACTATTAGACTTATTTGATTATGAATCATTTGAGAGATACAAGTCTTATTTATTAGGCAAGGTGACTAAGGTCCCTTTCACTGGTCATACTGAGAGGGTTGATGATTTCTTGGGTATAATACATAGTGATGTATGCGGACTCATGAGTTCTATAGCTAGAGGTGGGTACTACTACTTCGTTACATTTACTAATGAATTCAGTAGATATAAATATGTGTGTCTTATGAAGTGCAAATCTGAAACCTTTGAAAAGTTCAAAGAGTTTAAGAATGAAGTAGAGAACGAGCTAAACAAAAGGGTTAAAGCACTCCGATCTGATCGAGGTGGAAAATACCTGAGTCATGAGTTTCGTGATCATTTGAAAGAGTGTGGTATTGTATTACAGCTCACTCTACCCAAAACACCACAACATAATAGTGTGTCTGAGAGGAGGAATCGTACTCTATTATACATAGTACGATCAATGATGATTCATGCAGATTTGCCTGTTTCCTTTTGGAGATTTGCTCTAGAGACTGTTGCTCTTACTCTAAATTATGCTCCAACAAAAACCGTTCTAAACACACCATATGAGATATGGACTTGGAAGCGTCCTAGTATGTCTTTCATCAAGATTTAGGGTTGTGAGGCATACATGCGATATCAAATGCTTGACAAGCTGGAACTCAAGTCAGATAAATATTATCTTATGGGATATCCTTAGGAAACCAAAGGGTATTATTTCTACCTATCATTTGAGGGAAAAGTGTTTGTCACAAGAACTGGTGTATTTTTGGAAAGGGAATTCTTATCTAGAAAGACTATAAAAGTTGAAGTTGAAGAAGTTAAGGAACCACAAATGATGGATGAATTGATATTGAAACCTGAGTAAGGACTAAAAGTTGTTGTAGCCGGAGAGCCTGCTCAAGAAACACAAGTCCTTCATAGATCTAGTAGACCAAGGTTTGAGCCTGAGAGATATGGATCTCTTATGTCTCAAATGGGTAAAGTGTTGCTTATGGATCATAAAGATGAGCTTGCAACTTACCAAGATGCTATGAATGGACCAGACTCTGAGAAGTGGCTTGATGCCATGAAATCTGAAATGGACTTCATGTATACAAACCAAGTTTGTACCTTGGTGAAACCACTTGAATGGGTATGAACCATAGGGTGCAATTGGGTCTTTAATAAGAAGACCTAAATGGATGTGAATGTATAAATATTCAAAGGACGACTAGTGGCTAAAGGTTACATGCAAATTCATGGTATTGACTATAATGAAACCTTTTCCCCTGTTACTATGGTAAAGTCCATCAGAATTCTACTTGCTATTGTTGCGTATTATGATTATGAGATCTGGTAAATGGATGTTAAAATGGCTTTCCTTAATGGAAACCTCTTTGAAAATGTGTACATAACATAACCCGAGGGTTTTGTGAGTCCAAATGAAGACACTAAAAAATACGAGCTGTAGAAATCTATCTATGGATTAAAACAGGCTTATCAAAGTTAGAATATTCATTTTGATGAGAAAATCAAAGAGTTTGGTTCCATCAAGAATGAAGATGAACCACGTGTTTACAAGAGGATTAGTGGGAGCATTATCATTTTCTTGATCTTGTATATAAATGATATACTACTGATTGGGAATGACATTCTGACCCTATAAGTTGTTAAAAATAACCTAAAGGACTTATTTTCAATGAAATACATGGGCAAAGTAGCTTATATACTCGGTATTAAGATCTATAGAAATAAATCAAAGAAGTTGTTGGGTTTGACCCAAACTACATACATTGATAATGTGTTGAAACGGTTTAACATGCTTGAGTCCAAGAAGGGATTCTTACCCATGTCTTATAGTGTGAGTCTCTCTAAGGACCAATGTCTAATATCTTTGGAATATAAGGACTGCATGAAGTTGATTTCATGTGCTTCAGCAATTGGATCAATCATGTATGCAATGATATGTACTCGACCCGATATCTCATATGCCTTAAGCATGACTAGTAGGTATCAGCTAGATTCTGGTGATGGTCACTGTACAGCAGTTATGAACATCCTAAAGTACTTGAGAAGGACTAAAGACATGTTTTTGGTGTATGGTGGCGAGGAAGAGCTCATTGTAAAGTGTTACACAGATGTTAGCTTCTAGACTGATAGGGATGACTCAAAGTTTCAGTCAGGTTTCATTTTTTTGCCAAAATGGAAGAGCTATTAGCTGGAAGAGTTCCAAGCAAGAGATAGTTGTTGATTCTACAACTGAGGCCGAGTATATCACTGCTGCAAATGCGGCGAAGGAGGTTGTATGGAATAGGAAATTCATTAGTGAGCTTGGTGTAGTTCCTAGAATTATTGATCATATAGTTCTCTCATATGAAAATAATGGTGCAATTATACTTGCTTCAAAACCTAGATCTCATCAATGCTCCAAACACATACTTAGGCGGTTCCATCTTATTTGTGATATTATCGATCGAGGAGATGTGAACATTTTCAGAGTGCCAACTAAAGAAAATATTGTGGATTTACTGATAAAGCCTCTTGCATAGAGAAAGTATGATGGTCATGCAAGATCTATGAGCATTAGATACCTGAACAATCAACTCTAGTGGTAGTCTTGTGGATTGTATATTTGTCGGCTATTGTAATTCATTTGATGAATATTGTGGTATATTTTTCATTTTATGTTTATGGCATGTTATTTTATTATGTTATTTTGCTATGCTCCGATATGGCTATTAACATACTAAATGTCCTTAGAATATTCGCTTTTATAGGAGATTCAATTGCGTGAATTAAATGTGAGGACCTATGCTTATTAGAAGCTTCATTCTTAAATTGTCTTTGGTCGAGGCATCATCTTAGAATATAAGGACGATGGCAATATGTTGAGACCAGTATGTGTGTTTACTAATGATCGATTCTCACAGGTCATGATATTGTGATATCAAGTCATCACATAGGTACTTGTTATGAACAAGTTATACTGGACAGACTCACCCTGAGACTACTTTGTTGATTGTTTTGACAACGTGTCATGAGTAGGTGTCAAGTGGCAATGGTGTTTGTGGTTCTTTGACCTGAAGGTCACAACATTCATCAAGTGAGGAAGAGCTTATTTTGATGCCATCTAAAGTCCAGACTTGAAAAAGTTGGATGATAATAATAGTTATTATGTATGTTATGAATCATTTGGGTGTTTGCGTGTGGATAGATATGGGATTTGTACTCCTGAAAATAGGAGGTTACTTCTGAGGGCTCCTTGATGGAATTGGACTAAGAAATGCATGGACATGATGGGTTGAGCCAATATATAATATTGAGTTCTCCGATTTCGAACAGCCCATTCTATATCAGGTTACAAGGATTGAGTCGTCATGTGGGTGATACAGTCCATACCTCTAGCTCCATCCAGATGTAAGGGACAAAGGGACATGACAACATTGTATATTGGTCATTTTATAGGCTCTTTTAGTTACAAAACTCTCATTGCTTGGGTAGCAATGATGTGTGTCTAGATACTGCTCATTGTTTGTAAGAATTTTATTTGACTTATTAGATCAAGTGGGATACTGTAGGAGTTCTTCCTTTGTGACCTGAGATAGTAAAATAGTTAGTCTTGCTGCCAATGCAATATGAACCTATAGGGTCGCACATAAGAGTTATGGAGAAGTGGGAAAGGACTGTGTTGGTCTTGCTTATATGTGATATGAGTGAAGGGCCAAGCCTTTTGACATGGACTTGAAATTAGACCAGCCAAAGGACCTGAATTATGAATTTAAGGACCTTCAAAAAATCATCAAAAAAATGTAAGTCAATTCGTCGAGTACACTTGATGAGTTCGTCGAGTACACTCGACGAGTTCGATGTGACACGTTATATTCTTCAAGATAGTCTCGATGAATCCTTCAAGATTTCTTTCTATTCGTCAAGTATACTCGATGAATATCTCCCGACAAATCTGATATTCGACGAATCTGTCGAGTGGACATGTTGTTCGTCGTGTGTACTCGACAAATTCCACTCGATGAATTGTTCTCGATGAACTGTTCTCGACAAACTAATGCAGGTCAGGTTTTCATTTCAATGTGGTTTGTGGATGGGTCCCTCATGCTTCCACTTGGGTTCATATATATACCATGTATATCGATACATCTATACGACAAGACAGGGTAGATTCGTCTTCATCTTCTTTCTGACGAAAAATCCCAAACCCTAGAAGAGTGTGATCGGCCCTCCTGTACCACAAGCCTTCTGACCCGTCGCCATTGTCTGGAAAGTGTTTTCAGTGCTTTGTATTCATCAACATCTCCTCTCCATAAATGGATCTAGCAATCGGTGGATACGTAGAGGGCTTTCCTTCATCCAACCTGACGCTTATGTGACAAGTAATTTGGGGTTCTCCAAGCTCGTGTGGATACCTGTAGAGGCGTGGACATATTTTCTATGGTCGAAACTATAGCCGAAAGATGCCTTAGATTCCTTTAGAGAGCACCTTGGTTGAGTGGAGACTCGATCCCCTTCAGGTACATTACTTTTATTGTACATGTTTATTTCTTGATTCATGAAATCACAAGATCCTTATATTGTTTAGGGTTATCATGTATTATTTCCGCTGTGTGAATTTTATGTGCTTATAATTTTGAACTATATATAGAAAACCAACATTAACACCCCACCCTATGCCATTTGTGCAGCTCCTTATTCCCATCTGTCACTTAGTACGGGGTTAGGGCGTCGACATATTGCTTGGGTAGTTTTTGACTTGGGCATACTCATGATTCTCATTCACATAACATAAACATTATTTCGCTTCTCATGTTCGTTAAAATCATGCATAATATTTCATCATGTTATCTTGTGTTTGTATATTATATCTCTTTAAGTCTTCATGTGTTAGCATTTTTGTTGGCATAAAAATCTCATAACTAAAAGGCTCATTACAGAATTCTATGTTCTCCAGAAATCTATTTCGTGTAAAATATTTCAAAAATCAAATAAAAATTTGGAAAATCCCAAAACTCCTAGAAACATGTTTTTTTTCTTTCAGTTTGGTTTGTTTGATTTGTTTAATCCTTATTTATTAAAACATATATATATATATAATACCCCAAAATAAAAAAAATGGATTTTTCATTCTTAGGACATGCAAGACTAGAACCTAAAGCATAACGATTACATGCAATATTTGATTTAAGATTGTTAATCCCTATTAACATTATCTGATTATGTCACCATGTATCTAATCTATATGTACTTAGCTATTGAGTGTGACTGAACAGGATAGTTTATGTTGAATATGCCTCTAGGTATGTGTGAGGAATTAGGTATTATAACGACATTACACTGTTCACACATCCCTAGAAAATGCACTCTTGTATAAATTCATGCTTACATATTGTAACACATGATATTGTGTCTAACATGCTAGAAATAACTTGAATAATCAATGTCACAGTGTTCATGATTTTATATAAAGCTTGGAACCTTGGGCCAAAATTCTAGTAAACAAGTCTTTTGTATACAAGTTCAAGTGTATCTATCTATATGGGTAGATTTCGATTGATTCAGGGTCTTTGAACTCAAAAATGATATGAAATTGATAGTGAAAAAAATGAATGAGAAAAAATGGGTAAATCACAGGCTATCAAACCATGTGTCAAGGATACCCCCCAAGAACTACTCACTTTTCATGATAAGTCTTCATTAGCATTGTGAGGATGAGCACCTTGGTCAAAAGAATCGTTTCAATCTTGTGCAAAGACTATAATTTAAGTTTGAGCCCCTTGTTCAATTCTTGGTATGAAGTAGATAGCAATGTGACAAGATCTTTCAATTTATTTCTCTTGTGTTAGCATATTGAATTATTGAGATAAAACATGCGCTAAAGATTATTTCTACTTGATGTTTTCTTTTGAAGCTACACATACACATATCATTATTTTATCTAACGCTTCCATGCATAAGAATTTACTACAACAAATTGCACTTATAGTAAGGACCTAAATCATTACATTAAGTACCAAAAATCATTACACAAACAATTTGGTAACGAAAAAACTTTAAGTAACGGTCGTCCTCTAAAGCTCAACACTAATACTTCTTGTAACGAATGTATGTGTGTCATTACAAATAAATTAATTGTAACAAACAATGCTTCCTCACCCAAAAAAGATTCTTCCTCACAATAAATTAGTTACAGTTAATATTATTTCGTTACAAATGTTTTTTCCCTCACAAAAAATCAGTTGCGATAAATATTATTTCCTCGCAATACATTCGTTACAATTGTTTTCTATTCTCCTCACTACAGCCAATTCATTTATATATCAAAATATTACGACAAAAACTTCCAACAAAATAAGAGATCAACTTTCACAAGCTTGCATCCAGATTCATTAAAATATTTATTTATTCACAAATAGAAGTATTACATGTAGTCAAAATTCATAACAAAAATAATGAATCTTCCAACAAAATATTACATAACAACATTAAGATCTACAAGTTTTAAATAAGACATCAACTTTGACACATTCCGACTAATCAATTTCCCATCATTTTCTGACTAATGAATCTTCCATCACTTTTTGACTGATTATCATCTGTCATTTCCGACCAAGGTTGCCGCACCCTACAAATAAAAGAAATCAATTGTTAATTTTAAAAAAATGAGAGAAAAAACATTCATACACACTCACATATATCCATACATACACAATCTATACACACACACACACACACACACTATAATGTTAAAAGTGGAGTCAACTCACATGATGCTAAAGAGTAGAGGAAAACAACTTTGCTTTTGGTACTTGGAACAACTTCAAGTATATGTCGGGTTTTTGCTGCTTCCTCCAAAAATTGACGAAACCTCGCTGTCCGTGATAATGAATAATGTGTGAAACATTTAATATGTGCATTCTAAAGTATGGATAAAAAATGGATGCTGACCTCCAGATAGTGTGAGAGAACAATCAATGTCTTGAACTACTCTTCCATTTGCTGATTATTAAGCATAATAAACAAATTAATATGCAGGTTAAATTGGGATAAATTAAAATCATGGTATAAGTATAGATGATTCAATGAAAAATTTTAGCCTCCCTAGCTGATAGCCTATTTCTCCCAATGATTTTAAAGAATAGAATGATCTAAAAATGATTTTAAAGAACAGAATGAACACATTCACAATTTAATTACCTTCATTACCTCCATAAACATTTATACACACTCACATATATCCATACATACACAATCTATACACACACACACACTATAAAACACACGTACATTAAACACGAACACACCATTTGTATATACAAACAACATACACACACCATCCATTTATATACAAACATCCATACTAACATCCATACACACACATACATTAAAAGTGAATAGTGAACTGCTAGAGCAGTTCACTGAAAATCAGTGAACTGCTAGAGCAGTTCACGAAAAATCAGTGAACTGCTGGAGCAATTCACTGAAAAACAGTGGAGCAATTCTCATTACCTCTATAAACACATTCATAATTTCATTACCTCCATAAACATTTATACACACTCATATATATCCATACATACACAATCTATACACACACACACACACACACACACTATAAAACACACGTACATTAAACACAAACACACCATTTACATATATGAACAACATACACACACCATACATTTATATACAAACATCCATACTAACATCCATACACACACATACATTAAAAGTGAATAGTGAACTGCTGGAGCAGTTCACTTAAATTTTGTGAACTGCTGGAGTAGTTCACTGAAATTCAGTGAACTGCAGGAGCAATTCTTTGAAAATCAGTGGAACAATTCTAATTACCTTCATAAACACATTCACAATTTCATTACCTCCATAAACTTTTATACACACTCACATATATCCATACATACACAATCTATACACATACACACACTATAAAACACACGTACATTAAACACGAACACACCATTTCTATATACAAATAACATACACACACCATCCATTTATATACAAACATCCATACTAACATCCATACACACACATATATTAAAAGTGAATAGTGAACAGTTGTAGAAGTTCATTGAAAATCAATGAATTGCTGGAGCAGTTCACTGAAAATCAGTGAACTGCTGGAGCAGTTCACTGAAATTCAGGGAACTGCTGAAGCAGTTCGCTGAAATTCAGTGGAGCAATTCACTGAAAATCTTCATTGTGGTATGGAGTCAGAACATTAAAAAAGAGGTGAGCAGAACTATCAGTAATCTTAACAAACTCCTTCAAAGAAAATTTAATGCTCATCAAATAATTGGGACAAATATACAAAACACTACAACCTATCCATTACCTATCAGAAGAAATCCTAATCAAACATATAGCTTAACACATATAACCTATCCATTACCTATCCATTATCAGAGATGGAATTTGATGTGCTTCTCCGTGATTTTTTTGAAAATCCTGGTTCAGATCCTGCACTTTAGCAATCAACTAAGCAAATGCAGAATGCAAAAAGGAGCACTTACCTTCATCACGCCTGGAGCGGCGATGACCCTATAATAAAGTATAAAGGTACGGTGTATGTTTTAGCAGGCTTTAGTAGTTGGTCACCAAGCATGCAAGTCAGATATATCAAAGTTATACCAAGCATAAGTAATAAAATAGTAACAAAACCACTATACCCAAATACTAACAGTCAAATAATAGTCTAAACCAAGCAGAAGTAATAAAATAGTAACATAGTACTATGCCAAAATACTAATAGTCATAAACCATTCGATAACAAAAAAGTGCACCAAAAAGTGATGCATCAATTAGTCAAGGAATTGCGCCAAATTTTTTCAGAACAGAAGACAGCATCTCTTTCAGCTCATTCTACCCCTCTTTTAATCCTGCAATCTCTGCATTGTGAGTTTGAATCAAAGATTCCTGTTTATCTATAAGCTCTGTTTGTGATGTAATATGAGTCGTGGCATTGCACAATTCTTCTTCCGCTACATTCAACTTCTATTTCAACTGAGTGGACTCTATTAATGTCTTCTTCATTCATTTTGAAGGCACAACACCATAGCCTAATCCTTTGTCACAACCAGACTTATTTCCAAGTGCAGTCTTTATAATTTCTCTCTCAGAGATTATGAGATCACTGTCAGAATCTGTTGATATTGTCCTCAGCTTTTTCGTTTCACGCTGTAAAATATAGTGTTATAATAGAAACATATGTTATCAATCAATTTTGTGAAATTTTAAAATATATTTTGACTTATGTATGCTGCTTCTACTATCTCGCTAACAAACACCCCATTCTTCTTATGGGTGTTAGCAAAGTTCTCAACAGGGCTTTGATTAACCTGTATATCAATAAAATATTTGAGAATATGACATCGTAATCAAAAACTCACATGTAATCATATCATTACCATTTCCAACAGTCTTGAATGGTAGGATTTGGAACAAGATGTATGAGTAAACAACATGTGTGATCTATTAACAACATTTGTCTTGGACCTTTTCCGCAAGTAAACAAAAGTATTGAATGGTAGTCATTGAATGTGTGATTAATAACATATGTACTAAATAGAATTTACATAAGTAGTCACATTCACCTTAAAAGTCTCACTCTCAAAGAGATCGCAAAACTGACACCAATTCTCGATTGAGATCCACTCAAATAGGCTACTAGCTCTTGGATTCTTTCCTGCCACAATATAACCTTTATACGTTGCAGATAATCTTCCTCTCCAATGTGTGTAGCTACGTTGAAACATCTCCTCCATAAACTCTTGCACACTTTTATCTGTTTCCCAATTCTTTATTTCACACCATTACTACAAAAGAATAAAATATTTGGTTATCCCAAACAAATTCACATATATGTTATATAAATATGTACTTACACGTAATACAACATATAAAGTAAGTTTCATCTCTTCCCCCAGATCACTCGATGGGGTCAAAAAATTCAAACCCGCACTGTGTCTTATAATAACACCTACACCATTTGCAAGGTGCTTTGCAAAGTGACGCGGCTTCTTAAAACCTTCAGGGAACTCAATCTCAAGTAGTTTCTTATCCTAATAAAACAAATAAAAGTCTGTAAACATATATATATATATATATATATATATATATATATATATTAAGTGTATGTAAGTATTAATATACCTAAATAAAGCATACATTTTTTAGTATTGCTTTCTCAATCGACCTTCCGGTGGTCACCCCACGACCTCTTCATATAGATGAGCTTCCCACTGCATAATTAAAAACCCTTCATAAATATATGATTCAAGAAAATGAAACAAATTTGTGAAATAAAATAAGGTATACTTACTAGTATTATCAGAACCATGTATTAGACTTTCATCATTTCCTTCATTAATGGTGGTATCATCATAAAAAGCTTCTGATCTACTTTGTGATTTTTGCAGATTAGGTGAAGGTGAATTTTGTGCAGGTGACAATTCAACAACCTCAATATTTGAAGGAAGTTCTTCAACAAATAGTTGTTTGCTGCTCCTTGTCGTAGGGCGTCATAGAATAACATTTTTTGGAGGCATATTACTGCAAAGTAAATAAGATGCAAATGTTAAACATCACATTAAATTTTTTCGAGAAATCATAAAAAGGAAGAATTTCATTATTGTTTCGTACTAATGAATAAAAAAACTTAACGTACCATTTGCATTAGCTTTACATGTTATCTTCATTGTCATCACAATATTGCACTAGGGTTTCGTCATCATCATCTATTGACTCATCTCCATCACCAATATTATTAAGTTCTTCCTCTTCGTGGATTCTAGTTAGAACTTCTATATTTATAATATCAGGTTCTACATCATCTCTTCCTAGGAATTGCAAGTTCTGATCTTCGGTAGCATATATTAATTCAATTTTTGAGGACTCATATTGTTGAACTATGTTATCATTCATCTCCTCCACTTCTAGGTCAGCGTGTTCCTCTATGTCCCAAAGGTGTCTATGACGTACAAGTTGTGCAATTTTCGAAGGATCACCGAGTTTTGTGTCATCGACATAGAACACTTATTGTACTTGGTTTGGAAGAACGAATGGATCATCCTCACACCAACGAGAAGTTATGTCGATGCTCAAAAAATATTTATCTTTATGCATAGTATTTTTCCCACTAGTGTCAAACCACTCACACCAAAATAATACTACTTTGTACCAATAAAGATAGGTCAATTCAATGACCCTACTTAATACTCCATAAAACTCTACCAAGATATTTTGATGTTCCCCCTCAATAAGTAAACCATTATTTTGTGTTGTTCGGCGATCATCTTGATCTTGTATATGAAATTGTACTTCATTAACAATACAACCAGAGTAAATTTTTGTTAAGTATGATTGTGGACCATTTACCAATGCCCATAATTCTTCAGAGACTTCGCCCGAGTTTGTTTGATGCACTCTATTTATCTATACAAAATACAATATGAAGCTAATTAGATAGGTGATACAATAAATTAACAGTCCTCAAGGGTATCTTCATATTTGGAGCTTACATGATCTTGAAACCAATAATGAAACTGCTCTTGATGAGTTTTGTCAATGTTTCTTTCATTTTCACTTTTAAGCTCCTCCATGTGCTTACTATTAAAAATAAAAAATAAGTACGTTAAAATTAGTTACAAAATAAGGAAATTGAGCTCTTTCATGTATCGAACCTTTGAAAATCATCTACTTCGCTACAATTGTTTAATATGAATTTATGAGCTACATCTAGATCACTTTTAGAAAGTGCTTTGCAACGACGAAGAGGTCCGAAGGGTCTCACTTTTGATGCAAAACAGACAATTCACACTCTTGTTGATGCTCCACTGAATCTTCATTTCTTTTTTCTTTATTAAACCTTGTTTCTATTTCATTTAGGTACATTGACACAAATGTCAAAGACTCTTTTACAATATATCCATCCGTTATAGAACCCTCTGGACGAGCTTTATTACGTACGCATCCTTTAAGAGTTTTGAGAAACCTAAAGGGAAAACTCAAAGATAACAACAACAAAATTGTTCAGTTATGCTATGTAAGATAATAAAGTATAAATGCATATAAAACAAGTACCTTTCAATCAGGTATATCCAACGTGAGTGAACTAAGCCAGCAATCTTTGCCTCTTTCGAAAGGTGAATAGCCAAGTGAATCATTACATCAAAAAATGTTGGGGGGAATATTCTCTCCAATTTGCACAAAATAATTGGAATATTACTCTCCAACTTCTCGATATGCTCTACCTTTAGTGTCGTTGAGCATAAAATTTTAAAAAAATCTCCTAGCTCATATAGTGCCTCAACGACATCTGGGCATAGAAACCCACGAATGCCAATAGGAATTAACCGTTGTAGTAGAATATGGCGATCATGAGATTTAAGTCCATAAATCTTCCCATCCTTTACGCATCTTGAAATATTTGACGCATAGCCATCCGAAAACTTGACATTTTTTAAAAATTGCAAAACCTTTTTTCTCATCGGAAAATAGATTATAACATGCTTGAGGTTTTATTATAGTGCTTCCATTTCTAATCAAGTGTAACTCCTTCCTAATGTTAAGGTCTCACAAAGCTTCTCATGCTTTTTCCGTATCTTTGTTTTTTCCATCAATGTTCAGCAATGTGCCTAACACACTATCACAAATATTTTTTCAACATGCATTACATAAACGTTGTGTCATATTAAAAGCTTATGCCAGTAAGGTAGCTCAAAAAATATGTTTCTCTTTACCCAATTTCCTTCTTCACTATTGCGCTTACTCTTTCCCTTGCTTGGGTGTTTTCCAAATTTATCAAAGTTATTTTCGATTTTGGTTAAATCTGAAAGCAATTGTGCGCCACTCCACTCCCTTGGTTTTGAACGTGTTTCCGACTTTCCATTGAACAATTTACTCCTTCGATAAGGGTGATCTTTATGTAGATAACGACGATGTCTTATGTAGCATATCTTACTTCAAATTCTTTTAGAATCTGTATCATATAAACATGTTGGGCGTGCCCCGTAACCCTTTGTAGTCCACCCAAATAAATTACTAAGAGCTGGAAAATCATTAATTGTCCACATAAGTGCAACATGCATTTTAAAAGTTTTTTGCTGTATGCGTCATAAGTCTCAACACCATTCCATAATTCTTTTAATTCTTCTATCAATGGTCTAAGATAAACATCAATATCTTTTACAGGCACACGTGGGCCAGGAATTAATAATGAAATCATAAGAAACTCATCTTTCATACCTTTGTATAAAAACATATTATATGGAATTAGCACAACTGACCACATACTATAAGAATTACTCATATTTCCAAATGGAATTAACCCATCAGTAGCCAATCCAAGCCTAACATTACGTGGATCTGAGGCAAAACTAGGATAGTGTGCATCAAAACTCTTCCATGCAAGTGAATCTACCGGATGACTCAGAGTACCTTCTATCTCTATATGCTTCTTAGTATGCCACCTCATGAAAGCTGCTATTTTAGAAGACATATAAAGTCTTTGTAGCCTTGGTGTTAAGGGGAAATGCCACAAAACCTTTTGAGCAATTAATTTTCCTTTTCCTTCATTATATTTCCAACGTGGTTCTTCACACACAGGACACACATCTTTTTTCTCATTCTCTTTCAAAAATAGTGCACAATCATGTTTACATGCATCTATCTTCTTATAGCCCAAACCTAAACCAGAAAGAATTTTCCTAGCCCAATAAATAGATTTTTGAATACGATTATCTTCTGGCATCACGTCCTTTAGCAATTCAAGAAGCATGTTAACTGGCGTATCTGACATCTTATTCATTACTTTGATATGCAGCAGATTAACAATGAATGCTAGCAAAGAGTACTTTCTGCAACCTGGGTATAGTTCACGTCTGACATTACATAATAAACTTGAAAAAGTTTCAGTACTATCTTCGTTAGAATGTTCAGGAAGTTCTGCATCTCCAATCTCATGTATCAAATCAACTAAATCATCAATGGCTTCATTATCATCATTACTTTCCTGACTGTGAGAAGGTCCACTATTGTTACTATTAGACTGAACACAAAAGAACTAGTCATTTTATCTTCTCCATGATGTATCCACTCCTTGTAATATTTGTAAAACCCTTTCAAATGCAAGTCTGTTTTAACTTCAATGAGGCTCTTTTTTTTAGTGTTTTGACATACATTGCATGGGCAAAGAATTTTATCTTCAAAGTAAATAGCATTTTCCAATGCATACACTAGAAATAAATCCACACCTCTGGTATAAGTAGAACAGAATCTATCTTGTTCATAAATCCAGATTTTATCCATAGCTAACTAAAAAAGAATGGGATAACACTGCCAAAAAACACATATACAATATATATGAAAACATACATGAGACACGAATTTGAAAGGAGTCATTAAAAAAGAAAGGAGAGAAATAGTGTAGTAATGTTCACAGTCAGGGTGACATGCTAATAACGCTGCCCAGTGGAGGAACTAGGATTTGAAGGTCGCCGAGCACAATAAATTTTAACATGCATTTCATTATTGAAAATCATTTTTTATTATATCTACTAAGAGAGTATAAATCATTTCAGATAACACAAGCATAACATTCAAATCTAATATGAAAATTTTGAGAAATTATTTTCAAGCCCAGTGGCCAATTCATCGAGCATGTACAATACAAAAAAAATGCAATAAGTGCATTTGTAATGCAAGAAAAAAATATAATAAGAGATGCAAGAGAAATACTCAAATAAATCAAAACAAATTATCATTAAAATTAATCCCCCCCCCCAAGGTTCAACGAAAAAAGCAAACCACTACATGTATAGGCAAATTATAGGCAGAAAATGGCACACATACTACTAACACAAACACCTCTCTTATACAACCAATTGCTATAGTAGTAGAAATTTTATCTACAAGATTATTGAAGAGATTTGTGTGGAAGCTACAAACATCAAAAAGTCACTTTCTACAATGGGGTTTGTACAATTTTATTGAAATTTTCTTTAGATATAATATTACTATGAACTTTGTGCTATTTGTCTACATTTTCTTCTTTATTATTTCATGCCTACGTAGATAGACAGTTAATTTATTTATATGAAACAGGCTTGTCATTATGAACCTTGTTAGCAGCTCGGGTAAGAGGCAACCACATGTTCCTTATCGAGACTCAAAGCTTACATTTCTTCTGCAGGTAAAACCACATAATATCTATCTTGAATACTAGTAAGATTTGTAATAGATTTCCACTTTAAAGTAGACTTGAAAAACTTAGTACTATTACATTCGATGTTGCAAAGAGAAGCCATATCTTTTGGAACGTGGCATATTTTTTTTAAGAAAGACAATATTGCTTGTTTCACCTACATCAGAACCTTTGCACTTGGAGGGCTCATTTTGTTCCTTGAAATTAGAATTTTTTTTATTGTGTCATTTGTTAAATTAACTATTTGGTATGTAGTTGCACACTATAGTACGTTCACATAAATCTCTTCAATACTCTTTGAAAAGGAGAAATTTCATTTTCATTCATAGAATAAGTGAAACAAATTGACATTTTGAAAACAGAATTTCTATCTACAAGATTCATAGTAATATACCAGAAAATGGAAAAAAAATCAAACCCTAAAGGACATGCTGGAATATATTCACCCGCTTTACCATGGTCAAAGAGAAGATTACTTCTAACCCTAAAGGGCATCAAGATGAAAACCCCCAATAAACCCAAACATCCTCTATAGCCAATGAGTAATCACGTGACCACGAGACAAACACTTTTTGCAGATTGTTGATGTAAGAAATGTGCCCTCTAGTTAACTGATTGTTCGGTCTCACAAGCTAGGTGAAGAAGAGGGTTGCATGGAGAAGGGAAAGAAGGCTGATGTTCAGCGGAGAAGGCTGATGATCAACGACGAAGGTTGATGATCACCAGAGAAATTTGATGATCAACGGAGAAGGTTGATGATCAACGGAAAAAGTTGATGATCAGTAGAGAAGGTTGATGATCAAGCAGAGAAGGCTGATGATCAGCAGAGAAAGCTTATGATCAGCGGAGAAAGTTGATCAGGAGATCTCGAGTAGACGGTTACTTTGGCGGTTGAGATCTAATTGTTGATACAAAGAGGAGAATAACAAAGGGGGCTGTTAACAGCGGCAACAACAGACTTCTCCCGCCGCGGCTTGAATACCACTCTTGCGACGGGCTTTTCCTTTAATAAAGAAACAAGATTATAGCTTGTTATTGCACCTTTGCATGAGAAAGCAATAAAGGGTACAAAGGGGGAAGCTGGCGGCTAAGGAAGAAGTTGCCAGAGGCTAAATAAAAAGAGGCTGCAAGCAGGCTACATGGCTTGATGGTCAGCTTGCTGGTAGCGGCGGAGGACTGGGAAAGTGAGTCTGCAGGTCTTGATGATCCGCCGTGGAGGACTGGAAAACTGAGTCTGTAGGTCTTGATGATCAGACGTGGAGGACTAGAAAACTGAGTCCGCAGGTCTTGATGATCAGACGTGGAGGACTGGAAAACTGAGTCTGCAGGTCTTGATGATCAGCCGTGGAGGACAAGAAAATTGAGTCTGCAGGTCTTGGTGATCAGCCATGGAGGACTCAAAAACTGAGTCCATAGGTCTTACTGGCAGTGGAAGTTTTCCTCACGCGCATTCCAAATGAGAGGTATTAGGGGCTATTTATAGGCCCGAGGAAGATCTTCTAGAAGCAGGGCCCGGTGACATCATCATTGAGGCTTGGGCGGATTCGGCGAGCAGGCTGCCCGGCTGGCTAGACTGGGAGGAGGCAGGCCGCCTCCTTTAGGCGACTGAGACAAGCAGAGGGGGTGGCCTGAGGAGCAGGCTGCCCCTTGCGTGGCAGCCTAAGGAGCTGGCCGCCCCTTGTGGGCGACGAGGTAGTGGAGGGGGAGGCCTAAGGAGCAAGCCGCCCCTTGGGTGGTGGCCTGAGGAGCAGGCCGCCCTTTTGGGTGGCTGAGGCAGCAGAGGGGGCAGCCTGAGGAGCAGGCCTCCACTTGTGAGCGGCTGAGACAGCGGAGAGGGCGGCGAAGGCAACAGAGGGGGCAGACTGAGGAGCAGGCCACCCCTTGGGTGGCGGCCTAAGGAGTAGGCCTCCCCTTGGGTGGCAGCATAAGGAGCAGGCTGCCCCTTAGGTGGTGGCGTGAGGAGCAAGCCGCCCCTTGTGGGCAGCTGAGGCAGCAGAGGGGGCGGCCTGAGGAGCAGGCCGCCCCTTGGGTGGCATCCTGAGGAGAAGGCCGCCCCTTGTGGGCAGCTGAGGTAGCAGAGGGGGCGGCTAAAGGAGCAGGCCTCCCCTTGGGTGGCGGCCTGAGGAGCAGGCCGCCCTTTGTGGGCGACTGAGGCAGCAGAGGGGGCGGCCTGAGGAGTAGGCCGCCCATTGGGTGGCGGCCTGAGGAGCAGGCCGACCCTTGTGGGCAGATGGAATCCGTCTCTGATGGCGAGCCATAGAGTGAGTCCGGCGAGCCCGCGACGGTTGAGTTAGTCTATAGTGTTGATGCCGGTTGGGTGACCTGGCAGGCTGAAGGAATAGATAACCTAAATCGCCCTCTACTGCTTTAGATTGCCTCTTATAAGGAATAATGTTGCGCAGTTAGTAGGCCTAACCGCACGGCCTGCGAGGGTGAGCTATGGTAGCAACCCTCCGTCACGCAGGGCACGCAGTAGCTATGAGACTGGGGTGGTTAAATTGAGGAGGCCGCCCTAGCCATGCGGCCTGAGCAGATAGGAGTTTCTATCCGCCTCGGGGGACCCCTGAGTGGGACACGACTTGCGAAAAAGGAGGGTTGAGGCAGATCAAGAGGAACGAAATCAAAGAGGATATACCTAAGGCAAAAGCCTCCTTGACTTCTGTGAATCTCTTCTCTAGTCTCTTTCTCGCTCTCTCTCCTACTTCATCCCTCCTTTGCTCTCTCTCACAATTAGTTGTTTGAAGAAGCCAGTCGTGAGAAGCCAGTCACGAGATTCGTTGAAGGAAGAAGCCAATCACGAGATTCATAGAAGGAAGAAGCCAGTCACGAGATTGAGGGTTTCGAGAATGCGCTGGGAGGGGATTGATCAAGATAGGGTTTTGATAATAATTTTTTTGGAGGGAAATTTCCCTCCAAATATTTCACGCACTCATGACATATTCCTAATTTTTTTCTCGATCTCGAGAGGCTCGCATTCCATCTTGATCAAAAATATCTGAGCTAGAGCTCGGCTAGTAATCGAGCTCGAGCTCATCATACTCTGACCTTGAGCTCGGCTCAAAATCAAGCTCGACCTCATGGAACACGAGATCGAGCTAGAATTATAATAAATCTTGAGCTTATTGAACTCAAGCTCGGAAAAAAACGTGTGCTCGGAAAAACAATGCTCGTCCGAGTGAAAAGCACATGCTCGGGAGGAAAATGCTCTCTCAGGCAAAAAAATGCTCTCGAACAATAGTATTGTAATAAAATATGATATATTTATTGTAACAAAATATTAATAATAAAATATTACTAATAGTGTTTGGTTTTGCATCCACAATATCCCAGATTTATATGAAGGCATCCTTGAACTAAGATGAATTAAGGTTGTATTATATGCTCTTTTTAGTGGAGTGTTTGTAGGACTTAATTGTCAAGTGTAGACCAATGTCAGTCTACAATAAGTCTCCAAACACAGGACCATACAATGTAATCCCTCATTGTATGATCCATGGTGTTGACTCATGTGTAGCCTCTCTATTGGGATACACTTCCTTTTCAAGCACTAAGGGCATGGGGGAAAGTTAGATGCTGATTATTTTTGTTGAAATTAAGTTTTCAGATTTTCAAAGAAATTCTCTAAGTATTTTTCTCGAGTACTATGTTTTGTACTTGAGAAGGACTAAAGTTAGTTCTCGAGTTAGATTTGTCATGAATTTGAGTGGCAGAAGTAGTTCTCGAGAAAGCTTACTGTTGTTCTAGATAAGGGCTTATGTACTTGAGTGCTTCATGACACTTCTTCTCGAGTTACTTCCTTTCCAGACAGAATTTCTCTAAGTCTTTTTCTCAAGAAGACCTCATTTAGTTCTCGAGATAGTTCTTTGTCCTCGAGTACCAGTGCTTCTTCTTGAGAACAATAATTTATTTTTCTCGAGTACTTTCCTTCATTCTCGAGACTGCTGTTTTCCACCTCCACATTCTTACCAATTCTTTTTCTCGAGTTATCCATCATTGTTCTCGAGAACAAAACTTCTTTTGTCTCGAGTATAATCTTTCTTCTCGAGAAATGCTGAACTATTTTCTGAAAATTTCATTAAGTCCAGACTGACGTGATTTTCAAATGTCATTAGATGTGATTGGTCCACGTGACTATCATTAATTATTATTATGACCATTAGACATGTCCTATAAAAGGTCTTGTCATTTCTGACTAACCCTAAGCAGCCGTAAGAAGAAATTCTAAGTTTCTAAATCGAAAATTCTCTTTCCAAAATCAGAAGCTGTCGCTCATCGCCAAAAGTTTTCGATCTAGATCGATTTAGAGGAAGTGATTCACAGATCAAGATTTTCTATAATCGACAGATCCTCTACTCGATCTTGTGAGTCAAGAAATTTCAGATCTGAGATCTAGCTGAGTCTTCTTCAATCTTTTCTTACAGAGCTTTAAAGTTCAAGGAAGAAGAAGGGTTGAAGTTTTCAGATCTGAGAGAAAATAATGTTTGTATTTCTTTTATATTTCAATTTATTCTTGTAGGAGATTCTTCTCCGAGTGTAGGAGCTTTGCTCTCCGAGTTGTTGTAGGAATTTTTTCTCTTCCGAGTGTAGATTCTTTTTTTGGATCGAGTTGTAGGAATGTTGTTCCGAGTAGTAAGATTGTTTTTAATCCGTGATTAGTGGAGTAGCCAAATCTAGTACATTGCTAGATCGGTGTGGTGGAAAGTGGATGTACCCAAGGTTGGGAACCATTATAACTCTTGGTGTTGTCTGTGATGGCTTGGTTAATTTTCTGTGCATAGCTCATTTAATTTTTATTCCGCAAAAAGATGCTCAACTCACCTATTCACCCCCCTCTATGTGATTTAGGTATACAACTTAAACATTTTCAATTGGTATCAGAGGTAGGTTGTTCGTAAAAAGGTTAACACCTTAAACATATCTGCCCCAAGTTGTCTATTGAGTTATGAAAGCATGGACAAAGCCAAGGATTTTGCTAAGCTTCCTTTGTGCACAAAGACTAACTTTCCCATATGGAATGAAATGATTAAATTTTTCATGGAAGCTGTGGATCCAAGGATCTTCATGATTGTTGAAGAAGGTCCTCATGTTCCCATGACCGTCTCCACTATTGATCCTACCAAGAAAGTTCCTAAGAAGTTGATTGATCATTATAAGGATGAGATTGCACTTGTCTCTTTAGACAAGAAAGCCAAAAATATCATCGCAAGTGCAGTCGAAAATTCAATGCTGCAGAACCTGATTCACTGCCAATCCGCTAAGGAAATGTGGCAGTCTCTTATCATCTTGACAGAAGGCACTGAAGAGGTTAGGGATGACAAAAGATCCCTTCTAAATCAGAAATATGAAGTATTCTGATAAGGACCCAAGGATTCAATTGAAGATACCTTTGAAAGTTTCTTCAAGATTGTTAATGGCCTAAGAGTATATGGCCGGGTCTTCACTAATGGAGAGTTGAATTATAAATTTCTAAGGTCCCTGAATAAGGAGTGGGACAACAAAGTCTGTGCTATCCGGGAGTTTGGCAAGCTGGCAGAGACTGACCCTCAAAATCTCTTCGGAAAGCTAATGTCATATGAGTTGCAAATCAATTCAAGAAAAGGTGAAGAAGAGAAGAGCTGGTTCTCATCCAAGGAGAAGTCTGTCACACTGAAGGCAAACAGCTCAAGAAAAGCCAAAGATGCATCACCTACTCCTGCACAGGAAGATAGTGAAGAAGAAAGTTCAGAGCCAAGAACCTCAATCTCAGAGTTATCTGAAGGAGAGTTTTCTCTTCTTTCAAGGCAGTTCAAGAAATTCTTGAACAAGAAGAAACAATGGAGTGGCAAAGATGCCTCGTACAGAAGATCACGTCATAATGGTGATCGACACAAGAAAGGCTCAAGTAGCCAAGACAAGTATCATACTAAACAGAACAAACATGTTTCTTCTGACATCGTTTGTTATTGTTGCAATAAGCCAAGTCACATTATATTTGATTGCCCTCACAAGAAGAAGGAGGGTGGAAAAAGAAAGGAGAAGAAATCTTCTTATAATAAGAAGAGAATTGAAAGAAGCCTAGTAGACAAGAAGGTCAAGACTCTCAGCGACTCTGACTCATCTGAGTCAAGTGAAGAAGAGGAAGCCTACTTTGGGCTAATGGCACAAACTGATGAAGAAGAAGAACCCCAGTTCACTAAGAAGGTAAATTCTCATACTCCTCTTTTTGAATCTGATGATTCTGACCATGATCACGAGGAATGTACTTCTGACAAGGAATCTGAACTCATGTATCAATATAAAGAGTTGATCAAAGCCTACAACAAATGTCATAGAGTTGCAAGAGCTCAAGCCAAGGAGATTAAATCTCTCAAGGATGATGAGAGCACTTTGAGGGAGGAAGTCGAAAAGATGGACTCACTCAAAGAAGAAGCCCATTTAGCTATCGATGAATATGCAAAGGCTCTCGAGCACCTAGATCTGAAGGAGAAAATCATCAAGGGATTGGAAGAAAAACTTACAGCTGAAAAGAAACTTGTTGAAAGTTTATCCAAGCCCAAGATAGTTCTTCTGCTTGTTGCTAAATTCTCTGCTCAGGACAAAGGTGCTGGCTTAGGCTATGTGGTTGGTCTTAGTAAATCTTCTAGGAGGAATAAAGCCCAAAGGATAAATAAGGCTGATAAGAAAGCTCTAGCCAAGGAGAAGGGGAAAGCTCCTCTAGAAAAAACTTCATTTAGGAAGGTTATCTTTCTAACAAATAAGTTTGATCTGGATTCTTCCTATGGTCACCTTGCTAGGCCTACTTATATAGAGCCCAAGTCTCGGTACCAAGGATGGACTCGTCCCCGGAACTTTGGTGAGAGTTTCTTCAAGGCACCTTATGAGGAGATCACTCTTCAGAACTACGGACCTTATAATCATGGTCACAACATCAAGAGAGCTCCAAGAGTTGAACCCATTGTACAAAAGCCTACTAAGGAAAAGAATTCATGTGAATGTCATCATCATGAAGCTTCTACTTCAAATTCTACTTCCCTTGCTAGACCACAATCTCAAAAGGTCGAGCAGGAGATCTTTAGGCAAAGATATAATAGATTTGACTGTTGGTGTTGTGGCAAGGTTGGTCACTTCGCCATAGATTGCTAGTTTAATCCCAGACATTATGAAACTCCTCGAGTTAAAAGTGTGAGAAAGACCGCTCATAATGTTAACATACATAGGGGGAGTATGCTAACTCGAGACCAAGGGCCCAAACAAGTTTGGTTCCTAAGGCAACTTGATTCTACTTTTGTAGGTATGTCCAAAGACCACCAAAACTCCTATCTGGTATTTGGACAGTGGATGATCTCGGCATATGATCGGGACAAGAAGCCTTCTCTAGAATTATTCTCCAGTCATGAACGGGTAAAAAGTCATCTTTGGAGGTTCTGACAGAGGAATTACTAAAGGCTACGGTATGATTACAAATGGTAGTGTATCCTTCTCAAATATGGCTTATGTTGATGGATTGGAACAGAATCTCATAAGCATAAGCTAGCTCTGCGATAAAGGATACATAGTAGATTCATGCAGACAAGTGCTTGAAAAAATCGGTAGATAATCTGGAAATGATTTTATTAGGCACTTGTAGTAGAAATATATTTTGTTTGTATTTTATTTGTATAGACTCTTCTACACCAATATGCTTTTTTTCTAAAGATAGTGTGTCTCTTGGTGAACAATTGCACAAGAGGCTAGCACATATTAATTTCAAAACTATTAACAAATTATTCTCTTAATTTAGTACGTGATGCCCCAAATATCAAGTGCACTAAAGATAGACCTTATCACGCATGTGTAAAAGGCAAGCAAACAAGGGCTACCTTTAAAAGCATTATATACAAAGAAACTAATAGGTGTTTACACCTACTTCATATGGACTTGTTCGGTCCACTATAAGTTAGAAGTTTGGGAGGTAAGGATTATACTTTGGTTATTGTTGATGATTACTCGCGCTTTGCGTGGGTGTTCTTTCTAAAACACAAGTCAGAAACTTTTGACATCTTTACAAATTTTGTCAGGCAGATGTAGAATGAATACAACTATTCTGTAGTCAAAATTAAAAGTGACAATGGAACTGAGTTCAAGTCTGGGGCCATGACAGAATTTTGTGAAAGCATAAGTATATTTCATGAGTTTTCCTCTCCTTGTACTCCTCAGCAAAATGGAGTAACTGAGAGAAGGAATAGAACACTCATAGAGGCCTACAGGACCATGTTGAGTGATGCCTCACTACCGAAATATTTATGGGCTGAAGCCGTCAATATTGCATGCCACGTGCAAAATCAAGCACTCATAAACAAGAACCATAATAAGACACCTTACGAACTACTAAAGGGCAGGAAACCGACTATCTCATATTTTAGAATCTTTGGTTGTAAGTTCTTCGTCCTTAACAATGATAAGTATCACACTACTAAATTTAGCGAAAAAGCTTTGAAGGTATTTTTGTTGGGTATAGTAGCCATAGTGAGGCATATAGGATTTTTTAATTAGAAAACCCTGGTTGTAGAAGAATCTATTCATGTTGTATTTGATGAGACAAGCTTGCTGCAAGATAGCTCTTCTAGTGTGTTTATTGAAGATGCAGGTTCAAAGATGAAAGAACTAAACTTGGGTGAGCCGACTAAAGAAAAAGGTGAAAAGTTCATCAATATAACCACTCCAACCCCGATTGGAGAGGTTGATGATCAAGATGATGAAATCATCCAAGTTGATGAAGTCACTCTTGTGGTTGAAGAAACTCCAGATGCAAGGACTCTAGAGCTCAGACATTTGAAGGATCACCCAATGGACCAAATTATAGGAGATCCCATGGATGGTATTAGAACTTGTAGAGGTACAGTTAATGAGAATTTATATTTGAGTTTTCTCTCACAGGTTGAATCGATGAAGTTTGAGGAAGCAAACTCAGACGCATCATGGATAATGGCTATGGAAGAAGAATTGAATCAATTCAAGCACTGCCAAGTTTGGAAGCTTGTTCCAAGACCCAAAGACAAGAATGTTATCGAAAAAAAGTGGGTCTACAGGAACAAGATGGACGAGGATGGGACAATCATAAAGAACAAGGCCAGACTCATCGCCAAAGGATACATACAAGAAGAAGGAATCGTCTTCGACCAGATGTATGCTCCAGTGGCAAGGCTGGAGGCAATCAGGTTGTTCCTAGCATATGCTGCACTTAAGGGTTTCACTGTCTATCAGATGGACATAAAGTCTGCCTTCTTTAATGGTGACATAAAGGAAGAGGTGTATGTGGAACAACCTCCTGGTTTCATTAATTCTAACTTTCTTGAACATGTCTATCTTTTATTTAAAGCATTATATGATTTGAACAAGCTCTTCGAGCTTGGTATGAGATGCTGTCTAACTTTCTTTTTGAGAACAAGTTCACAAGAGAAAAGATAGACAAGACCTTATTTCTTAGGGAAATAAAAGGCAAGATTTTGATAGTGCAAATCTATATTGATGACATAATTTTTGGCTCCACTGACGACAACCTCTGCAAAAAGTTTTCTAAACTTATTTAAGGGAAGTTCAAAATGAGCAGTATGGGAAAGCTAAAGAATTTCTTAGGACTTCAGGTGAAACAATCTGAAGATGGAATTTTCATCTCTCAAACGAAGTTCACCAAAGAGTTAATTAAGAAATTCAGAATGGAGAGCGTAACCTCTATGAGGATTCCAATGGGTTTAGCTATGTCTCTGGATAAGGTTGAGCAAGGGAAACCTTTTGATGAAACCAAGTACAGAAGCATAATTAGATCCTTGCTCTATCTTACTGCTAGTAGACCAGACATAATGTTTTCAACATGTATGTGTTAGATTTCAATTGAACTTTAAGGAATCTCACTACGCTACTACAAAGCGGATTTTGAGATACCTTAAGGGTACACCAAATTTTTGCTTATGGTACCCAAGAAGTAATGACATCGAACTAATTTGTTTCTCAGATGCAGATTTTGCAGGAAGTAAAGATGATAGAAAGAGCACTTTCGAGACTTACCAATTTCTTGAAAGGAGGCTCATTTCTTGGAGCAGCAAAAAGCATAATTGTGTCGCAATTTCAATGGCCGAGTCAGAATAATTTTTGCGGACAATTGTTGTGCACAATTACTATGGATAAAGAACTAACTGGAAGATTATAATATCAAAGTCAAAGACATTCCCTTGTTTTGCTACTCCTCCAGTGCGATTGCAATAACCAATAATCTAGTCTCTCACAGCAAGACAAAGAACATAGAGTTGCGATACCATTTCATCCGAGAGCATGTGGAGCATGAGGACATAAACCTACAATATGTCCCAAATGACATGCAGAACTTAGATATTTTCACCAAGCCACTAGACGAGGCCAAGTTCTCGTTCTTCAAAACAGAACTTGGCATGCTCAACAAGGATGAAGAAAAATGAAGAATAAGGTCTCAAGCAAGTTCAAGTTAAGGTTTTACCTCAAAATCCAAGAAATTTAAGAGAATGGACTTCATTTCTCGAGTTCAACACTTGTACTCGAGAACAACAGACTTACTTCTCGAGAATAAGAAATTACTTCTCGAGAATAATAATTCTACTCGAGACTAAGGAAAATTCTTCTCGAGTGCTGATAATCTTCTTCTCAAGAACAGTTCTCTCGAGAAATTAGGTGTCCAACTATTTGTCAAGTTCAAAATTTTCACACTGGCACCAAGGATCTTCACCGCCATTTTCCAGGTACTTTTAATGTTATTTATATCATTTTTCATCAAAATTAAAGGTAAATATAAATAGACTTAGGTCCAAGAAATTCTTTCCCGATTTCAAAACCCCGTCTCTCGACAAAAGTCTGTTCATCTTCTCCGTCTCCGCCGTCTGCTGCAAGCCAATTTCTCCAGTCGTCGGCCAACCAAAATCAATTCCTCCACATCAATGGCTTCGTCTTCCAAGCTTGGGATCGGGAGTGAATTTATTTCTACAGGGATTGACGAGATTTCAGATGATTTTAAGAATGTTCTCCTTTTGTTCGATGCAGTCGGGTTATCTTTTGTTCTAGAACATCCATTCCGTATTTTGACTTCTGATGTTGAAGAGTTCTTCCGGCACGCTAAGATTAAAAGGAATGGCAAGGTGCTTAAGTCAAAGGTTCGAGAGATTAAGGTAAAAATTTCTGCCCTCTCTGATTCACAGCTTCTACAACTTCCTATCATAGACATGGAAGATGATCTCATCAGTACTGATTATGAGAGAGCATATAGTTTCTATGGGATTCCTCAATCATCTCACACAATTAGAAGACAGTTCATGAATGCTGAAAGCAAGTTACTGGCAGATATACTGGGCAAAGTTCTTCTCTACAAGACAAGTTTTATCAGTTATATTACTCCAGAATTTTTCGATCTAATGACTATAGTGATTTATAGAAAGAAGTTCCAGTAGGGCATAATGCTCTTTGATAAAATTAAGGCATTGTATTAAGAGCCCAAACTATGGCAGGACTCTTTCTCTTTACCTGAATCAGATTAATCCAGAAGTTTTCTCCATGAAAAAGTGCATAGCCCTCCACCATATAAAGAAAGTGTCTATTACCTTCAGCTAGAGATGGGAGGTTAAACTGCAGAAAACTGACAAAACTGCTAAGGAAATTGAAGATGTGGACATGGCTCCATCTCCTCCTTCTCATCAGATAACTGACCCAACTATTGAGGGGGAGCCTGCCCCATCTGCTCAAGATATTCCATTTACTCCTGCTACTGCCCTTTACACAGTCCAAGAAGATATTCCATCTACATCTACTGTTTCCTCTTCCTCTCTGCTGCATACAGAAAAAACAAATTTACCTTCTACTGAAGATATTCCAGACTCAGAAAACTTAACAGATGCTCAGATTCAAGAATAACTTTTATCCACTGATGAAGATGTTACTAGGATGATAGAGGAGCTCACTTCCAAAGAGCTTCTATCCCCTATTACTGGAGATCATTCCTCTTCTCCAGCAACATCTCCCAAGTCTTAAGAAAAGTCTCCTTCTCCTCAAGCAGAAAAGTCTCATGTAAATGAACTAGAGAAATCTCCTAAAAATCTATATGATGATGAAGTTGTTTCAATACATGATTCAGAAGATGACATTCCTGAATAAACTACTGAACCAAGACTTCCAAGTCTTCACTTCAATATTCCCTCCCTGCTACCCATAGATGTTGAAGATGAGGACAACACTGTAAACAAAAAACAGCCCTCTTCTTCCACAATTGTTATTGAATATATTCCTCCATGGATAGCCCCAGCTCAATCTCCACCATCTACTCAGCCTACAGCTCTTCCTGAAGGAAATATTTTAAGCAAAATTGAAGTTATGCTTACTGCCCAGAGACAATACTTTGATGATTCTCTGAAAGTTGTAACTGAATAAGTGACTGCATTGGAAAAAGAATTGAGCCGTGGATTTACTGAAGTCCTGCATAACACAGATGAATTTAAAAGGCTCTTGCAAATTGGAGGAAAATCCATAGATCGTACAATCACAAGCATTGGTAATGTTATGGAACAATCAGTTACCCTTGCTAACAATCAGATTCAACTTGAGAAGAATGCCAAAGAATGGAACTTCAAACCTTATGAAGAAGTTGGAATATTTAAAGAAGATGTTATCAGTAAACTCTCCCTAGAAGTAAGAAAGGGGGAGGAAAAAGTGAAAGAACAGCTGGAAACACCAGCTTAGTCTATGAAAAATCAATGGGAAGATCAATTGAAAGATATCCAGACATCTGTTTTGAAGGAAGTCAAAAGTACAAAGCTATATACTTATGGCACATCTAAATGGATGCATAATCAGCTATTTCTTGAATTGGCTATGGACCCTTCTTCTCCTCCTCCTGCTCACTAGGATGTAAAAAATAAGCCAACCTTCTCACCTCCTCCAGAATATTTTGAAGGACCACCTCCAAAATATTTTGAAGGACCACCTCCTGATATATATGAACAAGTTTGGGAATCAGATCAAGCAGGTATACCTCCTCATCCTCAAGAAGTTCAGAATGTAAAAAGAATTAAATATGGGGATGGAGCCTCAGCTAGTAGATCAACTCCACATCCTGAAGTTGAAAGGATAAGACCTCAAAAGTTTACTGAAGTGTGGAGTTCAACCTCCAAATCTCTTATACTTGAAACTCTCAAGCTAGTTCTTGATTTTAATGAATCTAGAAGCCTTCATTACAGCTCTGATGAATGAGGATTATATGAAAAATCTCTTACAAAAAGAAGGATATATGACAGAGTATATGGAAGAAATAATCCCAAGGCTCCACCTAGACCTCCAAAGTACTTCCCTAAACCATTCAGCTACCAGAAGATATAATGAGAAAAGCTTGAAAGACAGCAACAACAACAGGATCAGTAGAAGTTGAAGATGTTTTGAAAGTTCATTTTTGAAATTGTGGAATTAAATTTTCTCTTGGATAAATTTCTATTTATATGAACTTTTAATTTTGCTAATCTGATTTTTCTCCATAATAGCTCTTATTCTACTTATCATGGCTATTAGTTTCTTTACTTGTTTTATCTTGATGTAATTCACCTTAGTGTAGAGGGTTCTGACTTCTACAAATAGGGGGAGATTGTTGGGTATTGCATACACAATAGCCCAGATTTGTATGAAGTCACCCTTGAACGAAGATAAATTAAAGGTTATATTTGATGCTGTTTTTTCATTGAGTGTTTACAAGACTTAATTGCCAAGTATAAACCAATATCAGTCTACAATGAGTCTCCAACCACAGGACCATACAATGTAATCCCTCATTGTGTGATCCATGGTGTTGACACATGTGTAGCCTCTCTATTGGGATACACTTACTTTTCAAGCACTAAGGGCATGGGAGGAAAGTTGGATGCTGATTATTTTTATAGAAATTAAGTTTTCAAATTTTCAAAGAAATTCTCTAAGTGTTTTGCTCGAGTACTATGTTTTGTACTCGAGAAGGACTAAAGTTAGTTCTCGAGTTTGACTTATCGTGAATTCGAGTAGCAGAAGTAGTTCTCGAGAAAGCTTATTGCTGTTCTTGAGAAGGGCTAATGTACTTGAGTGATTCATGACACTAATTCTCGAGTTACTTCCTTTCCAGACAGAATTTCTCTAAGTATTTTTTTCGAGAAGACCTTGTTTAGTTCTCGAGATAGTTCTTTATCCTCAAGTACTAGTGCTTCTTCTCGAGAACAATAATTTATTTTTCTCGAGTACTTTCCTTCATTCTAGAGACTGCTGTTTTCCACCTCCACATTCTTACCAAGTCTTTTTCTCGAGAACAAAACTTCTTTTGTCTTGAGTATCATCTTTCTTCTCGAAGAAATACTGAACTATTTCCTGAAAATTTCTTAAGTCCAGATTGACGGGATTTTCAAATTTCATTAGATGTGATTGGTCCACATGGCTATCATTAATTATGATTATGACCGTTAGGCATGTCCTATAAAATATCTTGTCATTTTCGACCAACCCTAAGCAGTCGTAAGAAGAAATTCTAAGTTTTTGACTCGAAAATTCTCTTTACAAAATAAGAAGCTGCCGTTCATCGCCTTCATCGCCAAAAGCTTTCGATCTAGATCTATTCAGATGAAGTGATTCACAGATCAAGATTTTCTACGATCGACAGATCCTCTACTTGATCTTGTGAGTCCAGAAATTTCAAATCCTAGATCTAGCCGAGTCTTCTTCAATCTTTTCTGACAGTGCTTTAAATTTCAAGGAAGAAGAAGGGTTAAAGTTTTCAGATCTGAGAGAAAATATTGTTTGTATTTCTTTTATATTTCAATTTATTTTTGTAAGAGATTCTTCTCCGAGTGTAGGAGCTTTGCTCTCCGAGTTATTGTAGGAAGTTTTTCTCTTCCGAGTGTAAAACCTATTTTTGGATCGAGTTGTAGGATTGTTATTCCGAGTAGTAGGATTGTTTTTAATCCGAGATTAGTGGAGTAGCTGAGTCTAGTGCATTGCTAGATCGGTGAGGTGGAAAGTGGATATAACCAAGGTTGGGGAACCACTATAACTCTTGGTGTCGTCTGTGATTGCTTGGTTAATTTTTTGTGCATAGCTCGCTTAATTTTTATTCCGCAAAAAGATGCTCAACTCACCTATTCACCCCCTCTAGGTGATTTAGGTAGACAACTTAAACATTTTAAAATAGTAAGGAAAATCTCTTTGTCATAAACAAGTTTCATGATGTGGTTACAATTGATACATATTGTGAGGAAAAATTTACTATTTGCAACGTAACATTAGTGTTGTAATAAATACTTACATTTATAGTAACAAATTAATTATTATTATAACAAAATATAAAATATTCATTACAAAAAATTACTTTTCGGTAATAACAAAAAATTTTCATTATTAAATTTAACTATTAGTAACAAACTGTGTTTCTATTATATTTTAGTCCTTACAATAGGTGCAGTTTGTTGTAGTGATTAGACTTAAACTACATTATTTATCAATAACACATAAGTACTAGTACTTGATTTCTATTCCTGACTCTTACAATATTACGTTGTATTAACTTTATAAATCTCCTAGCATTGTACTCCATATCGTGTGTATTTAGTTTCACTTATGCTGCCCAAATTTATTTTATTCTCAATAGCTATTCAAATCGATTGGTTTTTCTTTTCTTGGGTAGGTCTATATTCATGGTGTCCCACTCCAATTTTTTCCCCTACTGTTTATGATTATTTACGCATGTGCGCACATATTCTCTTCTCCTTAGTATCTCATGACCGTAAAGGAAGAGTTGAGTTTTCATGAGACATGTTCGTTAATATCCAGCCCTTTCAATAATATAAAAAGGGGGAGAATCGAGTGTCCATGAGTATATCCTATGCTAAGTGAGTGTTGAGTGTTGCTTAGTTAATCAGGGAAGATCTCGTATAGGGGGAGCACACACATAGGGGGGAGAAAACTGGTAGAGGGAGCACATCTATAGATGGACTACCCATGGAAAATGGGCATGGGCAATGCGAGCGTGGCTAAAAGTCCAAACCGTGGCTAAAAGTCCAAAACCGTGGCTAATACTGGACTTTTAGCCACGGTTTGATTGTCGTGGCTAAAAGTCAATACTGGACTTTTAGCCACGGTTTAATTGTCGTGGTTAAAGGGCCACTTATAATATAAAAAATTCAGGCCGGCCGCCACCGCCGCCGCCCGGCCGCCGCCGCCGCCCGGCCGCCCGGCCGCCGCCGCCCGCCGCCCGGCCGCCGCCGCCGCCGCCCGGCCGCCATATTTATTTCAAATACTAATTGAAATAAATTCCTTATAAACCCAAAATTTCATTTTGTTTTGGCGGTGTGGGACTAAATGTAGCCACGATCTTTTGCCACAGTTCAGGCAAACCGTGGCTAATACTAGACTTTTAGCCACGGTTCAGGCAAATCGTGGCTAAAAGTCCAGTATTAGCCACGGATTAGTCAACCGTGGCTAATACTACACTTTTAGCCACGGAAAAAAAACCGTGGCTAATACTCACTATTAGCCACGATTTTCCCCCGTGGCAAAAGAAACCGTGGCTAAAAGCCATTTTTCTAGTAGTGTAAATTTCTAGCTTACAGATTGGATTACACTATAACATGTTACTACTATTTTATATCTAATGAACGGAATTTGATATTATCAAAAGGTAGAGTTTGTTGGAACCTATGGTTCACATCTCTTTAGTTTGGCAGAATAAAATCCCGTGTTTATTTGATCATATGTGTGATGGGTATAGTATACAAGTTTACAAGTACAAAAGTACAAGAAAATAAAGTTCTGGCACCTACCGTTAAGCGCTAGCGCTATCGCCCGTGCTAGCTTAGATTTAATTCTATACGAGTTCTCTATGACCTACCACATTACGTTATCCATACCACCAGGTGCTAGATATCTCGAGGAGTGTCGATTCATCATGCTACCGCTGGGCGATAGCTTCGTACCGTGCCGCAGTACCTCAAAAAGAGAAAAAATATTTTATTTGGATATTTTTCCAAATCTGCTTTACAGCTGTCACCTTCACACGTATCGACCTACTTCCAGGCTCAAGCTCTATCGCTGATGATAGCTTACTTTTCTGAGACATAAAAGCACAGGTTTCTTTTCTTAGTGACAACGAAGGAGAATAATTCATTCTAATTTTCGGCCACCATCTGGAAAAGGACGAACCATTATCTCTGTTGAAGGAAAAGCATTGTTTCTTCCTCCCACTCGCGTTTGAAGAATTCCGGTGAACGAAATCTATAACGACCATTCATGGCTGATCGATTGCAAAGAGAACAAAATTCAAGAGCATTGATCGCGCACTGTTCCTCGGAGGAGTTCCATGTTTGAGGGAGAAATAATTTCTAAACTCTTTATATTTTACTTTGAATTCTCTTTATTGTTTAGGTGTTTGTGTATAAGGAAAATTGGTCGGAGGGTCGTCGGAATCTGGGAAGGGTTTCATAAAAAATCGTCTCGATGAGGGACGTATAGATTTGGGGATCTAGTGTAAGGAAAATCGATCGGAGGGTCATCAAAATCTGGGAAGGGTTTTGTGAGAAATCGTCTTGGTGAGGGATGTGTAGATCAGGGGATCTAGTGGGGCTCTAAGACCCTTCCAGGTAGGAAGGCGATGAGCCATCTCGAAGACTTTTTCGGGGGGAAGGGAGAGAGCCAATCGATTCAGGTTGAGGGTTAGTTAAAACAAGAAGAGTAATTTGTATTTTATCATCTATGATCTCTAGCGTCACGGAGATCCAGTCTTGCTATAGAATATTCTTAGCGTGTGATGTAAGTTACTTAGCGTGTAAGTTATCCCCTCACGGGACAACTATAAATAAGTGTCGGGTGTAATGAGCTGAGGCATCTCAGTCTTGGCAAGTATTCCAGAGCAATAAAAGTTTGAGTGTTTGAGTTCTGTTCTTCTTTGGTGTTCTTCTTGTGGTTCTTACTCTTTCTTGTGCATCCCTTCTGTGTGATTGTACCTCTCTCTGTGAGTTGAAAACTTGGTATCAGAGGGATGGAATCTTAAAAAACTTCCCCTTATTTCTCTTGATGACCCAGAGGTGTTCATGATTTGTTCATGATGGTATTGGCATTATTTGTTCATGCTGGCTTGCATGTGGTTAAGGATAGTATGCTTTGTGGTTGCCCTTCTAGGGATCCTCCACATCAGAAATCTTATACATGAACTCGTGGCATAATTCTTTGTGAAAATAATGGAGTTGTGGCCTTTGAAGCTGCTAGGTGTGCGGTTGTGGGTATATGCTTAGGTTTTCACAAGAATTAAGCAACAGTTGTATCATTCTGTGTGATAGCAAGTCACCTTAAAACCAAAGGAGATTCCCGAGAAATAAGGCCTCTCACATCTATGGCAAACTCACAACCTATTACTCGCTCATATTCTTTCTCTTATCCTCATAATTCTTACAGTTCACCATCTCCCTCAAAACATTCTAATTCGCTCTATAAGGTCGACTACCTTACCGAAGATAGTCGCATCCCAATCACCGACCTTCCCCTCCTAAATCCTTATAAAGCTTTCACCAAGAAACATCATCATGTTTCTCGAGTTTTTCGACAAGCCCTTACTCCCAACAAGACGCTCGTTGCAAAAGAACTTGTCTTAGCCTCAAAGCTGGAACAAATACCAATTCCTGCTACAAAAGCAGAGAAGCTTTTCACTATAAGATTGGATGAGGCACTACCTGGGAAGTGGAAGGCCCATGGTTATTCCCACATTCATTTTGGAGATGTGAGAATGTCCCTTACTTTGCACGCAAGAAAAGGCCTCCCAGTAGTGGCACGATTAGCCCTCCTACACACAAGGTTTCAGTAATACAGCCATGCCTGCATCGTGACTCCAGACTACCTTGAATGCTGGCACTGTATTTATAACTTTATTCCAAACCTTCAACTTGAGGCTTTATGATCCACATATCTACAACAAACTTTGTGTTCAACTTCAAATTGTTGGAGCACCCCAAGTTGCGGGAATATATGCTGCGACGCTCCACTATCAAATGGCTTATCAGGTCCAAAATCATTCATTCGACTTAAGTCTTCCTCAAGACACTAACGAAGCCCTATACTTGGAAATTGATGCCCGCTCGGGCTTCTCCTGCGTTCATGTCCCAAAGCAGCTTCCAAAAAACGAGCTCATTAAACTCCTTCCAGAATCTTGGGTAACACACTACGAGAAGGTACAAAGCAATAACCAACTGATTCATTCTGTAAAGCCTTCATTCATAAGAAAAATTGACGGTGCAGTAGAAATTGTGTTCAACAATGAAGACCCCTCCTCTAGCACGTCCCCCATCTTCGCCTCAGAAATAAACATGATCAAAGAACAAGATTTTGGGCCTGGTGCGCTCATACTTTCATTTAATGCTGACGGATTACCTATCTATCAATTCAAAGATGACGAAGAACATCAATACTTTGATATATGCTCCTATGCAAAATGCAAAGCCGACTATGATGATGATACTGAGTTTGATGATCTGCCAAAATGGCGGAGAAACAAAAAGAAGTCGACGCAACATCTGCTTAAAGAACGCTATGAAAAGGGAGATCGCAAGGTTGGATTGCTTGGCGAACCATCTGGCAAATTTGACTACTATGTCCTTTATTCTAAAGAATCAGAAATCAATATGTTCCAGCAAACATCTTATCATGATGAATTCCCCCCCCCCCATGGAGTTCGATGAAGACAGGACTTCTCATAATTGGAAGATAAAGAACCCAACTACAAAAATTCCTGATGGGTCAACTAAGCATATCTCTCATGCAGAGGCTACGTTGGATTGGCAGTCTGAAAATGCCATAGAACAAAACAAAGTTTTGAAATAAATAGCAGCTAGCCAATAAACAATCGAGAAAAAGTTTGATCTCGGGTTTTTGACAATCACTTGTGTCACAATGCAACTTCAGGATGAAATAACAGCTATACATCATGAATTACTTCAACTGGTTCGTACTGTCTCTTTTAATTCGTCACTTCTGGCACAAAAGGAGGCGGAGTTAAAGAGCCTCAAAGCCTAGCTTCATTCTATCAAAACCCAAAAACAATATCATTCCTCGGGATATTATGAAGCCCCGCCTTACTCCTCCTATTTACAACCTCTTCCAACATATTCTCAACCACTATCCACTTTCTCATTATTTGACCAACAATCCTTTCAATAGCACTACATTCCTCCCAAAACCACGCTATGAAATACCCCAATCATTTAAACGAAAATCAGAAAAGCATCCGTCCCGAGAATCTTCACCACAAGAGTTTCCTACAACCAAACCATCTTCTCAGCTCATGATTTGTAATCCTATATCCTCATTCCTAAACCAAATATCTACACAACCACTATCTTCAAAACAACCACCATCCCCGAAAGAGAAGTATTCTGAAGACTCCGATACTGAGGGCATGTCACTCGAAATTTTAATGGCTGATCCACCTACAGAGGATCCAACTATTGAAGATGAGGAAGCATATGAGACTAGCCAAACACCCCACCAAGGGTCCGAGCAATCCAGTCAATTCCCAAATGACCCTTCGAACGGATTCTCATTCGACAACATCCCACCATCAAAATGGCGTGACCGAATCTATGAAATGCATATCTGGTGCACCGCCGAGTTATTACAGCCAGGGGTAACATTGCCTACTATAGCAGACAGATTTGTGTCAGAATTTCATGGTAGACTGAGACAATGGTGGATTTCCCTGGGACCATATAGGCAACAGATGGTCAAACAAAGTCCAAATGTGTATGCCCTAATTATGCATGTCCACAACGAATTTTTGGGAGCATGGGATCATTATACAACTCAAGCCAGAAAAGAATACTTGAGTATGAAGTGTTGCTTGTACAAAAGAAAAGACCTAGAAGATCATTATGAGAAAATGTCGAAACGATTCTGTTCCATTAATGGAATCGATGATGTTAACATAAAGCAGACGTTTCTAAATTCACTCCCAGAGCCACTTGTAAACAAAACATCTCGACTCCTCCAAGTAAAAAAATATCCCGATTAGTCACACATCTATTGGTGAGTTATACCAGAATGTATTACTCTCACTTGAAAAGCTATGCAATCAGAAACGGTTTCTCAAACAAATTGAAGATCAAAGAAAGAACCTTGGCTCTGCTTGTGATCGCCATGACCTTCAGATTAAGTGAGGCAAAGACAAATCTTGTTCATGCGGGAAAAAGAAGAAGGACAAACCTTTCAAGTATAATAAGGATAGAGGAAAAAATTCTTTCTCTAAAAAGAATAAAAAGCACTGGAGTTTTCTCAGAAAGAAAAAAGGTTGCACAAAATCTTCAAGATATTATATATGCAGAAAGAAAGGACATTTTGCCAAAGAATGTCCTGACAAAGAAAAGAGCTCATGCCTCATTACCAAACTTTCCCAAGTCAAAGATGTCGACAACGATTATATTGAGTCACTTTTCTCTATAGACGAAGAAGCTGGACCAGATACCATTCTCGCCCTCGGAGCTGATTTATCAGACTCCTATACCGACTCTGATGATGATATAGTTCTCTTTGACAATACTATCTACACCACCGCGGCCGACGATTGCCTTCTTTGCCAACCAACCCCTTCTGAAAAAATCCACATTTTCACAGGTAAAGGGGAAAAACCTATTCTGGTGATCGCATTCTTCGATACCGGAGCTGCATCCTCTATCATGAAGCCAAACATTTTACCAAGAGAATGTTGGAATTCCTGTTACAGATCCTTTCGAGCTGCCAATGGTTATCTCTTCAAAATCACTCTGATCAGTAAGCCCATTAACATCCAGATTTTTCCAGGCTATATTATTAAGCATCAAGTTTATGGCTCAGAACTCCCTGCCAAAGATTTACTTATTGGGTTTGACATCTTGCACTCGCTGAAAAGGATTTCATGGAGCAAAGAAGGGTTAAGGTACAAAAATCACATACTATCATGGACAAATACTCTCCATCTTTTTCAAATAGAAATTCTGAGCCCCATCAAAGACGAGATTACGTGCACCTCCTACATTGAATCACACACAGACTTCCTACTGAAATGTGATCACCCACTTTGGAGAAATCCCCAATTCTTTGTCTCCCTACCATTTAAAATGAATGAAGACATTAATCCTACAAAGGCAAGCCATAAAGGTATGAACCCACATCATTATGCACTTGCTCTAAAAGAAGTTGGCCAACTACTACAGGAAGGGTTAATCGAACCCATAAAATCACAATGGGCCTGTGAAGCCTTCTACGTGAACAAAAGGACTGAGCAAGCTAGAGGAAAAATGAGGCTGGTAATAAATTACCAACCTCTCAACCATTTTCTTGAAGATGATAAATTTCCTCTACCAAAGAGAGAAGTTCTTTTCCAGAAACTCCCCCAGGCCAAGTTGTTCTCCAAATTTGATCTTAAAACAGGTTTTTGGCAGTTAGGAATTCATCTTGATGACAGACATAAGACTGGCTTCTGCATTCCAAAGAGACACTACCACTGGACCGTCGTAGCTTTTGGGTTAAAACTAGCACCTTCCTTATTCTAAAAAGCCATGTCAAAAATCTTCCAGCCAATCATGGAAAATGCCCTGATCTACTTCGATGATATCTTACTATTCTCTCTAGATATTGATGCTCAGCATGCCTTGCTCTCACAATTTCATAGTTTGGTCCAAGAATATGGGATTATGCTATCCGAACGAAAAATGATTATAGAAAAATCAGACATTGACTTCCTGGGTATGCATATTTTGAATAGTCAATACAAGCTTCAACCGCATATTACAACTCAACTGGATCATTTCCCGGATGAGAACTTAACGTTTAATCAAGTTTAGCAGTTTCTAGGCATCGTAAATTATGTGGCAGAATTTATTCATGATCTGGTTAAATTTAGGTCTCCTCTCACTAATCAGCTTAAGAAAGAAGCGCCTCCCTGGAATGAGGCATGCACTAATGCAGTTAAAAAACTAAAGTCTCTATCGAAGGATTTGCCCCCCTCTCCAGATTCCCTCATTAGGAAGAAGATTCCTTCATACAGATGCTAGTGATCATTTTTGGGGTGCCATACTACTTGAAGAGTTACATGGAAAACGACGAATCTGCGGATACAAGAGCGGAGCTTTCAAGAGTAAAGAACTTCATTATCACTCCACGTATAAGAAAATCCTGGCCGTCAAAAGAGGTATCGAGAAGTTTCAATTTCATCTCATTGGACAACATTTTCTAATAGAAATTGATATGTCAGCATTTCCAAAAATGCTACATTTCAAACAAAAGATGTTGACCCAAGCACAACTTCTGCAATGGGCAAATTGGTTCTCTCAGTGGAAATTTTACGCCCAACATATCAAAGGAAAAAACAATTTCCTCCCGAATTTCTATCACGAACTCAGAGAACGATCTCTATGATATTCCCAGTCATCTACCATTTTCAACCGATAGATCTTCCAGCACACATTCAAAACAAATTGCTGCATTTTATCCTGCGCAAAAGATCTTTATCTTGCCTCCTGATCTTCCAGAAAATATATATATGCAAGTATGGCCTAGATAGCGGTCCTCTTGCCACTTTACCGTTCCATCCCGTTCTCCCTTTTCTTACCATACTACATTGCAAGGCCGATTTTTATCATGTTTTTCCTAAAGAATCCTATATGGTGTTATGGTACTTTATTAAAAGCTATCCGTTTGGAATCATATTTAACAAAGGAAAACTGCTCCAATATATTGCCCAAAATGACGTCTATCCATACAAACCACAACATCGACAACTCCTCAAGTGGCTCAGCTTATTTGGCGATACCAGCTTCTGGCGTAAAAACTTACGGCCTGAAGGCAATAGTCTAAATGGAGTGCATGAGCAGAAGCATGTTCTTATCCACTTCCGATGCCAGCAATCTTACACAATCTGGACACTCATATCTTTATTCAAAAATAGTATTCTTGTACTTTCTGACATGACTATGAGTATAGCAACCCAGTTCCGACTATAGCCCACAAAGCACTCCTCTGTACTATAAATGGTTTTCCCATCACTGATGTCCCTCTAGGCCTGCCCATAGCTTACTGGCGAAATCCCAAAGTTCTTCCCCTCCAGTATATTGATGAGATACAGCACAGCCTCCATCAATTCCAAGGCTTTGTTCACCCAACTTATAGGCTCCACCAACACATCAGTCCTGACCACCACCTGTGCTTACAATAACATGGAGCCATTACCTTTTTTTCCCAGGGGGAAAGGATGAAAGATGGATGAAAGATGAAAGAAGGGAATCTAATCTTTAGAGTGTAATATGATGTATGCTGTTACATAAAGTTATGTATTATGTATGATGTGATGTAATGTTACTCCCGTGTGTCGTAAAAGTCAAGAAAGGAAAAAACTTGTATCGTAAGAAAGGAATATTCTTAGAATATTCATAGCGTGTGATTTAAGTTACTTAGCGTGTAAGTTATCCCCTCATGGGATAACTATAAATAATGGTCGGGTGTAATAAGCTGAGGCATCTCAGTCTTGGCAAGTATTCCAGAGCAATAAAAGTTTGAGTGTTTGAGTTCTGTTCTTCTTTGGTGTTCTTCTTGTTGTTCTTACTCATTCTTGTGCATCCCTTCTGTGTGACTGTACCTCTCTCCGTGAGTTGCAAACTTTACTATAAACATCTGTTCTTTCTAAATAAAATTATATTATTGTTTACTACATCTCAAATCGTTGTTATTTGTTGTTTGTGGTTTGAGCACTGTATGAGAGATCAAAAAATGAAATCTTATAAGATATTCATTCTTTGTGACCTACCGTCGCGTGGTAGTGATCTATCGCCCCGCAGTGGCATCTAAAAAGTGTTCTCTTAGGAAATTTTATTTTAATTTTACACTATCTTTGTAAACCTTATTCACCCCCCCCCCCCTCTAAGGTTGTCCACTCGATCCAACATACTCCACTCAAGAGGACATGCTTCATGAGTGGCGATGAGCCTTTGTCAATTTTAGAATTGCTTCTAAACCTATGCCGAGCTCATATCTCTCTCGGGGCCTCAACAATGCCTTTAATGGTGGAGGATCTTTCCCTCACCATCAAGCTGGGGTATGGATTCTAGAATCTTCTCCAATAGACTTAATAGTCAGATAAGAAATACAATCTGGGGGGGGTCAACAACCAGCATACAAGGAGGGAGGTGATCTTAGCCATCAGTGCAGAGGATTGGATTTTGGAAGACTCATTATATTGCCTAACACACCGTCCTATCATCTGTTTTGGGAGTTATGGGATTGAAGTCAGCGGCTCATTCTCCAACTCGATAGCGATGGCGATGATGCTGACTTGTCTATGCTAGGCATAACATATTAAAAAGAAGGTAAAGAATCCCCACCTCTTAGGGTCATGTATAGATATTCAAGGAAATGTGATTACAAACAAACATACATACACATCCCTTTTAGGGGTGGAATCTTTTCAGATCATGGTTGCTCTAGGTGTTACCAAGTAGTTCCCCTTCATGATTCTACAAGCGATAACCTCCTATCTCGAGCACCTCTTAAATGATGAAATCGCCTTCCCAACTCGGGTTGAGCTTTTTGACGGCAGCTGCTCTTCCTATGGCATCCACCATTTTCAGGATAAGGTCTTCCACTTGAAATTGCTTTATGCAAACGTGCTTATCAAAGTGTCTTGCCATCCTTCTCTTGACCTCATCCTGCTTGGTTGATGCAAGGTCTCGTAGTTCTTCAATGCAGTCGAGGGAGATTTTTTGGGCTTCCTCATTCTCGAGATGCCTTACTTTATCCCCTTCTTCCACCGCAACCACCCTGGGGCTTCTAACTTAGAACTCTACCTAGATGTGGGCCTCAGACCTATGAGATAGATTGAAGGGATTCTACCCTATGGCCGAGTTGGTAGTGGTTCTTAACACCCACACAATCAAAGGGCGCTTATCTGCCTAGTTCCCCTTTAAGTTCATGATGAGTCTGATATTTATAGTATTTTTCGGACTCGGACTCATCTAGGCTAGATTTCACTCATATGCACTACACTTTTAGTTTATATTTTCTTATATTTTAATTGTACACACTTTCACATTAAGTGCACCAGTTAGGCCTGTTATGTTATGCAATTACATCTTGCATTGTTAGGGGTAAGCAGTTGGTGCTCCCCATTCTTTTTCTAGTGTTTTGTTGGTGTTGGTGCTATGTTCCTAGCTTTAGTTTTGTTGTACAGGTGGGCAGATCTCCTATGCTGCTTAGGTTCTTTCCTATAATAATTGCACGTTCATGTGTTATTCTTCACGCACGATCGGGGCGATCGTGTGATGCCTACAACTCTGTTTTTTATCGATCTACATCGGGTCGTGCGATTTGCTCGTGCACGGGCTATTTTGCCCGTGTATGACCAAATCGTATGACCTTGTCTTTCTTGTCTAAATTTTATGTGATTATTGCCTGTGCATTTTCTTCACGCATGGTTGGATTCAACCATGCATGAAGGAAAACACACGATTTGCTTATTTTGCCTGATTTTTAGTGTTCTGTCAATAACCGTGCGATTTGTTCTCGTGCGGGTTATTTTGCTCGTGCATGATCAAAAATGCATGGTCTCCTGCTATATCAGGCTGGGTGATTCCTGTGTGGTAATTATCGTATAATGCATGCATGGTCGTGCGTTCGACCGTGCATGCCCATTTTTTCTGACTGTGTAATATTTAAGCGCATGAGTTCGCCCTATTCCAAGATTTTTCTCCATTCCCGCGCAGAAGAGCTCCGTTCTCCCCATTTCATTGCTCCATCGCCGCCCACCTTTGTGAGGCCTTTCGACCATATTCCTCTTGAAGATCAAAATATATGAGATCCTCTTGGCCTCCTCCATTGACTGCTTGCACCCTAGAGTGATTTCGAGTGATTTCTTGTTGCTCTAGTGAAGTTCACCAGCAAGATTGTGGACATAGACAAGTTGATGGAGAAGACGGGTAATATAAAAGAAGGTGATAGCTCTTTCATACCCCATACAGTAGTTGGAGCCCGAGCACAGATAAGGCTTGACAACCCTAGATTTCGGTCACAAACCTCTGACGAGTCTCCGCCTCTTTGGTTGTAATCTCACCCCCTTCATGTTGTTGTAGCTTTACTCTTAATTCCTTGGTTGTATGTGTGGATGTTTACTAAACCCTAAATATTATGTTGTTCATTTCATATTTATGTGAAATATTCTTATGGTTTGTGCAAGTGAGGAGCGCCTCCACCATGTCAGTTCCATTCCCCTAGCATGAGTGTTGCCACATTAGCAATTGCTAGTGGTGTACATTGTGAGGAGGTGCTTATGGCCCTCATTGCACCTATTTGATCCATTCCCTCTGCCAGCCTTCTCGTCCATCCGCCTACCAAAGCAGTGCATTGCGGCCTCCATTATCTCCATCCATCTTGCAAAGCAGTGCTTACGACCCGCATTAGTGAAGTTAATGTTTTTTGTCTTTCTAAATCAAACCCAAAGCCCCTGTTGTAGTTAAAATCTTTATAATTAGTTTTTTGAATAATAGAATTGCGCGCCCCAACCTACTTTCCTCTGAGATCAACACTTAGAGAGTTACTCCCACATTATATATTACTTCAGTGCCTAATGCACTTGCTCATTTTTCTTCACGACATTTTTCTTCAGAAGATTGATGATGAGCTTCTTCGCAGCTTCCACCTGCCCATTGCTCTAGAGATGATGTATAGAAGTGAATTAGAGATCCATTCCCAACTACTAGCAGAAATCGTTGAGATCCAAGTTGGCAAACTACAACCCGTTATCTATGACGGTAGTGAGGGGAATCCCGAACTTACAGGAAATTCCCCCCAAATAAAGTTCTTTACGATCTGGGAAGTTGACTTGGTAAATGCTTTAGCCTCATTCCATTTCAAGAAGTAGTCGATCATTATAAGAATGAACTTCCAATTCCCGCTAGCTCGAGGGAAAGGGCCAATCAAGTCCATCCTCTAGATGATGAATGATCATGAGGTCGTGATCAAATAGAGTTGTTGTGCTGGCTACAACTGGAGGGGAATGAAACGTTAGCACTTCAGACACTTATTGGAGAAGATTTTAGCATCTTTCTTGATCGTCGGCCAGAAGTAGTTGCGTCGTAGTATCCTTTTCTTTAGAGTGCAAGTACTAGATTGACTCCCACACTCTCCTAAATGGATCTCGAAATGGAAGAACAATTGACTAATTCCTTAGATATTTCTCTAGAGGGGGAGGGTGAATAGAGATTAAAATTTATTTCAAAACTAATTATACAATCCACTGAATTTGCATTTATATAACTATCAACCAGAATTAAGAATAGATAAATAAAATCATACCAGAACAAAAAAGAAATCACAAAATAATGCTCAAACACAAAAGACACGAGAAATATGGTGGTTCCTCAAAATCTGAGTACATCCACTCTTCTACCACCTTGGTAGGAATTCACTATCACTGTGCCTGAGTCTTTTGATGAGTAGACTCTTAGAACCAATCACCAGATCTTTTGATAAAAAGATCTTGAACCAATACAGTATGATTCTTTTCATAAGGAAACTCTCAGAACCTCTAACTGAATCATTTGAAGAGGGATTCTCAAAACTCTTTTCATAAACTGAAAATGTTAATAAAACAAAAAATAGAAGATCTGAAGATTTAGTAATCTTTATGATGAGTCCTCTCAGCAGAATCGTGAGGACTATTTGGCACTTAGTGAATTGATATCTTAAAATCTAATGAATCCTTGAATAAGAAGATCTCAAAGATAATAAGCCCTTAATACAAATTATCCTTTAATCTTCACTAAATCTGATGCATCAATTGATAAGCCCTTAAGAAGAAGAAAAACTGATTATTTGTTCAAATTTAGGAACAAAGATGAAGGTCGACTGATTCAAGGATGAACATCTAACGTCTCCAAGAATCTGTTATTCAAGTGAAAACTTTCTTGAATTAATCCTGATTTTATTCTCAAAACAATTCTCATTTAGAAAACTATTCGACGTAACGTCGAGTTCATATAAAAGTAGCATCGAGTTCTGGATTCATTCAGACAATCTGTCAAATTAGTTCAATAATCTACGTTTTGTTGATATCATCTCAAAGTATGCGTCCATTTAATCCTTTAATTTAACGTTGACTTATCATATTCTGTTACTCTAACTAATACTCAAAGTAGCGTCAAAATATTATTGAAGTTGTCTCGACTTTTAGTCTACACATATTAGCATTTCCTAAATTTCCTCTTAAATTCAATGTGTTTTTCTCATATCCTTTATACCAATAACATCCTAGGACTTTTAAGATCATATTACCCTCTCTATACAACATGGGTAATAAACCTAGGATTTAAAATTACTTAAAGTAATTTGTTTAGGTAAATCATAAGGGTTTTTCCAACAATCTCCTCATATTTAGCTTAACAAATTTTATAAAATTTTAAAGGTGATTTTACAAAGACAAATTAGTAGGATTACCAAAATTTGACTTACATACAACATGTAATGGACACAAATTAAATTGAAAAGGACATAAACATGAGAGGCAACTGAATATATGAGGCTCTAGAATGAATTTTATAAAGTCAACATAGTTCTTAATGAATACCACAATAATATACCTATAGAATATATTTGTTATGAGAATGATTTTTTCTTTTTCTGGGGAACATCATATACACATCCTTCTTCCTTTTATGTTCTGGATGCTCTTCTCCAGGCAAGTCTTGATGCTCCCCGTAAACTAACACAACATCATCCATAACTTCTATAGCTATCATGAGTATATCAGCTAAATTACCATGATTTGTCTCACCTGGACTGATGCATCGAGATTTTGAACAACTTGATCATTATTTTGCTCTGTCTCCCTCTAGACAACTTGATTTTAAATTACAACTTCAAAATTATGAGTTATTCGTTCATCAGCTTCTCTTCATAATATATCTTTTTGAGCTTGTTGAAGAAGAGCCTCTTCCTCTTCTAAAGGTTCCATGAATTGATCTTCCTCAGATATCTCCTCCTTCTAAACCTCATAGGCCAAGGAGCTTAAGAAAGACTTGGTCACTTATGTGGAAGTCAACTATCTTGAATTTTCCTTATAGAAGCTTGAACCTTACAAATCTGAGTTAATATATTCCTAATTAAAGATTTGTAATATAAAGCATGCTCATCTATAAGGGTAGTTAATGAAGCAGTAATTGTTGTATTGCTTAGAAAATGACTATATTAATGTCAAATGAAATAGATGAAGATACAACAACTTGACAATTATGATTAACGAAAAATGAGGGTTGATCATTGTTGAAAGTCTTTGAATACAAGAGTAGCTAATCATCTAGAGAGGAGGTGAATATGTTATTAAGGTCTATTTGATTCTCTTTAGATTCTTTAATCCTTTAACTGAGTTAGGCCTTGTTGTGAATGATTAGTTTAGCTTTCAAGAAATTCACACATAGCACACCAGATATTTATAGTGGTTCCCCAGTATATGGGTACATCCACTGTCCCTCCTGCCTTTCTAACAGAATATTAGACAAGGCACTTCTCCAATAACTTGGCTCCTCAGAGATTACAACACGATCCCACTAGATCACACAGTCTCCATAGAGACCTTCAACACAGGCACTCAACCCAACCACACAGTAATCACCTACTACATGCACAAATGCCCCACAACATTGGCTGAAACCACAGCTCTACCACACACAGATCCAAGACTAGATCCTGTCACTCAGATCTACACCAGATCCTACACTTAGCCTTTATAACTTAGGCTTTCAATACAAATCTCACCAGATCCACCACTCACCCTTTATAATCTAGACTTAAAACACAGATCTTGAACAGACCCTACAGAATTTGAATATAAAATTGATTTGACTCAACAAAAATTAATCTGGAGTCAATTGCTTCCTTAGCTGAGTGAATCTCAGCCCTATCTTCTTCACAGTAATAAGGTTGTTATTCTTCAAGAATCTACTGCTTGTACTGGAAGTAATCTAAGAACCTTGATTCTGCTGATGAAGGAGAGAGAGGAGAGATCTTCTATCAGCTAACCTGTTTTGTAGAACATAGATTGATCTACCTCTTCTTCACAGATCTAGAGATTGATCTTCAATTTTGGCTTGGCTTGGATCTTAAAGCAACTTCAGCTAGGGATGGCCTTGGCTGATTCTTCTTCCTTAGAGAAATCCTCTGATCTTGCTGTAGCAGATGTTGATTGCCACAACTAACTCAAAAACCCTTAAAATCGTCGATTCAATCTTTTTGTTTCTGCAACAATGGTGGGGGGAAGAAGACGAAGTCCCGCTCCTCTATTTCGAAATGAATTTCTCTCAAAAAGTTAATTTGATCCAGATCTCATCCTCAATTTATAATCCCGTCATCCAGCGAGATGATTGACACATGTCGATGCTTAATCGGTTGATTATATCCTTAGTTTCACAGAATGAGACTAACAACGATGTTAGTAATGGATTATAGCTCTTCCTTAGTCATTTTGAACTTTGTTGACTTTTTGTTGACTTTGCTGATGTCAGCCATTCTTGACTTAGAAAATTTCAAACAAGTACCTAGGCTTTGAGTGCATTGAGTGAACAAGCTTTACTCAATGAATCTGAACTTAGAAAATTTCCTGATCTACTAGGCATTGAGTGAGTAAGCTCCACTCAATGTGTTTTAACTTATTCAACTTCTCAGCTTGTCCAGGCATTGAGAGTGTTGAGTGTATAAGCTTCACTCAATGCTTTTTTCCTTAGCTTGATCTTCAGCCCTTTCTATATCCTTGGCATTGAGAGCATTGAGTGAATTGTCTTCAATCAATGATTCTAGACTTAGAAAAATTCTGCTATGCATAAAGGCATTGAATGTGTTGACTATACTCAACGATTCTGGACTTAGAAAAATTCTGATCTACATGAAGGCGTTGAGTGTGTTAACTACACTCAACGATTCTGGACTTAGAAAAATTCTGCTCTACATGAAGGCATTGAGTGTGTTGACTACACTCAACAATTCTAGACTTAGAAAAATTCTGCTCTGCATGAAGGCGATGAGTGTGTTGACTGCCCTCAACACTTTCTCCCTTTGGCGTTGAGTGAGCTGAATTCACTCAACATTATTGTACTTAGGAAGAATTTTGTCTTTCTTCCAAGTCTTTGAATGAATGCCATTGAGTGATCAGGCTTAACTCAACACTTCTGGACTTAACCAATTTTCTGTGACAGATTTGCTTTGGCTTTGATAGAACTATCAAGACTCAACACTTTCGTTATATGGCATTGAGTGAGCTGACTTCACTCAACGCCTGTGGACTTAGCCAGTTTTCTGCCTTGCCAAACCTTAAAGCTTTGACTGCCTACTCTCTCTCAGTACTATTAGATGTATGGCGTTGAGTGAACTCGCTTCACTCAACGCCTGTGGACTTAGTCATTTTTCTACACTACAACTTACTAGGCTTTGACTGTCCTGACTTCACGCAACATTATTAGCTGTATGGCATTGAGTGAACTAACTTCATTTAACGCCTATAGATTTAGTCATTTTTCTTCACTGTCACTTGATTCTGGTTCATCTAGCATTGAGTGAGCTTGCTTCACTCAACGCCTGTGGACTTATGCAATTTCTTGCCTTTCCAGTCAGCTTCTTTGAGTCCACCTGTCAATGTCACTTGGACCACCTGTCCAATCAATATGACATAGACTAACCTGCATGCATGAACTTAAACATACATCAAATACAAGTGTGTATACCATTGACTTGTTTGACTTCTTACAAATCTGGGTCATTGGGATCAATGGACCCAACAATTGTTATTTTGTATATCTGTAGCAGGGAATTCAATGTCAATAATCTATGAGAGACATGGTTCTTAAACTATAAATTTTGATGGAGAAAATACTGTTTCTATTAGTAAAACTAATTCATGAGAAACATTAGGTAATGTTATTTCTGTTGGTAGAACTGATTCATGAGAAACATTAGATAATGGTGAGGATGGAGGTAAAAGATCTTTCTTTGAACCTGGCTTAAGAATTTGTTTGGTTTTCTTTGAGAACAAAGCTATAATGAGTCTTTTTCTAGGAGGAATGTGTACTCCTTTTGATTTGTATAGAGTGGGATAATGTTGTTTTAGTATCTAAATCATAAAGGTCATATATGCATTATGCTTATAACTGTACTTATGACCTATAAGATTCAAAATACACTTACTCCAGTTGATCTTCTTTCCTAGGACCAGAATCCCCATCAAATGTAGTTGATCTTTAGGAACTGCATCATGTGTTGATATTTTGCACATCAACACTTTTCCCACCAAGTGAGTTAAAAACTCGTATTCCTCAAAAAATCTTTCTTTTAAAGATGAATTGATTTGTTTTTAGAGAAATTCATCCTCTTCAAAGCTTCCTTTATTTCATCATCTGTAAGTTCTACTTCATCTTCTCGAGAAGGCAGATCAAATGTTGTCTGAATAAGCTCTGAAGTTATATGAACGTCTGACCCACTGATTTGCCCGATCATTATTCCATCATCGTCAATTGTAATATTGTTAATGAATTTTGTTAACTCTGTAGAATATAGTAGACATCTTGTAGTGATCAACTTGTTTAACCAACATCTATGAAAATTTGCAAAATTCCTTTAAAAGAATCTCTCACAATAGTAAAAGATTCAAGATCAATACTGAAACCTGAGTTTGTCTTGGTTTCCATTTGAGTTCTTACAAAAATTGTAAAGAAAATAGGAGAGAGCGAGTAGTGGGAAAATAGAATGGGGAAGATGAAGAGTTTGGAGAAAATATAAAGTCTATATATAAACGAAACATCGAGAAATTATGGCAGAAATATTTCCTTAGTCGAAGTGATGTCGATTTATTTTTTACGTATTGTGAAAATATCATAGTCGATGAATGCATTGAGTTATGTCAACATTGCATCGACAAGATCCAAAACTCTTCATAGACACCATCTCTAGACATTGCGTTGAATAAAAGTAGACGTTCTGTTGACTTGTATTCAAGTTACATCGAGTACAAACTTAAATTTTTATGTCTTTTGTAGGTTTTCCCAACAATATATTTAATGAAAATTGTATGTTATGTAAGTGATAAAATCATTTACCAAGCTTTATCAAGCATGTCCAAAACATTGATAAAGTATTTGTTCTTAATTTCATTAAGAGACTTTGTGAAAATATTAGCCCTCAAATTTTCAAAAGACACATATTCTTAGGAACTTTTCCCTTTTTCCACATTGTCTCTGAGAAAGGGGTGTCTTATTTCTAAATGTTTTGTCTTGCTATGCAAGATAGGATTTAAGGCAATTGATATATCACAAAATATTATTGAAGAAGCTAAATTTAAATTATAATCAAGCAATTCATTTTGCATCCATAATATTTATGAACAACAACTTCTAGTAGCAATATACTCAATTTTTGTTGTAGAAGTGGAGACTGATGTTTCTTTTTTACTAAACCAAGATATCAGTCTAGCACCTAGGAATTGACATGTTCATGAGGTAGTTTTCCTATCCAATCTGCATCCAGCATAATCAGCATCAGAATATCCATATAATTCAAACACTAATTTTGCTGGATACCATTATCCCATCTCAGGTACACCCTTAAGACATCTTAAATTTTTTTTACAAAACTAAGATGAGATTCCTTAATATCTACCTAAAATCTTGCTCAAACACTGGTGGCAAACATTATGTCTGGTCTACTTGCTGTAAGATAAAAAAGAGATCCAATAATTGACCTATATGTTTTTTGATCAATAGGTTTACCAAAAATATCTTTATCTAAAACAACATTAGTAGTCATATGAGTTTTCATGATGGAGGCAGTTTTTATACAAAATTTATTTATTAATTTTTTTATACTTGGATTGTGATATAAAAATGCCTTCATCACTTTGCTTCACTTATAGTACAAGGAAGAAAGATAATTCTCTCATGCTACTCATTCAAACCTGTATTGTATTAAGTCAGCAAACCTTTTGCAGAGTCCAAAGTCTGTTGAGCCAAAAATAATATCATCCACATAAATTTGGATAATTAGCAGCTTTTCCTTATGTATTTTTGTGAAAAGTGTTTTATCCATCTTTCCTCCTATGAAAGAGTGATCTAAGAGAAAATCTGATAAGGTCTCATACCAAGCCCTTGAAGCTTGCTTTAAACCATATAATTCTTTATTTAGTTTATAAATATATGATGGGTAAGTTGGATTGACAAAACCTGGTGGTTGTTTAACATAGAATTTTTCTTGAAGAGTTCCATTAAATAAAGCACTCTTTACATCCATTTGGTATACTTTGATTCTTTTATATACTACATAGGCTAGAAATAATCTGATTGCTTTTAGCATGTTTATTGGTGTAATTGTTTGATTATAGTCAATTACTTCTTCTTGTCTATATCCATTTTATTTTTGAACACCCACTTTATTCCATTAACTGGGTAATTCTTTGCTCTCTCCATTAGTGTACAAACTTTATTTTTTTTCAAATTGTTCATGCTCCTCTTGCATAACAATAATCCAATGTGGATCATTATTTGCTTCTTCGAATTTCTTGGGTTCATAATGTGAAAGAAAGTACTGTAACATATTTTTTATTGATAATTTCTTTCTAGTTTTCAATCCTTGATTCACATCTCCAATTACTTGGACTGATGGATGATTCTTTAGAATTGATCTCTAGATCTGTTCTGGCTTGAAATATTTGATGATGATCTCTTTGTTATTCTATAATTTTTTCTATATGTTGAAAATCAGCCACTTGCTCATTATTTTGATTAGTGACAACGGGTGGACTGAATATTCCTTCATCTGGTACTTCATCAACTAAACTTTCTATAATATCTTCTCATTGATGATTATCCTTCCCAGATGAATTTTTTGTATTCTCTTCAATCTTCAATTCTTTAAACTCATCATATAAAAGAATCTGTTTCTATAATAGATTTTTGGTGGAAGTTTCCTCCCCATTGGAAAAAGAATGAGTTTCATGAAATACATGCATAGATTTCTCAATTTTAAGGGTTCTTTTATTACAACACCTATAAGCTTTGCTTGATAAGGAATATCCTAAAAATATTCCATCATCAGCTTTCTTGTCAAATTTGGCAAGATAGTTTTTCCCATTATTAAGAATGTAACAAGCACAACCAAATATTCTAAAATAAGAGACTATAAGGGTTTACCTTTTAAGAGTTCATAAGGAGTCTTTAACTTAGTTTTATTAATTTGGCTTCTATTGAGAACATAATTAGTAGTGTTTATCGATTTTGCCCAAAAGGACCTAAGTAGATTTGACTCTATTAGTAAGTTTCTTCTAGATTCATGAAGTGTTCTATTTTCTGTTTCAGCTACTCCAATTTATTGAGGAGTTCTAGGGGCTGAAAAGCTTTCTCTAGTTCCTTTATCCTCATAGAATCTACAGATTAATTGATTTTTAAACTCAATTCCATAATCATGATCAAAGACACTTCAGTATTAAACTCAAATTAAATCTGTTTGGTGAATCTTGAGAGGATTAAAAATGTTTTAGACTTGGCTCTTAGGAAGAACACCCAGCTAAATCTTGAGAATTCATTCACTATAACCAAAGTATAAGAATTACCTCCTAAACTCTGAGTGGTAAGAGGACCAACTAAATTCTTATGAAGTAGATATAAATTTCTTGGTGAATCATTCTTACCAATTAGTTTGAATGATGATTTGATTTGTTTACCCTGCTAACATGCTTTACAAGGATTAAGTTTTCTATACTTACCTTTTGGTAAGCCTCTTACTAAATCATTCCTTACAAGTTTAGTTATGGTCTTATGATTAACATGACCAAGCCTCTTGTGCCAAAACCCATTCCTATCTAATTCAGCATTAAACAAACATACTTCATTTTTGGTTGAGTTGATCGAAGTCAACTATATAGATATCACCATTTCTAAAATAATATAATACTACAATATTAGGTATGGAGTTGACTATTTGACAAAAGGTTTGTGTGAATACAACTTTATATTCACCATCACACAACTGCCTAATAATAATTAGGTTATGTTGAAGTCCTTCAACATAAGCTACTTTAGAGAAAGTGATATCTCCAATTTGATCATTCCATAACCTTTGGTTTGACAATAATTGAAATCACCAAAATTTATCTTTGGGTCATTTTTGACCTTGAAATTATCTAGCAATTCTTTCTATCCAGTCATATGACTGGAGCAACCATTATCCAAATACCATAGTTGGTTTGTATAAGGACATTCTTTTTCCTTCACATGAAATCAAACATCAATTGGGATCCAGGTTACCTTGGACCCATTACTTATTTTTCCATTATAAGGAGTGATGAAAGTATAGGATGACCTTTCATATTACCCCTTGGGATAAAAGAGTGTTGGTATATTAAACCAATAACTTCTAATTTTATGTCCCTTAGTAAAACATTTTGTGAAAATGTCATTTATAGAGTAATATGGAGAAGAAAAACTATTATCCAGGGATATGTGTCAAGTTGAAGTCGACATAACTTTCTGGATATGTTGAGTTGAAGTCAACGTTTCACAAGTGTTGCGTCGATATGAAGTCAACACATGTTCCTAATATACAGAAACTACTAATCTTTTTTATTGTTTATTAATGGTTGTTTACCTATATTATCTTTTCCTTTGAATTTATCCATGTTAGTAAATCTTGTTACTCTTTCTGAATCATTAATATGATCTATACTAAGTTATATTTCCTTTACTTTAGTGAATGATATATGGTTTTTCCAAGTAGGTGTATGTTAATTATTACTATCCCGTGTGGACTAGCTCCTTATCCTAAATGATTAAACCTTTTCTTAAGGTTTCTGTAATATTCTTAAGTTGTTGACTTCTTCCATTTAGAGAGTCTTCGAAGACTTTTTCCTTTGATATCTCTTCCTTCAATAAGATGTTTTATTTTGTTTAGTTTGCAAATTGATTCTTCAGTTTTTCTACTTCAATTTTTAACAATTTATCTTATTCAGTTTGTTCTTTATCACTTGAATAATTCTTAATCAACTATATTTGTTTTCTAAAATTTTTAATTTATTTTTCAGCATCTAACTGATCCTTACAAAATTCTTTAAACCATAACTTAAATTCTTCTGATGAAAAATCAATATCATCAAAAAAATTTACTTAATTTTCTTCAACATCGGACTAGGTTTCCAATACCATCAAGCATGTTTCTTCTGCATCAGCTTCTTCTTCACAACCTAATGAAGAACTGACTCAGAACTTATATAACTCCAGGTTTTTGAGATAAATCCTTTCCCCTTTTTCTTATCCTTTCTCTTCAGATATTTCTTCAGATCCTTTCTGTTTTATATATCCTTTTGTTGGTCTGGACATTCAGTTGTTATATGTCCAGGATTTCTGCATGGAAAGCAAATTATCTCCTTATTAGGAGTTTGTCAAACTTTGTCTTATTCATATTCACATCTCTTCTTTTGGAGCTTTTTGTCTTGATCCATTTTCTGAATCTCCTTGCCAGAAGATTGAACATCTATTATTCTCATACAAATGGTTCATCATCAATGACTTTAAAAGTAATAGATTTGTCTCTAGGTGTAGTGATATTCACCTTTGCTTCTATTTTTGCTCTACTTTTTAGGAGTTGTTCATATGATTTAGCTTTCCAAACAAGGTATCTATTGTAATCTCTCTATGATGCCTTTCTTCTCTGATAGCCTAAATTCTTGAATCCCATTTACTTGGAAAGCACATGAGTAATTTGTCATTTATCTCAGTAAGAGATATATCCCTTTTAAAACCTTTAAGCTAATTTATAATCATGTTACATCTATCATACATTTCAGTTATAGATTCATCAACTTTCTTTTGGAAATTTTCATACTAATAAATAAAGAGTCATCTTCTATCTTTTCTCTTATCAAAACTTCCATCAACAATCCTTGATAGTGATTCCCAATTTTTTTAGCTGATTGACATTCTGCAACCTTCTAAAAAACATCATTTGATATTGTTAAGACTAGTATGTTCATTGCTTTAGCATCCTAGTCTTTTATTCTCTTTTACTCATATGTCCGCTCACATCTTTGTACTGGTTCTACATTAACATTTTCTTCTGCATCCTTCCTATAAGGCATAGGTAGTCCTGTCAAAATTGAACCAAAAATACCTTCATCAATAAAATTCATATACAATATGATTCTAGTTTTCTAGCTAGAGTGTAAACTTTTCAAGATTACAAATTGGAAGTCTTGTAGATACAAATCCTTTGAATGTATTAGAAGACATTTTCGAAAAATTAATAAAAAATGTACTAATGCAACTGTTATGATCTTTTTAATTAAGGTGTTAACCTTTTTTTGATTAACCTTTTTTAGGTTAACCTTTTATTAATTAACCTCCCTCTGATACCAATTAGAATGGGAAAACATTTGACTAATTCCTTAGAGATTTCTTTAGAGGGGGTGAATAAAGATTAAAATTTATATCAAAAATAATTTTTTAATTCACTGAATTTGCATTTACACAAACAATCAACCAGAATTAAGAATAGATAAATAAATTCACATCAGAACAAATAAGAAATCATAAAATAATGCATAAACACAGAAGAGACAAGAAATATAGTGGTTTCCCAAAATCTAGGTACATCCACTCTTCTACCTTCTTGGTAGGAATTCATTATCACAGTGTCCGAGTCTTTTGATAAGGAGACTCTTAGAACTAATCACTAGATCTTTTTATAAGGAGATCTTGAACCAGTATAGTCTGAATCTTTTCACAAGAAGATTCTCATAACCTCTAACTCAATACTTTGAAGCGAGATTCTCAAAACTCTTTTCACAAACTGAAAATGTTAATGAAATGGAAAATAGAAGAAGATCTGAAGATTTTGTATTCTTCTTTATGAGTCCTCTCAGCAGAATCCTGAGGTCTATTTGGCACTTATTGAATTGATATCTAGAACTCTAATGAATCCTTGAATAAGAAGATCTCAAGGATTATAAGCTCTTAATCTAGATTATCCTTTAATATTCACTGAATCTGATACATCAAGTGATAATCCATTGAGAAGAAGAAGAACTAATTCTCTTTTTAGATTCAAGAACAAAGATGAAGGTCAACTAATTCAAGGAAGAACTTTTAATTGCATATGATAATCTTCCTATCCTTTATTAGGAATATTGTCTCTAAGATTCCTAATTTGAATAAGGCCTCAAGATGGCAATAAACATCTTGTATTATATGGTTGTTTGAGTTTTGGTATGATTAGTATAACTTAAGTGCATGGCTAATGCATGATTAGACACCTGGTCACCCAAAATAGGATTTTGCCCTTATAATCCCTCAATGAGCAAAATTCATGTTGACCACTATACTACTTATATATTAGATATGTTACTATCATTAGGAAATGCCACTAAGGATAGAAAAAATCAAAGGCAGGATCAAAGATTCATCTAAGTAAGCAATCAGGTGCATAGGATAAAAATCAAAGTAAAAGTTCTACTACATCGACTTCTTGGCTTAGTAGAAGTCCGACTACATTGACTTTACAACTAAGTAAAAGATCAACTACATCCACTTCTTAGTTAAGTAGAAGTTCGACTGCATCAACTTCTTAGCTTGGAAGAAATTCGACTGCACCGTTCTCATGACTAAATAAATATTCGACTGCATCAAAGACTGACTCAGTCAATATTTGACTGCATCGAAGGTGGACTCAGTGAAAATTCGACTGCATTAACTGCATGAAGACAAAATGTTTTTGCAGGCTATTTTGGCTAAGTTTCAGGAGTTTCCTTATATAACATCTATGTGTTTCATGTTGACAATACATATTTCATGTAGTCCATTTGAGTTTGTCTTTGGCATTATGTAATGGTCACATAAACCTATTTACTTAAGCTTGACACGTGGCACACGATTAGGCCCTTAAATTATGGCATAGATTGTGTAAAGAATTCAAATCAGATTAATTCATGGATTTTGCTGCTTAAACACAAGGATTGCCAGAAATGAGAATTATTCTCATTTATTAGAGAATATCACCAAAATTTCAAAATCTTTCCTCAGTAAAATTTTGACAGCCATTGTTTATTCTAAATCAGGATTATTTCCTAAAGTGGGAGCTGGTCATTTGAAGAGATACAACCAAAATATTCCCTTGATTATAAATCTTCCTTATGCATATTTAAAATAGTTGTTTGAAGTTTCCTAATCTAACAATTTCCCAAAGAGGATTGGCTATCCATTAGAGAATTTAAATTCAACATTTATTCTCTCTACCGACCAAATAAAGTATAAAAGGAGGACTTGGGGATTTGAGAAAAATCTTTTTGATATTCAAGCCTTAAGAGATATTCTGAAAAGCACTCAGTATTCACAGGAATTATACATAACCAAATCTTCTATATCCAGTGAAAGAATTGCTCCGTGGTCAACCTTCAAAGAGTTCATCTTCAACTACTGCAAGTTACCTTAATCAAGCCAGCGATTCCTAAAAGAAATTTCTAGTGATGTTCAAGATAAGGAAGAAGAAGCCTGATGCGTGTGCTTCTATTTGAAGACTCAAACTCTTAGGTGTTGAGTAAAAACTCTATAATGTACTGTTGTGTAGGATCTTTTTAAGATATGAGTTTGTAAGATTCATTTGAGAATCTGAGTGTAGGATCTATTTGTAGATCAAAGGTGTAAGGACTGTGGTGCCTGAGCTTGTAAGGACAGAAAATAACCTGAGTGGTAGGGCCTGTGTTGGAGTCTGAGTTGTAGGACCTGTGTGAGGGTCTAAGGTAGGGAACTTGTGTTCTTGAGATTGTAAGATCTGTGGATCTGATAAGAAACTTTGGAGAAGTTTTTTCCTAAGCTAGCTCTCTACTAGATAGGTGTAGAGGGAAAGTGGATGTACCCATTCTTGGGAAACCACTATAAATCTGGGTGTGCTCCGTGTTTTACTGTGTGAGATCTCTTTTTCTTCTTCGTCATTATTCTCTTTGAAAATAACTCAAGAAATCTATAAAATCAGTAAATCACTTATACACCCCCTCTAGGTGAGTAGCAACCATCATCATTCAAGTGGTATCAGAGGAAGATTGTGCATAAAGGCCTAACAAATGAACAAGATCCTGAGGGTTATAGAGTTAAAGCACAATGAGCTCTAAATAAAGTTACAATGAACTTAACTCCATAAAACTTCCTATATGTAGAAAGGATAATTTTAGAATCTAGAAGCAGAGAGTTAAACTCTTCATGGAAGCATATAATCCCAACATATTTATCACTGTGAAAGAGGGACCCTATGTCCCAATGATTATCTCTCTCTTGGATGCAAATCTGAAAGTTCCTTAGAAACTTTCAAAAATGGCCAAAGATGAAATCATCTTGGCTACAATGGACAAGAGAGCCAAGAATATTATTGTCAGTGCAATTGATGATCTACATTCAAGAATCTCATACACAATAAAACTGCCCAAGAGATGTGGGATATACTGATTGTCTATATAGAAGGGACTGAAAAGGTCAGGGATGACAAAAATCCCTTCTAAATCAGGAGTATGAAGTTTTTCAGGTAGGGAAGGAAAGATAGTATTATTGACTGCTATGAAAAGTTCTTCAGAATTGTGAATAGATTGAGAAATTATGGGAGATCCTACACTAATTATGAACAAAATGATAAGTTTATAAGATACCTACATAAGTAATGGGACATAAAGATCTGTGTTATTAAGGAGATGGGAAACTTTTGGAAAATAGAGCCCCAAAATCTATTTGGAAAACTGATGTTCCATGAGCTTCACCTAAACACAAGGAAAAGTGAAGAGGGGCATAATAAGGAAATATCTATGGTCTGAAGGCCGATAGTCCCAGTAGAGGAAAGGAGAAGGCCTCTACTTCCCTAAGCAAAGCAGCAGTTTCAAAAGAGTCTGAACCAAGCACTTCTGAGGAAGAGATGTCTAATGGAAAACTGGACTTGTTCACAAGGCAATTCAAGAAGATGCTGAGAAGGAGGAAGTATTGGAGCAATCCCAAATCCTCCTCCTCATCAAACCCCAGAAGACACAATCAGAGTTCTAACAAATTTATAAAGGAACCTAAGAGGGACAGGTATTCTACTAAATAGAATAAAAAGTTTGATACTAATATAGTTTGTTATTGCTGTAACAGGCATGGGCATGTCATTACTGATTGCACAGCAAAATGAAAGGAAAGAAAAAGGCCTAAAGAAGATAAGAACCTGAAGGGCAAGAAGGCTGAGAAAATCCTCCTAGCCAAGAAATAAAGAACCTTGAGTGACAGTGAGACCAACTCCTCTAAATTTGAAGAGGAAGAAGCCTATGTAGGGTTGACTACACTATTTAAGGTTTCAGCACCTGCTGTCACCCAAATGAGCATTAGGGCTCCACTATCATCCTTTTATAGTGATGATGATGAGGAAGAGAGCTATGGTCTGATGGATCAGGATGACAAGGAGGATCGGGATGACTCTCATCCTAACAAGGTAAATTCTAGAACTGCCTTGTCAAATTCTGGTTATGAAACTGGAGTTGAGTCAGAGGCCATCTCATCTGGAAATGAGGACTCTGAACCAGAGAACAACTTTGATGAGATGATAGAATAGTATAGTTCCCTCCTTGAGGTATTGGGAAAAAGTAGGAAGCTTGCTAAGAAACAAGTTTAAGAGCTTGAACTTCTCAGACCTCTAAAGGATCAACTTGAGGAGAAGATGGATAAGATCCGTCATATGAACTCAAAAATATTTGAGCTAAACGAAATTATTGACAAGCATGTTGAGCTTCACATCCAAAAGGAAAGAATCATTAAGAAGCTCGACAATATTCTACTCAAGGAAGGGGAACTAGTGCCTAAGTATTCTAAGCCCCAGAATGTTCTCCAAATCATAGATGCCTTCTCAGCACCATACAGAAATGGTGTAGGTTATAAGATAAGGAATAGGAAAAGAACCAAGGCCAAAGGTAAAGCACCCGTGCAACAAATCAATTTCAAAAAGGTTCTCTTTTCCTCTAATAACTATGACATAGAAAGTCTTTATGGACACTGGAAAAATGGATGTTCCATAAGAGGAACTAAAGATGTATATTATGGCAAGAGTGCCCTCAAGGAAGCCCATAAGGAACTTGAGATGAAGAATAATGAACCCTTTATGTTTGGCCTCAAAAGCAGCACTAAAAGTAAGGGAAGTGGTCTTGAAAGAAGAGATGCCAGGAAAGGCACGACAATGGTTGTAGATCTAGCACAACACTATAAGCCAAACAAAGATTCACATACAATCTCTTGTAGGAACACTTTTAATCACAAAAAGACTCATCCAACTCCAAATATTAGCTCTAAAAGGAGGTATAACAAATTTAAGTGTCGGTGTTGTGGGAAGGTTGGGCATTTTGCCCTTAATTATTGGTTCAACCCAACTGTCCCTAGAGTACCCCATGGAAGACTAGCAGCCATACTTGGACAATCCTACAGTACCTCTACCAAGTCAAAAGCCAAGGAAAAATGCTAATGCTAACAAGTATCTAGGACCTAATAAGATTTGGGTACCTAAGAAAAGTAATTTCTGTTTGTAGGTATGTCCAAAGGCCAACCAAACATCCATTTGGTACTTTGATAGTGGATGTTCCAAACACATGACTAGAACAAGAAGCCTTCTAACAGATTACTCTTCAGTAGGAGATGGACCCAAAGTCATCTTTGGAGGTTCTTATAGAGGGAAGACTAAAGTATATGATAAGATATCCAATGACATATTCACCATCTCAACGGTAGCTTATGTTGAAGGATTATAATACAATCTAATAAGCATAAGTCAACTGTGTGATCTTCGTTATGTTGTTGCCTTCCACAAGGATGAGTACCTGATTAAAAAGTCAGAATACACTATACTAACTGGCATTAGGAGTGGGAATATTTATTATTTTAATTTACTATATATCAGCTCTGACTCTTCTATTTGTCTCATGACTGAGAATAGAGCATCACTCTATGTGCAATGTCACAAGAGGCTGGCTCACCTTAACTATAAGAACATTAATAAGCTGCTCTTAGAAATTTTTGTTAGAGATATCCCTAAGCAGAAATGTGTCTAGGGAATCACTTGTCATGCATGCCAAATGGGCAAGCAAACAAAGGGATCACTCAAACCTATTAGGGTTAAGGACACCACCAGGTGTTTATACTTACTACACATGGACTTGTTTTGTCCTATGCCAATTCACGGCATAGGAGGAAAGGTTTATACATTTGTGATTGTTGATGATTTCTCTAGGTTCACTTGGGTGTTCTTCCTAACACAAAAGTCAGATACTATAGAAATATTCACTAACTTTGTCAGGCAAATTCTGAATGAAATAGGCAGTTATGTGGTCAAGATCAGGAGTGATCATGAGACTGAATTCCAATCTGGTGCTATGAGCAAATTATATGAAAGCCTAGGTATCTTTCAGAAGTTTTCCTCTCCCAAAACACCATAGCAAAATGAAGTTGCAGAGAGAAGGAATATAACCCTAATTGAAGCTTATAGAACCCTATTGAGTGACTCCTCACTCCCTGAGTACTTCTGGGCTGAGGCTGCCACCACAACTTCCTATATTCAGAATAGGATATTAATCAACAAGACTCGCAATAAGACTCCCTATGAGCTTGTGAAACGTAGAAAACCAACCTTGGCCTACTTCAAAATTTTTGGAAGTAAGTGTTATGTATTAAGCAATTGGAAGAACTTTCTGAGCAATTTTGCTAAAAAATTTATGAAGGTATTTATATTGGATGTAGCTCTCATAGTAGAGCATACATGATATTCAACAAAAAACCAGAGTAGTAAAAGTGTCCATTCATGTTGTATTTGATTAGTGTTGCAGATATTGAGGGAAGATTGGAAAAGGCAACCATTATTGATCAAAGCAAAGAAGCTGAATTAACTTCAACAAATGAACTAATCAAGGACAGAAGCAACTCCAATGCAGATGAAAGTGAAGCTATTGAAAGGATAGAGCGACCTATAGCCCAACCTGAACCTGAAGAAAAAGAAGAAGCATATTTATTACTTATATCTATAAGACATCTTAGAGTACAAACCAGAAGTAGGGCTATGAATGAAGTTCTTCACCTGAGCTTTCTCTCTCAGGTAGAGCCAAAGAAGTTTTAGGAGGCAAACACATATCCTTCCTTAGTCTTGGCTATGTAAGAATAACTTGAATAGTTCAAGAGATGTAAGGTCTGGAAGCTTGTCCTCAGGCCTCTCAACCACAATCTCATAGGAACAAAGTGGGTGTTCAGGAACAAGCTGGATGAGCAAAGAGCAATTGTCAAGAATAAGGCAAGACTGGTTGAAAATGGGTACAAATAAGAAGAAAGAATAGACTTTGACCAGACCTTTACACCAGTGGAAAAATTGTAAGTCATAAGGTTGTTTCTAGCATATGCAGCTCTCAAAACATTCAAAGTTTACCAAATGGATTGAAGTCTGCCTTCCTCAATGTCGATCTAAAAGAGAAGATATATGTAAACAACCTAAATGTTTTGTAAGTTCATCCAACTCATGTATATTTTTTGAGAAAAGCCTTATATGGTCTCAAGTAGGAACCTAGAGCCTGGTATAAGACCTTGTATAATTTTCTCATTGAAACCAAATTTTCAAGGGGAAGATAGACAATACATTATTTCTAAGGGAAATTAAAAGCAAGATTTTTCTAGTGCAAATCTATAATGATGACATCATCTTTGGATCTACAGATGATAACCTTTGCAAAAAGTTTACTGAACTTATGCAAGGGAAGTTTGAAATGAGCAATATGAGAGAGCTGAAATACTTCCTAGGGCTCCAAGTGAAGCAATCTTAAGATGGAATTTTCATCTCACAAACCATGTTCACAAAAGAGCATATAAAGAAGTTTGGAATGGAGAGTGAAACCTCTATGAGGACTCCAATGGGCCCCAACATATCTCTAGATAAGTATAAAAAGGGGAAACCCTTTAATGAAACCATATATAGATGTAAGATTGGGTTCCTACTATATATTACTGATAGTAGACCAAACATCATGTTCTCCACATATGTTTGTGGTAGGTACCAAGTGAACCCTAAGGAATCTCACCATACCTCTATCAAGATGATTCTAAGATACCTTAAGGGCATACGTAATCTTGGCTTATGGTACCCTAGGAGTAATAATTTTGAGTTAATAGGGTTTTTAGATGCAGACATTGTAGGATGCAAGGAAGATAGGATGTGTACTTCAGGAATATGTCCGTTCCTTGGAAGAAGGCTCATTTTATGGAGCAGTAAGAAGTAGACAAGTGTAGCAATATCCACAACAGTGTCTGAATATATTTTAGCTAGAAGTTTTTGTGCTTGGATACAATATCAACTTCAAGACAACAATATCTAGCTAAGTATAACACTTTTATTTTAAGAGTCATCTAATGCCATCTCAATTGGCAAAAATCTTATGTCACAAAGAAGGACTAAGCACATTAAGATAAGGTATCACATCATCAGAGAGCATGTAGAAAAGGAAGATATTTGCCATGAGTATGTCCCCACTCACAGGAAAGTAGCAGACATCTTCATAAAGCCTCTAGATGAAGATAAATTCAATTATTTTAAAATTGAACTAGACATGCTAAATTTGATTAAATTCAATGTTTAGCATTTACACTTGATGATGTGTTTAGTATTTATTTGAATTTTTTATCATTTGGTATGCAAATAGAAATCTGTAGATTCTCTTTATTTCTATTCGATGGTTTGTCAAAAGTATCTAGGATACTAACCAAGATGCATGGAAGAAGATTAATTTCAACTAAAAAGGGAAAAGGATTTGGGCTTTGCTGAAAATCTGTAAAGAAATCAAAAGGATATCAACACATAATTTTTTTTTGCGTATTTTTTTCCTTAAATAGGTATACGTCTTTTGGAATTCCTTTTAATATTTATAAAATGAGAAACAACGGGAAGCGTTAGGTTAAATAAGCCTTAAAACCCCAAACGACGCACCCTTGTTCTCTCACTTCCTCTCCCCTCTCAAATCAAAAAATCATGATTCCTTCAAACCCTAGTTCTATCAATGGCACCAAAGTAGAGCTCGTCAAATAAAATCAACACTAGAAGTGAAGTCATCAGGGCCACCTTTAGGACCTGCTCTGAAGAAATACAAAATGTTATGTTCCTCTTGAGTGTGTCCAGGTTAGAGGTTGTCCCATCTGAACCAACCAAGATTGTTCCTCCAGCAGTAGAAGAATTCTTCTAGAATGCAAAGCTGAGTAGTTTAGGATCGAACATCAAAACTTCAGTGCTCAATAATCATCTGCGGGTCACGACAAGAAGCTTAAGCCATCACCTGGATCTGCCTACCCTTCAAGAGGGTGAAGAAGAATAAATTACCAAGGGAGACATCGTTGAAGCCCTAGCTTGGTGAGAGTACACTGGAAAGGATTATGGGTCACTAGAGAAAAGCGACATGAATGCTCTAGGTAAACTAATATTAGATATAATAGGACAAGCCCTGTTATGTAAACAAGAATCCCATGATAGAATATCTAGGGATATGTTTAAAGTTATGAATATTGTCATTCTGACAAGGAAAAATAACTAGAGCAACTTTATTCTGAAAAGGTTGAAGGAGTGCTTGGCTGCCCACAACATGGGGAGAATTGTTTCTCTTTACCTATTTAGAAGCCTATGTGATAGGATGGAAGAAACACCAGAAGTATATCTCCATTACCTTAAAAGGATGGACTACAAAACTCTGGAAAGGTGGAATAAGCCCTTTCCTAAACCAAAAAAGGGAGGAGCAAGCTCCAGGTTCTCCCAAGAAGAGGAGAAGTAGAAGATGAAGAAGAGGTATGAAACAAGCCCTACAAGAAAGATGGCTGTAAAGAGGAAATGGCTGAGGAAAGCTTATCAAGATGAAAGCTCTCACCCAGCCCCCAGCTACACTGAGGAGGAGGAAACATGATATCAACACCCTGATATCCATAAGAAGATGGCTCCTGAGGATCTGGAAAGCTCTGCCTCATGGAAGTAGTCAGGGGAGTTGTTGGAATAGAAAATTTTGAGATGGGAGAAGTTCACCAGCAACTTGTTTCCCTAGAACCTGCTGAAGCATACCCAGGACAAGTCTATGAAGAACTTGTTCCTCAGTTCAAAATAACATAAGTGCAGGAAGCCTCCACACTTCACATAGAAGTGGTGTAAGGAGAGTGTCTTCCACTCTTAATCCTGACAGGTACAGTTGAGGGGGAGCCTGCACCTGAGGTTTTAGCCCAAGAGATTGATATTTTTTGTATCTCTTATAGATGGTTAAGAAGAATTCACCATGGAGGAAGTAGAAAAAGTGATATGTAAGGTAATTTCAATCACAGCCAAAGTCCCTCATGATGAGGTCACTTCTGAAGAATTCTATCCAACTGGACAGGAGATGGTAGAGTGGAAACTAAAGAATGTTATTGAGGACCAAGATACAGACATAAGTACCCCCCCCCCCAAGAAGTCAACTCCCGACTACTAGTATAAGGATTATGAAGGTCCTGCAGAGACCTCCCAACTCCCAACTCTACAACCTATTGAAGAGTCCAGTTCTTTTTTGACCAAGCTGCAACGAATGATAGACATTCAGAGGACTTGGAGATTTGAGAAAAAGATTTTAAACATTCAAGCCTTGAGAGATATTCTGAAAAGCACTCAGTATTCACATGATTTCTACGCAACCAAATCTTCTACGTCCAGTGAAAGAATTGCTCAGTGGTCAACCTTCAAAGAGTTCATCTTAAACCACTGCAAGTTATCTTGATCAAGCAAGCTATTCCTAGAAGAAATTTCAAGTGTTGTTTAAGATAAGAAAGAAGAAGCCTGTTGTGTCTGCTTCTATTTGAAGACTCAAACTCTTGGGTGTTGAGTAAAAACTCTATAATTTATTATTATGTAGGATCCTTTTAGGATCTGAGTTTATAAGATTCATTTGAGAATCTGAGTATAAGATCTATTTTCAGATCTGAGGTGTAAGGCCTATGGTGCCTGATCTTGTAAGGATAGAAATAAACCTAAGTTGTAGAAATTTTCAGATCTGAGGTGTAAGGCCTTTGGAGAAATTTTTGCCTAAGCTAGCTCTCTGCTAGATAGGTGTAGAGAGAAAGTGGATGCATCCATTCTTGGGGAACCACTATAAATCCTGGTGTGTTATGTGTTATGCTGTGTGAGATCTCTATTTTCTGCTTCGTCATTGTGCTCTTTGAAAATAACTCAAGAAATTTGTAAAATCAATAAATCACTTATTCACCCCCACCCCCTGTGTAATGATTGTTGAATTGATTGTAATTGAATTCTTCTTCATGTTTTTCATCATGTACCTCTATATATATATGTCTGATTGAGTATCTAATGTCTCCAAGAATCCATTATTTAATTCAAAACATGCTTGAATTAATCCTAATTTAATCCTCGAAACCATTCTTGTTCAAAAAACTATTTGGCACAATGTCAAGTTCATATAAAAATAGCATCGAGTTCTGACTTCATTTAGAAAATCTATCAAATTAGTTCTATAATCGACATTGCGTCGATATCATCTCAAAGTATGTGTCGATTTAATCCTTTAATTTAACTCCGACTTGTCATATTCTGTTACTCTGACTTATACTCAAAGTAGTGTTGACTTCTAGTCGACGCATGTTGTCATTTCTTGACTTTCCTCTTAAATTCAGTATGCCTTTCTCATGTCCGTTGTATAAATGACATTCTAGGACTTCTAAGACCATATTTCCCTATATGTATAACATGGTGAAATTCTTTATTTTCAAGGTAGCTTATAACCTAGGGGTGAATAGGTTGTCTCACTGATATTATTAGCTTTTAATTTTATCTTCCTTAGTACTTAGTGTGTTGGCAGTAATTAGCTTTAAAGTACCTGCATAAAGAAAACAATACAGAAAAAACACACATAAGTTTATAGTGGTTCCCCAACTTTTGGGTAAATCCACTCTCCTCCCACCTTGCCAACTTCCTGTTAGTCAAGGAACTTCTCCAAACCACTGCTCCAAAGAGCTTACACCTCAGACCCCTCAGGACCTCTCAGTCTCCTCCAAGACATATAACTCAATCACAAGGGCCTACAACTCAGTGATCAGCAGATCACCTACTTCAGGCCAAAGGCCCCATACTCGGGCTGGGAGGACAGCCCTACCTTAGATCCACTAGGCATCCTACCTCAGAGAGAATGACTCTCCTACTGCTCAGGCTGTTAAGACTTACCTCAGATCCACTAGGGATCCTGCAGCACGGGCACAAGTTCCCTACAACTCAGTGAGAATGACTCACCTACCTCAGGGTGTTAAGCCCCACCTCAGGCCAATGGCCCTACAGCTCAGATCCAGAAGGATCCTACAGAAAAATATGGTGATTTATATTTAACCCAGAGAAATTTCTATGTGTTATCCATTGATCTAAGTTATCTTAGATCTGACTTTCTTCTTAGCTAAAAGATCTTGAGCTAGAATTAACTAGCAGTAAACTGCACTGCTTCTTCTTCCTTCCCAGGACAAAATCAACATCTTTTGTTCTCTCTCCTTCTCAACTTCAGAAGTAGATCTTCAGATTTGAGTTTGCTGAACTGAGAAGCAACTTAATCTACAGAAACCTATTATCTATTTCTGCTTCTCACTCAGAAATAAGACCTTCTGAACTTGATGGTGCAGGTGAAGATAGCACCAGCTAACTGAACTTTTTGTTCTTGCAGGAAGACTTCAAGCTTTTTCTCGGCAACAATGGCGAGGAAGATGAAGTCCAGCCGCATCTTTTGAAGTCAATAAAGCCCTAAAAGTTATTTTCGTCTTGGCCAATCTCTTCCTTTTGTAGTTCGCCGATCAATAGCTCTTAGGAATCAGTGGGGCCCACCTGCAGCTTCCAGTTGCACCTTGCTTTAATGGAAGAAGACGTACAGTAGCTTCTCGACAGAGTTTGTCGTGTTCTGTAGCTTCTCCATACTTGATTTGAAATTAGTTGACTTTGTCGATTTTGCTTATTTTATTGATTTTGCTGATGTCAGCACTTGTGGACTTAGACAAAATCGCATCAGTAGAATAGGTGTTGAGTGAATGAGCTTCACTCAATGCCAAGAAACTTAGACAGAATTCTGTCTATTTAGGCATTGATAGCATTGAGTGAGCAAGCCTCACTCAACGCTTTTTGCCTTAGCTTATTCTTCAGCCTTTTCTGCATGCTTGGCTTTGAGAGCATTGAGTGACCACACCTCACTCAACGCCTTATGCCTTAGCCATATTTTCTATATTTTAGGCGTTGAGAGCATTGAGTGAGCAATCCTCAGTCAATGCTTTCTGCCTTAATCAATTTCCTGCTTCTTCAGCATCTTAAGCATTGAGAGCGTTGAGTGAGCACGCCTCACTCAACGCTTTTTGCTTTAGCCAGATTTTATGAATCATGCCATTGAGAGAGTTGAGTGAGCATGTCTCACTCAACGCTTTCTGCCTTAGCCAGATTTTTCTACTCCTTGGCATTGAGTGAGTAAGCTCCGCTCAACTCCAAACTACTTAACAAATTTTATTTTGTTTATCTGGTGTTGAGTGAGTAAGCTACACTCAACGCATTTGGACTTAGCCAAAATTTTTGCATCTGAAAACACAGGTTCTGACTAAATGATGGTCAGTAAACGCTTTATCATATGGTGTTGAGTGAGCTTTCCTCACTCAACGCTTGTGGACTTAGTCAAATATCAGCATCGATTTTTTGTGGCTTTGACTTACAAGGCAATACTCAACGAATATAGAGTATGGCGTTGAGTGAGTGATACTCACTCAATTTCTGTGGACTTAGCCACATTTCTGCCCATTTCTTCTTAGGCTTTTACTGTATTAGCCTGTCTCACAGCCTTTTGTTGTATGGCATTGAGTGAGTTGAATTCACTCAATGCCTGTGGACTTGGCCACTTTCTCAGCTTGCCACTACTTTGGCTTTGAATGTATAGGCCCCTCTCCGCGCTATAAGTCATCTAGCATTGAGTGAGTAACCTTCACTCAACACCTATGGACTTAGATAGATTTCTGTCTATCCACATCTTAGGTAAGTGCTTACCTGACTTAGACACTTAGGCTACTTATCCCATCATTGTTTCTAGGACATCCCTGCATGCATGAACTCAGACACTCATCAAATACAACTTTATGTATATCATTGACAAGATTGACTTCCTCAAATCTAGGACATTATGGGTAATGGACCCAACAATCTCCCCCTATTTGAGGAAGTCAAAACCTTAAGCAAATGAGTCAATGCCATACACAGTAATATGCAACAATAAGAATTTATTTAAAAAAACATATAACTTGAGAATGGTCTATAGTTACCACACCTGCTCCCCCTGAATTGCTTGATCATATACCTGATCACCTGATCCCCCTGAATTGTTGCTACCATCCTTGATCATACACCTGTTCATCTTTTCCTCCCCCTTTTTGACTTCAGCAAATAGCCTGCAAGGTTCTGATCATCTGCTCCCCCTTTTTGATTACAAACAGGCAACAGTTGATCCTCATGAGAGTGTTATAGAAGTGTTGGACATGCTCCCCCTCAACTGATGCATCATTTGTCATATTTCTTGGTAGATAATCTAGTCTATACAAGTCTGGACAGCAGTTGACCATGATGCCACTGAAGGTATATCACTTGAAGAGTCTTCATTTTACTGAAGAACAATTCCATCTGTAAGATACAAAATAACCTGCAACTAAATGAGGAGCAACTGAAGCTATGCAAGGTTTAACATACCAAACTCAAACTTGAAGGTGTTAAACTTTGCTTCATCTAGTGACTTAGTGAAGATGTCAGCCACTTGCTTGTCGGTTGGGACAAACTCAAGGTTGATATCTCCACATTCCACATGCTCCCTAATGAAATGATATATGATCTCAATGTGCTTAGTCTTACTATGGGAGACAGGATTCCTAGCAATTGAAATAACACTAGTGGAATCACAAAATAAAGGACTTCTACTTATCTGAAGGTTATAGTCCTGGAGCTGATGCTGGATCCACAGTAATTGAGCACAGCAGCTACCTGCTGAGATATTCTCTGACTCTGCAGTTGAAATTGTAACACTAGTTTGCATCTTGCTGCCCCATGAAACTAGTCTTCCACCCAGGAATTGACAGGTGTCAGAAGTGCTCTTCCTGTCCTTTTTTTAGTCTGTAAAGTCTTCATCTGAATAGTCAGTTAGTTCAAACTCCCCATTCCTAGGGTACCATAGGCCAAGATTTGGTGTGCCCTTAAGATACCTAAGAATTCTCTTTGTAGTAGAGTAATGAGATTCTTTTGGGCAAGCCTGATACCTAGCACAAACACATGTAACATACATGATGTCTGGCCTACTAGCAGTTAGATAGAGAAGGGAACCAATTATCCCCATATACAAAGTTTCATCAACAGGTTTCCCTACCTCATCTTTTCTAATGGTCATACTTGACCCCATGAGAGTTCTTATGTTGGAGGAATTCTCCATACCAAATTTCTTTATTAACTCCCTAGTGAACTTAGACTGGGATATGGACACGCATCATCAGTTTGTCTTACTTGGAGACCCAAGAAGTACTTAAGTTACCCATAATGCTCATCTCAAACTTCGCCTGCATAAGTTTGGCAAACTTTCTGCAAAGGTTGTCATCAGTAGATCCAAAGATGATGTTATCTACACAAATCTGAACTAGGATGATCTTACCCTTAGATTCCCTTAGGAATAGGGTCTTGTCTATCTTCCCCTGTGAGAATTTGTTCTTAATGAGGAAGCTAGACAGAGTCTCATACCAAGCTCTAGGGGCTTTATTTAGCTCATATAGAGCTTTCCTAAGTCTATAAACAGAATCAGGTGAGTTAGAAACTACAAAACCTGGAGGTTGCTCAACATAGACTTCCTCTTTTAAGTCACCATTCAGGAAAACTGACTTCACATCCATCTGGTAGACCTTGAATCCCTTGTGTGCAGCATATGCAAGGAACAATCTTATGGCCTCCAACCTTGCCACATGGGCAAAGGTTTGATAAAAATCAATGCCTTCTTCCTGCCTGTACCCTTTAGCTACTAATCTTGCTTTGTTCTTAATTATAATGCCATTTTCATTAAGTTTGTTTCTGTAAATCCACTTGACTCCAATGACATTATGTCTATGAGGTCTGGGAACCAGCTTCAAGACATTGCATCTTTTGAACTGGTTCTGTTCCTCTTGCATAGCCACTATCCAGAATTGATCTATGTTGGCCTCTTCAAACTTCTTTGGCTCCACTTGAGACAGGAAGCTTACATACATAGCTGTATTAAGATTTCTGCTTCTTGTCACTACTCCATGGCTTGGTTCACCAATGATTTGGTGAACAGGATGGTCTCTTAAATGCCTAATTGCTGGAGGTAATCTTCTTTCAGCAAAATCTTCAGGAACAGCCTCTTGCTAATCATCCTCTGCTCCAAGTGTGTTTGGTAGACTTTCTGGAGTATCCACTTCATCTTGGATAACTAGTTCTGCTTCCTTGATGGTCAGATTGTCCATCATTTATTCTATACCTGTAGTACTGGAAGAGGAGCTTGGCAGCTCCCTATTAATCATGATAGACTCATCAAAGAATACATGCACAGATTCTTCTACAACTTTGCTTTTCAAGTTGTATACCCTATAGGCTTTACTATGATTATTGTACCCAACAAAAATCCCATCAAAGGACTTGGCAGCAAACTTAGTCACATATGACTTTCCATTATGGAGCACATAACATTTACTACCAAAGATTCTGAGATAGCCCAGATTTGGTTTTTTGTCCTTCAAGATCTCATAGGGAGTCATCTTGTGGCTTTTGGTGATAGTGGCCCTGTTGAGGACATGACATACAGTATTTACTGCCTTAGCCAAGAATTATTCTGGGAGAGATGTGTCACACAACAAGGTTCTTCCAGCCTCTATTAGAGTTCTATTTTTCCTCTCAACAATCCCATTTTTTTGGGGAGTTCTAGGAGAAAAAAATTCTTGATGAATCCCTTACTCTTCACAGAACTCTATCATTCCTTCAGATTAGAATTCAGTTCCATGGTCACTTCTGATTTTGACCACAGAATTGTTAAAATCATTCTGAACTTCCATGAAAAACTTGATGAAGATATCAAAGGTCTCATTCTTTTTCTTGAGAAAGAACGCCCAAGTAAACTTGGAATAGTCATCAACCACAAAAAGGGTGAAGACTTTCCTACCAAGACTATGAACAAGCATAGGACAAAATAGGTCCATATGCAAGAGGTATAAGCACCTCACAGAGTCTTTGAAACTAGTGCCCTTGAAGTAAGCTTTAGTTTGCTTGCCCTTTTGGCAAGCTGAACAAATGTTATCCCTGGTGCATTTCACATTTGGACAATTCCTAACTAACTCTTGAATAAATAGCTTGCCAATAGTCTTGTAATTCAAGTGAGCTAGTCTCTTTTTCCATTTGACACGATATGAGAATTTTTCATTAGCTACAAGACAAATAGGAGAATCTAAGTCCAGACATAGAAAGTTTAAACAGTAAACATTTTCACTCCTAGTGTGTGTCAATATGACCTCTTGGTCACTTGACCTCCTGATCAGGCACTCATCCATGTGGAAGACAATAACATAGCCAAGATCAGAGCATGTGGAAGAAAATAACATAGCCAAGATCAGAGAGTTGGCTTATGCTTATAAGGTTGTGTTGCAACCCTACAACATAAGCCACTTTTGTGATAGTGACTGTGCTATTGGTTATCTTACCATAATCTATAGGTATCCCTCTATCAAAACCACCAAAGATAACCTTGGGTCTATTTTTCACTGGGGTAAACTCCCTCAAGTTGCTCCTTGTCCCAGTCATGTTCCTGGAACAACCACTATCCAAGTACCATATTGGGGTATGGTTACTTGAACTAACTTGCATTAAGAAGTTTACTTTACCTTAGGGCCCTAATTTCTATTGGGTCCTAGGTGCACATTAGTTTGAAACTGAACATGTCCACCAGCAAGTTTTCTGACTGGTGGACTGACTCTAGCTCTGATCATATTAGGATTATGCCAGCAGTAAATGACATAATGGCCTACCTTGCCACAGCACCAGCAGTCATGTATGTTGTATCTTCTTTTCTGTGTAGGTCCTGCAATTAGTTTGAATTATGTCTTGACAGAAGAAAGAGGTGCAGCAGCCATATTCTGATTTCTTTCAGCATGGATTTGACTGAAGGTTAGTCTGCTTACTGACTTGTATAGCCTATTCTGAATCCCATTAGCAGCATATTTCTTTTCAGACAGCGTGCTCTTGATAGCTTCAAAAACAGCCATATCAGGCAAGCTGACAGACTGACCCTTAGTCAGATTCTGTGCTGATAGGTTTTGAAAAATGACTACAACCACATTTTTGAGAGGGGGCTGTAGCACAAAAAATAAATGGTCCATGATGGGCCATTTTAATTTCTTCATGGGCAGCCTTAAAGACACTTACCCTGTTATACCCTTGAAGCCCAACCCCTTCTTACCCTTCTGTGAGGAGAAAGAGTCTATAAAGGACAACATTGTATTTGGCTGAGAGAAACTGGACACAATACCTTTCTCCCTCTGGAGCTTTTCTTCAAGAACTATAATGAGACTATTTTGCTCTTGATAGTCTCCATCTGGATGCCTGATAGGGTTTTTAGTTGACTGAGTTCCCTCATTGTCTGATTCAGAACAGAAGCTGCTTCAGCAAGCTGAGAAGCAACAGGCTGAAGAGACAAAATCTCCTTAGCCTGCTTCTTAGTCAACTTCTTGCATTTCTTAAAGGCATCCAGAAGTTCACTATATGTGTCAATCAGTTAATTGATATCACCTTCTGAGCAAGAATCATCTTCACCATTAGATGAAGAGGCTTCTACACAGGGACTTGTTTCATACCTGGACACAGAACTGGATAGGGAATGTACCTTACTTTGACCATGTTGATCCTGGCTGCCTTCTTCATCAGACATTGCCATTAGCCCATGGCAGTTGTAGGCATCTTCTTCAGCATCATCCACATCTGAGTCACTATCCAATAGTATTAGAGGGGCCCTGACTCCTATCCTTACAGCATGATAGTCTTCATCTACTGAAATAGTTTCTTGTTCAGTAGCAACAAAACCAAGCCCAATAAAGGCTTCCTCTTATTCAGACTCTGATGATGATGAGTCTATCCAGCTCTTCTCTTTCATAGACCCAAGGGACTTTTCTTTCTTGCCCTTATTGTTAACCAAGAAATCAGCGATCCCTCCCAAGGTAGCTAGCTCGCAAGTCGCGACCTGCTCCAGGAGGTCGTGGCATGTTAGCCTTTCTTTCTAAGGGTGGGAGGACTGACCTATCAATCTGCTCGGTCCGCGTGGCTAGGGCGGTCTCCCCGGTCTGATCGCCCAGGTCGCGCAATAGCCGCTTGTTCTGTAGGGGCTGCGGACTGCTTCCTCAGTCCGCCCCTGCAGGCCGCACGGTTAGTTCGGTTAACCGTGTGGCCGTTCATTCTTCCTCTCAGGTGCGAACTAATCAACTGAGTGGCGGACTCGATTCCCTATCTGTCAAGACCGCACGCTAAAATACTCAACCAGAGGCGGCGACCTGCCCTCCTATCCGCCAGCTATAGGCAGACTCGATCTCAGCTAACCGCACGGTCTGCCGACCTCTCTGGTCAGTCCTCCAGGTCGCTAACCCTCGCCCCCAAGCAAAGGATGCCACCAGCAGGCAGCCCGCTCAACCTATCCTCAGCAGGCTTGGAAAAATCATTGTGCAGTCTGCCAGATGAGCCCCAGCTCGGCAGCCACTCACCCTCATCCACAGCGGGCTAGGCAAACTCGTTGCACAGTCCGCCAGATGAGCCCCAGCTCGGCAGCCACTAACCCTCAACTGCAGCAGGCTAGGCAAACTCGTTGCGCAGTCCTCCAGATAAGCCCCAGCGCGGCAGCCACTCACCCTCATCCAGAGCGGGCTAGGCAAAATCGTTCTGCAGTCCGCGGGCTAGCCCTCCAGTTTCCTGGTTTCCGCTTCTACCCAGCAGCGGGCGAACTCCTCAGCTCGCATGACCCAGCGCGAGTTCACCCAGCAGCAGCCAAGACCAGCTCCAAGTCCCTAACCGCGTGGCCTTGCGCGGACTCAATATTTGTACTCGCACGACCCAACATGTGCTAACCCAGCAGCAGCCATCTCCAGCTCCAAGTCCCTAACCGCGCGGCCTGGCGCGGACTCCGTAGACTCGGCACTGTACTCGCTCAGCTCACCGCCTCACCGGTGGTGACTTTACCAAGAATGTTACCTCCTCGGTCTATAAATAGGCCCCCATACCTCTCATTTTGGGGAGGAGATGACGCGGCAGAGGCATCCAGATCTTGGCATCTGTGTGGTACATTGGAAAATGTGTACCAGATATGGATAAGCCTCATCTTAGTCAATGATATGCATCAATTTGTATTTAATAGATGTTTAAGTTACATTGTGCAGAATTAAGCATTTGAAGGAAATTTTCTAAGTACAAGTGTCGACACTTGTGAAGAAAATTATGTCAGCATATAAAGAACTTGTGTCGACACTCTGAAGTTGTGTCGACACTTTTGAAGTTGTTGTGTCGACACTCAAGTTGTGTTGACTCTTATGAAGAAGTTGTGTCGACACTCAAGCTAAGTCAACAATTCTGAAGAAGCTGTGTCGACACTCAAATTGTGTCGACACCTGAGCCAGGAGTTATGTCGACACCAAAAGTAATTGTGTCGACACACAGGACTTGTGTCGACACACACTCAATGCCGTCTGGATACTTTCAACGCTGTCGACATTCATTCAACGCGGTCTGTCGACAACAGATATGTCGAGACCAGAAGCAGCTGTGTCGACACACCGGACTTGTGTCGACACATATTCAATGCCATTTCCCAGCAACAGCTGTATCGACACCGGAAGTATTTGTGTCGACACACAGGACTTGTGTCGACACATTTAACAGAAGATGTGTCGAGAAGCTGAAGTATGTCTGTGTCGACACTTGGATTATTGTGTCGACACCATGAAGACTTGTGTCGACACTTGGCCAATATGTGTCGACACATATGAAGCAGCCTGCTGAGTGATTTGTACTGAGTTGGAATGACTCTGACGTATCTACTAACATGTCTGGTGACTTGACAACTGTCATATCCAATCGGTCTGACAGATCTGTCAGTAGTTTTTTATAAACCGGATCAGCCGATAACCATGAAGCAAACTCTATGTAAGAGACAGATCGGAAACTTCAGGGTGTCGAGTGAAAAAAAGGAAAAAGAGAAACAGACTCAGAATTGTTCTGCAAGAAAGATTCAGATTCCCATCTGAATTTAAGGAAGAAGCTGACTAAAGATCAACTTCAACAGCAAGAAGATCCACCTTATTTTGTTCTATCAAGAAGCTTTGAGAAGCTAAGTCAGGCTGGATCAGAAGGATCAGTTCAGTCAAGAACTGATCAAGAAGGCTTCACCAACAGAGGAATCTAGCTGGTGAATTAGTTTGTTTCTTATTACATTTTAATTCTTGTAAGATCTATTATCAGATCTGAGTTGTAAGCCTAGTTATAAAGGTTGAGGTAGGGCTGAGGCCTGAGGTAGGATTCTGGGGAAGAATCTGAGGTAGTACTTGTGGAAAGTATGAGTTGTAAGCCTAGTTATAAAGGCTGAGGTAGGGCTGAGGCCTTAGGTAGGATTCTGGGAAGAATCTGAGGTAGGACTTGTTATGTCTGAGCTGTAGGAACCATTTTGGTTCTGAGATTGTAAGATCTGAGGATCTGAGCCAGTGGAAGGGAGTTAGGATGAATCCAATTATCTACTAGATAGGCGAAGGGGGAAAGTGGATTTACCCATATCTTGGGGAACCACTATAGATCTGGTGTTTGCTGTGATGTGTTTATGTTCTGTGATTTGATTAATCTGTGTTGAATAATTATCTATCTGTTTGCCTAAAAGGACTTTAAAGATTAGAACCTATTCACCCCCCCCCCCCTCCTCTAAGTGTTTAGGCTCATCAAACAAAGTCTTTCAAGTGGTATCAGAGGGAGGTTCCTCAAAGATTAACTTAAAAGTCAGAGTTATTCTCCAAGGCAAATAACAGATATCAAGAATGGGTTCAAATGAGAATCAAAAGGAATTTGGATATATGAAATTACCTATATGCAGGAAAGAATTCTATGGCATTTTGAAGGAAAGGGTCAGGTTGTTTATGGAAGCATCTGATCAAAGAATTTATATCACAGTACAGGAAGGCCCCTTCATTCCAATGAAGGTATCAGTTATTGATGCAAACATTCAAACTCCAAAGAGCTATTCTGAAATGACCAAGGATGAAATCATCTTGGCAACACTAGATAAAAGAGCACAGAACATTATTGTAAGTGTTATAGATGATGCCACTTTTCAGAATCTGGTGCATTGTAAAACCTCCAAAGAAATGTGGGACACATTGATTATCTACATAGAGGGCACAGAAGAAGTCAGAGAGGACAAGGAAGTCAATGCTGAACCAGGAGTATGAGATCTTTAGACAAGCTAAATCTTACAGCATAGCTGAATGCTATAAGAAGTTCTTTAGACTAGTGAATGAGCTGATGACCTATGGAAGGGTCTTCAGCACTTATTAACTGAATGATAAGTTTCTTAGGTCTCTAACTAAGGATTGGGACACTAAGATATGTGCCATCAGAGAAGTGGCCAGGCTGGCTGATACACCTCCACCTACACTGTTTGGAAAGTTGATATCATATGAAATGCAGCTTACTGCCAGAAAAGAAGAGGCGAAGGGCAGCAGATCTGTGTTTAAGGAAAAGTCAGTGGCCTTCAATACTGAAGGCTCAAGAAAGGGTAGGAGAAAATCTCCTTCTCCACCCAGAAGGAGTGTTGAGGAAGAAGAAGGAATTTCTGACAATAACACATCAGATAGTCATACTTCTGATGAGGACTTTGCTGCCTTTACAAGGCAATTCCAAAGTTTATGAAGAAAAAGAAGTGGAGAACCAGGCCATCATATTCATCCTATTCCAAGGATGAGTACTATAGGAAGAATAAGACACCCAAGGAGGACAGGTATACCTCTAAACTTGGTAAACAATCTAATACTAAGATTATGTGTTATTGCTGTAACAGGACTGGGCATGTCATAGCTTACTGTCCTGACAAAAGAAAGGAGTCAAAGGACAAGAAGAAGCAGCAAATCAAAGGTAAGAAGGATAAGTCTCTAGTTGCTCAGAAGGAGAAGAGTTGGACAGACTCTTCATCTTCAGAATCTAGAGAAGAAGAAGCAGAAGCATATGTTGGGCTATTCTCAACAGAAGAGGAGTCTAGGGAACTAGAATTCCTACAGATGCTGGACTCCAATAAATGGAGTTGAAGAACATTGATGTAAAGGGCTGATGGCTCAATCTGAAGATGCTCAGTGCCAGGATCAGCCTAGACCAAGTAAGGTAAACTATTCTCCCTTAGTTTCAGATTACTTTACTGTATCAGAATCAGAAGCATATGCTTCAATAGAAGTGGATGTATCTGAGTCTGAAGGGGATGTACACCAACTCATTGATGAGTATGGTGGGTTGTTGCAAGCTCTGAAGAAGAGCAAGTTTCTTGTTAAAGTGCAGGCCAAAGAGATTGAGTCTCTTAAGCTGGCTACAGCAGATTCAGCTAAGATGTTGGATCTAAAACTGAATGAGGTTGCCAAATTGAATAACATTACAATTATTCAAATGGGCACAATCTCTTTCAAAGAGAATCATATCAAGAAACTGGAGGCAAAACTTCAGCAAGATAGAGAGCTAGTGGCTAAATTCTCCAAGCCAAAATCTGTCTTACCCCTAATAGACAATTTTATTTCACAAAAAGGGAAGACTGGTCTAGGCTTTAAGGGAAGAACTAGGGCTTTCAATTCACATAGAAAAGGTAAGGGCCCAGTTCAGCCTCTAGTTGCTGAACCCCCTATTTTCTTTAGGAAGGTGGTGAATCCTACTAACAGGTATGATCATGACACTACACATGGTCACTGTGAGCATGGAAATCACATGGGCAAGGGTGCAAATGCTTATATACCACATTATAGGCATACCCATCAGGTTCAAGAGGATTTCTTGAAGAGTAATGCTCCAGCACCAACATTCAACAAGACTGCTGACAACAAAGCAGTAAAGTCTTTACCTAAGAAAAGGTATAATAGGTTTGAGTGTTGGTGTTGTGGCAAGGTGGGGCACTTTGCCATGGATTGCTGGTTTAACACCATATGTTAAAACCAAGAGCAGTTTTCCTGTTAGAACAGTTGCATGATTTCAAACTAACAAGAACCTAGGACCCACTAGCAAGTTGGGTTCTAAGGGTAAGTAATTATTTATATGTTGCAGGTGAATTCAAGTGACCATACCCCTATATGGTACTTAGATAGTGGCTGTTCCAAACATATGACAAGAATAAGGAGAATGTTGAGGGACTATGTACCCATAGAGAATGGACCCAAAGTTATCTTTGGTGGATCAGAAAATGGTATCATCAAAGGATTTGGTAACATTACTAGTGATTCAATTATTATCACTAAAGTGGCTTATGTAAAGGGTTTAAAACATAACCTAATTAGCATAAGTCAACTTAGTGATCTAGGTTAAGTCATTTCTTTTCTCCAAGGGGAGTGCCAGATAAGAAGGTCAAGTGATCAAGAGATTATTTTGACTGGCACTAGGAAAGGAAATGTGTATTGCCTTAACCTAGAGTGTGAGTTTAACAACTCACTTATTTGTCTGGTTGCAGGAGAAAAAGCTTCTCTCTATGTCAAATGGCATAAGAGACTAGCTCATCTGAACTATAAGTCTATAGGACTGCTGTTCAGCATGGGATTAGTGAGGAATGGTCCTCAAATTAAGTGCATCAAAGAGGGTGTGTGTTCAGCTTGCCAAAAAGGCAAGCAGACTAAGTCCTCTTTCCAAGCACTTGACATCAAAGATTCAATGAGATGTTTGTATCTCATTCATATGGATTTGTTAGGTCCTATGCCAGTTCACAGTCTTGGTAGGAAAGTATACACACTTGTTGTTGTGGATGACTACTCCTAGATATACATGGGTTTTCTTCTTGAGGCAGAAATCTGAAACCCCATTTGTTTTTCAGACTTTTGTTAGACAAATACATAATGAATACAACAGTTTAGTAGTCAAAATCAGAAGTGACCATGGAACTGATTTCATTCTGAATATATGACAAGATTTTGTGAAGAACTTGGGATTCATCATGAATTTTCTTCACCTACAACTCCTCAGCAAAATGGTGTTGCTGAAAGAAAGAATAGGACTCTAATTGTGGCTAGTAGAACTCTACTAAATGATACTACTCTCCCTGAATACTTCTGGGCTGAGGCAGTTAATACTGCATGTAATGTGCTCAATAGAGCCTCCATCAACAAGAAACACAAGATGACTCCCTACCAGATTTTGAAAGGAAGAAAACCAAACATAGCTTACTTCAGAATCTTTGGTAGCAAGTGTTTTGTGCTAGGCAATGGTAAGCACTACCAAACTAAGTTTGCTGCCAAATCCCTAGAGGGGATATTTGTTGGTTACAGCAACCATAGTAGAGCATACAGGATCTACAACTTGACTACCCAAGTTGTAGAAGAATCTGTGCATGTTGTATTTGATGAGTCAAAATTTATTAACAATGAATTGTCTAGTTCTTCTGTTAGCTCTACAGCTCTTACAGATAGGCTGGACGAGCTGACCATCAATGAAGATGTTCTTGCTAGGTTGGATGAAGATAAAGATGCCAGTTATCCAATGGGAGAACAAGTCTCTCTGGATGAAGAAGAAAGTGTGGAACATCAAGTTGAGGAAACTGGTGAAGGCCATAATGCTGACAGATTTCCTCCAATAAGGAGACACCTGAAGGATCATCCAGTTCACCAAATCATTGGTGATGCAAGTCAAGGTGTTCTAATAAGGAGAAAGAGCATGAACACAGTTCTATGTTCTAGCTTCCTATCTCAAATAGAACCCAGGAGGATTGAAGAAGTAATGCAAGACACCAACTGGATTGATGCAATGCAAGAAGAGCTCAGTCAGTTCAAAAGGTGTAAAGTCTGGGAACTGGTGCCAAAACCTAAGGATCACAACATAATAGGAACTAAATGGATCTACAGGAACAAGCTTGATGAGAATGACACCATAGTCAAGAACAAGGCTAGACTGGTAGCAAAAGGCTACAGACAAGAGGAAGGTATTGATTTTGATCAAACCTTTGCTCCAGTGGCAAGGCTGGAGGCTATAAGGCTGTTCTTGGCCTATGTTGCCTATCAAGGGTTCAAGGTATACCAGATGGATGTGAAATCAACATTTCTGAATGGTGATTTAAAAGAAGAAGTCCATGTTGAACAACCCTCAGGTTTTGTAGACCCTTATTTTCCTGATTATGTATATAGGTTTAGAAAAGCTCTATATGGTTTGAAACAAGCTCCAAGGGCTTGGTATGAAACTTTGTCTGCCTTCCTTATTGAGAATAAATTCTCTAGAGGGAAGATAGATAAAACTCTATTCTATAGGGAATCAAAAGGCAAAATAATACTAGTCTAGATATATGTGGATGACATTATCTTTGGATCTACTGAAAACAACCTTTGTAGGAAGTTTGCCAAACTAATGCAAGGGAAGTTTGAGATGAGCATTATGGGTGAGCTGAAGTTCTTCTTGGGACTTCAAGTTAGACAAACTGAGAATGGATTGTCTATATCCCAGTCTAAGTTCACCAAGGAGTTAATTAAGAAGTATGGTTTGGACTCAGCTTCTACCATGAAAAGTCCAATGGGAACAAGTATGTCTATAGGCAAAGATGAGGCAGGGAAACCTGTTGATGAGTCTTTGTATAGAGGGATAATTGGCTCTCTACTCTATTTGACTGCTAGTAGACCTGACATCATGTATTCTACATATGTCTGTGCTAGGTATCAAGCTTGCCCTAAGGAATCTCATTATACTGCAGTTAAGAGAATTCTGAGATATCTTAAGGGTACACCTAATTTAGGCCTTTGGTATCCTAAGAATAGAGATTTCCTACTAACTGGTTTCTCAGATACAGACTTTGTTGGATGCAAAGAAGACAGGAAGAGTACCACAGGAACTTGTACATTCCTTGGTGGGAGGCTGGTGTCATGGTGCAGCAAGAAGCAAACTAGTGTAGCAATATCAACAGCTAAATCAGAGTATATAGCTGCAGGTAGCTGTTGTGCACAATTGATATGGATAAAGCATCAACTAGAAGATTATGACATCCAGGTAAGTAGAATTACTCTATTTTGTGATTCTACAAGTGTTATTTCTATTGCTAAGAATCTTGTATCACATAGTAGGACCAAGCATATAGAAATTAAGTTTCATTTCATCAGAGAACATGTAGAGAAGGAAAATATTAGCTTAGAATTTGTGAAAACTGATAATCAAATAGCTGATATTTTTACAAAACCTCTAGATGAAACTAAATTCAATTTTTTTAAAATTGAATTAGGAATGTTGAACCTAGAATAGGTTAGCATAAGTAGCCCTAAGGTGAATAAGTAAGCATCAAATTTATCTGGAAATTTGTCTAAGTACAATATTTGTGTCGACACAAACAAGCTGTGTCGACACACCCAATATATTGTGTCGACTAAATAAAAGGAAGTGTCGACACAAAAACAATATCTGTGTCGACAGAAGAATTGTTGTCAACACAACTTTTTCGAGAGGATTCATGTGTCGACACACAAAAGCATGTGTCGACACAAGTCAGTCGAAACTCAAGTAGTAAGTGTCGACACAAACACAAGTTTGTCGACACATAAATGTGTCAACTTAACATAAGTTGTCGACTCTGACATTAGTTTGTCGACACATAGTCGTGTCGACTTAAATCGCACGTATTGTCGAGACCTATGTCATTTTTATTGACACGTATGAATACTTGTCGACTCTAACACGTCTCTTGACCTGCCCTTACACTTATACTATAAATAGGTGAAACCAAAATCTGGTCGACTACGCATTTAGTATTCTTGACTTTCCACCTTCTGTCAACACAAGTTTTCTTTCTCCTCTCTTCTCTTCCAACTCTTACGTCAATGGCGCCTCGTCAAGAAGACAAAGTAAATGAAGTTTATGAACTTGTTCGTTAAGGTTTCACAACAGCTTCAGATGAAATTCAGGGTGTTATTGCCCTAATTTCAGAAAATGGATTGGAGTACTTGGTTTCTGAACCAACAAATATATGGAAGAAAGAAGTTCTGGAGTTTTATTCAACTGCTATAGTGGATTCTGCAGGCAAGGAAATTAAAGGGACTGTTCAAAATTCCCTAGTGAAACTCACACTAAAAACTATCAAGAAATCACTTTAGCTTCCATCAGTCAAGGATACAGATGACATAACCCCTTCCCAGATTACAGAAACTTTAAGCTGGTGTGGGATAAGCCCCAATATAAAAATTGGATCATCTATTAATAGAAAAGGGATGAATTCCCAAGGAAAATTCCTATCTGAAGTAGTTGGCAAAGTGATTCTTTGCAAAACTGGTGGACATGATAGAATCTCTGTCCACATGTTCAATCTTATGGTAAGGATCATATTCAAGATAAACACTAACTGTGCAGCAGTAGTGTTTGATAAAGTTTGTGAAGGAACTAAGAAACCAAATATGGGAAGAATTCTGAGTTTATGCTTATCTGTTGTAATACCAGATGTACTGAAACAAGTGGCTGGATCAAAAAATAAATCACATGAAGAGGATGGATGTAAGAATTCTATCAAGGTGGGACAGAGTTCTGACCAAGGAAGTCCCTGCTCCTCAAGAGCAAACTAAGAAAGATAAGAAAAAGAAGAAAGTGGTTCCATAGGCTGGATCCTCCAGTGATTATGAGGAGGAAGTGGTCTTTAGTTCTGATGAAGACAGCAACAAAAGGATACACAAGAACAAGTGCAGGATAGTGTACCCCAAGAACAACAAATGGACACAACTCTAAGGGGAGAACACATAGTACAAGCAACTGAGTTGCCTGCCTAAGGGGGAGGCATTGATGATGCAGTCTTAGAAAGTGACTTGGCTGCAGATACTATCATGAAAATAGAATCTGAAATCAACATTGCAGCTCAAGAATCTGTTGAGACAGAAGCTCAAAATGAGCCAATTCAGCAGGAATTCACCATGGATGACCTATTCTCTGATCTTCCTCCTGCAAGGACTGAGGGGGAGCTGATTGCACAAGAAAAAGATATTCCAAGGACTGAGGGGGAGTTTTCTAAGGATGCCCCAGCTGAAAAGAATACATTTGATATTGAAAGTACAAATGAATCTTCTGAAGATGAAGAAGCCACAATGGCTAAGAAAAGGAAACTAGCTGCTTTGAAGAAAAAGAGTTCTGGATATAAAAAGGCATTGCAAATGAGTATAGCACCATCTTCACCAAGCTTGGACTTCAGTTCTTTACTGGTCCAGATGCAGATTAAATTGGATGAGCAAAGACAATCTCTAGAAAAATATGTGGATGAAACTCATAAAGAGTTATAGTTTCAATTGGCCCAAGACATAAAATCTATTAGATTTGAGGTGAATCAAAATAAGAAAGAGATGATAGATTGCTTCCATAAAGGAGATAATGTTGTGGTGTTCCTGGCCGAGCAACAACAATCTATCAAAGATAAGGTGGATGAACTTGAAGTAAAACAAGGATATATACTTGAAAATCAGATAAGAATGAATGACAATCTTAAAGATTCACACTTTATTATACTGACAAAGATAAATGATTTATCAACTGCTGTGAAAGATGAAGTTTCAAAGCAAATCAAGGAAGATATAGCTGCGGTTCATACCACCTTTCAGGCTTCTCAAAAGAATATATCTGATTTCTTGATAAAATTCAGAGATTACTTTAAGGAAGGAACTGATCATGTTGTTAATCAGGTCAGGTTTCAAAAGGATGATTTCAGAGGTCATATTGAAAGAGAAGTCATAAAAGGGGGAGAGATTACTGGTCAAAGCTAGCTCTGACCATGCTAAATGGATTTCCAATAGCATCAGAGCCACTTTTGGATATCATCCTCTTTGTGATGATGATAATGTAGCAGAATTTGGGATGTAACCTGCCTATCTTGAAGAAGATCAGCCTGAAGTTGCTCTGGTGATCTACCCCCCAGCAGACTTTGAAATGGTTCAAGAATAAGTGCAAGTAATGTATAGTCCTCCACAAGAGGCTCAAAATGTAATTCTGGAAAAAGTAGAGATGTCAGAAGCTGCCTTAGAATCTCAAAAGGAAGCTCAACTATCCAAGAAGAGATTCAAAGAGCAGGCTGAGCTGAGGCAAGACTATGAGCAGTGGAGCCCAACTTCTAGAAACATTATACTTATTGCCTGGAAAGCTATAAAGGATAAAACCCATGACAGGGGTAAATGGTATTCAGAACAGGAATGGAATAAATACCAAGCTAGACAAGAAGCCATTCTTCAACATAGAAGAAGAGCTAAGGCTGGGACACTACCTGCTAATGCTCAAGAGCCAAGCAAGTACTTCCCAAATCCATTCCACTATTTTGAAAGGCAGAAAATTAAGGCTGAAGAACTAAAGAAGAACGGATCTGAAAGGTAAGAAGCCTGCTCAAGATGTTGAACCTTCTGTACAGGCAAAGATCAAGGCTGGCAAAGGAATTGTCATTAAGGAGCCTAGTCAATAATAGGATATATAGGCTTATGTGTTAGAACAATGTAACATTTTGTGTTTTGATCTTGAAAGAAATCCTTGTAAACTTGACATTGTTGAATGAAATCAGTTCAGTTTTAATTTCTTTGTTGTTTACAATGATTATGTGTTTACCTACTGAAAATTGAATGTTCATCTATTTCTATTTCTGTTTTAATATGAGAGATGTATGTCTTTGACTAAGGGTTATGACTTTTCCAAATAGGGGAGATTGTTGGGCACATTGAAAAATGTGTACCAGATTTGGAGAAGCCTCATCTTAGTCAATGATATGCATCAATTTGTATTTAATAGATGTTTAATTTACATTGTGCAGGATTAAGCATTTGAAGGAAATTTTCTAAGTACAAGTGTCGACACTTGTGAAGAAAACTATGTCGACACCCAGAAGTTGTGTCGATACTTATGAAGAACTTGTGTCGACACTCTGAAGTTGTGTCGACACTTCTGAAGGTATTGTGTCAACACTCAAGTTGTGTCGACTCTTATGAAGTTGTGTCGACACTCAAGCTAAGTCGCAATTCTGAATAAGCTGTGTCGACACTCAAATTATGTCGACACCTAAGCCAGGAGTTATGTTGACACCAGAAGTAATTGTGTCGACACACAGGACTTGTGTCGACACACACTCAACGCCGTCTGGATACTTTCAACACTGTCGACATTCATTCAACGTCGTCTGTCGACAACAGATATGTCGAGACCAGAAGCAGCTGTGTCGACACACAAGACTTGTGTCGACACATACTCAACGCCATTTGTCAGCAACAGCTGTATTGACACCAGAAGCATTTGTGTCGACACACAGGACTTGTGTCGACACATTCAATAGAAGATGTGTCGAGAAGCAGAAGTATGTTTGTGTCGACACTTGGAGTATTGTGTCGACACCATGAAGACTTGTGTCGAAACTTGGCCAATATGTGTCGACACATATGAAGCCGCCTACTGAGTGATTTCTACTGAGTTTGAATGAATCTGACGTATCTACTGACATGTCTGGTGACTTTACAGCTATCATATCAGACCGGTCTGACACCCATTGACAGATCTATCAGTAGTTTGTTAGAAACCGGATAGGCCGGTAACCATGAAGCAAACTCTATATAAGAGACAAATCGGAAACTTCAGGGTGTCGTGTGAAAAAAAGGAAAAAGAGAAATAGACTCAGAATTGTTCTGCAAGAAAGATTCAAATTCCCATCTGAATTTAAGGAAGAAGCTGACTAAAGATCAACTTCAACAGCAAGAAGATCCACCTTATTTTGTTCTATCAAGAAGCTTTGAGAAGCTAAGTCAGGCTGGATCAGAAGGATCAGTTCAGTCAAGAACTGATCAAGAAGGCTTCACCAATAGAGGAATCTAGCTGGTGAATTAGTTTGTTTCTTATTACATTTTAATTCTTGTAAGATCTATTATCAGATCTGAGTTGTAAGCCTAGTTATAAAGGTTGAGGTAGGGCTGAGGCCTGAGGTAGGATTCTGGGGAAGAATCTGAGGTAGTACTTGTGGAAAGTATGAGTTGTAAGCCTAGTTATAAAGGCTGAGGTAGGGCTGAGGCCTTAGGTAGGATTCTGGGAAGAATCTGAGGTAGGACTTGTTATGTCTGAGCTGTAGGAACCATTTTGGTTCTGAGATTGTAAGATCTGAGGATCTGAGCCAGTAGAAGGGAGTTAGGCTGAATCCAGTTATCTACTAGATAGGCGAAGGGGGAAAGTGGATTTACCCATATCTTGGGGAGCCACTATAGATCTGGTGTTTGCTGTGATGTGTTTATGTTCTGTGATTTGATTAATCTGTGTTGAATAATTATCTATCTGTTTTCCTAAAAGGACTTTAAAAAATTAGAACCTATTCACCCCCCCCCCCTCAAGGTGTTTAGGCTCATCAAACAAAGTCTTTCAACATTAATTCCTGCGGACTCCAGTTCATAGTCCGCGCAGCCTCCAGTTTTTTTCTCCTAGCTTGATCAAGAAGTCTGCCCAGCTTAGTCCAGTGAGCTCCTTGATAAGCTAACCGCGCGGTCTGCCTACCTCCCTGGTCAGTCCGCGCGGCCTCTGGCATTCTCCTCTCCTTAGCCGACAGCTTCCCCCTTGTACCCTTTATGCTTCTTTCCATATAAAGGTGCAACCTCAAGCTGTAACTTTGATTATAATCAAAGGAAAGCCCGTCGCAAGAGAGGCATTCAAGCCGAGACGGGTGAAGTCTGCTGTTTCCGCTACTAGCGGCCCTCTCTTTTTTTTCTTCTCTCGGTTTAACCATTAGAGCCCAACCACTAAAGTAGCATCTGCTCGACAGTTACTGATCAAGCTTCTTCTCTGCTCGAGCAAGCTTATCCCTTGCTCCGTCAGACCTCTCCTCTATCCTCGAAACCCTCTTATTCACCTAGCTTGTGAGATCGAATAACCCGTTAACTGGGCGGTGTCGTATTTCGCGCATCAACAGTTAACACGCGACCTTCAGATCTCGATCAGACAGTGAAATCAGTGGTTACTTATGTCAGACCATCAACCAGCCGAGAGCCTTGCTCCAAGTTCCAGTGAGGACTCTCTTTGGGAGGCCTTGGAGCAATCTCGCAAAGAAACTGCATAACAGTTTCAAGCGATCAACTGTACTCTAGCTGCTATCGCTCAATGATTGGGAGCACAACCTTCAGCAGCCGCACCAGCTCCTCCAATCAATCATGCACCAGCATTTGAGACCCCTCAAGTCTACCCACCGGCCTATCCGCCGGTATATCCTCTTTTTTATACTCCAACCTTTCCATAAGGGCCTGCAGCCCCTTTGCGGTCTCAGAATAATGAATTTGCAGCTCGTCAGAACTTCTTCTGAGAAGCTGCCTGAGGAAGTCCTGCAAGATTCCTAAAGTTTCAGGGAAGTTATCCCTACTCTTCAGCTCCTGCCTTTGCTCCTTCCGCAGCAACTTTTCCTTTCTATCCTCAAGCTCCTTGTGCAGCTGCAACTTATGCTCCCTTTTTTCCTTATACCATAGGAGAGCAAGAAGGACAGTCACCGTTTACAAAGAATGTTCGGTATGAACTGACCCCAGTTAACTTCAGAGAGCCACGATTACCCATTTACACTGGGGAGACTGATCCAGTCAAACATATTCAAGCTTTTGAATCTGTCGTTGCTCTCAAGACTCTCTCAGATGCTACCAAATGCAAACTCCTTGTGACGACCTTTGATGGTCAAGTGAGGGATTGGTTCTATGGACTACGTCCTCAGTCCATTTCTTCTTTTGCTAATTTGTGAAGGGAGTTCTTGCTCGGATTCTCTACTTCAACAAAGAAGAAGGGCGGCCCAGAAGCCCTCTTTGAGATCAAGCAGCAAGAGACTGAGACTTGGTCTCATTTTGTGGATCGTTTCCAAAGAGAAATCTTAGACATCGAGATCGTCGATTAAGAAATGTATCGAGTGGCTCTTATTCACGGTCTGCGTGAAGGACCACTCAATTTTTAGGCTAACATACGAGCGTCGAGAACATATCAAGAGTTGATTGGATTAGCCAACTCGTACATCTGTGGTGAGAAGAGAAACCTCAGCTTTGTCTCCAGGCTTGTAATAGAGAGAAATCCACCTTACAAGAAGCCTCTGAGATCTCCTCAGAAAGATTTTCTATCCCACTCTAGGAAAATAAAGAAGTTCCAGCATCATCATCGACACTCCTTCCCAGGCCAAGATCGTGCCCACGAACAATTGCTACTGCTACCAGCCCCACCTCAGCAAACAGCTTCTGTACATCAGTCACAAGATGATGACTTATCATGCTTTGGACTCGATGAAGCCATGCTATAAGCCTGCCAGATCATGAGGGATAAGGCAAATTCCAAAAGGCCTTACCAGTCCGCGAATCAAAGATCAAGAGATTCAGATCTGTTCTGTGAATTCCACCGAGAGAAAGGTCATTTAACTGAAGAACACAATGCCCTTCGGCGGTTGGTTGAAAGATTGCTCGCCGAGGGCAAGATCAACGACCTGGTCAAGAAAACTGATTCTTCAAAGCCTTCCACCTCCAAGGGCAAAGAGGTGGCTGAAGTTCAGATGAAGCATGTAGAGATAGAGGATGCAGTCCATCTTAGACTTATCGATGTTCAGTCCAAGTGCATCAATTTCATTGACGAATGTGCCCTTGGAAGATTATTCTAAAGTAAAGAGGGCACATTTCTTGTGTCGTCAGTTATGACCAATCGTAGCTCCTTAAAGCCCGCAAAGTTATTCGCAATCTGGGCCGGTTATATTTTCCTTTGCGCTCTTCAAACATTCATTTTTCTCTAAAACACTTCTAAGTGTTCTTTCATTTTTCATTCAATAAAGCTTACGTCAGAGATCCCATACAAATACAGTTCCTTTTTGTAATGCTTCTCCTCTATATTTTTCTCTTTGCCAAAGAGATCACTGAACCACTAAGATGTCACCAAGTCTTGTTGTTCCCTCCATGGATTGTCCTCTGGCGTAAGACCACAACGACCACATATCGTGAGGAGCTTTCGCGTATGTGCAGTGGGGGACGTTCAATCTATGATGGGTAACTTCAGACTTCGGATCCCGACCAGTGTCTAGCGCAGTGTGTGTGCCTAAGGGAGGCAGCCTGTGATAGTTCTATCGTGTCTCGTTGAGGGATACATTACAGTTACGGTGATCTTTGTGTGACAAGCAATGGCGATCAAGTATAACCTTATCCCTTCGATCATCTCACAATTATGACGGTCGAACACTCATTGGTACTCTCAATCCGTGCCTTCGCAGGGCCCACAATTCAACTGATCAATTTGCAGACAAGCAATAGGCCACTTGGCACAACTAGTCTAATTGATCAGCGATGTTTGTAACCCAATGCAAGAGAGTGGTGTATCAGTCGATTCCTCCACAGGAATTTCCTTGTTTGTGCTTGTTTGTCTACTATGCCCTTCAAAGGATGCGCGGCCAGCCCGCTTTAGCCCTCCCTTGTCTCTTCTGCCTTCTTGTAGGTTGGCAAGTTAGATTCAACCTATTTCAAGGATCGGTAATATCTATTTAGCTTATGATCATCTTATATGCGCTGCCTGCATAAAGTTCTATCAGATGGTTATCCATAAGCTCTCTTATCAGATGCTAGCAACACGAATCATTTAATCAAAGTATCTGGTTCTCCTTGATTGGCAAGTCATGTTGTTATAAATCTAAATTAAGATTGTTTCATCTTGCTGATCTGGATTTCGTGTATAAAATATCATACTTGATCATGCGAGACAATCATTGTCGCGGCTTGATCTTTATTCAGCTAATAGAAGAGTTTGCCAAGTATCTCTTCTGCTATCCAATCATATCTTATCGTATCAATAGTCAACATTCGTAAGTTCCATCCAGGTACATGCGACTTAGTTTTTTTTCTTCTATATCTGCTACTTACTCTTCTTTTGCAGAGATTAGCAGATATTAGAAAGTTCCCTTCAGGTACTTGCAGTTTACTTTTCTATCATATCTGCTACTCACTCTTCTTTTGCAGAGGTTAGCAGATATTAGCAAGTTCCCTTCAGGTACTTGCAGCTTACTTTTCTATCATATCTGCTATTTACTCTTCTTTTGCAGAGATTAGCAGATATTAGCAAATTTCCTTCAGGTACTTGCAGCTTACTATCCTATCATATCTGCTACTTAATCTTCTTTTGTAGAGACTAGCAGATATTAGCAAGTTCCCTTCAGGTACTTGCAGCTTGCTTTCCTTTCATATCTGCTACTTACTTTTCTTTTGCAGAGATTAGCAGATATTAGCAAGTTCCTTCCAGGTACTTGCATTTTAATTTCATTTCATATCTGCTACTTACTCTTCTTTTGTAGAGATTAGCAGATATTAGCAAGTTCCCTTCAGGTACTTACAGCTTACTTTTCATTTCATATCTGCGGCTTACTCTTCTTTTGCAGAGATTAGTAGATATAAGCAAGTTCCCTTCAGGAACTTGCACCTTACTTTTCTATCATATCTGTGGCTTACTCTTCTTTTGTAGAGATTAGCAGATATTAGCAAGTTCCTTCCAAGTACTTGCATTTTAATTTCATTTCATATATACTGCTCACTCTTCCTTTTGCAGTGATTAGACGATATTTGCAAGTTCCATCCAGGTACTTGCAACTTAGTTTTATATCATACTTGTGGTTTACTCTTCTTTTTGCAGAAGTTAACAGGTGCTTGTAAGTCTCCTTCAGGTACTTGCAAGTTATCATTCTTCTATGCTTTCCTCTCATCGATGTTTTGTAGAGCCCATTAGGAGACATTCATGTCTTTTTCGTTTTGCAAAAGCAACCCAGGTACGCATAAGATGTGCCTATTTCCGCCTCTGTTAATTCTTTCCTTCGCAGGAAAAAGACAGGCATTGGCAAATTTTTTTTAAGGAGAGACATCAGGTTCCATCTCTCCTTACCCCTTCCTTTTCTCGAGGGAAGGATCACGATTTTCGTGGGTCTCCTACTTTTTCGTAGTTCTCTTCGGAACTTGAAAAAGTGCGGGGATTATGATAACCCAAAAAATCGGTGATCCCTCCCAAGGTAGCTAGCTCGCAAGTCGCGGCCAGGTCCAGGAGGTCGCGGCCTGTCAGCCTTTCCTTCTAAGGGTGGGCGTACTAACATATCAGTCCGCTCGATCCGCATGGTTAGGGCGGTCTCCCCAGTCTGACCGCCCAGGTCACGCAGTAGCCGCTCGTTCTGTAGGGGCTGCGGACTGCTTCCTCAGTCTGCCCCTGCAGGCCGCGCGGTTTGTTCGGTTAACCGTGTGGCCATTCATTCTTCCTCTCAGGTGAGAACTACTCAACTGAGTGGCGGACTCTATTCCCTATCCGTCAAGACCGCACGCTAAAATGCCCAACCAGAGGCGGCGACCAGCCCTCCTATCAGCCAGCTGTAGGCAAACTCAATCTCAGCTAACCATGTGGTCTGTCGACCTCTCTAGTCAGTCCGCCAGGTCGCCAACCCTCGCCCCCAAGCAAAGGATGCCACCAGAAAGCTGCCTGCTCAACCTATCCACAGCGGTCAAGGCAAACTCATTGCACAGTCCGCCAGATGAGCCCCAGCTCGGCAGCCACTAGCCCTCATCTGCAGCGGGCTAGGCAAACTCGTTGCGCAGTCCGCCAAATGATCCCTAGCTCGGCAGCCACTCACCCTCATCAGCAGAGGGCTAGGCAAACTTGTTGCGCAGTCCGCCATATGAGCCCCAACTTGGCAGCCACTCACCCTCATCCGCAGCGGGCTAGGCAAACTCGTTCTGCAGTCCACTGGCTATCCCTCCAGTTTCCCGGTGTCCTCTTCTACCCAGCAGCGGGCGAACTCCTCAGCTCGCACGACCCAGCGTGAGCTCACCCAACAACAGCCAAGAACAACTCTAAGTCCCTAACCGTACGGCCTTGCGCGGACTTTGCGGACTCAGTATTTGTACTCGCACGACCCAGCGTGAGCTAACCCAGCAGTAGCCATCTCCAGCTCCAAGTCCCTAACCGCGCGGCCTGACGCGGACTCCGCGGACTCGGCACTGTAATCTCTTAGCTTAGCGCCTTACCGGTAGTAACGTTACCAAGAGCGTTACCTCCTCAGGACTATAAATACACCCTTATACCTCTCATTTTGGTGAGGAGACGACGTGGCAGAGGCGTCCAGATCTCGGCATCAATTCCTGCGGACTCCAGTTCCCAATCCGCGCGACCTCCAGTTTCTTCTCCTAGCTTGATCAAGCAGTCCGCCTGGCTTAGTCCAGCGAGCTCCTTGATCAGCTAACCGTGCGGTCTACCGACGTCCCTGGTCAGTCCGCGCGGCCTCTGGCATTCTCCTCTCCTTAGCCGACAGCTTCCCCCCTTGTACCCTTTATGCTTCTTTCCATGTAAAAGTGTGTTGGGTACATTGGAAAATGTGTACCTGATTTGGAGAAGCCTCGCTTAGCTCAATGATATACATCAAGGTGTATTTGATGTTATTTTGAGTTTATATGTGCAGGTTAATAATGTGCTAGAATGCAGGAAAAAGATTCTAAGTCCATATGTCGACACTTGAGGAAGCTGTGTCGACACTTAAGTAAGATTGTGTTGACACTTGGAAATAGCTGTGTCGACACTTCAGTGAGTTTGTGTCGATACCGGGAGGTTGTGTCGACACACAGAGGCAGAGTCGACAACAACTGTGTCGACACCTGGAGGCAGTGTCGACACACGCTATGTTCTGAGTCTACATCAACTGTGTCGACACACAGGACTTGTGTCGACACACAGCTGAGTCTAGACCAAGTTGATTGCTGATAAATGGTGAAGTGTTTGTGTCGACACAAATAATCAGTGTCGACACATTCTCTAGATGCAGTGTCAAGAAGCTGTGTCGACATCAAGGCAGCTATATCGACATCACCAAAGGTTATGTCGACACTTAAGTCACTTGTGTCGACACATATAGACATATGGTCTCGACACTTTATGACAGTCAGTCTCGACGCTTTGCTGACAGAGACGAAGGCTCAAGAACTGTTTGAAGACTTGACAGCTGTGAGTTACAACAGGTTTACTGAAGCTGTCAGACTTGTCAGAAGTTATTTATAAACCGGATCAGCCGGTTACTATGGATGAAGTCTATATATAGATGGATTTAGAAGAAGAAAGGAGTTGATAATACACACAACTAACACACCTATTGTGAGATTGATCTCTGATCAAGAAAGTATAAGTCACAAAGAAGAAAATCTTTGTGAGAAGATCTAAGACGACGTTCTGAAGTAGTTTTTTATTCAGATTCTGTCTAAGTTGAATTCAATCAAGAATTCAGAAGTATCTTCAAGATGTTTGGATAAAGAGAGATCCAGCTATTTGAAGTCAAGATGGAGACATTCACAGGTCTCTCAAGAAGCAGATACTGAACTAATTTGTCAAAAAGATTCAGATCTATTTCTGGAGTCTAAGAAGGAAGCTGTTAGTCAGTTATATTCAAAGGAAATCAACCCAACTAAGTTCAGATTAATGAAGCTTTGAAGAAAGCTAAGATCAAGTTGATTTCAGCCATCAGCCTCTTCAAGAAGCTGATCAAGAAAGTTCTTATCCCTTCTCTCTCAATATGGGTAAGAGATTATAAAATTCCATATCAAATTCTGTAGGATCTATTCATAGATCTGAGTTGTAAGCCTATTTTATAAAGGCTGAGTGTAGGAGATTTATTCTCTGAGTGGTAGGGCTGTTTATGTTTGAGTTATAGGAGAAGGTATTCTCTGAGTTGTAGGCCTTGTGGCAAGGCTGAGGTAGGGCTTGTTAGCCTGAGTTATAGGAATGTGGAGACATTTTGAGTTGTAGGAATCCTTCTGGATTCTGAGCTGTAGGATCTGAGAATCTGAGATAAAGGAAGAAGTTAGGCCGAATCTAGCATACTGCTAGATAGGTGAAGGGGGAAAGTGGATGTACCGAGACCTTGGGGAACCACTCTAAATCTGTGTGCAATCTGTGATGTGTGTATGATTGTGATTTTTGTGCTGTGTTAGCTGTAGAAATATCCCGATTAACTCAAAGAACTGTAGTTATTTTCCGCCTTAAGTTAAATCAAGGAAAAGTACTTATTCACCCCCCCCCACCCCTCTAGGTGTTTAGATTGTCGACACTTTTAGATAGTTTTTGCCCGCCTTTTGACCTTCTTTGATTAGAAGGGTATAAATAGGTCAAGAACTTATTCTGTCGACACGCTCACCAGGGTTTCGAGACAAAAACCTTGTGTCGACAATCTCTCTTCTCTCCAACCAAGCTTTCTCTTCATTCCAATGGCGCCCAAGATTGAAGACAACATCAATGAAGGATATGAGTTGGTTAGGCATGCATTTGCCGATGCCGCAACAGAGATCAAACAGGTCATTTCTCTTCTTGCAGACAACGGATTAGAATATCTTGTCTCTGAACCTACAAAGATATGGAAGAAAGAAGTATTCGAGTTCTATACTGCTGCATCAATGGACTCAACAGGATTGAAGATCAAATCCACTATACATGGAGAAAAAGTCAAGCTGTCTCAGAAGAGGTTGAGCAAGATTCTCCATCTTCCTAGAATACATGATGATGAAGAGGTCCCAGCCTCAAGGACAAGGGAGGCGCTTCAATGGTGTGGATTGGATCCAACCTTAAAGATAGGAGCTGCCATCAACAGAAAAGGCATGAATCATCAAGGGAAATTCATGTCTGAAATAGTAGGAAAAGTGATATTATATAAACCAGGTGGCCATGATAGGATATCAGCCTATATGTTCAGCCTGATGACAAGGGTAATCTTTAAGATTCAAACCAATTGGTCTACAATACTGTTTGATAAGATAAAAGAAGGAATCAAGAAGCCAAACTTTGCTAGGATGATGAGTCTGTACCTGGCTGGAATAATTCCAGAGGTGATGCAACAGATTCCTGGATCAAAGATAAATCACATGAGGAGAATGGACATAAGGTTATTCTCAAGATGGGATAGAGTTCTTTCAAAGGAGTTACCTGATGTGGACAGGCAAGAGCTAACAGGAAAATCACCAGCACATGACCTTTCTGAGCATGGTCATGAAGATGCACAAGTCCAAGAAGAGACTATATCTGCACATGTGCAGGGGGAGCCAATTACTGCACAGTTGCAGGGGGAGCCACATTCTGAACAGGTCCAAGAGGATTAAAGAATCAATTTATCAGAAGATAGTTTCTCAACCGGATCTTGATATTTCTAGAGTTACTGCTGCTGTTGATAAAGTACTATCTCCTGCTCTCACACAACAAGAATTCACTCTTGAAGAGTTGTTTCCTGATCTTGGAGGAGCAGCAGATAAAATGGATACCCTAATATTTGAGGGGGAGCAAGTAAGAATTGAGTGGAAGCAGTTTAATATGGAGGAGGAGCAACATGGAGCTGAGAAAGAAATTTCTTCCACTCCTCAAGAGAGAGTTAATATTGAAAGTTCTTCATAGTCTGAGCATGAAGAAGTCAGGGAGGCCAAGAAAAGAAAACTAATGGTCTTTAAGAGAAGAATTCAAAGCTATAAGAAGGCTCTCCAAACAACTACTTCACATTCTACTCCTGAGATTGATTACAACAAGTACTTGGTTGTCTTACGAGTAAAATTTGATGAGCAGAGATTGCTTCTAGAAAAATATGTGGATGAAAGCCAAAAAGCTCTTCAATTTGATCTAGCCCAAGAGATAAAGTCTATCAGATTTGAGGTCAATCAGAATAAAAAAAGAGATGACAGATTGCTTCCACAAGGGAGGCAATGCTGTGGTATTTCTTGCCAAGCAACAAGAAGAAATAAAGAAGCAAGTGGATGAGATTGCAGTCAAACAAGGTTATGTCCTTGAAAATCAAATAAGAATGAATGACAATCTGACTGAATCTCACAATGAGATAGTCACTGAGTTAAAAAATGTTGTTACTGGAATGACTGCTGCAAGGGCTAAAGAAATGGAAGACTATGATAAGAAGCTACAAGCTGCCCTAAATTCAGTTAAAACTGTCATCACTTCATCTCAAAAGTTAATTAATGACAAGCTTCAAAAGTTAAAGCCATTCTTTAAAGATGGAGTCAATTACTTGGATGGGCAAATAAGATTTCAAAAAGAGGACTTAAGAGATCATATGACCAGAGAAGTCATAAAGGGGGAGAGGGTGTTAGTATATGCTGGCTCTGATAATGCCAAATGGGTAACCAACAGCATTAGAGCCACTTTGGGATATCCACCCTTATGTGATGATGATAATGTGGTTGAGTCAGGTGTTCAAATAGCTCTACTTGGAGGTGATCAACCTGAGGTTGCCCAAGTCATTTACCCACCTACAGATATTGAAATGGTATATCAACAAGTTGAGTCTATGTACAGCCCTCCTCTACCAGTTACTAATGTTATTATTGAAAAGGTAGATATGCCAGAAGCTGGTCTGAAAGCTCAGCAAGATACTCTATTATCAAAGAAAAGATTCAGAGAGCAAACAGAACTAAAGCCATACTTTGAGCAGTGGAGCCCCACTTCAAGGAATATCATATTAACTGCTTGGAAAACTGTAAAAGATAAGTACATGAAAGGGGTAAATGGTACAATGAGCAAGAATGGAAAAGTATGAAGCCAGGCAGGAGGTCATACTTTAACACAGGAGAAAGACTAAGATGTGGAAGCTACCTCCTGATGCTCCGGAACCTAGCAAGTATTTCCCCAAGCCCTTTCATTATTTTGAAAGGCAAAGGATCAAGGCTGAAGCACAAAAGAAAGCTGAGTTGAAAGGCAAGAAGCCTATTGAAGATACAGAACCTATTGTGCAGGCTCAGATTAAATCTTGCAAAGGGATTATCATCAAGGAGCCAGTCCAGCCTTAGTCTAAGTTTTACTTGTTTTTGTCCAAGAACTATGTAATTATTAGTTTGTTAAAAAAAATCAATGTAAACAACTTGTAACAAACATTTTTGAGTTAATATTCAAAATATTGTTCTGTGATCATTCTCTTTTACATCTTTATTCTGTGATGTAACAATGATATGTGTTTTGTTATAAAGTACCCTGTAATATAATGCTTATATACATCATCATGTTTATTTTCTAAGTGGTGTATATCATTGGCTAAAGGGTTATGACTTCTCCAAAAATGGGGAGATTGTTGGGTACATTGGAAAATGTGTACCTTATTCGGAGAAGCCTCACTTAGCTCAATGATATACATCAAGGTGTATTTGATGTTATTTTGAGTTTATATGTGCAGGTTAAGAATATGCTAGAATGCAGGAAAAAGATTCTAAGTCTATATGTCGACACCTGAGGAAGCTGTGTCGACACTTCAGTAAGATTGTGTCGACACTTGGAAATGGCTGTGTTGACACTTAAGTGATTTTGTGTCGACACCGGGAGGCTGTGTCGACACACAGAGGAAGAGTCGACAACAACTGTGTCGACACCTGGAGACAGTGTTGACACACGCTATGTTCTGAGTCTACATCAACTGTGTCGACACACAGGACTTGTGTCGACACACATCTGAGTCTAGACCAAGTTGATTGCTGATGAATGGTGAAGTGTTTGTGTCGACACAAATAATCAGTGTCGACACATTCTCTAGATGCAGTGTCAATAAGCTGTGTCGACATCAAGACAGCTATATCGACATCACCAAAGGCTGTGTCGACACTTAAGTCACTTGTGTCGACACATATTGACAGATGGTCTCAACACTTTATGACAGTCAGTCTCGACGCTTTGCTGACAGAGACAAAGTCTCAAGAACTGTTTGAAGACTTGACAGCTGTGAGTTACAGCAGGTTTACTGAAGTTGACAGACTTGTCAGAAGTTAGTTATAAACCGGATAAGCCAGTTACTATGGATGAAGTCTATATATAGATGGATTCAGAAGAAGAAAGGAGTTGATAATACACACAACAAACACACCTATTGTGAGATTGATCTCTGATCAAGAAAGTACAAGTCACAAAGAAGAAGATCTTTGTGAGAAGATCTAAGAAGATGTTATGAAGTATTTTTCTATTCCGATTCAATCTAAGTTGAATTCAATCAAGAATTCAGTAGTATCTTCAAGAGGTTTGGATAGAGAGAGATCCAGCTATTTGAAGTCAAGAAGGAGACATTCACAGGTCTCTCAAGAAGCAGATACTGAACTAATCTGTCAAGAAGATTCAGATCTATTTCTGGAGTCTAAGAAGGAAGCTGCCAGTCAGTTATATTCAAAGGAAATCAACCCAACTAAGTTCAGATTCAAGAAGCTTTGAAGAAAGCTAAGATCAAGTTGATTTCAGCCATCAGCCTCTTCAAGAAGCTGATCAAGAAAGTTCTTATCCCTTCTCTCTCAACAGGGGTAAGAGATTATAAAATTCCTTATCAAATTATGTAGGATCTATACATAGATCTGAGTTGTAAGCCTATTTTATAAAGGCTGAGTGTAGGAGATTTATTCTCTGAGTGGTAGGGCTGTTTATGCCTGAGTTATAGGAGAAGGTATTCTCTGAGTTATAGGCCTTGTGGCAAGGCTGAGGTAAGGCTTGTTAGCCTGAGTTGTAGGAATGTGGAGACATTCTGAGTTGTAGGAATCCTTCTGGATTCTAAGCTGTAGGATCTGAGGATCTGAGATAAAGGAAGAAGTTAGGCCGAATCTAGCATACTGCTAGATAGGTGAAGGGGGAAAGTGGATGTACCCAGACCTTGGGGAACCACTATAAATCAGTGTGCAATCTGTGATGTGTGTATGATTGTGATTGTTGTGCTGTGTTAGCTGTAGAAATATTTGATTAACTCAAAGAACTGCAGTTATTTGCTGCCTCAAGTTAAATCAAGGAAAACTACCTATTCACCACCCCCCCCCCCCCTCTAGGTGTTTAGGTAGTCTTGAAAGTAAAACTATCAAGGTGCAACCTCAAGCTGTAACTTCGATTATAATCAAAGGAAAGCCTGTCGCAAGAGAGGCATTCATACCGCGATGGGCGAAGTCTGCTGTTTCCGCTGCTAGCGGCCCTCTCTTCTCTTTTTCTTCTCTCGGTCTAACCATCAGAGCCCAACCACTAAAGTAGCGTCTGCTCGACAGTTCCTGATCAAGCTTATTCTCTGCTTGAGCAAGCTTCTCCCTTGCTCCGTCAGACCTCTCCTCTATCCCTGCAACCCTCTTATTCACCTAGCTTGTGAGATCGAACAACCCGTTAACTGGGCGGTGTCGCATTTCGCGCATCAACACTTGTGCTTTTGGTGAGATTTCTTCTCACCATCCTCTCTTCTCTTCACAGGGCAATCAACAATGACATGCCCTAGCTTGCTGTAGCAGTAACAAACAATACTAGAAGAATTTTGTTTACTGGGTTTAGATCCATACATGTCCTCCTTAGAGGTTTTCTTCTAGTGATGTGCTGAGGTGGAGGGCCTACTCTTCCAGTGCTTCTTCTTCATCAGCTTATGGAGCTGCCTAGAGAAAACAGGAAAATCCTCATCAGACATGCTGATGTCTGATGCCTCTGATTGAGAGTAGTCTGAATCTGCTAGTCTTCTTGGAGGAGAAGGGGTCTTTCTCCTGCTTTTCCTTGTAGCTTCAGCTTTGAAAGTCACAGTCTTCTCTTTGGCTTAAGACTTGCAATTGGTCTCTTCCTCTTTCCTGACTATTAACTACATCTCATAAGAGAGCAGTTTTCCATATAGGGTGTGAGGTGGAGTATCGCCCAGCTTAGCCATTTCTCTGATGGCACATATCTTTGTGTCCCAGTATCTGGTGAGAGTCCTAAGGAGCTTATCATTTAGCTCATAATGACTAATGACCCTCCCATAGGTCTTTAGCTCATTTACTATCTTGAAGAATTTTTCATAGTAGGTGGCTATGTTCTCTCCCTTGGACTGTCTGAAAGACTCATACTCCTGGTTGAGCATAGACTTTTTATCATCCCTGACCTCCTCTGTGCCTTCCATGTAGATGACTAGAGTGTCCCACATCTCCTTTGTAGTTTTGTAGTGAATTAGATTCTGAAGGGTAGAATATCAATTGCATTGCCAATGACATTCTGAGCCCTCTTGTCCATGGTGTCAAGAATGACTTCATCCTTTGTCATCTCATCATAAGTCTTGGGTTTCTAGATGTTTGTATCCAGGACATACACTTTCAAGGGGATGAAATGTCCTTCTTTAACAGTTATAAAGATTTTAGGGTCAACTACTTCCATGAATAGCCTGACACTCTCCTTCCAGATGTCAAATCCCTCCTTCCTATAGATAAGAAGCTTCATGGCACCTAGCTCATTATAGTTCACTCCTAAACCCATAAGGATAATCTGTAGCTACCTTGGAAGATTACTCAGATGGTTAAATCCTTTTTGAGCAACCTCCCTCTAATACCACTTGAAAGTCTTTATTTTTAAGGTAGCTTACAATCTAGGGAGGTGAATAGGTTGTCTCACTAATATTATTAGCTTTTAATTTTATCTTTCTTAGTACTTAGTGTGTTGGCAATAATTAGCTTTCAAGTACCTACATAAAGAAAACAAAACAAAAAAAGCACACACAGATTTATAGTGGTTCCACAACTTTTGGGTACATCCACTCTCCTCCCACCTTACCAACTTCCTGTTAGTCAAGGCATAACTCCAAACCACTGCTCCAAAGAGCTTACACCTCAAATCTCTCAGGACCTCTCAGTCTCCTCCAAGACTTACAACTCAGCCACAAGGCCTACAACTCAATGATCAGTAGATAACCTACCTTAGGCCAAAGGCCCTACACTCAGGCTTGGAGGACAGCACTATATCAGATCCACTAGGGATCCTACCTCAGAGAGAATGACTCTCCTACTGCTCAGGCTGTTAAGCCTTACCTCCGATCCACTAGGGATCCTACAGCTCAGGCACAAGTGCCCTGCAACTCAGTGAGAATGACTCACCTACCTCAAGTTGTTAAGCCCTACCTCAGGCCAATGGCCCTATATCTCAGATCCAGAAGATCCTACAGAAAAATATGGTGATTTATATTTAACCCAGAGAAATTTCTCTATGTTATCCTTTGAGCTAAGTTATCTTAGCTCTGACTTTCTTCTTAGCTACAAGATCTTGAGCTAGAAGTAACTAGCAGTAAACTACTCTGCTTATTCTTCCTTCCCAGGACAGAATCGGTAACTTTTGTTCTCTCTCCTTCTCAGCTTCAGAAGCAGATCTTCATATTTTAGTTTGCTGAACTGAGAAGCAACTTGATCTGCAGAAACCTATTATCTGTTTCTACTTCTTCCTTAGAAGGAAGACCTTTTGAACTTGCTGGTGCAGGTGAATATGGCACCAGCTAACTGAACTTTTAGTTCTTGCAGGAAGACTTCAAGCTTTTTCTCGGCAGCAATGGCGAGGAAGATGAAGTCCAACCGCAACTTTTGAAGTCAATAAAGCCCTAAAAGTTATTTTCGTCTTGGCCAATCTCTTCCTTTTGTAGTTCACCGATCAACAGCTCTTAAGAATCAGTGGGGCCCACCTTTATCTTGCAACTGCACCTTGCTTTAACGGAAGAAGACGTACAGTAGCTTCTTGATATAGTTTGTCGTGTTCTGTAGCTTCTCTGTACTGATTTGAAATTAGTTAACTTTGTCGATTTTGCTGATTTTGCTGATGTCAGCACCTGTGGACTTAGCCAAAATCGAGCATCAATAGAATAGGCGTTAAGTGAATGAGCTGCACTCAACGTCGAGACACTTAGACAGAATTCTATCTATCTAGGCGTTGATATTGTTGAGTGAGCAAGCCTCACTCAGCGCTTTTTGCCTTAGCTTATTCTTCAGCCTTTTATGCATGCTTGGCATTGAGAGCGTTGAGTGACCACACCTCACTCAACGCCTTATGCCTTATCCATGCTTTCTGTATTTTAGGCGTTGAGAGCGTTGAGTGAGCACTCCTCACTCAACGCTTTCTGCCTTAATCAATTTCCTACTTCTTCAGCATCTTAAGCATTGAGAGCATTGAGTGAGCACGCCTCACTCAATGCTTTTTGCTTTAGCAAGATTTTCTGAATCATGGTGTTGAGAGCATTGAGTGAGCATATCTCACTCAACGCTTTCTGTTTTAGCCAGATTTTTCTTCTCCTTAGCGTTGAGTGAGTAAGCTCCACTCAACGCCAAACTACTTAACATATTTTATTCTATTTATCTGGTATTGAGTGAGTAAGCTACACTCAACACATTTGGACTTAGCCAAAATTTATGTGTCTGAAAACACAGGTTCTGACTGAATGATGGTCAGTCAATGCTTTATCATATGGCATTGAGTGAGCTTGCCTCACTCAACGCCTGTGAACTTAGTCAAATATCAGCACAGATTTTCTGTGGCTTTGACTTACAAGGCAATACTCAACGAATATAGAGTATGGCGTTGAGTGAGTGATACTCACTCAACGCCTGTGGACTTAGCCACATTTTTGCCCATTTCTTCTTAGGCTTTTAATGCATTAGTCTGTCTCATAGCCTTTTGTTGTATGGCGTTGAGTGAGTTGACTTCACTCAACGCCTGTTGACTTGGCCATTTTCTCAGCTTGCAACTACTTTGGCTTTGACTATATAGGCTCCTCTCAGCGCTATAATTCATCTGGCGTTGAGTGAGTAACCTTCACTCAACGCCTGTGGACTTAGATAGATTTCTGTTTGTCCATATCTTAGGTAAGTGTTTACCTGACCTAGCCACTTAGGCTACTTGTCCCATCATTGTTGCTAGGACATCCCTGCATGCATGAACTCAGGCACTCATCAAATACAACTTTATGTGTATCATTGACAAGATTGACTTCCTCAAATCTAGGACATTGTAGGCAATGGACCCAACATACAGGTAATAAACTTAGGATGTAAAATCACTTAGAGTAATTTGATAAGGTAAATCATAAGGGCTTTTCCCATCAGATCTATTCCAATACTCACGGAACCTCGGCTTCTAGCATACACCTGGTTAGGGGGCCCAAGATAATCTTACGGTACAGATCCTCTTCATGCAGCAGGTAATAGGAAACTTTATAACAAAACTTTCTTTTATCCTCATCGTCTACCGAGAGTTGGTTGATTGTTAGAAAAGTGATGAATGAAACCATCCAGGAAGCTTGCTGCTCGATATCCATCATCTCCCTTATTCGATAAATGGCCGAAAAACCTTTGTGATTGTTTTACCGGCCTACAGGCCATATTTATCTAAACGATCTGTCGCCGAGTTCTCCTCTCACGGCACATGCTCGACATAGAAGGACTGGAAGGCTCCTCTCAAGTTAGGATGGGATCATGCACCTCAAAATCCCCTCTGATTTGTGACGCAACCACCATTGAGTCGGGGAAGGCCTTGACATTCTGTATTTCGAACTCCTTGGCAAGGTGCAAGCTTTCCATTATGGCTTCATACTATGGCTGATTATTTATGACCAGAAAAAGGATCTCAACTACCTGCTAATTCCTAGTTCCTTGAGGGCTCACCAGCATGATGTCCACACCCACATAGATTTTAACCAAAGCTCTATCCATTTGAAAGTCTTTGTTCAAGAGTAGCTACACACCAAGAGGGGAGTGAATAGGTATGTTTTAAATCTTTTTTAATCTTTTAAGCTTGGGTCAAGTTTGTGTGTTAGGTTTAGTTGTTTAGCTTTCAAGAATCACAACAACATACCGGAATTTATAGTGGTTCCCCTGTCTAGGGTACATCCACTTTCCCCCTTCACTTATCTAGAAGTGAGATAGATTCGGCTAACTCCTCCCTTTACTCGGCTCTTTGATCTTACACCTCAGATCCCTCGGGATCCTACACCTCAAAGTGAAACTTACTCCTACAACTCAGAGTATATCAACTCCTACCTCAGGCTTTGTAGCCCTACACTCAAAAATTCACAGATCTCCTACCTTAGATCTATACAGAGATCCTACACTCAGGCACAAGCCTTACCTCAGATCCTAAACAGGATCCTATAACTCAAAGACACAGCTCCTACATTCATCCTTTATAACTCAGGCTTGCAGCTCAGATCAAACAATGATCCTACAGATTGTGTAATGAGTTTGAGATGTTTGATTCTGGAGAAATGGTCCTCTGAGTCACCTTCCTGAACTGAGTAAACCCAGACCTAACTCTTCACAACTACAAGATTATTGATCTTCAGAGTAGTTCTGCTTGTGCTGAGAAGACCTGATGCAGAGCTATGTATCTTCAAGCTTAAACATTACAGTGTTGAAAGTAGTAGCCTTGAAGATGAACAATAACTTTCTTTGAGTGCTCTGCTACTCCACCTTTTATAGAAAATTAGGTTTTTTGTTCTTACTGAAGACGAATTTTAGATATCTCTTCAATCAGCAAGCAACTTACTGTATTCTATACATCTTCTATAAATTCAAGAAAAGATCTCTTGAGAAGACTCTCCAGCATCTCCAATTAATTTCTCTGTAAAAGACTTTTTATGTCCCTCCATCAACGGCTCTTTGATCTATATGGTCAAGCAGAAATAATAGTTGTAAAGTTACTTTAGCTTAAACTGCTGTTCAGAAAGCATACGACATCATTTGGCTTCTAGTGCGCAAAACCCTCTTAATTTGAATTTAAATGACGTTAGCATGACTCAGCACTTATGAACTTAGCATTTTTCATAGTCAGTCAGCACAGGCATTGAGTGGAGCTATGTGACTCAATGTATAACACTTAGTAGAAAATCTACTTCTTTAGGCGTTGAATGAGCCTTCATATCTGAACGCTTTTGTATTAGACAGCTAAACTGATAAGGCATTAAGTGAACCTTCATCACTCAACATATTTGTACTTGGCATAATTCTTCTAGTTGAAGGCATTGAGTGAAGTTACTTTACTCAACGCTTCTGGACTTGGCAGTCATCCTGACTGAAGGCGTTGAGTGAGCCTTCATCTCTTAATGCTTCTAGTCTTATGCCAAATTTCTGATGAGTAGGCATTGAGTGAACAACCTTCAGTCAATGCTTTGGGACTTTTCTAAATCACTGATAAGGCGTTGAGTGAGCCTTCTTCACTCAACGCTTATGTACTTAGACAGATTTCCTTTTGAGTAGGCGTTGAGTGAACAACCTTCACTCAACGCTTCTGGACTTAACAAGATTTTAGTCCAGCACCACTGAGGCTTTGAATTCCTGATCTTCTGTTAACGCATTTAGCCTTATAGCATTGAGTGAAGTGTACTCACTCAATGCTTCTAGACTTAGCCAGATTTCTGCTTTTCCAGCATCCTGTCTTGAGTCCAAATGGTATTCTAGCCCTGATAACCTGTCTAATCTTGGATTAGTAGACATCCTACATATATTAAACTTGAACATATATCAAATACAATCATGTGTATATTATTTACTTGTGGGCCTTCTTCAAATCTGAGACATTGTGATCAATGGACCCAATAACTGCCCCTATTTGAAGAAGTAAGAACCCTAGTCAATGATATACACTACCACATAAAAGAGTTAAATTTCACAGCAAACAGGAGCAATAAATGACACATAATCAAGATAAAATTAACACATAATGTGATAATTATAAACAAAATGTGTGCTCATAATAATGTTCATATTCATATGCCCCTAAGGAACCTAATACATAAAATAATTTAGTTTTTTTGTTCCTTGATGACTATGCCCCTGCTTGGCCTTTTGGCAGCCTTCTCATCAGCCTCAATCTTCTTTTGCCTTTGTCTTTCAAATAGTTGTAAGGCTTTGAAAAGTACTTGCTAGGCTCTGGGGCATCTGATCGCACAACACCTGTCTTCTTTTCTCTTCCAATCTGTCTCCTTATTTCTTCAATCCTTTCCCGTTTAGCCCATTCCAGGGAGCATTATAAATTTCCTCTTTTACTTTTGTTCTCTTTGATTTGGTCCTAGGCTGACAGAATGATAGTCCTAGATTGAGGACTCCATCTCTCAAAGTTAGTCCTGGATTCCATTTCTTCTTTGTACCACTTCTTGCTTTGCCTGATCTCTTAATCTTCTTCGGTAGCAGACTTGCCTTTCATTCTTGATATTTATTTAGTGGTGGGGCTGAAGGTAGGAACATCAGCTATAGAGAGTTCAGCCCCATCAACATCAGTCTGTCCTTCAAGAGCAGGATCATCATCATATGTATAATATTCTAGACCAAATGATCCCATGATAATATTAGTAGTCTAGATAGCATTGGTTGTATCTGTCTTGATCATTGATTTTTCTCCCTTTATGAATTCTTCACAGATGACAGTAGCCAGGGAGTCCTTGGTGAAGGAGATTCTATTAGCCAAATAGTTTACTCCTTTGGTGACATGATTTTTGACTTCAAATATATGGTCATTTAGAATTTGTGTATAAGCATCCATCCTCCTCTCTAGAGTGATATTGTTTCTTTCCATGAGTTTCTTTTGCACATTATGCACCATTTCCATATTATTTGAGGTTATGTTATGATTCTCTATTATGTCATCCTATTTTTGTCTAATCTCCTCAAGCTTTGTTTTAGTATAAGTCACGACAAGAACAGCTCTCTTGAAGAATGCAATAGTGTTGGCCTTTAGCAAATTAACCTCAAATCTGATAGACTTGATCTTAATAGATAGATCTTATCTCATTCCCTTTATAAATCAACAGCATAGTGCTCTAGTTGTCTCCTCTGGTCATCTAGAAGTCCTTTTAGTTGTGCCAGGAAAGTAGAATACATAGCATCAGCTTGATGAGATGCCCCTGGGAGGCAGACATCCTTATCCTACTTCCTTATATCTCCTCTTATTTTTGAGTCAGCCCTCATAAACTCAGAGGAATGATCATCAACATCAGCAATTGTCTTATCAGACTCAGATATTTTAATAGGATCTATAGTCTCTTGAGTAGGGAGCTCAGTATGAATCTCCTCCTTAACCTTAGCATTATCCATAGTAATTGGTTGGTCTTCAGCAACTGTGTTGAGTACATCTTGTTCTCCTGAAACTGGAATCTGCTCCCCCTTAGCTTGAGTACTGGAGGGCAGCAATTGAGAATCACCTGAAATCTGATCTATCCTTCTTTGCAGATTATCCAAGGAGTCAATCTGGTCTTATAAGGATTGAACTTGCTCCCTCTCAGTAGAAGCATCCAACCTGAAAGTATCCCCTTCAATCTCTGTACAGATTCTGTTCACCACTTATATGCTACACATCCTACAGTCAAATTTTTGTTGGTTTATCATTTACAGATGATGTTCAAAGTGGTTTCTATTTTTCAAGTTTCATGTAACATTATGTACATGGTTTTCATAGTTAAAATATCTTTTATTTATCATGACATAGTGATTAGAAATTATTAGAAATTGTTTTTGCATGCTTCTAAGTATGAGTAATATTTTATAAACAATAATTACTTTACACTTGCAGTTTTTGATTTAATACAATGTATTCAAAATTTTACTTTACATGAATGTTTTTTCGTTACGCATTAATTATGTGAAATACATCAAACACTTCCTTCCTCATTGCTTCATGTACATATTTTTTAAAAAACAAATTATTATGATGGGCCTTAAAAATTGTATGCATGTTGTGCTATACAAGTAGATTCGGAGTCATGCACGATAAAACAAAATATATATAAACAAAAAAAAGTGTTATTCAAATTATTTGCTCATGATACTTCACCAAGTACTGCTCACCCTCCTAATAATTCTTAATGAGTATTGTGAGATTAAGCACCTTGGAAAGAATCGTAAAGTGCCTTGTACAAACATCTGTGGCCATAATTTTTGTTTTAATAACATGTGATGAACTATTTAATGAGTAATAAATTTTTTATGTACCTTCAATGTTATTTGTTTACATTTCACATTTTTCATGTGTTTTTAATGTATTCACTTGTTGACCTTTACGAAAGCACACCTTGTACACATCATTATCTATTATAAAAAAAAATTCTCATGAGAATTGTGTTGAAACCAAAAACTTGGTCTTTGTGGAGTTCGGGGTCCAAAAAAGGAGTGACCTCACACCTACTGCACCCAGGAGAACATCACAGGCCAAAGGCTCAAGAAGCTAGGAAGTAGGAACAGACCCTCGGCTCTAGCATGGAGGTCCCACCTCACACCTGGAAAATTTTTGAGGTCTCCCCCTCCCTAGCCAATGCTAAGCTAGGTGCCTTGGAGGAAGAAAGCAGGGGATTTTAGTGGCTAAGAAATGATGCTCTCCAAGGCACCCTCAAGGGTCTATTTATAGTTTTTTTGGGATGGCCTGCCAATAACCACATTCTGCTGCCCTAAAATTACTGAAAACACCCCGGGACTAGTCTGCCAACAGCCAAACTCCGTCGTTTTGAACAGCTATTCGCAACCCACCAGGGGCAAAAGGGCAGACCCTCAAGCTAGGCGAGCTAGGCGACATGGGCGAGCTGGGCTGACGAGCTGGGGGAGCTGGCCTAACGAGCTGGGCGAGCTAGCCAAACTAGCTGGGCGAGCTGGCCTGACGAGATGGCCTGACGAGCTGGGCGAGCTGTCCTGACGAGCTGGGCGAGCTAGCCTGATGAGCTGGTCTAACGAGCTGGTCTGACAAGCTGGCCTGACGAGGTTGCCTGACGAGCTGGCCTGACGAGCTGGCCTAGCGAGCTGGCCTGACGAGCTGGGTGAGCTGGCCTAACGAGCTGGGCGAGCTGGCCTGACAAGCTAGCCAGACGAGCTGGGCGAGCTAGCCTGACGAGCTGGGGGAGCTGGCCTGACGAGCTGGCCTGACGAGGTTGGGTGACCCCCCGAGGGGGCCGGGGGAGAATAATATTTTATACCCCTACTAGTATAAAACTTAGATTCACACTAAATTGGCCTCCAAGAGTGCAAAACCCTCAAAAAGCTTAAAAATGCATAGCTAGCCCCGCGCCTGCTGGAGGGACCCCACTCCGCGAATATGGGATTGTACACAATCCCCGCTCTTTTCGAGGTTGGCACAAGCTCAGAAAGAAACATCAAACCCAACATATTCGCTGAGTGTAATTTTCTTGCGCGGTCGAAAAGATACTTAGCCTCTCCGGGGAGTCGACCTTTCATGCCAGCTAATGGGAGCCTTGGTGACGAGACGGCCTCGGGGAAAAAATAAATTTGCCTCCACGAAAGATCAACTTGCCCAGCCAGCTAGTGGGAGTCTGGTCAGCGGAATCATCTCGGAGCTAAAAGGACTTAGCCTCCACGAGAGATTGACCTGCCCTGCCAACTAATGGGAGCCTGGTCAGCGAAATCATCTCTGAGCTAAAAGGACTTTGCCTCCACGAGAGATCAACCTGCCCTGCTAGCTAGTAGGAGCCTGGTCAGCGAAATCATCTCGGTGCTAAAAGGACTTAGCCTCCACAAGAGATCGACCTGCCCTGCCAGCTAGTGGGAGCCTGGTCAGCGAAATCATCTCGAAGCTAAAAGGACTTAGCCTCCACAAGAGGTCGACCTGCCCTGCCAGCTAGTGGGAGTCTGGTCAGCAGAATCATCTCGGAGCTAAAAGGACTTAGCATCTACAAGAGATCGATCTGCCCTGCCAGCTAGTGGGAGACAGTTTAGCGGAATCATCTCCGAGCTAAAAGGACTTAGCCTCCACGAGAGATCAACCTGCCCTGCCAGCTAGTGGGAGCATGGTAAGCGGAATCATCTCGGAGCTAAAAGGTCTTAGCCTCCACGATAGATCAACCTGTCATACCAGCTAGTGGGAGCCTGGTCAGCGGAATCATCTCGGAGCTAAAAGAACTTAGCCTCCACCAGAGATCGACCTGCCATGCCAGCTAGTGGGATCCTGGTCAGCAGAATCATCTCGGAGCTAAAAGTACTTAGCCTCCACGAGAGATCGACCTGCCCTGCCAACTAGTGGGAGCCTGGTCAGCGGAATCATCTCAGGGCTAAGGCCTGTTCACCCCTCTGAGAGATCAACCTGCCCTGCCAGCTAGTGGGAGCCTGGTCAGCGGAATCATCTCGGGGCTAAGGCACGGATCAGAAATATTTTTCGGTGGTCTTTTCATCAATCATAGTTAATACAACGCAAGCAAAGTTCATTACAAGAGATGATCCACTTCACTACCTCCCTCTTCCCTCGTGCATCATCGGATCCCTCCCTGGGTTCCCACATCAACCCTATCATCACACCTCTCCCCTGCTGCCTCGGGTTGGACTTCTTTAATCCGTACCGGATCTTGCGGTTGTTGAGGCTGTGGAGCCGGAGCTCTTTGAAAGTATCTAGTGTCAACTAAATCCACCTATGGGGAGGGGGAATAGGTGTCGTGCAGTATTTTGCGGAATTTAAATTACCTGCACAAATAAACAAACACAACACAGAAAAGCACACAAGCAATTATAGTGGTTTCCCGATTTGAGTACGTCCACTCTCCCCCTTTGACCTATCTCCCACCAAGGGACGACTCGGTCAATTCACCAATCGGATTGAAATCCAATCCTCACACTACGGAAGGAACCCTTCCAACCAAAGGAGTCACTACTCCTCCACCACGGGTTGCACCCAACCCTTACAACTAGGAATAAAAATTCATTTACAACAAAACATAAATTGAATGTACAAGAAATACAAACAAACTTGTGGATAATCCGATGTCGCTCTTCGTTCGTTGATGATTTCTTGAAAGAGACAAAGAGTCCATGACCGGAGTACTCTCTTGGAGAGGATCTTGACAAGATCGGCGGCGGCAAGGTGTTGCAGCGGCGATGCTTTGTGAATCCAATCTTCTTGACGAAGCAAGCAAGGTCTACGAACGATCTCAGGGTGATCAGTCGTCTCGATCAATTCGGAATGAAGAACTAAATTCGTTAAACGATTCGAGAGACAAGAGATCTTAAGAGAGATGCGTGAAACACACTGCTAGTCTCGGTCCTGTCGTCGGAAGATCAAAGAGGCTCTAAGATCAACGGCGACGACTAGCTTGCAAGCGGCGACAGCGATCGGCGGAGTTACGCGATCGGCTAGGGCACGGCGTCGGCTGTTTTATTTCGCATGAATAGTTTTTGTTGAAGTTCAAAATACGCATGTATATATAACCTGAGGCCAACCCTAAAGTCCTTTGTGGGACCCACAAGGAGAAACCCTAGCCCCGGCTAAAACAGCGTAACCCATCTTGGTTCGGTTCAGCGAGAGACGAAATTTTCCTAAGGCAAAATTGGCGAGAATCGTTGGTGATTCCCGTCGAAGTCAGTGGGAATCATTCACGATTCCCGTCGATTCTGCCTTAGCCGAATTCCAGTAGGGAACCTTGTCAGCTGGAGAGAATCGGCAGGAATGCAAGGTTATTCTCGTCAAATCGGCGAGAATCACTTGGTGATTCCCGTCGATTCTGCCTTAGCAGAATTCTTGTAGGAGGACAGTCAGCTGGATGAAGTCGGCGGGAATCACTGACTGATTCTCGACGATTCGGTGAGATTCACTAATGATTCCTGTCGAATCGGCTTAGACGATTTTTCTCTTCCTTCCTATGAACTTGGTCTTTGACCCATCTTTGCTCCTTCTTCTGCTCTTGATCTGCCTCGACCCTGTACTTGAAAATAAATACACTCCAATAGAGAGAGCACACGTGAGTCAACACACTAATCTACTCAACGAGGGATTACGTTGTGCAGACCCGTGTATATTGACCCACTACACCCTGACATTGGTGTGTACTTAGCATGGAATAGCTGCAAGCACAACTTGATAAAAGATCGTTAAATATATAGTCAATTCAACTTAGCTTGTTCAGGGGCTTCTTCAAATCAGGTACATTGTGGATACAATACCCATCAATCTCCCCCTATTTGAAGAAGCCAAAGCCCTACAAGCTAAGGTGAATAGAACAGATGGGAATGAAAATCAAAAAAAATGAAAATTCAGTTGAGAGTGAAATTCATTACCATTTTCCTGAGAGCATACCATTGGCAGCATACTTAACCATTGGCAGCCACCTAAGCCTTAGCCGAGAGGGTAGTCTCCCCCTTTTCGGCTTTTCCAAATTTGGGACTTCACTTGGAGCATAAGGCTCCCCCCCCCCCTCAGTTCTTGCATCCGATCTTGAATTCCTAGCAGATGCTCCCCCTTGATCCAAGAACCTTGAGCCCTTCAGTCTTCAATCTTCATAGTTCAACATGCCGAGTTCAGTTTTGAAGAGACTGAACTTGGCCTCGTCAAGGGGCTTTGTGAAGATATCTGCAATCTGCTTATCCGTGGGGACATAGCAGAGAGATATATCTTTGTTTTTTGCATGCTCCCGAATGAAGTGGTAGTGCACTTCAATATACTTTGTTCTGCTGTGCGACACTGGATTGTTCGTAATTGCTATTGCGCTCGAGAAGTCGCAATACATAGGAACTTCTCTGAACTGTAAGTCATAATCTTCGAGTTGATTTCTGATCCATAGAAGTTGTGCACAACAGCTGCCTGCTGAAATGTACTCAGATTCAGCCGTAGAGGTTGCGACACAGTTCTGCTTTTTACTGTTCCACGATATAAGCCTTCTTCCGAGGAATTGGCACATCCCGGAAGTGCTTTTCCTATCATCCCTGCTTCCTGTAAAGTCAACATCTGAAAAGCCTATCAGCTCGATATCATTGTTTCTTGGGTACCACAAGCTAAGATTTGGTGTACCTTTAAGGTATCTAAGAATTCTCTTTACAGCGACATAATGAGATTCCTTAGTGTTCACCTGATATCTGGCACAAGCGCATGTGGAAAACATAATATCCGGTCTACTAGCAGTAAGGTAGAGCAGGGATCCAATTATGCTTCTGTATTTGGTTTCATCAAAAGGTTTCCCTTTCTCATCCTTGTCTAGAGACACAGTGGATCTCATTGGAGTCCTCATAGAGGTTGCATTCTCCATTCCGAATTTCTTGAGGAGTTCATTTGTGAACTTCGTCTGAGAGATGAAAATTCCATCCTTAGACTGTTTCACTTGAAGTCCCAAGAAATATTTTAGCTCTCACATGCTGCTCATTTCAAACTTTCCTTGCATAAGTTTAGAAAACTTCTTGCAAAGATTGTTATCCGTTGAGCCGAATATTATGCCATCGACATAGATTTGCACCAGCAAAATCTTGCCTTTGACTTCCCTAAGAAACAATGTCTTATCTATTTTTCCTCTCGAGAACTTGTTCCCAAGAAGAAAACTAGACGGAGTCTCATACCAAGCTCGAGGAGCTTGTTTTAAGCCATATAATGCTTTATTAAGAAAATAAACCTTATTAGGAAGTGATGGATTAACAAAACCTAGGGGTTGCGCGACATATACTTCCTCTTTCAAATTTCCATTTAGGAACGCAGATTTCACGTCCATCTGATAGACAGTGAATCCCTTGTGAGAGGCATATGCCAGGAACAATCTGATCGCCTCGAGCCTTGCAACCGGTGTAAAGGTTTGGTCGAAATTAATCCCCTCCTCCTGTCTGTAACCTTGTGCAACCAGTCTGGCCTTGTTCTTGATGATGACACCGTGTTCATCCAGCTTATTTTTGAAGATCCACTTAGTGCCGATCACATTCTGTTTCTTTGGTCTGGGAACAAGCGTACAGACGTTGCATCGTTCGAATTGATGCAGTTCATCTTGCATGGCCAATATCCATGATGCATCCTTGTTCGCTTCGTCGAACTTCTTTGGCTCAACCTGTGATAGAAAGCTAAGGTGACGAATCTCGTTAATTGTACCTCTCTTAGTTCTGGCACCGTCACAAGGATCTCCTATGATCTGATCTCTAGGATGATCCCTCACGTGTCGGAGCTCCAAGAGTCTGGCATATGGAGCTCTAATAGCTTCTTGAGCTTCTCCTTCTTCTGGGAGAGTTGCTTCATCATGATCGTCATCTTCTCTAGTTGGCGTTAAGGTGGAAACCTTGACGTACTTGGGAGTTGCATCTTTTGTAGTCTCATTGAGACTTAACTGTTCGAGCCTTGCACCTGCATCTTCAAGAATGCCACTGGAAGAATTGCTATGAAGCAAGCTTCTTTCATCAAATACAACATTAATGGACTCCTCTACCACTAGGGTTTTCTTATTGAAGACCCTATATGCCCGACTATGGCTACTATAGCCCATGAAGATGCCTTCGAAGCATTTTTCTCCGAATTTTGTACGTGGGTACTTCCCATTATTGAGTACATAGCATCTGCAGCCAAAAATCCTTAAATAGGACATGGTCGGTTTCCTACCTTTCAATAGCTCATAAGGCGTCTTACGATGATTCTTGTTGATCAATGCTCGGTTCTGCACATGACAAGCCGTATTGACAGCCTCTGCCCAGAAGTACTCTGGAGAAGCGTCATTCAACATTATTATACATGCTTCAATGAGCGTTCTATTTCTCCTCTCTGCAACTCCGTTTTGTTGAGGAGTATGCGGGGAGGAAAACTCATGAAAGATACCATGTTCTTCACAGAATTTTGTCATAGCACCAGACTCGAATTCTGCTCCATGGTCACTTCTGATTTTTACCACGGAGCAGTTAAGTTCGTTCTGGATCTGCTTGACAAAACTAGTGAAGATGTCAAACGTGTCTGACTTTCGTTTCAAAAAGAACACCCACGTAAACCGAGAGTGATCATCAACAATCACTAGCGTATATGATTTGCCTCCTAAGCTATGAACTTGCACTGGACCGAACAAGTCCATATGCAGAAGATAGAGACATCTGGAGAAATCTTTGTCTGCAATGCACTTAAAGGTAACCCGAGTCTGTTTGCCCTTCTGGCATGCAGGATAAGGGCTATCTTTGATGCACTTAATAGTAGGGGCATCCCTAACTAAGTTCTTGGAAAACAACATATTAATTGTCTTGAAATTAATATTTGTTAATCTCTTGTGCCATTGTTCGCAAAGAGATGCACTACCTTTTGCTACTAGGCACACGGGGGTAGAAGAATCTAAGCTAAGAAAATCTAAGCAAAAGATATTTCTGCTCCTAATGCCAGTTAATACCGTCTCCAAAGATGCACATGATATTATCAAGCACTTATCCTTGCAGAACTTAACGTTGTATCCTTTATCACACAACTGGCTTACACTGATCAGGTTATGGTTTAACCCTTCAATATAGGCCACGTCAGTGATAGAGAATACACTGTTGGAAATAATACCATAACCTCTGGTGACTCCTCGATCAGATCCTCCAAAGATGACTTTGGGTCCATTTTCGACTGGCGAGTAATCACATAACAGGCTTCTTGTCCCGGTCATATGCCGAGAACATCCACTGTCCAAGTACCAGATAGGCATTTTGGTGGCCTTTGGACATACCTGCAAAATAGAATTAGTTTCCCTTAGGAACCCAATCGAACTTGGGTCCTAGATTCCTTATTAGCACACTCCCCCTCGGGTGGTTAACCCTACGAGTGGTCAGCCTTGCATTGCTAACATGAGGAGTCTCGTTGAATCTTCGATTAAACCAGCAATCCATGGCAAAGTGACCAACTTTGCCACAGCACCAATAGTCGAACATGTTGTACCGTTTCCTAGGCTCCTGCTTCACCCTTAGAACGGTGGGTCCAGCCGGGGCCTTGGATCTGGAGGTGGAGGCATCATGATGACAGCAGTCACACGATTTCTTCACTTCTGGTTCCTTCAGTATAACAGGCTTGGCCTTTGGTGCCTGCTTCTTATTATGGCTGCTAAAGAAGTGGCAATAATTCTCCTCTTGGATTTCCTCATAAGGTGCCTTGAAGGCACTCTCACCGTAATTGTGGGGGAAGGCCCAACCATCATACCGGCTCTTGGGCTTTTCAATCGAGGGCCGGAAGAAGTGGCCATAGGTTGACTCAAAGTCCTGCTCATTGCAAGGAAAGCCAGGCTTTCTGAATAAAACAGGATCGAGTAGGGCCTTTTCCCTTTTCTGCAGCAGAGGCCTTCTTAGCAGCCTTATTTTTCCTCTGTTTTTTGTTCCTCCTGGATGATTTACCAGGCACACCCACATGCCCTAAGACAGCCCCTTTATCCTGAGCAGAGAATTCATCAACCAGAGGAAGAACGGTCTTGGGCATGGAGAAGCTTTTGACAATCTTCCATTCAACCGCAAGTTGTTCTTCCAACTTGTTGATTTCTTCCTGTTTCTGATCAAGGAGCCTTAGAGACTCTGAGTGCTCAGAAGTCAAGTCCAGGTGTTCCTATCGGAGAGAAATTAAGCTAGTGATCTCTTCTCTTAGGGACACACCCTCAGCCTTAAGGAATTTGACTTCCTTTTTCTGAGCCCTCAACCTCTTGCGGCATTCCTCAAAGGTATTGAGCAGAAGCTCATACTTTTTGAGGAGCTCAGCTTTACGGGCAGATGGGCTGTCCTCGAGATCATCATCAGGAGACTCAGAGTCAGAGTCAGAGAGGGGGGTACGATCTTTTACCTTCCCAGTAAATGGGGGGCAGTCTCCTTCTGAGTCAGAGCGACCCATTAGCCCGCAGTAGGCTTTCTCATCATCACTAGAGTCTGACGAATCAGACTCACTCAGTGTCTTTGTCTTTTTGGCAATGTAGCTCCTCTCCTTATTCTTATCTCTAGAGGACATGTGCTCCTCTCCCTTCCCCTTGTCTTTCTTGCTTTGGTGGCAGTCAACAACGACGTGGCCTGGCTTATTGCATCCAAAGCAAATAATTTTAGCAGAGCGATGTTTGTTCTGTTTAGGTTCATACCTGTCAGAAGAGTAATTCTTATTCTGATGTCTGGAGGAGGAGCCGTCTCTCTTTCTTTGATTCCTCATCTTGAGGAACTTCTTGAATTCTCGAGTGATGAGGGAGAATTCTTCTTCAAATAGCTCTGAACCGGAAGAGCATGGCTCAGAGTCTTCTTCCTCATCCCTTTTCCAAGAGCGGGACGAGGTTGCACCCTTGCCTTTCCTTGAGTGATTGGTATTCAGGGCTATAGTATTTTCTTTGGCAGCGGCTTTGTCGGCTTCTTCTTCAGCTTTTTTGGTGTTCAGCTGAAGCTCATAGGACATAAGCTTCCCAAACAGAATCTGGGGATCAATTTCTGCCAGCTTGCCAAATTCTCTGATGGCGCAGATCTTGGTGTCTCATTCCTTAGTAAGGGATCTAAGGAATTTGTCATTTAATTCACCATCGGTGAACACTCTGCCATAGCCCTTCAGGATATTGACGATCTTCAGGAAGTTCTCGAAAGTCACTCTGATCTCTTCCTTGGGAACTTGCCTGAAGGCCTCATACTTTTGATTTAGAAGGGATCTTCGATCATCCCTTACTTCATTTGTGCCTTCCATCAGGACGATCAGGCAGTGCCAGATGTCCTTAGCAGTCCTGCAGTTGCTGAAGTTCTGCATCATGGAGTCATTGACGGCGCTGACAAGAATGTTCTGAGCCTTCTTGTCAAGACCGACTAGCACCATCTCATCCTTGTCCATTTCGGAGAGCTTCTTCGGCACCATCTTGGTCGGATCAATGGTGGAGGCCTTAGTGGGGATATAAGGTCCCTCCTCCACTACTATGAAGAGTCGAGGGTCGACTTCTTCCATGTAGAACCTGATCCTTTCCTTCCAGATGGGAAAGTTCTGCTTGGTGAACACTGGGATCTTTCCTGCATACTTGAGTCCGTCCATTTCTGAGATCTTCTTGACACTAGACACAGGATCTTACTCAAGGTGTTAACCTTATTGCTGAGTAACCTCCCTCTGATACCACTTGAAAGTATCTAGTGTCAACTAAATCAACCTATGGGGGGGAATAGGTGTCATGCAGTCTTTTGCGGAATTTAAATTACCTGCACAAATAAACAAATACAGCACAGAAAAGCACACAAGCAATTATAGTGGTTCCCCGATTTGGGTACGTCCACTCTCCCCCTTCAACCTATCTACCACCAAGGGACGACTCGGTCACTTCACCAACAGGATTGAAATCCAATTCTCACACTACGGAAGGAACCCTTCCAACCAAATGAGTCACTACTCCACCACCACGGGTTGCACCCAACCCTTACAATTAGGAATAAAAATTCCTTTACAACAAAACAGAAATTGAATGTACAAGAAATACAAACAAACTTGTGGAGAATCCGATGTCGCTCTTCGTTCATTGATGCTTTATTGAAAGAGACTAAGAGTCCATGACCGGAGTACTCTCTTGGAGAGGATCTTGACAAGATCAGCGGCGGCAAGTGGTTGCGGCGTCGATGCTTTATGAATCCAATCTTCTTGACGAAGCAAGCAAGGTCTACGAATGATCTCAGTTGGATCAGTCGTCTCGATCGATTCGGAATGAAGAACTAACTTCGTTCAATGATTCGAGAGACAAGAGATCTCAAGAGAGATGCGTGAGACACACTGCTAGTCTCGGTCTTGTCTTCGGAAGATCAAAGAGGCTCTAAGATCAACGGAGGCGACTAGCTTGCGAGCGGCGACAGCGATCGGCTAGGGAACGGCGTCGGCTGTTTTATTTTGCGTGAATAGTTTTTGTTGAAGTTCGAAATACGCATGTATATATACCCTGAGGCCAACCATAAATTCCTTTGTGGAACCCACAAGGAGAAACCCTAGCCCCGACCGAAACAGCATTACCAGTCTTGGTTCGGTTCAGCGAGAGACGAAATTTGCCTAAGGCAAAATCGGAGAGAATCGTTGGTGATTCCCGTCCAAGTCGGCGGGAATCATTCACGATTCCCGTCGATTCTGCCGTAGCCAAATTCCAGTAGGGAACCTTGTCAGCCGGAGAGAATCGGCGGGAATGCAAGGTGATTCTCGTCGAATCAGCGAGAATCACTTGGTGATTCCCGTCGATTCTGCCATAGCAAGATTCTTGTAAGAGGACAGTCAGCCGGATGAAGTCTGCGGGAATCACTGACTGATTCTTGACGATTCGGCGAGATTCACTAATGATTCCTGTCGAATTGGCGAGAATCACTTAGTGATTCCCGTCGATTTTGACTTAGACGATTTTTCTCTTCCTTCCTATGAACTTGGTCTTTGACCCATCTTTGCTCCTTCTTCTGTTCTTAATCTGCCTCGACCCTGTACTTGAAAATAAGTACACTCCAATAGAGAGAGCACACGTGAGTCAACACACTGATCTACTCAATGAGGGATTACGTTGTGTAGACCCGTGTATATTGACCCACTGCACCCTGACATTGGTGTGTACTTAGCATGGAATAGCTGCAAGCACAACTTGATAAAAGATCGTCAAATACACAGTCAATTCAACTTACCTTGTTCAGGGGCTTCTTCAAATCAGGTACATTGTGGATACAATACCCAACACTCTTGTCCTTCTCAACTCCTGGAATTCGAGGAAAGTAGCTCTTGCATGGCCCTCCTCCTGGTGGAACTCACAGTAGGGTAACTCTACTCTTACTCTTCTCTTCCCGCGCAGTTCTTCCTCTCCCTTTGACCGATCTCCATCGCTTATTGTGGTGGGGGTAGGAGCTTCCTAGGGGCTTGCCTTTGGAAATTGTATCTTCCTTGGCCTCCCTGAAAATCCTACCCACCCTGGATGAGACCTCTCCCTTGACCCTGAACAGGCCCTCCCTGCTGCCTCCAACTAGGTTCCCGACCTTCCGGAGGTCCCTGGAACCCCTGATCTCTCTGCTATTCTCTCTTTCTTCCCTCTAGATGTCTCGAGCCACCTTGCTCATTTTACTCTGCCTCTGTTAGTCTTGCCAACTTCTTAACAAATGCCGAGTTGGCCACCTCCTTGGCTATCTCCTTAGCCGCCCTTTCCATCAGCTCTTCGAAGGAAAGGGGGGCCTTTCGGGTCAGGCTCATCTTGAAGAACCCCTCGCACAACCCCACCGTGAATGCCATCTGGAGGGTATACCCCGACATCTCCTGTATATCCAGGATCTCCTCTTGGAACCTATCAACGTAGTGGGCCAGTGAATCGTCGGCCCCCTGTTTTATTCGGAATATGGACTCAGCACTCTTCTTCCTCTTCTTGGAGGTGGAGAAGCGAAGCTAAAAGCTCTGGCTCAAGTCCTCGAACCCATAAATCGATCTCAGTGGGAGTTGGTGGAACCAGTCTCTTGCCTTGTCCCTCAATGTGATCGCGAAGAGGCGACACTTGAAGGCATCCGTCATCGGCCTGATGGAGACGGCATCCTCGAACCACTGCAGGTGCTGAACGGGGTCATCCTTCCCGCTATATTAGGCCACGTCAGGCTCTCTGAACCCCTCGAGAACGGGATCCGAGATGATCAGCTTGCTGAAGGATGACCCCCTCATTGGTGGTCTCGCGAGCTCAACTCGTGCGACTTGGTCGCCTTGGAGGCGAGTACTCGCCGGGCTGGGGAACAGCTCCCGGCCGGGGAGGTCTCAATCGACCCCCTCTCCCATTCTTTCCTTCCCAGGCCTTCATCCTGGTGCACTTCCTTCTCCCCCTGCTGGGGTCATCTCGCATATGCCCCTTGGAGGCAGCTCGCCGAGACCACTCTGGGTCAGCCCGCCGAGACCCCTGGGAGCCAGTCCCTGGGGGGTGGGGGTTGAGCTGTCAGCCCGAGGGGCAATACTTCGCAGCATCTACATGATGCCTTGGATGGACATCATGAACTCCTCCCTTCCTACGAAGGGTGACGGGTTGGGGAGCTCACAGAGATCATCACCACCTCCCTGATCTCTAGCCATGACACTCTCCTAAGATCTTCTGTGTTGGTCACTCTCCACGCTCACCGCACTAAAATGTTGAAACCAAAAACTTGGTCTCTGTGGAGTTCGGGGTCCAAAAAAAAGGGTGACCTCACACCTACTACACTCAGGAGAACGTCACAGGATAAAAGCTCAAGAATCTAGGAACAGACCCTCGAATCTAGCGTGGCGGTCCCACCTCACACCTAGAAGACCTTTGAGGTCTCCCCCTCCCTAGCCAATGCTGAGGTAGGTGTCTTGGAGGAAGAAAGTAAGGGGATTCGAGTGGCTAAGAAGTGATGCTCTCCAAGGCTCCATCAAGGGTCTATTTATAGTTTTTTTGGGATGTCCTGCCAATAACCACATTCTGCTGCCCTAAAATTACTGAAAACACCCCGAGACTGGTCTGCCAACGGCCAAACTCCGCCTTTTTGAACAGCTATTTGCAGCCCACTAGGGGCAAAAGGGCAGACCCTCAAGCTGGGCGAGCTGGGCTGACGAGCTGGGGGAGCTGGCCTAACGAGCTGGGCGAGCTGGCCTGATGAGCTTGGCGAGCTAGCCTGACGAGCTGGCCTGACGAGCTGGGCGAGCTGTCCTGACGAGCTGGGCGAGCTAGCCTGATGAGCTAGCCTTACGAGCTGGCCTGGCGAGCTGGCCTGACAAGCTGACGAGCTGGCATGACGAGCTGGGCGAGCTAGTCTGACGAGCTGGGCGAGCTGGCCTGACGAGCTGGCCTGACGAGCTGGGAGAGCTGGCCTGACGAGGCTGGGTGACCCTCTGAGGGGGCCGGGGGAAATATTTTATCCCCCTACTAGTATAAAACTCAGATTCACACTAAATTGGCCTCCAAAAGTGCAAAACCCTCAAAAAGCTTAAAAATGCATAGCTAGCCCCGCGCCTGCTGGAGGGACCCCCCTCCGCAAATACGGGATTGTACAAATTGGACCGAAAATGATTTCATCATTTCTATCTCCAATTGCATATCTATCTTAGATATCTTTGCATTATTGAAACAATGTTTATGTTTACTAGACTTTCATCATTTCTATCTCCAATTGCATATCTATCTTAGATATCTTTGCATGATTGGAACAATGTTTATGTTTACTAGACTTCTGTTTATTCACATTGTTTCCTTATCTTTTCTTTATAAATCAAGATTATCTTGCTTTCATTCTATCTTTTTCCAAATTCTTCCTACCTTACCTGCATTTGTTTACATTGTGCTTCTGTTGTTTATACTCCCTAATTAACTAACTCCACCTTCTTTTGCTAATATCAAAAGGGGGATAACAAAAGAAATCTATTGTATAGACTCTTTAGGAGGAGTGAAAAAGGACATTTTTAAAAGTTAAAATTAATTTACTACTATTTCAGATTTTGGGGGAGCATCCATTTAGGGGGAGTCTGTATACATTCATATTTTAATTTTGCTTATCATATTTTTTTAAACATCACTATATGTCCTAGATGATTTCTTTCTTGGTGGATTTGTTATTATCAAAAGGGGGAGATTGTTGGAGCATGCGTTCCGCACTCCTTGATTTGAAAATAAAAAATTCTAAATGTATTTGATCATAATGTGTTTATAGTTTGCATATATCACTGGTACAATACTCTGATGACTATGGATTGGCGTCGAGCAGCAAGAATTTCAAAGCAAAGATATCGCTGGCGATATATATCTATCGTCAGGCGATATCATGATGATGCCATCCATGACGTAGGCCATGTTCTCAGCGATCTGCACAACAAGCATATTTCTACGATATCGTCAGGAGATATCTATCTATCGCGGCACGATAGGCCTACGATCGTACACGTTCTTCTTCTTCCTGGCATAGTTATTGTAGAGTGGGATACGTGATAGCAGACAGAGATATCGCAGGCAATATCTTCTTATTGTCGGGCAATAGCACGAAAAATAGAAAAGGGTTGGACTTCGGGAAATTGATGTTACATACCTCCAGGAGCCTTCATCATGTGCATCCCCAGCGTGTTAACTCCGTGGAACCAGAAAAACTCATAAGTGCCTAAGCAAGTTCAAGAGTGAAGAAGAGATCGTTCGTGTTTTTCAACTCCAGTGATTTTTGCAAGGATTCACCGTCTTCTTCGGCGCTCAAGACTTGAGGGATTTTTTCTTTTCAGATTTCTTACTTGTATTCTTTTCATTATATTTTGTAAACGGTAGAGAAATCGCTGCATTGTGAGTGGCGACTACGCTCTTGTGTGATTTAAGGGGAAATCGTCGCCTTATGTGCAGCGACTAGGTCGTGGAGAAATCTGGGAGAGGCAAGGAGTTGGATCTTTGGAGAGATAGACTATAGCCGGCTGGACCTTGGGAGAAGAACCGGTGAAATCATAAAAAGAAGATTTTCATCATAGCCTCGATTTCAAGCTTTATTGGAATCACTTGTTCATGTTTTCAAGATTTTCACCACTTATGAAATAAAAGTTCATTTCATTTATCTTATAAATTTCTAAGTGATCGTTATGTATTTCTGAATGTACGAAAAATCTGCTTAAATTTTCATTCATACTTTGCTAAGTGAAAAAGTTGAGGAAAATTTATTATTTGCTATTATTCACTAACTCCACGTTCTTTTGCTAATACCAAAAGGGGAAAAACAACGAAAGAAATCTATTGTATAGACTGTTTAGGGGGAGTGAAAAGGACGTTTTCAAAAGTTAAAATTTATTTACTACCATTTCAGATTTTTGGGGAGCTTGTATACATTAATGTTCTTATTTTGCTTATCATATTTTTATAAACATCATTATATGTCCTAGATGATTTCTTTCTTGGTGGATTTGTTATTGTAAAAAGTCGGAAATTGTTGGACCATGCGTTACGCGGTACTTTGCTTAAAAATAACAAATCCTGAATGCATTTGATCATAGTATGTTTATGGTGTGCAGATATCACATGTACAATACTCTAATGATTATGGATTGGCGTCGAGCAGTAAGAATTTCAAAGCAAAGATATTGCTGGTGATATTTATCTATAATCAGGCGATAGCATGATGACGTCAGCCATGACGTAGGTTATGTTCTCAACGATCTGTACTATACGCATAATTCAACAATATCGTCGGGCGATATCCATCTATCGCGACGCGATAGGCTTGCGATCGTACACATTCTCCATCTTCCTGGCGCGATTATTATAGAGTCGGACACGTGGCAGCATGCAGAGATATCGCAGGCAATATCTACTTATCACATGGAGATAGAGCAAAAAATATAAAAGGGTTGGGCTTTGAGAAATTGATGTTACATACCTCTAGGAGCCTTCATCATGTGCATCCCCAGCTTGTTAACTCTGCGGAACCAGAAAAACTCCTAAGTGCCTAAGCAAGTTCAAGAATGAAGAAGAGAACGTTCGTGTTTTTCAATTTCAGTGACTTTTGCAAAGATTCATTGTCTTCTTCAGTGCTCAAGACCAGAGAGAATTTTTCATTTCAGATTTCTTGTATTTTTTTCATTATATTTTATAATTGGTAGAGAAATCGTCATCTTGTGAGTGACGACTACGTCCTTTTGTGGTTTAGGGGAAAATCGTCGTCTTGTGTGCACCGACTAGCTCGTGGAGAGATCTAGGAGAGACTAGGAGATGTATCTATGGAGAAATAGGTTATAGCTGGCTGGACATTGGGAGAAGGACCGATGAAATCATAAAAAGAAGATTTTCATCATAGCCTCGATTTCAAGCTTTATTGGAATCACTTATTCATGTTGTTCAAGATTTTCATCACTTATGAAATAAATGTTCAATTCATTTATCTTATAAATTTCTAAGTGATTGTTATATATTTCTGATTGTACGAAAAATTTGCTTAAGTTTTCATTCATATTTTGCTAAGTGAAAAATTGAGAAAAATTTATTATTTGTCCTTATTCATCCCCCTCTCTAAGGGCGCCACAAGATCCAATACTTTTTAGCTCATTTTTAATTTCTGGAAAACAGTATTGCACCTAAGAAACTGTTTGAATTGTCTACCGGTGAGAAAAGTCACAACCAAAAACTCTATTTTTTGCTCTTCTTGAAAATTACATGTCTCCTACTTTTCAATCTTTTTGAAAATCAATTTCTCATCCCAATATACTCTTGCGCGTATTTTTTTCGTCCGGGCATGAGCTTTTCCACCCGGGGGTGCATTTTTTGCACGTGCACGAATTTTTATCTCGGGCGCGCATTTTACGCTCGGGCGCGCATTTTCCGTCCGGGCGCGCATTTTCCGCCCGGGCGCTCATTTTCTGCCCGTGCACATATTTTACGCCTGAGGCCGCATTTTTCGCCTAGGCGCGCCTTTTTCGCTCGACGCGCATTTTTTCACTCAAGCGCGCTTTTTTTCATCTGGGCGCGCATTTTTCGCCCAGACACGAATTTCGACCTGGCAACATTTTTTTCTCTCGGGTGCGCATTTTTTCTCTCGGTGGCCCTTTTTCAACTAGGAGCGCATTTTCCGTCCGAGCGCCCATTTTTCGCCTGGGCGCGCATTTTCCTCCTTAGCGCGCATTTTTTCGCTCCGGCGGGCATTTTTCGCCCGGTGCGAGTTATCCTTCCGCTCTGGCGTGCATTTTCGGTTGGGCGCACAATTTCGATCGGGAGCGCATTTTTGGTTAGGCGCTCATTTTCCGCTTGAAAGCGCATTTTTCGGCCGAACGCTCGTTTCCCCGGGAGCACATTTTTCTGTCTGAGCGCGCTTTTTTAATAAAAGAATCAACGCAACACAGATTTGTCAAACAGTTTATAAAGTGTTTCTCATTTCTGAAAATCTCTGAAAAATGAGTTTATTCAAACAGATCTTCTTTTTCAATATACATTTTTCAAAAACTCACTTTTTTACATTTCTTTTGTCATCACTCCTCCTTTGTGAAAAACCCTTTCAAACAGGGCCTAAATTGAATATCGTAATATAATTTGACTGATTTTATCCTTTTCCACCAATATTTCTAACGAAACGAGTATTTTGTAAACTGAGGAACCTACCTTACGGGGAGGTAAATGTAATTTCAAAAGATGGAGGGGCGCAACCTGTAATTATGCAAACTCCCAAGGGAGGTCCCCGTAATTAACCCGCTATATACAGACGACATCCCATATGCTTTGAGTGACAGTAGGTTTGTTAAGGGTGGAGGTCTTGTGATTGCCATCAAAGTACGATCATAATTGATGAGAGCATTTACGAGCAGAATACGGACCCAAAATTGAAGAGGCCAGAGGTGAATAGTGTAAACAACACGGGGATCTGCATCGCTGCACATAAATAACCTTCCTGTAAAGCCTTCTTTTCCTTCTTTTTTCCCCTGCTTTTCCTTTTGCAACCTGCAACATTAATAATACTATTAATTCTCTCTATCTTTCACTTTTATTTATTATCAGACCTCCCTTTTTTAATGCAAAACCCTAAATCTTATAAGCAGTTTTGGAGTTTGTTTAGCTTCCTTATGGTGAGGCAAAAAAAAAAAGGATTGACAGTTGCTGTATTCTTTTGTGCAATCTCCATTTGCCAACATCATGATTTAAATGACAAAAAGTTGAGGTTTTTAAGCTGTTCATGAACCGAATCAATTCGAATTCGTATTCAACCAGAAATCTTAGCTTCGAATTTGGATTCAGGCTTGGATTCGAATACAAGTCAACTTCAAATGAAGGACCAAATTGATTTTTATCAGACGGCCCGGATCATTTTCATATATAATATAGATATGTTATTATTCACGAACTATTTATGAATCTTTGCAATAGAGATAATATTATTCAAATTTAATATGATGTGATCACAGATAAATTGTAGGAGGAATCCGGCAAGAGGAAGGGCCGGCGGGAGTGAGAGAGAATGAAGGAGGACGAGAAGAAACAAAATTAGGGAGCAACCCTAAAAACCTCCATAAATTCCAAGATAAAGATTACAAGGTCGGTCCGGCCTCTTATAGTGGCAAAGAGTAAATATAAAAAGAAATACTGAAATTAGGAAATACTGAAAATTAGGAACTACTGAAATTAGGAAATACCAGAAATACTAAAAATGCGTCAACAAACATAGCTACCTATTTATTATTAAATTTTCTCCGCGGTCTCGATTGGCCCTTGCGATATACGCGCCCAACGCGTGTAGACTTGTCCTGGTGGCTCGTCGTCATGTAGTTCTGTAACATTTGGACCCGTAACATAAAACCATTCGAATCTGAATTTGGATTCGAATTCGAAAAATAAGAATCTTAATCTAATCTTCACGAATCATTATTGAATTATTCATGAACTATTTGGTCTGCGGACAACCCTGTTATGAAATCGGATCGAGTCTGCGGTAGCGCAACGGAATTTATATATTAATCGAGCGCAAGCAATGACACAAAATAAAAAATACGGAACGAGATTTCAAGCATACACGGACGACAAACAAATTTTTACGTGGTTCGGAGAGAAGCTCCTACGTCCACGGGGAGAGCGCGCCGGAAAAGATACACTAATAAAATGAGGAGTTACAGATATTACACAGAGATCACAAAGATTGATAACGTGCCAAGAAGAAACTGTCCGATCAAAGCCTGGAGCTATCGTCTGCGATAGCGATGTCGATGGGCAATATCGCTGGGTGCAGATCCGTCTGCTCCTTCCTCCGCCGCTTGAGTCGCCCACCTCCAAGAGCCTCGCCTGAGAATTCTACCTCCGATGGGCTGGTGTCAACCGGTCGTGAGCCTCCTCTGCTAGGAGAGAAGTCGCTGATGCCGCCGGCTCCTATTCCGCCTATCGGTGTGAGGACCGACCACCGCCACTGCTCATCCTGGCCGCAGAAATGAATATCGTCGCTGCTCCCTCTTCCTTGATGTTGCACACCTCCACCTCTCTCAGCCCTCTCCTTTAGTTGTGTATTTAGCACTAGAGTTATCTCCTCTATATATAGCCTTGAGGATGAGGAGGTTGCAAAAAACGAGGCTCAGCCAAAATAGGAAAAGTATCTCTGGAAGAATATTTTTCTCATAATGATATTCTAAATATAGGACTCCTCCAAAACTCAGGAATTACCGAGGCACACAGATTGATGAGGTGTCACAATTCAACAATCTCCACCTAGACACCTCAAATAACGAACTCCACCTGCAGCTTGGATTTTCTCCCTCCGACGAACTACCCCCTCTCCCTGGGGTCATCCCACTTAGCATGCGTGAATGTGAGCCAAGTCAAGGCAGTGCTTGAACTTGACTCCTGTCAGTGGCTTGGTCAGCATGTCCGCAACATTGTCCTCCGTGGGTAACTTTAGTAACTGAATGTCTCCACTCCCAACGAACCCTCTCAACTTATGGTAGCGCACATCAATGTGTTTTGTCATGGAGTGATAGACCGGGTCTTTAGCCACACAAATTGCACTCTGACTGTCACAGTGCAGCTTCACCGCCTCCTGAGAAATCCTGAGTTCTTTGCCGAGACCCTTAAGCCAGATGGCCTCCTTTATTGCTTCAACTGCAGCAATGTACTCCGCCTCTGTCGTAGATAGAGTCATGATGTCCTAAAGAGTGACTTTCCAACTGTTGGGACCTCCACCTAGAAATAAGATATACCTAGAAGTAGATTTCCTCCTATCAAGGTCGCTAGTGTAGTCGGAATCAACATAGCCCTCTAGAGTACTGAAATAATTGCTCCTTTGGAACACTAAGCCGACATCTGAAGTTCCTCTCAAATACCTTGGAATCCACTTGATGGCTTCCCAATGCTGTCGCCCCGGATTCCCCATGTATCTATTGACAACGCTCACAGCCTGAGCAATATCTGGTCTCGTACAGACCATGCCATACATCAAGAATCCTACCGCACTAGCGTATGACACCTTGAGCATCTTTTGGCATTCATCCTCGGTGTTTGGGCACTGCTATGATGACAGTCTGAACTGTTGCTCAAGAGGGATTGTAACAGGTTTAGATTCCATCATGTTGAATTTCTCCAGAACCTTCTGAATATAGCTTGCCTGAGAAAGCCAAAGCATGCCTCACTTTCTGTCCCGCTTGATTTCCATCCCAAGAATTTTCTGTGCCTGACTAAGATCTTTCATTTCAAACTCAGCATGTAGCTTATGCTTCAGTGATTGAATTTTCCATACTGACTTGCAAGCAATCAGCATGTCGTCGGCATATAGCATCAGAATCAGAATGTCCCGATTAGTCAGGAACTTATAGTAGACACAGCTGTCGTACTGGCTCCTGCTGAAACCCTGCGAAGCCATGAACATGTCGAACCTCCTATTCCACATTCTCGGAGCCTGCTTCAGACCGTAGAGGGATCTTCTTAGCTTGCACACTTTTTTCTCGTTACCGGGTTGAATGAACCCCTCAGACTGTAGAATGTAGATTTCCTCTTCTAAGTTGTCATGAAGAAATGTCGTCTTCACGTCAATTTGCTCTAGCTCCAAGTCTCACATCGCTATTATAGCAAGTAGCACCCGTATGAAATAGTGCTTCACCACGGGTGAGAAGATTTCATCGAAATCAACTCCTTTATTCAGTGCAAATCCTTTTGCAATGAATCTAGCCTTGTACCTCCACTGGTCCTTCCTAGATGTTGACTCCTTCCTGAACACCCACTTGGAGTTGATTGCCTTAGCTCCTTTCGGTAGGCTAACCAGATCCCAAGTCTGGTTCTTTCGAAGTGAGTTCATCTTCTCCAACATAGCAGATTTCCACTGAGAGCTATCTCTGCTTTCCATAGCTTCCTGATATGACTCAGAGTTTGAGGAGATCACCTGAAAAGCATATGCTACAGTGTCCTGAAGCCTGAGAGGCAGTCTGACCTCTCTCCTCACCCTTTCTCTGGCAATTGAGTATGACTCCACCAGTAGGTTGCACAACATCAGTATCCTCCGAATCAGAGGAATCTTCATGATTATCAGCATTGTCGTTTCCTTCCAGCTCCACCTCCAATGGTGTGACTGAAGTCTTATCCACTTCTTCAGATTGAGATTGAGACTTTTTAAGCATAGAGGCCTCATCAAAGATAACGTCGCGCTTGACCTCCACCTTTTTGGTTTCAGGGTTCCACAACTTGAATCTCTTCGTACCGGCCTTTTGACCTAGATAGATGCACCTCTTGGACTTGGCATCGAGCTTTGTCCGTTCTGAATCCTACAGCAGGGTGTATACAGAGCATCCAAAAATGTGAATCTCAAAATAGTCAACAGAAGTACCTGACCAAACTTCCTATGAAGACTTCAGATCCAGTGACATCGATGGTGACTGATTCACTATATAGCACACCGTATTAATAGCTTCCGCCTAGAAATACTTTGGTAGACCTGCAAATAGACGCATGCACCGAGCTCTTTCCAGCAATGTCCTATTCATTCTTTCTGCGACGTCGTTCTATTGCGTTATGTCGGGAATGGTGAGATGACGAGTGATGCCCTCCTGATTGCAGTATGCCTGGAACTCCGCTGAGGTGTATTCACTGCCATTGTCAGATCTCAGATATTTGACTTTCTTCCATGTTTGCTTTTCCACTTTAGTCTTTCAGATTTTGGATTTCTCGAACACTTCAGACTTGTGCTTCAAAAAGTAGATTTAGACCTTTCTCAAGAAATCATCGATGAAGGTCACGAAATATCTGGCGCCTCCAAGAGATGGCTCTAGAGATGGCCCCCAAACGTCTGAGTGTATATACTTCAGTACTTGATTATTGCGCTTGCTCGACGTCACGAACTTCACTTTGTGCTTCTTTCCGAGAACGCATGTCTCGCAGAAGTCCAACTTGCATGTCTTGACCCCTTCTAGTAAGCCCTTCTTATGGAGCTCCAATAGTCGTCTCTCGCTCATGTGGCCAAGCCTTGCATGCCACAACAGAGAGTAATACTCCTCTGACATAGTAGAGACCACCGCGTCGCCGGCGATAGTAGTGTTGATTAGCTTGTAGAGAGTATCAGAGCGCTCTACTTTCATGACCACCAGGGCGCCTCTCTTAACTTTCAGATATCCACCCTTACCGATATAGGAGTAACCGACCGCCTCCATAGTACCTAGGGAAATCAGGCTTTTTCTTAGATCGGGCACGTACCTTATATCTGTAAGGGTTCTGATTGTTCCGTCAAACATCTTGATTCGAATGCTTCCAATCCCAAGCGTCTTGCACTCTGAGTCGTTCCCCATCAAAACGTGACCGCCGTCACATTGCCTAAAGCTGGAGAACCATTCTTTGTTTGGGCACATGTGATACGAACACCCAGTATCCATAATCCACGCATCTGCGTTGTCGAGAGTGGATTGTATATGAAGTACATCAGCGTCACTCTCTGGGTCTGAGGCCACAACCGCCTTTTGTGGTTCATGATTCTTCTCCTGGCCTTTTTCTTTGGACAGTTGTTTTTCCAGAGCCCTTTTTCCTTGCAGTAGTAGCACTGGTTTTTCTTGTCCTTAGATTTGGACCTAGATCGATGTATTTTCATCCCTCTGTCTCTCGATCTCCCTCTGACCGATTCTTTGTTCTTCACAAACAAAGCCTCGCTATTACTAGGGCCATATTTGCTCCTCGTTTCATTTAAGAGCAGTGTCGTCATCACCTCCTCCATCTTAAGCGTATCCTTTCCGTAGAGGATTGTGGTGACCAGATAGTCATAGGACTTCAGTAGGGAAGAAAGTAATAGAAGAGCCTGGTCTTCTTCTTCAACCTTCGCGTCCATGATTCGCAGCTGGGAGATAAGCTTGTTGAACACGTTCATATGCTCCAGTAGTTGATTGCTCTCGGACATCCTCAAGCTGTACAACTGTCTCTTCTCGTAGAGCTTATTCGTGAGAGACTTAGACATGTACAGCTCCTCCAGTTTCTTCCATAATTCTTCTGTAGTCTAAGCGTCGACTACGTTATACATGACCTCATCTACTGGACACAACTGGATTGTGCTAATGGCCTACAGATCCAGTTCCTCCCATTCGTTATCCTTCTTCCCGGACTTCTCCTTGCCGAGGAGCGCCTTGTGAAGACCTTGCTGAATGAGAACTGCCTCTATCCGCTTCTTCCATAGCCCGAAATCGATTTTGCCATCGTACTTCGAAATCTCGAACTTTGTCGCCATTGCTTTGCTCGCAGAGCTACTGGGCAATCTGATTAAGTTCACAGATCAGATCTGAGAAGATAGGGAACGGACCGATGTAGTCACCTACCGTTGACTCAAACCTAAAACCGGAACGTCCAATCGATCACCCCCGTGAAACCTCCCTCTGATACCAATTGTTATGAAATCGGATCGAGTCTGTGGTAGCGCAACTAAATTTAATCGAGCATAGAAATAACGCAACATAAAAAAATACGGAACGAGATTTCAAGCACACACAGACGACAAACAAATGTTTACTTGGTTCGGAGAGAAGCTCCTACGTCCACGGGGAGAGCGCACCGGAAAAGATCCACTAATAAAATGAGGAGTTACAGATATTACACAGAGATCACAGAGATCGAAAACGCGCCAAGAAGAAACTGTCCGATCAAAGCCTGGAGCTATCGCCTGCGATAGCGATGTCGCTGGGCGATATCGCTGAGTGCAGATCCGTCTGCTCCTTCCGCCGCCGTCTGAGTCGCCCGCCTCCATGAGCCTCGCCTGAGGATTCTGCCGCCGATGGGCCGGTGTCAACCGGTCGTGAGCCTCCTCCTCCGCTGGGAGAGAAGTCGTTGATGTCGTCAGCTCCCATTCCGCCTGTCGGTGTGAGGACCGACCACCGCCGCTGCTCCTCCTGGCCGCAGAAATGAACACCGCCGCTGCTCCCTCTTCCTTGATGCTGCACGCCTCCACCTCTCTCAACCCTCTCCTTTAGTTGTGTATTTAGTCATAGAGATATCCCCTCTATATATAGCCTCGAGGATGAGGAGGTTGCCAAAAACGAGGCTCAGCCGAAATAGGAAGATTATCTCTTGAAGAATATTTTTCTCATAATGATATTCTAAATATAAGACTCCTCCAAAAATCAAGAATTACCGAGACACACAGATTGATGAGGTGTCACAATCCAACACAACCCTACTTGCTCTCCCCACCGTTCTGATGTCTATCTGTGAAATGGCCTATTGCCCCAGATTTCTGCAACGCTCTGCCAACGCGAGGTGTTGGGACACGCGGTAGTATGGCTTATTAATCTTACACTGGATGGACAAAGCAACGTGTGAATGGCCTTCATTCATAGATTTTTTTTGGAAAAAGGCAGTACCGAAAATTTGGATAGGGGCAGAAAAATGCTCGCCTTTTGCTCAGCGTGTGCAAAAAAGTTTTTCGTGCGCTAGACACACATGAGCTGTGTGCGCGAGGAGAAAATTAGGCCGTTCAACGTCTTCTTTTTTTAAGACCCTTTTTTCAAACCGCTAGATTACAGATTGGATGGACCACTTGCATAACGCCCATAAAAATATGCGCACACACGCACCGCCAGGCGAGTACTTTTGCTCGCGTGAGCTAGCAATAAAACCCTGTCGGGGCATCGGACAGGGCCCTTATTCATATTCGAAGGCATGTTGGTCCCCAAAAATTTGACCACTCATGGAATTTTATTCTCATTTCTTAATATAATATAATAGGGAGACTCTTCGGGAATCAGCTTCATAAGTATCTGACAGTTTGTTAGACCTTATGATCAATCCAAAAACTCGGACTAAAAAAACTGCCCTTCGCCAGAGGCCAGATTATAAACGCGTTGACTAAGAATTCCTGCACTCTAACAGCAGCAAGGATATAGTACTTAAACTTATCCAGCTGTAAATAATACATCAAACATATTAGGGGTGCAAGTTAAGTTGAACCTGCTCTAAAAAAGTCTAACTCGAACTCGAGCCTGTATATCTCGAACTCAAGCTCAATTACAAGTCGAGCTCGATCTCAGATATTATTGTTCATGAGCCCACGAGCCGATTCACGGGATTTTGATTTCTACATTTTAAAAAAAAACTAAAATATAAAAAAGGCTCATGAGCAACTAGCCTGAGCTCGACTCGATCTCAATAAGTAAGCATTGAACTCGAGCTCGAGACAGGATAAACTAAGCTTGTTGAGCTTGAGCTCGAGTTCGAAATGATCAGCTCGGGCTCGAGCTAAAATCTTTGCCAAACTCGACTGATTTGCACCCCTAAAACAAACACTCAATATATCATGAACATCGTCATCAACACAAGCTCTCTCTCTCCCTTTCTCTCAGGTGCTCTCTTCAGAAACTAGTATGAATCATGCTCATTATAGGGAATTTGCATGGAAGGAAATGAAATGAGTGCAAACTCTGAAAAAGTTGGAGAAAAGGCAGAGCAACATGTTGAATAACATAAAAAGGGGGGAATTAAGAACATTGAATGCCCGCAGCCCCACCTTGCATGTGAGCGACATTGCTGCCTTAAGAACCAATGATTTCAAATCTTAGCTAGCTGTGATAGAGGAAAAAGGGACTGCAATTCATGATATATCTCAGTTTTGTTGGAATTTATTTTATTAATATTTTTATGTCTGCAGACATACACCCTAACCCTTCGCTATTTTAATCATGACACTTGTTGAGGTCGGGCCTCTATCCCTTGACCTCCTTTATGAGGGATTTTATTCATCTCCTCATACCCAACTTCACTGCAGTATAGTTGGGTACGAGGAGATGAATAAAATCCCTCATAAAAGAGGTCAAGGGATAGAGGCCCGAGCTCAACAACCCGTCATGAATAAAATGAAGAAGGGTTGGGGTGTACGTCTGCAGACATAAAAATATTAATAAAATAAATTCCAACAAGTTTTAGGTATTTTCCTCCGAAATGAGGAATCCATATGCATGAAGCAGCTGTCGCTGTCCCTTTCGCAATTAAGCCCTCATCATGCACATGGCTGGCTGGCTCATGCTGGCATGTATGATCATAGCAGAATATTATCAGACTGCTTCTGCTATTGTCAACAGGTTTTGAAGAAAAGGTTTCCAAGTGAAATATTCTTAGTATGGAAGGTATGGATGGAGATCTCCCTCCATTTAAGAGGGGTCTATTTCATGGTAAAAATCTAATCTTTAGTTATCTAAGGGTCCAAAAATCAAATCTTTAGTAATCTAAGGGTGCAAAAATCAAAAATTGAAAGCTCTTTAGTTATCTAAGGGTGCGGAAACGGAAAGCTCGATCTCGCCGAAGAATAGGGAAGTCCTAAATCATCGTGCGGAAACCGAAAGCTCTCGCCGAAGAGGAATCCCTAAATCCTCTCGTTGGAAACTCTTGTCGCAAAAACGCAAACCGCTTCAGTATTCAGCGCTTCCGACTTCTAAGCCGTGGCACTTGACTTGCCAAACTCGGAACAGGCGAATAATGGAACGCCATATATGATAAAATAAAATGTGAATATGTGATATGAAGGGTTGCAGGAGAATATCATATAAATATATCAGACGTTATTAAATCGTATAAATTTATCAATTCATATTTAATATACTAAAATGTGATTTCATATAATTATTAAAATTTAAAAGTGCCCAAATAGATGTGTGGTGCGGTGCGGTGTTTGTGATTTTTGTGCTTCAAAATCGCACCACACCTACACTATGCGGTACGGGTTAAAAGCGGTACGATTTTGTGATGCGTGGAAGTTTTATCGATTTTATTTTTTGTGCTCACTCATTAAAAAAAATGTATATAATTTGATTATAAAATTATCTCTCTTTTTTTGCTTATAAATTAATGATGATGATCCTATCGAAAGACATGCTGAGTGCCTGAGTGGCATGCTTATACTATATTATGTCTATATATATATATATATATAAGGACCAAGAAAGGGAAATATATTTTTTTAAAAATGAACTGCTGTCATGCGGCTAGGTCTTATCAAGTCTATTTTTTTTATGACCAGCATGCAGGGAACTGCCACCATTTGCCCTCTACTTCTGGACAGTTCCATGTGCACTGCCTTAAGAAATTTTAGCTTGAAAAAGAAATGCAAGTGGCGCATATATAGTAATTATTAAAATTATATTTATAATACATCAAAGTTCTACCATTCACTGCCAAAAATATTAAATAAAAAGTTAGACAACATTAATCCATTAATTAGCAGCTAGCAAGCCCTCATATGGCTTTGTTTGGAACTCTCAATTGAAAACGCACGTGCAATTTTACGATTGTTTTTGTGTCTAAATTTTAGAAAATCACTTGTTTTACAATTGATGATAGATTAATTTTTCATAAGTTATTCAACACCAACTTATGGATTCTCATAAGTTAAGGTGATTGTTAACCGCAACCCGTTATTGGCTAGTCGCATCCCAAAATCTGCTAATTTTTCGCGCCTTTTCGAAATACGTCTTGTACATGCAATTTCAGGAAAAGTGTTCAACATGAAAGTTGTAGATATCGACGAGATCTACAACTTTCGTGTTGAACACTTTTTCTGAAATTGCATGTACAAGACGTATTTCTGAAAGGCGTAACATCTGAGCATATTTCCAAAGTACGTCTTGTACATGCAATTTCAGGAAAAGTGCTCAACACGAAAGTTGTAGATCTCGACGATATCTACAACTTTCGTGTTGAGCACTTTTCCTGAAATTGCATGTACAAGACGTATTTTGAAAAGGCGCGGAAAATAATGAGATTTTGGGGTGCGACTAACAAATAGCTGGTTTGCGGTTAACAATCACCTAAGTTAATCTCTTAAAAAGCTCTAAGTTGGTTTTTTCTTCCGGGCGTGGTTTTTCGCTTAGGCGCAGTTTTTTTGAGCGGGAGCGGTTTTTTTCATCGTGGTGCAGTTTTTTCGCCCTGCGTGATTTTTTTGCCCTGACGTGATTTTTTCGCCTTTTTTCGCGTCCGGGCGCGATTTTCTTGTGTCTGGGCGCGATTTTCTCACTCGGGCGCGTTTCTTTCGCGCGGGCGTGTTTTTCCCCCGGGCGCAAAACTTTCTGCCCGGGAGCGAAACTTTCCACCCGGGCTCGAAAATTTCCGCCCGGGCGCGAAAATTTTTCGCCCGGGGGCAATTTTTCGTCAGGGCATGATAATTTCTCTCCGGCGTGATTTTTTTGCCGGGACATGATTTTTCGCCTCATCGCGATTTTTTCGCCCGACAGCGATTTTTTCGCCCGGACGTGATTTTTTCGCCCGGGCACGATTTTTTCACTCGGGCTTGTTTTTTTTTGCGTTTGGGCAAAAATATTGAGCCCTGGAGAAAAATTCGGGCCCGGCCGAAAATTTCACGCCAAGGTCAAAAAATCATCGTCGTGCGAAAAAATCGCGCTTGGCCGATCACGCCCGGGGAGAAAAAATCGCATCAGGCGAAAAAGTTCGCGTACGGGCATAAAAATCGCGTCCAAGGAAAAAAATCGTGCCCGGGCAAAAAAATCGTGTCTGGGCAAAAATTTCTTCCTAGGGCAAAAAATTCGCACCTGGGCAAAAATTTGCGAAAATTTCGCGTCCGTTTGAAAATTTCGCTTCCGGGCAAAAAATTTGCGCCCGGGCGAAAAATTTGTGCCCGAGCAAAAAAATGCGTCCGGGTGGAAAAAATGCAACCAGCCGAAAAAAAACGCGCCCGGGTAAAAGAAAACGCGCTCCGGCGAAAAATATGCGTCCGGGCGAAAAAAAACGCATCCGGGCAAAAAAATGCGTGTCTATACGAACAAACTCTTATGAATGAATGAAACTTTAGATCAGCACTTATGAACAAACTATCTAAACAGCTTTCTGCTTATTTATTATTGTTTTTATAAAATCTCTATTCAAACGTCATTTTTCAATCATCAGCTTATTCATCAATATAAACTATCTGAAACAAAGCCATAGCCTACAAGTTTTAGGTGGTGTTTGGTGCGGCTTATTGTCTGCGGTGCGGTGGCATAGCTCTGCAGTTTTTCCCAAAAGCACTGGTTGGCGCGACTTATAATGCAAAATCCGTTTACTTGAAACCGCGGTTTTCTCCTATAGCCGGTCCGCGTTTTTTTTCATCGGTCAGCCGCGGTTTTTCCTCCTCCCGAAAACCTAGCGAGGCGCTCTCCTCTCCCGATCCAAACGGCGAAGGCCTGCGCTCATCTCCGGTTCCTCACCCAACCTGCGCTCCAAACTGAGCTCGCGCCGTGCGCCTTGGACGATCGGCGCTTCGAACCTGTGCATTCCTAGGGTTTCTCAGCAGCCTCTCCTCATCCCTCTTCTTTCAAGGTTTCGTCTCACCTTACTGTTTTCCAACCACTCGTCCCCTTCATAAACCTGCCCACCTCCCTGCAAGAGCCAGAAAACCATCAGAGGCAAGGAGAAAGGTCTCATGGATATCACTCTTCTACTTCCAATCCCTACTTCTTCTTCTTCTCGTCATCTCTTTTTTTCCCCATTCCTCAATAATCCCCTCCGCCTACAATAATCTCCATTCCTCAATAATCCTCATTCCTAGGGTTTCGTTTAGGGAATGGACGGGCTGCTGGGATTGGAGGAGCTGCTGTGCTTGGTGCTGCAGCCGGGGCTGCCGTGTATACTCTCAATTCTAGCGTTCCGGAGATTGCTGCTGTGAATTTACATAATCTTGTGAGCCGACAAGATGAAGCCTTCAGAGAAGAACTACGTGATTTGTACAGCAGGTAAGTTGAATGGCAATGACAATTTCCTCATACATTTTGCAGAACATGTATAAGAATTTAGTGAATACTAGCCTCTAGAGGTAGTCATGCGTTTTTCTTAAAAAATAAATAAGAACTACATTCAAAATTCCAATTTTTCAATGTTATGGAAATTAACAACAAATTGAATTATCAATTAATTCTTGCATGTTTTTAGATTCAATTGAGCACAAAAATGTGTGATGTTTGCACATCTTAAGATCCATCATAATTAATACCTTTATAAGGTCTAAAATACATAATGTATTGAGCTTTATTACAAAGTAGTTGAACATTTGTCAAACCGATGCATCCGCTTGCAATATTGTTAAAAATTTAATTTGGAAAAAATGTATGAATGAAATTTTATTTTGTGTTATATTTGGAAAAAAAATTTATTTAAAACTCGTTTTGTATCCAAACAACTTTTTAAAAACTCTGTTTCACCCAAACAGTTTTTTAACAAAACTCTGTTTTCCAGAATCAGTATTTTTTCTATCAGCAACAGTTCATCAGCAGCTTTCCATCAGCAACAGTTCATCAGCAGTTTTCCATCAGCAACAACCCAACAAAACAGAGTCATAGTGTCACAATCACTCTCTTGAATTTCAATAAAGAGGCTGGGTGACAATTTTGACTTAAATGTGGAAAACATTTTCTCCAAGTAGTATAAAATTGATAGGATACAAAAAGATATTGTGATAAATTAATCAATATATAAATGCGTAATATAGTAAATTAAAACTATTTCCGTGGAAATTAAGCCTCCATTCATGTATATGGGCTACGGCTGATATCGAGTCGTGTTCGAGCGATTTTGGTTCGGCTCGAAGTCGAAATTTTCGACTCGAACTCGGCTCGAAATCGACTCGAAATTGATTTCTAGTCGAGTGGGCTCGACTCGAAATGACTCGATTCTGAGTCGGTTCGAAATCGAATCGAGTCGGCTCAAAATCGAATCGAGTCGGCTCGAAATTAAGCAATTTTTCGTTTTATTATTAGTTTGCTCAAAATTAAATTTGGCAACCTATAAATTTAGCAAATGAAACACTTAAAAGCTTTCATTCTTTTTATTTAGGTTTAAATTTTGTTATTTTTAATCTTAAAATAAGATTATATTAATAAATACATAATTTTTTTTAATTAATTCGAGTTGATTCGAATCATACTTCGAGTGATTCAGAGCTGGCTCGTAATCGACTCGAAATTAGATTCGAGTCAAATTGAATCGACACAAATTGAGTCGAATCAATTTTAATTGATTCCGATTCGGCTCAATTTTCGAACGATTTTCGAGCGACTTTCGAGTTTCGAATAATATTCTTAGCCCTAATATAGGTTAAATTGTCATTCATTAAGGCCCGCTAAAGAACTTCATCCACTTTTATGTTTAAACGGATGATGTTGTTAGGTGATCCTTAACCAATGACGGTTAAACTCATGCGTTTACGACCGCTACCACCGTGCCTAATGGAGCCTAAGTAATTGTACGTCCGCTGAAGGTACTCTCACTATTGAATACTCCGTATAGAGAATAGTTGAGATGACCCAAGTACTTCCGTGTTGTCCAAATATTGTACACGAGGACCCCCATTCATGTTTTGACGCAATAAAAAAATTTATGTCTAAGGAAACTGTGGGTCGGATGAAGGTACTCTCATTGTCGAGAGCGCGTATTTGGCACGAGTAACTAGAGATGTACGGTTCTGGTTCGGTTCCGGTTCTACTAAAACCGTGAACCGCACAGCTAAGGTAACAGTTCTTTAAATTAGAACCAAAATCTTATCTGGTTTGACCGGTTCCAATTCTGATTCCGATTCCAGAATATTTTTTAGAATCCTCATGTCAACGGTTCCGATTATGGTTCAATAAGAACCAAAATCAAACCGGTCACTAATGGTTCGGTCCAATTCTATGCGGTTCGATCCGGTTCCAATCGATTCCAAGTAGAACCAAAACAAAATTTAGCGAAATGAATTGAGGAGGTCAAAAATAAAAACCGGAGGGGAAATGTAAATATGTTCAGTTTTTTTGCAAGGACTTCGAAGTCCGGGGCCCGGTCGTAAGAATTTTGCATTACTCCAAGTGAGATTACTTTTTTGTGTAATATAGTAAGTAGCACTGAAAGTTAAAAACTGAAATCACAAAACAACAAAATTGCACCATACCGCACTGATTTTAAACCGCGCCGATTTTAAATCATACTAAATGATTTGGTTGTAGAGTGGCTTCATTGGTTACAAAACAACATAGTTTGCAGTGCTGTTTTTGGCAGTGCGAAATCGACAAAATCGCGCCGCATTGTTTTCTTCGAGAGGGCATGATATTCCATTCATCGCCAATAAGTACAAGTTATTTTAATTATTTCAAGAAAATGTACGAGTAAAATTGAAAATACATTATATAATAGTGTAAAAATCGAAACTGTACCGCAAAAACCGACTCAAAACCGCACCAATGTCAAACCACACTGCACAGTTTTGGTTTGATGCGATTTTGTTTGGTCCAAAACCAATCTCTTTTAGTACAATGACAGTTTGGATCAAACCGCGTCAGTTTCACACATACTAGTAAGTATAAATATTATTGATAGATTATAAAAAAATAACAATATAATAAAATTATTATTGTTATTAATAAATTATAATAATAAACGGGTTGCAGTTTGGTTCTGCTGCGGCCGGTTTGGATCGGGTCTAAAAATCTTGGAACCGTTTGAGACTTGTATGTTGAGGTTCTGGTTCCGATTCTGGTCCGGATAATAAAATGAAAGAACCACACACATACCAATGATGTTCACAGTTTCAAAATTCAAACCGGAACCCAAATAATTCGCGAACGGTTCGGTTCTTTGCAGTTCCGATCGGTTCGGTTTTCGGTTTTAATTAAGTGACGGCTCTACGAGTAACACATCTCCCATAGGTGTGAGATGTGTATTTATCATAAGATCTTGATTTCAATAGCCATATCTCGGCCATATCTTCTGAAGATACAACTGTATGTACCGTCAAACTAGACACGACCAGATCTTTGTCGTTAAAATCCAGATAGAAGGCAGATCCTACGGTCGGATCTGCTCTCACGCACCTATTAATAGGTGTGTTACTCGCACACAAAAAAATACCATTTGCCGAATACTCCTCGTGGAAAACACTAACTTGAGACAACCAAAGTACTATTGTGATGGCGAGATACTGTCCCCGAGTACCCAAAGTAAAAGAAGAAAAGGGTGATCATCAAGCAAAGGAAATGAAATGAATCCCCACACTGTCAGTTAATTAAGATTTAGGCTTTATTTTTTTTATAATAATAACTTTTATTGCGGATCGCTCAAGGCTCCGATAGACGGGAATAAATTGGACCGTCTTAGCCCGGAAGCGATCGAGCGCAAGAAAAAGTCACAGAAAAAAGGGAAAGCTAACAAGACAATTTTTAACGAGAAAAATCAATCAACTTAGTGAAAATCACGTTGCCAGATCAGTGCCGACAAAACCTCCACTATTTATTGATTTTTATACAGGTTATTTTAAAAGAATCGAGGGTGACAGACCGCCTCTCGATTTGTTAGAGCTTTTGGAGTCCGAGCGGACATGCAGATAGTTCTGGCGGTTTGACTTAGGCAGTCAAGTCCGGGCAGACACAACCTTGTCTTGGCGGACAAGCCTTGTAGTCTAGCAATATGGTTTGGCAAGTCCTAGCGGTTTGATAATCCGCAGTTCAGTTCTGGCAGTTTGGCAAACCGCAGTTGAAGTCTGGCAATCCGCAGATCTATCTGGGCGGTTTGTTAACCTGCAGTTGCGGTCTGGTGGCCTAACCGCAGTTGGAGCTTGGCGGTTACCAGGGTTTGAAGTTGCGGTCTGGTGGACAGAATGCAGTTGCGGTCTGTGTTGGGTTTTGCTATACGTCACAACACTTGTGCGCAGCGGAAATGGAATAAGAAAACCCCAAAAAAATTTGGATCTAGTGATGAACATTGATCAAGAAGTGACATTGTTATTAATAATATTATACCTTTGATGGATTAAGTCACTACTCAACCAAGGTGCTCCGATGAAGTCCAACGAACGGCAACGACCGGAGTTCCGAGCGTAGAATAGTGTCCACGCCTCTACGGGTATGCACACGAGCACGGAGAACCCTAAACTCTTGTCACACAAGATCTAGGTCGAAAAAGGCTTGCCCTCAACATCTCCACAGATTACTAGATCCGTTAAAGGAGAGACGGCAGTGATGAAGAGTATGCCTTGGAAACGCTTTTCGGCGACGTACAGGAATGACGGATGGTCGGTGGCGAGAACGGATTTCACGACCTAGCGGAACAGTTCCGTCGGGAAGAAGAAGATCGTCTCGCTCGGTATCGGTCGATTAGGTCAAGAGGAACAATTACATTCTTGGTTTACTGTTTACATCATATATATACAGTAGACCGAAACTTCCAATACCTGCAGACCACGCCGAACCGGACTTAAAGGAAATAAACCGGAGGATACAGAATTTGTCGAGTATATACGTCGATACTCGACGAATCAAAAGCTATTCGTCGAAATAACACGTGTATACTCGAGGAATCGAGACAGGGCAAATTGTCCAAGTATTAAGGCGATATTCGACGAATTGGGGTCTAACTCATCGAATCTATCATGATGATACTCTATGAATCAAGTCCAATTTGTCAAGATAACATTAGGATACTCGAAGAGTTCAAACAGACTCATTGAGATGTCATGACTATACTCGACAAATTCAAGACTATTCGTCAAAACCTTACGACTATACTCGACGAATTTCCCTTAGATTCTTCCGCCACTTACCTGATGACCCATATTCAAAATATAGGTCCCGGAATGAAAATCCGTAACATCCAGAACGTCGTAGGCTTGGTACTTCACTCATATCACATATGAGCAAGGCCAACACAAACCTTTCCAACTTCTCCAATGCACTTATGTGCGACCCCATAGGCTCATATTGTGTTGGCAGTGAGACAACATGTTTGATCACTTCCATATCACCATGATAATATCAGCAGTCTGATGGGAAAATGCAGTTGCGGTCTGATAGAAAGACCCATAGTTTCAGTCTGGTGGCCTAACTGCAGTTGGAGATTGGCGGTTTACAAGGTTTTAAGTTGCGGTCTGGTTGATAGAACACTATTGTGGTATGACAGCAAGCCGCAGTGCAGTCTGAGTATCTAGCAGTCGTGGTCTAGTTACCTGACCGCGGATGGAGCTTGGCAATTTCTAGCAAGCCGTTGGATATTTGCTAGAAGTCGCACATAAGTTTTTTTGTCATGCGGTTTGATCTATTCAAACCGCATAGCCAGCGCAGCTTGTATTTAATCTCACATCGTTTGTTGTATTCTTCCTCTCCCCTGTCTTCTATAAATAAGGGGGAATATATTTGTATTATTTACCTTTTTTGGAGCAATAAATTCTATTATTTACCTATTTTTTCACATGATATCAGAGCTAACTGGTCCTTTACTCTGGTTTGCTATTCGGTCTCCTAGCATAACTCACGGTCTCTTTTTGTTCTAATCACTTGCTCTTCTTTCCGCGGTTTCTTCAGTCTTACCCGTGGTCTCCCTCCCACCCTCCCTTTGTTGTTCGCACCTTCTGCATTTTGTTCTCTTCTTTACTGGCCTCTTCCTCTGACCGTGAGGTTAGAATTTCTTTGTCGGCTTTCTTGTTCTTTGTGCGGTCTCTCCCTTTGTCTGTGCGGGTTGCCCTTTCTACCCGTTTTCTCTTCTTTTTATGTAGACATCAGATTTCTCGTCTTCCTCTACTCTATTCGCGCCCCCTATTATATCCACTCCTTTCTCTGCTTCTGGTAATTGGGTACATCTTCCAAGCTCATTGGACTAAATTATCCCGACTGGAGTGTTTCCTTTGTTTTTCTGCTACGCCCTCAGCATAAGCGTCATCATCTTACTGATGACCCTCCTGCATACGGGTTTGCAACTTTTGATGACTGGGTTTCCAGTGATGCTTTGGTGAGAATATGACTTGCTAACGGTCTGTTTGATGAGTGCCTTCCCGTCATTCGACATGATGCCACGGTTAAAGTTGCCTGGAATCCTCTTGTTGTTTTGTACTCCAAGGGTGCACAAACTTCGCGCAAATATATATTATATGCGGATCTTTTTGCTTGACCTATCATGACTCCTGCTGCTGCTTATCAGGATGTCCAAGCTCTTGGTGCTGATCTTCTTCAGCATCGCCCCTTCTCTATTGATCTCGCTTAGCAACATAAACACTTTCAGGAGCTTCTAGTGGTGTGTTATTTGCTTCGCTTGCCTGATTCTTATGACATGATTAACCAACAAATTTTTAGAGAGGATGATATTCCTAATCTGGATACTACCGATGCTCGCATTTCAGCTGTTACGACTCTCCTTCAGCGCCCTTTGCTTGCCTCTCTGCCTCCTCCTGACACTGTTGCTCATCAGGCTCGTCATGATTTTCCCGTTGGTCGTAGAGGACGTTCTGGTGGGTGTGCTTTCTCTAAGTATCTTTGCTCTCACTATGGTAAGACCGGTCAGCTTATTGATCGTTGTTGGGATAAGCATCCTCATCTTCGACCCGATGCGGGTGATACTACCTCGAAGAAGTCTGCTTCTCTAGCTACCTCTTCAAGTGATGCTCATTTGGCCACTACGGGCATGTGGCTTATTGATTCTTGTGCAACTAGGCATATGACGAGCAATCCTTATTTTTTTCTCTTATCTGGACAAACATAATCAGTTACCTCTAGTTTTTATTGTTGATTGCTCTCCATCCTATGTATGTGGATCTGGAATAGTGAATGTCACTCCTTCTCTTCAGCTTGAGGACACTCTCTACGTCCCAAATATTCCTTGCAACTTGCTTTCTATTACCTCTTTATGTAAACAGTTAGGTTGCACGACTATTTTTACCTTGTCTACTTGTTCTTTTCAGGATCCTCACTCCAAGGAGATGATTACTACTAGGACGAAAGTGGCAGCTTGTTCTACCTTGACAATGTGTCTTCATTTTCAGCTTCTTCTTCTCTTCTCCAGTGACATCTTCGCCTTGGGAACCCTCCTCACATTCTCTATCAAATTCTACTTGATTAACCTCAATAAGATTCTTTTCTCAACTGTGAAGTTTGTCAACTTGGAAAATACCATTGTTTGACTTTTCCGGCAAAAATAGGATATAGTTCTTCTCGTCCTTTTGAACTTCTTCATTCTGATATTTGGGGGTCTGCTCCTACTAAAACTGTTGGTAGGGGTGGTTTGTATTTTGTTATGTTTATTGATGATTTTTCAAGATGTACTTGGTTGTACTTGCTCAGAGAATGTTCTGAATTTTTTTTGCTTTCACTGCGTTCTATAATGAGGTGTGTACTCAGTTTGATGTTTTCATTAAAGTGCTTTGCACTGATAATGCTAAGGAGTACCTTAGTCATCAATTTTCAGTATTTTATATGCATCACAACATTATACATCAAACTCGTTGTCCTTACACCTCTCAACAGAATGGGGTTGTTGAACGCAAGAACCGACACCTCCTTAATATTGCTCACAACAGAATGGTTGTTCTTCTTTCCTGTTACCATATTAATTGAGCTACTTCTTCGATTCTCAACAACAAAACTCCTTTCTCCATTCTATATCCTAATGCAACTCCATTTCCTTTATCTCCACATGTCTTTGGGTGCACAATATTTGTTCACTCCCCTTCTTATGGACGTGACAAACTCTCTCCTCGCTCAGTCAAGTGCATTTTTTTGTGCTACTATCCGACACAAAAAGGATATCAGTGATATGATCCTCTTCTCTAGAAATAGTTTGTTTCTACGGATGTTACTTTCTTTAAGTATGCTCCTTACTTTTCTCGCACCTCTACTCTCTCATCCTCTGCTGACTCCTCTTCTCTGCCTATTATCTCTGCACCTCTACCTAAACCTGTATCTCTTCCTTCTACACCAGTCTCTAATTCTACTTCTTTTCTCCTAATTATGATTCTCTCCCTGAGCCACTGCTGCCAGTTCTTGGGCCAGTAGTCTCTCTGACGGATGGATCTGATACTACAGACAAGTAAGACCTTAATCTTCTGATTGCCCTTCGAAAGGGAGTTTACACAAGCACTTTACATCCCATTCAGGCTGTTGTTTCTTATGACTGTCTGTCTCCTTCCTGTAAGAGCTTTGCTCTCACACTCTAAGCTAGTGTTATCCAAGCTACCTATCAGGAAGCTCTTATAATTTCTCATTGGAAAACTTCCACGGATGAAGAGCTGAAAACTTTGTTTGAACGGGGTACTTGGACTATTGTCCCTACCCCTCCAAGAGCAGATATGGTTGGTTATCACCAGGTCTTTGTGATAAAATTTCTTCCTGATGGTATCATCGATCGCTATAAGGCTCGGCTTGTTGCCAAAGGCTTTACCCAAACCTATGATGTGAACTTCTTTGACATCTTTTCTCAAGTTGCTCGAATTATAATGATTCGTGTTCTATTTTTGTGGCTGTTAATAGAGACTGGGATATGTCTTTGTTGGATGTCAATCTACATGAGATAGTCTATATGGAGCAACCTCTTGGGTATGGTTTTCATGGGGAGTCTCAAGTTTGTAGGTTGCGGAAGGCAATTTATGGTCTTAAGCAAAGCCTACGGGCCTCGTTTGAGAAGTTCAGCGAAGTTATATCTGTTATTCATTTTGCTCGAAGTATTGTAGATCACTCTCTGTTCATATGCAAGACTTCTGCAGGGCTAGTTGTTCTTACTATTTATATGGATGGCATTCTTCTTATAAGGGATGATAAAAAAAGGATTGACATAACAAAGAAGCATCTTCTTTAACATTTTTTTTACTAAAGATATGAGGTCTCCAAAGTACTTCCTGGGAATTGAGATCTCCCGGAAGCCCAATTCTGTAGTTCTCTCACAACGGAAGTATGTTTTATATCTTTTGAAAGAGACAGATCTTCTTGATTCTAAACTTGCTCGGTGTCCGATGGCTATTGGCGATGACAAGTGTTTGAATGAGGATTCAACTCCTCTTGCAGATATCACCAGGTATAGACGGCTTGTAGGAAAACTCATTTATCTGACAGTCACAAGACTAGATATTTGTTATGCAGTAGGAAGGGTGAGCCAGTTTATGCAAGCTTCCAAAGAGTGTCATCTTCAATCAGCTCTAAAGATCTTGGAGTATGTAAAAGGATCTCTGGGAAAGGGGCTTCTGTTTTAGAAGAGTAATCATTTGAGAATTGAAGCCTATTTTGATGCCAGCTATGTAGATGATATGGAGGATAAGAAGTCTACGTCTGGTTTTTGTACCTTCATAGGAGGAAATCTGGTCAGCTGGAAGAGCAAGAAATAGCTTGTAATTTCCAGGTCAAGTGCTGAAGCTGAATACAGAAGCATGGCCTTGACTACTTGTGAGCTGAAGTGATTACGAGCACTAATGCTTAATTTGGAAGAAGCCAATGATCATCCCTTGCTAATATTTTGTGACAATAAGGCAGCCATATACATTTCAAATAATTTAGTATTTCATGAAAGGAAGAAGCATATTGAAGTAGACTGCCGCTTTATTAGAGGAGAGGTATTGAAAAATCAAATATGCACTCTGTTTGTCACCTCTGACAAAGAGCTTGTCGATATTTTTACCAAACCAATTACCCCTTCTTCGAATGTATGTAATAAGCTGGGCATGGTTGACATATATGCTCCATCTTGAGGCAGAGTATTAGAGCTTTTGGAGTCAAAGCGAACAAGCGGTTAGTTCTAGTGATTTGTCTTAGGCAGTCGAGTTCGGGCGGACAACTGCCTTATCTTAGCGGACAAGTCTTACAGTCTGGTAGTATGGTTTGGCAAGTCCTAGCGGTTTGACAATCCACAGTTCAGTCCTGGAGGTTTGGAAATTTGCAGTTCAGGCCTGGAGGTTTGGAAAAACCGCAATTGAAGTCTGGCAATCTGTAGATCTATCCGGACGGTTTGTTAACCTACAGTTGCGGTCTGGTGGCCCAACCACAGTTGGAGCTTGGCAGTTACTAGGGTTTAAAATTGCGGTCTGGTAGACAGAATGCAGTTTTAGTTTGGTAGCAAGACCTACAGTTTCGATCAAGTGGCCTAATCGTAGTTGGAGCTTGGTAATTTCCAAGGTTTGAAGTTGCGGTCTGGTGGACAGAACGCAGTTGCGATCTGGTGGACAGAACACAGTTGCGGTCTAGTAGCAAGCTGAAATGCAGTTTGAGTATTTACTAGTCGTGGTCTAGTCTCCTGATAGTAGATGGAGCTTGGCGGTAACCAGGAAGACGTCAGATAGTTTCCAGAAGACCGACAGAAGCTTGTTTGTCATGCGGTTTGATCGATTAAAACCATATAACCCATATGACTTGTATTTAGTCTGTAAGACCCCATTTTTTTCATCGATTCTTATGCCCAGAACCGCCGCTTTGTGGTGACACTAACTCCCGAGAAGGTCATCGCCACAAATCGCCGATTCTGTCGGCGAATACTCAATTATATATCACAGAAGAAAAGAAGTATTCGTAAAACTGAAACAAGTCCACAATCACAATATAATATATGTAAGTCCACATAAAGTAGAAACTAAATAACATGAAAGAGTAAATATGAAAATAAACATAAGAGGGCTCCTGCCCAGTACATATGATCCTCACTACATAATGCTCGCGGAAAAAAGCTACTAATCACTCACGGATCCTGTGACTACTGTTGCTACTCCTGGATTAGGCTGGATCACCCCCTCCTGCATTAAACCCTGGATGTGCTGGGCCCCCTAGTGTTGCACCCTGTCTCCTAGCTGGAATCCTAGGTGTTATGCCCATCAAGCTGTTAGTTAAAAACTAAGTCTTGGTCCCCCTCCCCCCTGCGACTCCAAGGCACCGTACGAGGGAGGATGAAGAGGAAGGTATTGAAAGTGGAGAGTAAACAAGAGAAGGTGGCACTGAACCTAGCTACCATATGTTAAAGATATCTATCACAATATTAATAGGTATATAAATGAAACAGAAAGTAAAGGAACGTCGTAATTGAAACAATAACATGAAGTAAGGGTAAAGCAGCTAACTATCATCACAGAGAAAGTAACCTTAATTTATAAAGATGCTCATAGAAACTTATAAATTAAGGGGTCGTTTTGTAAGGCCTAATGTATAAAAGATCCCATAATAGTTTATATGTTAGGTGTATAAGTTTTATGCACTATTATGTATAACATGTACTGCTATGCATGCTAAATGACATGTCTCACACAAATGAAACACACCCACCCAACTCTATGCGCACAGACCTTTAGTTCCCCCATTTGAAGTTAGCTAAACTCTCAGGTACCTCTCGTAGTGGCAAACAGAGGCAGTGGGTTGGGCTTCCCCACTCCTAGGTTGGTATTCACACTACCTAACCTAGACCTTGTGTACTACTCGATACACATACAATCAGGTGCTACGAAGTCTCTTGTATTGAGGCTAGCAAATCCACCAGTCTTTCATTGGCTAAGTGAACACTTACACTTGCTGAGTCAACGTATCGACGTCGGTGTGAATGACCGTCCAATAACGAGGACCCACCACTTTAATGAACATGCACACATGCTATAAAAGAGCTCCCGAGCCATCGGCTCGCCAAACTAGCCCAACCATTCCATCAAACACCGAGTCCACCACTCGCAGGACTATACTAACTATCCACCAATATAAAAAGGTGAGTGAATGTGTGATGATAGTTTATTAATGTTGAAACTTTCAATCTACTTATTTCTACAATTTAGGGTTAACCTTAGACTGCCCAGGGCATGCCCAGTGAAGGTCTCTCGAGGGCACTAGGAACTACGATGTGCTGAAGCCCAAATATCCCTTTCTCAAGGCACTTACTTTTATGGGTATCTATTTATTACCAAACCCCTTCCCATATTGATCTTATGCTAACCCTAAGTGAATTACAACTTTTAAGGGAGAGACGATACTTCGTCGGCCCGGAGCACAACTCCATCTCCTTGGTACTCAGACTACCTAGCAATTGGTCCTAAGGGTGACCTCATCTAGATTCCCCCAAAAATTAGGTGCACCCACTATGTTACTTTCCATGTGAGACCTACAATTCTACTTTGAATATCTCAATTTACTGTATGCAGACCAAATGAACTAGTTTAAGCGTATGAAAGTGATTACTCCAATTTACTTCATCAAAAACCTTAGGATTATTTCTAGGGGTTTATCATAACATGTTGTGCTTAAATCCAGAGCTTTATATTTTTCCTATTTAAATCAGCCTTTTAAATAATTTTCCTAAAATCATGCCCCTATGACTTTGAACATGAAGTGCAAGTTTCTGATATGCAAAGGTCTCAATAAAATTTCCATAGTTTAATAATTGCTAATTAACATCAAGGTATGAATTTAATTATTTTTTCCAAAATTATTTCTATCATAAATCACAATATAATTCTTTTGATCAAAACGGTATTTAACAAAGGAAGTACAAGATTTTATCATCCAAAAATTGTAATAAAATTACCAGAGCACTATAATGATCAGAAAATATCAATGCCCAAATTTCATGATCTTTTAATTTTATTTAGCCGCATAATTAAATTTATAAAGCAAAATACACATAGGAAAATTTGTGAAGAAACCACTACATAATTACTTCCAAAAATTATAATAAAATTTGTAAAGCATCAAAATAATTTGAAAAGTTTACTGGCCAAGTATCATAATTTTTCAGTACACAATTTGTCATAAAACAAATTTGTTTCTCTGGACAATAATTTCTAATATTACAAAGGAGGTACTGGAATTCTTCATCTAAAAATTATAATAAAATTTGCAGACATATATAACATCAGTATAGGCCCCCTACCAAAGTTTCATGATCTTCTAATACTGTATGGTCATGTATTTTGCACTTGAAAGAAAAATTCTTATTCTATGTAATAAGTGTTTTGTGGGGGAAGAATAACAAATTCCAAATAAATTATCCAAGGTGTCTTTCTATCCAATGAGACTATCTACAAAGTATTGCACCAATCCTTGGAGATGTGACCTTATTTTCTTCATTAATCTTAATAGGCAGCCCTAAGGTTGAAGTCGGGTTTCATGGCATTTCAACCCGAAATACTTCCAAAAATATTCATAGGGGTGTTTCAAGTGATGGTAATGTAGTGGCCATGGTTTCACCTTGTTTGGTTGAGGGTTTAATCACTCAAAATCTCTAAGTGCACTTTTGAAGAACTAGGCCTATTACCTCTAGGTTACCAACATTGATCTCTAGGTTACCCCCATCAAATCAACTCCAAATGGGCTGATATTTTTTTTCATGGGCATATACTGACCCCTCTGGTCATCCGCCAGAGTTTGGGGGAAATTTTAGGTCCTTAGATCTTATTTTCACCACATGTATGATTTATTAAATTATTACAAAAACTATAGAAAAATCATCGCCAAAAATTCTTATTTGGATATGTTGGGGGACATGGCCAGACCAGCCAATGGTCAAATTTTCAGGTCATTGACTGAGTGGGCCATTAGGGGCACTCATTTTAATTTTTGGTTAACCTCTGGACACCTTGCACCAAAAAGTGTGCTGAGGAAAATCCAATGGTCCAAATTGGTTGATTCTAAATTTGTATTAAACTAAACACCAAGGGCTAAGCTTTTCATGTTGGTCGCATTTACAGAAAAGACCTCTATCCATTTTTAATAAATAAAACAAGTGACTGAAATAATGTGACAAAGATGAAATTATTTATATTTATTAATTACCCGGCCTGTGCATAACAGATCAATCCGATCCAACGGCTCCCGGTCATCATCCTCGATAAGCTAAGGTCCATGATTGTTTCTTCATGGAGCCATTCCAACTCCTTTTCCCGGCCATCCAGCCACCTCCCTGGCCGACCACCGCCACCACCACCTCCATTGAGGTGGTGGCTATTGCCTGATGGAGGCACGACCGTCGGAGAGGCCGTTTCCGGCGAACCCGAGGGGTGGATTTTTACAGAAAAACTCTCATTTTTTTTCTCACTGATCGGGCTTGATTGAGCCCTATTTCTCCACCTAGCGATCTACAGATCTAGAATAGAGGAAGGGGAAGAGGACTAGACCTGCAAGCGGGCATGACAACTAGTGTGGTGGTGGTGTGCCATGGTCGTTGACCTCCAAACTCTTCCTTGTTGATTTCTCAATCCTCCACCTAAAGTAGTGATGTAAAGGTTCGTTTTCACTGCTTAGGAGTTTTTAAAACTTATGGAGGGGTCAAATTGGGGAGTGGGACGGTTAATCCATGAATGACCATTAATGGCCTTGAATTGAGTATTTTGGCCACCTCCAAACTCCTAAGATTCTACCCCTAGGTGGTCGGGAAAACCCCTCCATCTCCTCCAAATTGATCAAGGGGGATGAATGAGCCATTAAAGGGGGAGTTGAGTGCCTCGTGGCCTTCCAAATCTATGAATGCCCCTCTTTCTCTCTCCTCCCTTTAGGTAGAACTTCACACTCTCTCTCCTAGTCATCCCATCCAGAATTTTAGTGACATTTCAGGTAATTTCCATTTTTTGAGGCAAATGGGCCACCATAATTTTTCCTAGCCCAATTAGATTGAAGTTGAGCTTAACTTTCCTCCCCATTTTGGGCTTAATTAACCCTAGTTAATTCAGCTCAACCCTTAGGTAAAGCTAGGTGATGTGATTGACCCAAGTGAGGGTTCATGAGTCCCTTGACACCCATCAAGTCCATTTGTGGCTTGGTGCAATCAATTTGGGTCAAGTTAGGGTAATTTGACCCAAATAGGGCTAGGGTTTTCTTTGGTCAACTCCACCCCTTTGGTTGACCCCAATGTGTTATTAGTGCTCTAAAGGGCCCCTTATCAGATTGAAAGTGCTATGGTGGGGTCAAATAGTCAATTTGGGACCCAAAAGCCTAACCCTAAGCTACGTAACCAGAAGTTGTTATTTACAAACCAAGGTGATTTCATCTATTTGCCTAGGCACTCATGGTGCTCTTAGTCTTCTTAGAGCTTTGTCATGACCTAGTCATGACAAAACTTCTTAGGGGTATGGTTGATTGTGGGATGTTACAAATCTCAATACATAAATAAAAATTTCATCCCCGAAATTAAGGTTAGGCCTACGGTGTTAGCACTAAAAATTACTAAATATGAAATTCTTGGGTGGTTAAAGTTATACCTGCCATGAAGAGTTCTGGTTACTTCTACTGCATAAGGTCCAGAGACTCCCAAGTGTGCTCCTCATGTCCGTGATTTGACCACAAGAACTTGACCAGCGGAACCTTCTTTTGCCGCAGGACTCGTACCTCCATATCATTTATCCTGACTGGCTTCAAACAGACTGATCGGTCAGATGCTACTAGGCCAGCTGTAGCGGAAATCTGCTGCTCTGGCCATAGGAGAGCCATCCTAAGAGAAGAGACATAGAAGATGTCATGTAAACCAGCCAACTCAGGCGAAAACTCCAGTCTATGGGCCAAGGGGCCGATTCACTCCAGAATCTTATAAAGCCCCATATATCTCGGGCTGAGCTTCTTTCGCCCGCGTACCCGCAAGACTCCATGCATCAGGTGTATCTTCAAGAATACCTGGTCACCAAATCGAAACTCCACCTGACGATGTCGCGCATCATAGTATTTGGCCTGTCTACTCTGGGCCTCCAACATCCTATCTCGAATCATCTATACCTGAGAATCTATGTTCTCCACAAACTACGAGCCAAGTGCCTTTAGATCCTTATCCTGAATCCATGATAGTAGAGTCTTGCACCTTCGTTCATACAACGTCTCATAGGGAGCCATGCCTATACTGGACTGATGACTGTTGTTATAAGAAAATACAATATGCAGCAATAGGTGTTCTCACGGCTCCCCGCGATCCAGGATACATAGGCGCAAGAGGTACTCCAATGTCTGGTTGGTACGTTCTGTTTGCCCATCCGTCTGGCGGTGGAATGCAATGCTGAAAGTCAGTCGAGAGCCTAGGTAAGCCTGGACGGCTCTCCACTCCTTAGACGTAAACCGACCATCCCGATCTGATATGATCGTCCTGGGCACACCATGATAGCGGACAAACTGCTCGACAAACCTCTGTACTAAAACATCGACCGGAGCGTCCTTCCTTACTGGGATAAATCGGGCAACCTTCGTCATTCTGTCAACAATCACCCATATCAAATCATTTCCTGCACGGGAACGAGGAAGTCCATATATGAAGTCCATCGCGATATCATCAAACTTCCACACCAGTACCGGTAGTGGCTGCAGTAATCCTTTTGGGTTCTTACATTCAGCCTTCACGAGTTGACAAGTCTCGCAATGCGTCACAAAGTAGGTGATCTCCTTCTTCATGCCTGGCCAATACATTGTCCTCTTCAGATCGGCTATCCTCTTCATGATCCCAGGGTACACTGAGTACCTACTACTGCGTGCCTTGGTCAAATAATTTTCCTGAATCTGGCCTCCTGTTGGTATATATACTCTGCCTCTAAAACATAGTAGGCCATCCTTCAGCGTGTAATCCCCAGTCGTGTCTGCCTCCAAAGCCCTGAATATTGGCTCTAGTTTAGCGTTCTGCCTTTGCCCATCCCTGATGCGATCCCGTATGTCACTGGTAGTTCTCATCAATGCTAAATACTCCCCATACATTTTGGGATCCGTCTTGGTAATCAAGGATATCTGCATATCCTCTAGCATCCGAACCAGCTCCATAGCCATCACCTGGGGTTCTGCTCTCGTTGTGGTAGCTCTCTTGTTAAGAGCATCTGCTACTATATTCGCCTTCCCTGGGTGGTAGTGCATCCTGTACTGATAATCAGAAAGAAACTCCACCAATCATCTTTATCGCATGTTTAACTCCATCTGCGTGTCCACGCACTTGAGGTTTTTATGATCAGAGAAAATTTCACAGTGGACTCCATAGAGGTAATGCCGCCAAATCTTCAAGGCAAAGATTACCTCCCCTATCTCTAGATCATGAACTGGGTAGTTTTGTCTGTGCTTCTTCAGCTGGCGGGAAGCATAGGCTATCACGTGTTTGTGTTGCATCAGAACATCACCCATTCTCTAATAGGATACGTCGGTATTGACTTGGAATCCTTCCTTCCCAGAGGGAAGGGCAAGGATGGAAGCCGAGGTAAGCCCACCCTTCAGCTCCTAGAAGGCAGACTCACACTGCGGCGTCCATACGAATGATGTATCCTTCTTCGTTAGAGCTGTAAGTGGGAGGGAAATCCGGGAAAACCCCTCTACGAAATTCCGGTAGTATCCGGCGAGCCTTAGGACACTCCGTATGTCGGATGCCATCTTCAGCGGGGGCTAATCTTGTACTGCTTGGATCTTTGCCAGATCCACCGCTAATCCTGCTCCACTAATAATGTGACCCAAAAAGGCCACTTCCTTCAACCAGAACTGACACTTACTGAACTTCGCATATAGGATGTGCTCCCGGAGTTTCTCTAAAGTCAATATCAAGTGTCGTGCATGCTCCTCCTCCGTCCTCGAGTAGATGAGGATGTCGTCTATAAAAACAATGATGAAGACATCGAGATAGGCCTCGACTACTTGGTTCATCAGACTCATGAATGCAGAATATGAATTTGTGAGGCCGAATGGCATCACAGTGAACTCATAAAGACCATACCGGCTACTAAATGCGGTCTTCGGGATGTCCTCCTCCTAGATCCGGAGATGATAATATCCAGAACTCAAATCTAGTTTCAAGAACCATTGAGCTCCCTCTAGCTAATCAAAAAGCTTGTCTATTCTCGGTAAAGGGTATGTGTTCCGTACTGTCAGCCTGTTCAGTCCTCTGTAGTCAATGCATAGTCTGAGAGTCCCATCCTTCTTCTTTACAAACAATACTGGGGCTCTCCATGGCGAGGAGCTTAGTCTGACAAACCCATCTTCAACCAACTCCTGCAGCTGACTCCGGAATTCTACTAGCTACTTTGGGTCCATCCGATATGGAGCCCTAGATACTGGCTTAGCCCCTGGCACTAGCTGGATCTGAAAGTCCTTCTTACGGTGCGGTGGCCGTCCTGGCAGCTTGTTTGGGAAAACATCAGCGAAATCTCATACCACTGGAATGTTGGAGATAGAGTTCTTTTCCTCTATCATCTCGACTAACACCTGATAAACCTCGCCCCCCTGCAGGCGGGCCTTGATGGCCTGGATAGAAGAAAATAGACAGCGGGAGACCGGGATAGTACCTTCGAAGGTCGCATAGGTATCACTGTATCTCAGCCCGACCTTCCTTGTCAGGTAATTAATTTGTGCATAGTTCCAGGTGAGCCATGTCATTCCCAAGACAAGATCAAAGTCCGGCATCTTCAAGATCGTCGTCGGAACCTCGAATGTTAGGTCGTCGATGGTCACCTCTAGAAGGCATTTTGCAGTAGATAGGATCTCCGTCCCATTAGGAAGACGCACCCTCCTGGTGACTCCCGTAAAGTGTTGGACCTGGTCCAAGTCCTTGACAAAATCCTCCAAGTCGGAGTTATGAGATGCCCCCGTGTCGAATAAGGTATGGGCAGGCTTGCCACATACCGTTACTATTCCTGAGTTTACTAAACAATCTTAGGAGGCTAGTTGTACAGTTTTCTTCCTTAGTTCTACCAGTTTAGTATCAGTTCTATTATTTAGGGGAAAAGAAGGAAAGGAATTAAATTGCTAGAATACCTGCTATAACCCTATTCGGGTCCCGGGGTTGAGCAAGATCCAGAGCATACATATGATCTTTGTCCGGCCTACGGTCACCGCATTAGAACCCACGTCCTCGACCATATCCCTGACACCTGAATTGCTGTGCAGGTGGGGCAGCCTGAGGTGCTGGTAGTGGTGCCTGTCTTCAGGGGCAGTTAATCCGAATATGTCCAGGCTGGTGGAAGTGATAGAACACCAGCGGGGGAGGTGCCCCATCCTCTGGCCTTGGCATCTCTCGCATATGTAATGGCTGAGGGGTCAATACTGTCGGATCCCTTTGCTCCTGTCTATACTTCGGGCGGGGTTGATCCCCATTTCTCCGATCCCTCTGTTGTTCCCTCCTGCCACCAATAACCGTGTCGTTTGCTGGTCTTTTTCCCCTGCCTCGAACAGTGAGCTAGTCCGCCTCCAACTTCTTTGCCATCTCTAGGATCCGGGCCAGCCTACCGTCTACAAAAAAAAGGAGTGCCTGCCAAAGATCGTCCTGAAGGCCCTTGTAGAACCTCTTCACATAGACAACATTATCCAGCTGGTATGAATCAGCGAAGCGAGCTAAGTTAGTAAACTCCAGGTAGTACTCCAAAACTGACCTGCTGCCCTACCTCAACTATAGGAATCTGTCCTCTAGCTCAGCCCTCGCAGTCTGTGGCACAAAATGCTCCAAAAATGCTATCTTCAACTCATCCCATATGATGTATGCGCCCTCAAATCCTGCATAGGTGGTGTCTAGAAGAGACTTCCACCACCTCTTTGCGTGGGACTCCAAACATGAAACTGTTAAGGATACAACCATATCAGTCGGGCATCGTATCCCAGCAAACATCTCATGGATGATGTCCAACAACTCCTTGGATTTGGTTGAGGAGTCGGAGCCTACTGTGTCCTAAAAGCCTCTAGGATAGAAGTCAGTGTTTGTCCCATCTCCAATTATTGGAATGGAGTAGGAACTGGTGGGGGCGGAACATCATTCTGAACCGGAGATGTTCCATGTTCAAAGGCCAGGGTTCATTATAAGCTTCAAAAAGGAAGGTTTACTTATAAGGTGGTCGACTAAAATCTAGTTAAGAGTGGACTGTTGCATGTGATTCCCTATATGAACACACCATAGCTTCCGCTGCTTAGTTTATCCTCAAACTAAACTCGAGCGGGGGTGTCCCATGGTTTGTGGACTTCTTTTCTTTGGGTCGAGGTTTCCCCCCTCTTATACAAGTTGCAATACCCCATTTTTTCCACCGAGTCTTATGCCCAGAACCACCACTTTGTGGTGACACCAACTCCCGAGAAGGTCGTCGCCACAAATCGCCGATTCTGCCGACAAATACTCAACCATATACCATAGAAGAAAAGAAGTATTCGTAAAACTGAAACAAGTCCACAATCACAATGCAATATATGTAAGTCCACATAAAGTAGAAACTGAACACCATGAAAGAGTAAATCTGAAAAGAAACATAAGAGGGGTCCTGCCCAACACATATGATCCTCACTACATAACGCTCGCGGAAGAAAAGCTACTAATCACTCACGGATCCCATGGTTGTTGTTGATACTCCTGGATTTGGCTGGATAACCTCCTCCTGTATTGTACCCTGGATGTGTTGGGTCCCCTAGTGCTGCAACTTGTCTCCCAACTAGAATCCCTGGTGATATGCCCATCAGGCCATTAATTTAAAACTAAGTCTTGGTCCCCCTCCCCCTCTACGACTCCTAGGCATCGTACGGGGGAGGATGAAGAGGAAGGTATTGAAAGTGGAGAGTAAACAAAAGCAGATGAAAGTGGCCCTAGCTACCATATGCTAAAGATATCTATCACAATATTAACATGTATATAAATGAAACAGAAGGTAAAGGAATGGCGCAATGGAAATAGTAACATGATGTAAGGGTAAAACAGCAAACTATCATCACAGAGAAAGTAACCTTAATTTATAAAGATGCTCATAAATACTTATAAATTGAGGGGTCGCTTTGCAAGGCCTAACGTATAAAAGATCTCATAATAGTTTATACATTAGGGGTAAAAGTTTTATGCAATATTATGTATGACATGTAGTGTTATGCATGGTAAATGATATGTTTGACACAAATGCAACACACCGACCTGACTCTATGCACACAGACCTTTAGTTTCCCCATTTGGAGTTAGCTAAACTCTCAGGTACCTCTCGTAGTGGCAAATGGAGGCAGTTGGTTGGGCCTCCCCACTCCTAGGTCGATATTCACACTACCTAACCTAGACCTTGTGTACTACTCGGTACATCTACAGTCAGGTGCTACAGAGTCTCTTGTACTAATGCTGGAAAATCCACCAGTCTTTCATTGGCTAAGGGAACACTTACACTTGCTGAGTCAACGTATCGACGTCGGTGTGAATGACCATCCAATAATGAGGACCCACCACTTTAATGTACTTGCACACATGCTATAAAAGAGCTCTTGAGCCATCGGCTCACCAAACTAGCTCAACCATTCCATCAAACACCGAGTCCACCACTTGCGGGACTATACCAACTATCCACCCGACGTAACGGGGTGAGTGAATGTGTGACGATAGTTTATTAATGGTTAAACTTTCAATCTACTTATTTCTACAGTTTAGGGTTTACCTTGGACAGCCCAGGGCATGCCCGGTGAAGGGCTCTCGAGGGCACTAGGAACTACGATGGGCTGAATCCCAAAGTTCCCTTTCTCAAGGCACTTACTTTATGGGTATCTATTTATTAACAAACCTCTTCCCACATTGCTCTTAAGCTAACCCTAAGTGAATTACAACTTTCAGGGGAGAGACGATACTTCGTCGGCCAATAGCACAACTCCATCTCCTTGGTACTCAGACTTCTTAGCAATTGCTCCTAAGGGTGACCTCATCTAAACTCCACCAAAAATTAGGTTCACCCACAATGTTACTTTCCATGTGAGACCTACAATTCTACCTTGAATACCTCAATTTATAGTATTTAGACCAAATGAACTAGTTTAAGTTTATGAACGTGATGTAAGACCCCCCTCCCGGAACACAAGAACACGACACGAGAGAGGTCTTATGCCCAGAACAGCCGCCTTGCGATAGCACTAACACTCGGGCTAGCCTGTACCACAAGACGCATATCCTGCCAGCTATAACCAATATCATACATTGCCAACCCAACCAAAATACAACATAGATGTCAAATTCACACCAAGCATATAGTCCATAATATAACCACAGATGAGAAGCTACAACAAGCTTCTAATATCAGAGTACATAAATAGTTTTCCCAAAAAGGGTACAACAAAAGACTCTCACACTCACATCAGTAACTGACGGTAGCGACGGTACCGTCCCCTCAGGCCCTGTCGTCCTAGCCTGGCTGTCTGGCTGCATAACTTGATGCTCCTCCTGCGGGGTTTCCTCCTAAAAAGGAAGACGTAGCAACTGTTAGTCGTAAAGACTAAATGGCTTCACATCCGCTACCCCGGCGACTCCTCGGTACCGAGCGGAGAAAGGAACGGGGTATAATATATATAAATCATAGGTACAAGAAGGTGGTATATCACTATGTATGTAAATCAGTGTAATAAATGAGCAACAACTTATTCTAGCAATTCTATCATCTACAGCAGCGTGAGAGTATAATATTATAACAGAAAGTAACTCAATTTATATGAATGCCCATACAAACATATAAGTTGAGAATCGTTCAGCAGTAAGTAACTCATCGTATAGGAGTGCCCATACAAACTTATACGATGAGGATCTTTGTGTATGCAATGAAGTGTAATGACATGTATGTAATGCAATGACTCACCCATGATCACGCGCATGCAATCGCTATGTCGACATAGACTTGCAGTTCCCACTTTTTGAGCAGGTAGCTAACCTCTAAGGTATCATCCGTCGTGGCTAGACGGTGATAGTAGAGCGGGCATCTCCACACTACCTGCCCTATGCCTTCATACGCCTCAACGCTAAGAACATAACAGCAGAGCTCACATGCGTACTACGGTTCAACGGGTGTCTCAGGTAGATGTGCACCGAGATCCTAGCCCCGAACTGGCCTAAGGTGTGATATAGAAGGAGCCTCAGAAATGAGCATGAGGACCAAGCCCAACCATTCACTTGGCACGGAAGGAGCCTCGAGACGTGAACACCGAGGACCAAGCCCAACCGCCCAAGGTCTAGCTGTCAACTCCCATCGGTGTGGCGATTGGCGAGCCCGTAGACCTGCCACACTATCCTTAACCCGGGATCACGACACCGCGTGTCGACTAACACCGCATGGAATGAAACCACTTCGAGGTACAAAAGGAGCCTCTGAAACGAGCACGAGGACCAAGCCCAACCGACCAATTGGCACGGAAGGAGCCTCGGGACATGAACACCGAGGACCAAGCCCAACCGTCCATTTATGATTCTTCCCAACGTTACCAACTAGTGCGATCAGATATCCGCACTCACCCTTTTTACAATCTGGTGCCAAAGGCACCTTAGGGGTTTACCACAAACACAGGTGGCGAACCACCACAAATAATGGACCATTTTAGAATCCCTTATATGACAAGCCTCAAGACCAATATTTCGTCAATGCTATGGTCACATAACTTTAACATCACCAAGATCAACCATTTGTGTACACATGAGTTAACCATCTATTTAACACCTCACATGTTCATACAACCATCACCGAACAATTACCCAAGCTCTAGTAAATCTTGTTATTAAACGACTAATTACCCTTCGTTCATTAACCCCCACCAAGTCGTTTCGTTCAACCACATACCATTTCACCATTTGTTTACGTGGGGTCTATCCAGTAATTTCATCATGCAGTTAATTATCACAATTAGGCATATTATGATTCTCCTACAACTTAACGTCGGATTGTTACAAAACCTCTTCCGAGTCAAAACCCAACTTTACACTTACCCAGGAATTTCAGGTGCAGAACACCTGCTGAACATCAACTTCGATCGGAGATTCCCGTGGCTACAGGAATCCGTTAAGTGCGTGTAGCCCCTCGTTGGAAAGGTCTTTCCATGGGCTACAACTTTCATGTTCAGTCTGCAACCCAGATTAGATTGTATTATACATGAAATCGGCTCCAAAACCTGCTGCGTACAGATACAATTTCTACACGCTTGGTCTGACAGCCCTCTACTTCGATCAGACATTCTCGTGGCTAAAGACTTCACCTGAAGGCATGTAACCACTCGTTGGAAAGTTAATCCCAAGGGCTACGACTTTCGTGTTTAGTCGGAAGCCCAGATCTGACCATATCTTGCCTGAAGATAGCCAAGAAGGTCGTTGCGTGCAGAACACAGATTACTGCACGCATCTTGAGGCGAAATGAACGGCATCAGTTCATCTTCCTCCTCAGGCCGATGATTCCATATCACCACCAGAAGATCATCCACCCTTATTCACCCTCTTAAGGCCATTCCTCTTCACTAAACCACCCCCATCATCACTTTGAAGGAAGGGGAGGCTGAAGATGACTAACCATTAGAACACAAGTTCTAGCATGGACCTCCTAGAAACCTTCACCTCACACATCAAGACTCATTTGAGTCGATGTCTCACCTAAGAATAACTATGGATCTAGAACCAAGGGAGAGGGGGGGGGGGAAGCTCACCTCATTTCCAACGGTTCCACCATTTTCGGCCATGAATCTTGTCATTCTTCTCGTCGGCCTCCATTTTACTCGGCGGCGTGGCGATTCCTCTCGGAGTTTGGTTATCTCCAGCAGTTCTTACCTCATCCAGAAGATATGGCTTGGAAGAGAATGAAAATGGCTAGGGTTTCATTTTGCCCTTTTATTCAGAGGTGACACGGGTAGGGACACGCCGGTGTCCTTACCCGTGTCCTGCTCGGACGAAACGGCGTCAACGGTTCGACTGCCGCTTTGTGTACATACACGGGTACTGACACGCCCGTTTCTGTACCCATGTCAAGGTGACACGGCCATGGTTTTGCCCGTGTCTACACCCGTGTCCTTCTCTGGTCATATTTCGTCGAGCTTGAATTGACGCACACGGGTAGGGACACGCCCGTGTCTCTACCCGTGTCCTTCTCGGGGCAATGACTGCTTAACTCTCAATGCCATGCCACTCAACGCCATGCCACTCAACGCCATGGCACACGGGTAGGGACATGCCCGTGTCTCTACCTGTGTCATACCCAAAACGGACACTCAACGCCATGCCACTCAACGCCACGGCACATGGGTAGGGACACGCCCGTGTCTCTACCCGTGTCCTTCTCGCGACAAGCCACTCAACGCCATTTTCTTATCACTCAAAGCCATGGCACTCAAATCCAGGGCACACGGGTAGGGACACGCCCGTTTCTCTACCCGTGTCCTTCTCGGGACAAGATACTCAATGCCATTTTCCTATCACTCAAAGCCATAGCACTCAAAGCCACGACACACGGGTAGGGACACGCCCGTGTATCTACCTGTGTCCTACACAGGCCCAACTTCGTTTTCCCCCACGCGTGCATGCCTGATCGTCTGCACTCTCTGAGACAAAATCATCTCTCCTGACTCAAAAGCGCGCACCAGGGGCCTAGGGCGAATCTGGATGTACAAATCCTATAAACAAAATAAAAGATTTCGTCCCCGAAATCAGGTTAAGGCTACGGGGAGAGAAAAACATAAAATAGACATGTCATGACATAAAATAAAATATGCTTTTAAAGGTTACCTTGATGGAATAGCTCCGGGTAGCGCTTTTGAATCAAGTCTACCGGCTCCCGCGTACACTCCTCTTTCCCATGATTGGGCCACAACATTTTCACTAGAGGAACACTTTTGCGGCGCAAGGTCCTCGTTTCGCTGTCCACTATCCGCAAAGGCTCTAGTCGCACCGACCTATCAGTCGCAACTGTTCCATCTGTGATTGAGACATATTGTTCGGGCCGCAACAACGCCTTTCGGAGTGACGACAAATGGAACACGTCATGAAGATTCTCCAGCTCTGGCGGTAACTCCAACCGATATGCCAACGGGCCAATCCTTTCTAATATGATGTAGGGCCCAACGTACCTTGGGCTGAGATTCTTTGCACCACGTACCCGAGATACTCCATGCATCGGCCTGATCTTTAAAAATACCTTGTCGCCCACTTGAAATTCCACCATCCGGTGCTTTGCATCATAGTATTATGCTTGGCGACTTTGAGCCTCGAGCATGCGGTCCCGTATTAGTCTCACAGCCGCATCAGTATCATCTATGTATTCAACTCCCAAAGCCTTCGGATCTTCATCCTGCACCCAAGACAAGGGTGTTCTACACCTTCTTCCGTAAAGGGATTCATGGGGCGCCATCCCGATTCTAGCTTGATGGCTGTTGTTGTATGAGAATTCTACCAAGGGTAGGAGCCTTTCCCACGACTCTCCTCTATACAACACACATAACCTCAATAAGTCTTCCAATGTCTGGATAGTCCTTTCAGATTGCCCGTCTGTCTGAGGGTGAAACGCTGTGCTGAAGGTAAGGCGCGAACCCAAATATGCATGCACATCCTTCCATTCCCTAGAGGTAAACCGACCATCCCGGTCAGAAACGATTGTCTTTGGCACGCCATGATACCGTACGAATTGTTCCACAAAAAGGCGTACCAAAACATCAACGTATGCTTCTTTCTTCATAGGTATGAACCGGGCTACCTTCGTCAAGAGATCAACGATTACCCATATCGAATCATTCCCTGAGCGGGAGCGAGGCAAACTGTGGACAAAGTCCATGGAGACATCCTCGAACTTCAATTCGGGGATGGGCAATGACTGCAACAATCCACCAGGGCTCCTGCATTCTACCTTCACCCTTTGACAGACCTCGCAATGCGTAACAAAATGTCTGGCGTCTTTCTTCATTCCCGGCCAACACATGGTCTTCCGCAAGTCAGCGTACATCTTAGCAATCCCAGGGTGCACAGAATACTGAGAGCAGTGTGCCTCTCTCAAGATATCTTCCCAAATTTTACCGCCCTTGGGAATGTAAAGCCGGCCACAGAAATGAACAAGGTCGTCCTTTAGAGAGTACTCGTTGGTTGTCCCATCTTCAATTGACTTTATTGCCGGGGTCAGAGCCTCATCCCTTCCTTGCTCCGCTCGGATCCTGTCTCGAACATCGCACACTATGCTCATCGTGGTCAAGTACTTCGTATACCCGTCCGATTGATCCTTATACACTAAAGTGATCTCCATCTCCTCAAGCACCCGAGCTAACTCCATATGCATCAACCGGGACTCGGGGCTTGTTTCCGGTACCTTCCTGCTCAAAGCATCGGCTACGGAATTTACTTTTCCGGGTGGTAGTTCAGGGTGTATTCATAATCGCACAAAAACTCCAACCACCGTCGCTGTCTTAGATTCAATTCCTTCTGGGTATGGACGTACTTTAAGCTCTTATGATCCGAGAAGATTTCGCAGTGTACGTCGTATAGGTAGTGCCTCCAAATCTTCAAGGCGAACACTACTGCTCCCAACTCCAAATCATGTACTGGATAATTGATTTCATGCTTCTTCAGTTGTCTTGAAGTATATGCGATCACATGCCCGTGCTGCATCAATACCGCTCTCATTCCTTGATATGATGCGTCCGTGAAAACTTGAAATCCTTCCTTCCCGGATGGAAGGGCTAGGATGGGTGCGGATGTAAGTCTGTCCTTTAGTTCTTGGAACGCAGCTTCACATTGGGGTGTCCACTCATACGACACACCTTTATTTGTTAGGGAAGTAAGAGGAAGAGCAATCTTTGAGAATCCCTTTACGAACTTGCGGTAGTACCCGACAAGTCCAAGGAAGCTCCGCACATCGGCCGCTGACTTCAAAGGAGACCACTCCTTCACGGCACGCACTTTGTCCAGATCCACAGCTAGCCCAGCCCCACTGATCACATGACCTAAGAAAGCAACCTCCTTAAGCCAGAATTCGCACTTGTTGAACTTGGCGAATAGGGCGTGCTCTTTTAACTTCTTCAGTACTAAGGCCAGATGCCCGACATGTTCTTCCTCCGTCTTGGAGTAGACCAAGATGTCGTCGATTAAAACAATGACGAAGACATCTAGATAGGGCTCGAACACTTTGTTAATCAAGCTCATGAAAGCTGATGGGGCATTTGTGAGCCCAAACGACATCACTGTGAACTCATACAAGCCGTACCTTGAGCTGAAAGACATTTTCTGAATATCATCCTCTTGTATTCTCAATTAATAATACCCCGAGCGCAAATATAGCTTAGAAAACCAATGCCCTCCCACCATTTGATCGAACAACTCATCGATCTGAGGTAACGGATAGGTGTTCTGCACCGTCAGTCAGTTGAGCTCCCGATAGTCTATGCACAATCGCAGGGTTCCATCTTTCTTCTTAACGAATAGAACAGGGGCTCCCCAAGGTGATGAGCTGGGGCGAACAAACCCTGATTCTACTAACTCTTGCAGCTGAACTCTAAACTCGGCGAGTTCCTTCGGGGCCATTCGGTAAGGAGTCCTGGAGACAGGCTTGGCACCCGGTACTAACTTGATTTGAAAATCTACTTCTCTGTGTGGGGGTAATCCTTGCAATTTCTCTGAAAATACTTCGGGGAAATCGCGCACCACCCGCACATCCTTGATATCCAACGCCAACTCCTTCAACTCGAAGTAAATCATGAAAACTTCATCCCCCTTCAGGCGGGCTTTTAAAGCCTGGACAGAAGATAACATCATACGGGGCACGAAGTTAATACCTTGAAAGATGACCTCCGAATCTCCATGTCTCAACGAGATCCTCTTCTGCGTGCAGTCAATCTTCGCATAGTGATGATCCAGCCATACCATGCCCAAAATGAGGTCGAACTCTGGCATTCCCAAGACTGTGGCAGGGGTGTCGAAGAGCTTTCCTTCAAGGAGAACCTCAAACTCTCACTTCGCGGTTGCCGTCATCTCCAATCTGTCTGGAAGGCGCACCCTTCGAGCAATACTAGTGAAGTATTGCACTCCATCTATATCTTTGATGAAGTCTTCAGACATAAAAGAGTGAGAGGCACCGGTGTCGAATAACGTATAGGCCGGTTTCCCGCCGACCATTACGGTGCCTAAGTGTTAATAATAATTCTCAAGCTAGGCGTCTAGTATATCTTAAGTAACTTGCGGGTATTAATGAAAATAAAATGACTAACTGTAACCATACCTGCAATCACCTCCTGAGGGTTCCGCTCTTGAGTCATGCCCAACGCATACATCTGATCCCGAGCGGGCCTGGGGTTTCCTCTTCGTGGTCCTCGTCCTCGACCACGCATGTGCCCCCGCCCTCGAGGAGCTGCTGGAGGGAAAGCGAGAGGCGCATTTCTAAATAGTTGCGGGCAGTAGCGTCGAATGTGGCCCGGTTGGTTGCATTCGAAGCACACTCGCTCCTGCCGCCCACCGGGTTGTTGAAATTATTGAGGTGGAGGCAATGCTGGCGATTGCGGAACCGGACGCTCCATTCTAAAATTTTGGGGTAAACGTCCGCCACCTCTTCGATATCCTCTTCCTCCTCTATTATCAAATCTCCTTCTATTGCTGGGGCCGGCTTCCATCACGCCTTCAGCTGGCCTCTTACAACTTTACAAGTGGTCCTCTTCCAACCTCTTCGTCATGTCAATAATCTCGGCTAGACTAGAGTCCGCTATAAAAAAAAGGGCTTGCCTCAGGGGGACTCACTACTAGAAAAATGGCTTTTAGCCACGATTTTTTTTTGCCACGAGGGAAAACCGTGGCTAATACTGAAGTACAGGGGCTAAAGGTCGGGTTGTTTGCCACAGATTAACCATCCGTGGCTAATACTAGCTTATTAGTCACGGAATAGGAACCGTTGCTAATACTTCAGTATTAGCCACGGTTTTCCCCCGTGGCAAAGTGCTTAACCAAGTGGATCCCGGACCCTGCTGTTGTACAGGGGCTTGCTGGGATTGGGACCTGAAGGCGTCCAAGATAGCTGTGAGCATCTGCCCCAGCTTTGATTGTTGGAATTGTGTAGGTACGGACGGGGCGGGGGTGCCCCTCACCAGCTAAACATGTACTGGGATATACACATAAAGTGCAAACTTAAGGTTAGGTCGGCTAATCTAAGGTCAAAGATGGACAAACTTAGTGTGAATTACATATGGGCACACCACTGCTTCTGTTAAGTCAGTTTGTCCGCAAACTGACTAATCAAACGGGGGTGGCACCATTGTTAAATGACTTCTTCAGTTCAGGATCGTAGCAAGCTGATACCATTTGTAAGACCGCCCCTCCCGGAACACAGAACACGACACGAGAGGGGTCTTATGCCCAGAACGGCCTCCTTGCTGTAACACTAACACTCGGGCTAGCCTGTACCACAAGACGCCTATTCTGCTTGCTATAACCAATATCATACATTGCCAACCCAACCAAAATACAATATAGAAGTCAAATCCACACCAAGCATATAGTCCATAATATAACCACAGATGAGAAGCTACAACAAGCTTCGAATATCAGAGTACGTAAATAGTTTTCCCAAAAAGGATACAACAAAAGACTCTCACACTCACATCAGTAACTGAAGGTAGCGACGGTATCGTACCCTCAGGCCCTGTCGTCCTGGCCTGGCTGTCCGACTGCATAACCTGTTGCTCCTCCTGCGGGGTTTCCTCCTAAAAAAAGGCGTAGCAACCGTTAGTCATAAAGACTAAGTGGCTTCACATCCGCTCCCCCGGCGACTCCTCGGTACCGGGCGGAGAAAGGAACATGGTACAATATATATAAATAATAGGTATAAGCAGGTGGTATATCACTATGTATATAAAGCAGTGTAATAAATGAGCAACTACTTATTCTAGCAATTCTATCATCTACAGCAGCATGAGAGTATAATATTATAATAGAAAGTAACTCAACTTATATGAATGCCCATACAAACATATAAGTTGAGGATCGTTCAGCAGTAAGTAACTCATCGTATAGGAGTGCCCATACAAACTTATATGATGAGTATCTTTGTGTATGCAATGAAGTGTAATGACATGTATGTAATGCAATGACTCACCCATGATCACGCACATGCAATCGCTATATCGACACAGACTTGCAGTTCCCACTTTTTGAGCAGGTAGCTAACCTCTCAGGCGTCATCCGTCGTGGCCGGACGGTGACAGTAGAGCGGGCATCTCCACTACTAGGCTAGTCTCCACACTACCTAGCCTAGGCCTTCGTACCCCTAAATACTAAGAACACAACATCGGAGCTCACATGCGTACTACGACTCAGCGGGTGTCTCGGGTAGATGTGCACTGAGATCCTAGCCCCAAACTGGCCTAAGGTGTGATACGGAAGGAGCCTCGCAAATGAGTACGAGGACCAAGCCCAACCATTCACTTGGCACGGAAGGAGCCTCGGAACGTGAACACCGAGGACCAAGCCCAACCGCCCAAGATCTAGCTGTCAACTCCCATCGGTGTGATGGTTGGCGAGCCCGTAGACCTGCCACACTATCCTTAACCCGAGATCACGACACCGCGTGTCGACTCACACCGCATGCAATAAAACCACTTCGAGGTACGGAAGGAGCCTCGGAAATGAGCACGAGGACCAAGCCCAACCGACCACTTGGCACGGAAGGAGCCTCGGGACATGAACACCGAGGACCAAGCCCAACAGTGCATTTATGATTCTTCCCAACGTTACCAACTAGTGCGATAAGATTCGACACTCACCCTTTTTACAATCCGGTGCCCAAGGCACCTCAGGGGTTTACCACAAACACAGGTGGCGAACCACCACAAATAATTGACCATTTTAGAATCCCTTATATGACAAGCCTCAAGACCATGATTTCGTCAATGCTATGGTCACATAACTTTAACATCACCAAGATCAACCATTTGTGTACACATGAGTTAACCATCTATTTAACACCTCACATATTCATACAACCATCACCGAACAATTACCCAAGCTCTAGTAAATCTTGTTATTAAACGACTAATTACCCTTCATTCATTAACACCCACCAAGTCGTTTCGTTCAACCACATAACATTTAACCATTTGTTTACGTTGGGTCTATCCAGTAATTTCATCATGCGTTGAATTATCACAATTAGGCATATTATGATTCGCCTACAACTTAACGTCGAATTGTTACAAAACCTCTTCTGAGTCCAAACCCAACTTTACACTTACCCAGGAATTTCAGGTGCAGAACACCTGCTGAATAGTAACTTTGACCAGAGATTCCCGTGGCTACAAGAATCTGGTAAGTGCGTGTAACCCCTCGATGGAAAGTTCTTTCCATGGACAACAACTTTCATGTTCAGTCTAAACCCCAGATCAGACTGTATCATACATGAAATTGGCTCCAAAGCCTGCTGCGTACAAGATACAATTTCTGCACGCTTGGTCTGACAGCCCTCTATTCGATTAGACATTCCCGTGGCTACAAACTTCACCTGAAGGCGTGTAACCACTCATTGGAAAGGTAATCCCAAGGGCTACGACTTTCGTGTTTAGTCGGAAGCCCAGATTTGACCATATCTTGCCTGAAGATAGCCAAGAAGGTCGTTGCGTGCAGAACATAGATTACTGCACGCATCTTGAGGCGAAATGAATAGCATCGGTTCATCTTCCTCCTCAAGCCGATTCTTCCATATCACCACCAGAAGATCATCCACCTTTATTCACCCTCTTAAGGCCATTCCTCTTCACGGAACCACCCCCATCATCACTTTGAAGGAAGGGGAGGTTGAATATGACTAACCATTAGAACACAAGTTCTAGCATGGCCCTCCTAGAAACATTCACCTCACACATCAAGACTCATTTGAGTCGATGTATCACCTAAGAACAATTATGGATCTAGAACCAAGGGAGAGGGGGGGGGGGGGAGCTCACCTCATTTCCAGCGGTTCCACCATTTCCGGCCATGGATCTTGTCATTCTTCTCGTCGGCATCCCTTTTCCTTAGCGGCGGTGGCGATTCCTCTCGGAGTTTGGTTGTCTCCAGCAGTTCTTCCCTCCTCCAGAAGTTTCTCTAGAAGATATGGCTTGGAAGAGAATGAAAACGGCTAGGGTTTCATTTTGCCCTTTTTATTCAGAGGTGACACGGGTAGGGACACGCCTGTGTCCTTACCCGTGTCCTGCTCAGACGAAATAGCGTCAACGGTTCGACTGCCGCTTTATGCACATACACGGGTACTGACACGCCCGTGTCTGTACCTGTGTCAAGGTGACACAGTCATGGTTCTGCCCGTGTCTACACCCGTGTCCTGCTCTGGTCATATTTCGTCGAGCTTGACTTGACGCACACGGGTAGGTACATGCCCGTGTCTCTACCCGTGTCCTTCTCGGGGCAATGACTGCTTAACTCTCAATGCCATGCCACTCAATTCCATGGCACACGGGTAGGGACACACCCGTGTCTCTACCCGTGTCATACCCAAAACGAACACTCAACGCCATGCCACTCAACGCCACAACACACGGGTAGGGACACGTCCGTGTCTCTACCCGTGTCCTTCTCAGGACAAGCCACTCAACGCCATTTTCTTATCACTCAAAGCCATGACACTCAAAGCCATGGCACACGGGTAGGGACACGCCCGTGTCTCTACCCGTGTCCTTCTTGGGACAAGCCACTCAACGCCATTTTCTTATCACTCAAAGCCATGGCACTCAAAGCCACGACACACGGGGAGGGACACACCCGTGTCTCTACCCGTGTCCTACACAGGCCCAACTTCGTATTTCCCCACGCATGCGCGCCTGATCGCCTGCACTCTCTAAGCCCAAATCAGCTCTCCTGACTCAAAAGCGCGCACTAGGGGCCTAGGGCAAATCGGGACGTTACACGTGAATACTCCAATTTACTTCATAAAAAACCTTAGGATTATTTCTAGGGGTTTATCATGACATGTGCTTAAATCCTGAGCTTTGTATTTTTCCAATTTAAATCAGCCTTTTTAATAATTTTCCTAAAATCGTCCCCTGTGACTTTGAACATGAAGTGCAAGTTTTTGATATGCAAAGGTCTCACTAAAATTTCCACAGTTTAATAATGGCTAAATAACAACAAGGTATGAATTTCATGATTTTCCAAAATGATTTCTATCATAAATCACAATATAATTCTTTTGATCAAAACAGTATTTAACAAAGGGAGTACAAGATTTTATCATCCAAAAATTATAATAAAATTACCAGAGGATTATAATGATCAGAAAATATCACTGCCTAAATTTCATGATCTTTTAATTTAATTTAGCCACATAATTAAATTTATAAAGGAAAATCACCTAGGGCAAGGAACCACTACATAATTACTTCCAAAAATTGTAATAACATTTACAGAGCATCATAATGATCTGAAAAGTTTACTGACAAAGTATCATAATTTTTTAATACACAATTTGTCCTAAAACAAATTTGTTTCTCTGGACAATAATTTCCAATATTACAAAGGAGGTACTGCAATTTTTCATCTAAAAATTACAATAAAATTTGCATACATATATAACATCAGTATATGCCCCCTACCAAAGTGTCATGATCTTCTAATTTGGTATTGTTATGTATTTTGCACTTGAAAGAAAAGTTCTTATTCTATGTAATAAGTGTTTTGTGGGGGAAGAATAGCCATAAAATTCCAAATAAATTATTCAAGGCATTTTTCCATCCAATGAGACAATCTACAAAGTCTTGTGCCAATCCTTGGAGATGTGACCTTATTTCCTTCATTAATCTTAATAGGCAGCCCTAAGGTTGAACTAGGGTTTCATGGCATTTCAACCCTAAATACTTCCAAAAATATTCATAGGGGTGTTTCAAGTGATAGTAATGTAGTGGCCAAGGTTTCACCTTATTTTGTTGAGGGGTTAATCACTCAACATCACTAAGTGCACTTTTGAAGAACTAGACTTATTACCTCTAAGTGACCAACCTTGATCACCAGGTTATCCCATCAAATAAACTCCAAACGGGTTAATTTTTTTTCATGGGCATATACTGACCCCTCTGGTCTTCCACCAGAGTTTGTGGAAAATTTGAGGTCCTTAGACCTTATTTTCACTACATGTATGATTTATTTAATTATTACAAAAACTATAGAAAAATCATCTCCAAAAATTCTGATTTTTGGATATGTTGAAGGTCATGGCCAAACTAGCCTATGGTCAAATTTTCAGGCCATTTGATTAAGTGGGTCACTAGAGGCACTCATTTTAATTTCTGGTTAACCTTTGGACACCTTGTACCAAAAAGTGTCATGAGGAAAATCCAGTGGTCCAAATTGGTTGATTCCCATTTTGTATTAAACTAGATACCAAGGGCTAAGTTTTCTATGTTGGTGACATTTATAGAAAAAGCTTCTATCCATTTTTAATAAATAAAATAGTGTGATTGAAATAATGTGACAAAGATGAAATTATTTATATTTATTAATTACCTGGCCTACGCATAATAGATCAATCTGATCCAACGGCTCCTGGTCATCGTCCCCGATGAGCTAAGGGCCAGGATTGTTTCTTCCTGGAGCCATTCCAACTCCTTTTTCCCGGCCATCTGGCCACTGCTACCACCACCTCCGTTGAGGTGGTGGCTATCGCCAGACGATGGCACGGCCGCCGGAGAGGCCGTTTCTGGCAAACCCGAGGGGTTGATTTTTTACGAAAAAACTCTCCTTTTTTTCTCACTGATCTTGCTCAATTGAGCCTAATTTCTCTACCTAGCGATCTACAGATCTAGCACAGAGGAAGGGGTAGAGGACTAGACATGCAGGCGGGCTTGACGGCGAGTGTGGTGGTGGTGTGCCATGGCCGATGACCTCCAAACTCTTCCTTGCTGATTTCTCAATCCTCCACCTAAAGTAGTGATGTAAAGGTTCGTTTTCACTGCTTAGGAGTTTTTAAAACTTATGGAGGGGTCAAATTGGGGAGTGAGAGGGTCAATCCATGAATGACCATTAATGGCCTTGAATTGAGTATTTTGGCCACCTCCAAACTCCTGAGATTCTACCCCTAGGTGGTTTGGAAAACCCCTCCATATCCTCCAAATTGATCAAGGGGGTTGAATGAGCCATTAAAGGGGGAGTTGAGTGCCCCATGGCCTTCCAAAGCCATGAATGCCTCTCTTTCTCTCTCCTCCCTTTAGGTAGAACTTCACTCTCTCTCTCCTAGTCATTCCTTCCAGAATTTTAGTGGCATTTCAGGTAATTTCCATTTTTTGAGGCTAATGGGCAACCATAATTGGGCCTAGCCCAATTAGATTGAAGTTGTGCTTAACTTTTCTCCCCATTTTAGGCTCAATTAACCCTAGTTAATTAGGCTCAACCCTTAGGTCAAGCTAGGTGATTTGATTGACCCAAGTGAGGGTTCATGGGTCCCTTGACACCCCTCAAGTCCATTTGTGGCTTGGTGTAATCAATTTGGGTCAAGTTAGGGCAATTTGCACCAAATAGGGCTAGGGTTGTCTTTGGTCAACTCCACCCCTATGGTTGACCCCAATGGGTTGTTAGTGCTCTAAAGGTCCCCTTATAAGATTGAAAGCGCTATGGTGAGGTCAAATAGTCAAGTTGGGACCCAAAAGCCAAACCCTAGACTAGGTAACCAGAAGTTGTTATTTGCAGACCAAGGTGATTTCATCTATTTGCCTAGGTACTCATGGTCCTCTTGGTCTTCTTAGAGCTTTGTCATGACCTAGTCATGACAAAACTTCCTAGGGGTCTGGTTATTTGTGGGATGTTACAAGTCCCACATCGCCTGTTGTATTCTTCCTCTCTCCCCCATCTTCTATAAAAAAGGGGGTTTACCTTTGTATTATTTACCTTTTTAGAGCAATAAATTTTGTTATTTAGCTGTTTTCACACATGTAGAACAAGGGAAAGCAAGCCTCGGAGGGTGACAAGCCATTGCTCACAGAGCTGAGTGTTTCTTCTTATGTTGTGGGGACTTTGGCGCTCATTATATTCTTGGGTCTACTAGTGCTTGGGAGTGGGAGCGTTGTGCTTTGCACGTCTTAGTATATGCGCCTTAGATGTCTGTGTGATGTGCTCCGAGCACCTTTTCCTCTACAGCTTGTCTCCTATTAAATTTAAAGGAGTCTGCAGTGGTTGACTTATGGTTGACTGATGGGCCCGTTGCTGAGTTTAGGGGGCTTAGAGTACTGTGGTTTTGCTTCTGCTCACAATGTAGGGCAAACAAATTTGGGAGCACTGATAGGCTTGGTTTGCTAACGATGAGAAGTTTTGTGGTTTGCTCGATCACCACGCAGAGGGCTGAAGGCAGAAGGAAATTATTGAACTTCCTGCAACCTTTGAAGTGTTCCTGAATGCTTGATGAATCCCATGGGCGGCTTCGGTGGTCAAGATATACTTTAGCAGTCAAGACAAACTTTGGCGGTCAAGACAGACTTCAGCGGTCAAGACGGACTTCGACGGTCAAGACGGACTTCGGCGTTCAAGACGGACTTTGGCGGTCAAGATGGTCTTCAGCGGTCAAGATGGACTTTGGATGTCAAGACGGACTTTGGCAGTCAAGACGGACTTTGGCAGTCAAGATGGACTTTGGCGGTCAAGAAAACTTCGGCGATGATCCACTTTGGCTGGGACCACAAGAAGGCGCGTCAAGATGGACTTTGGCGGTCAAGACGGAAGCACACAAGGAGGCAGGCATGCAGGAGCGTGCAAGTAAAGGACGCTCACGGGAGTGCACGTCGGGAGGATAAATCGAGAAGCGAGAAAAATCGTAGGAGGATTTTTTGGGGGCCCCAAAGAGTGGAAATAAAGGAGGATTGGTCTCTATTTATATATTTCAAGAGGAACGACCCGGTAATTTCCCCTGATAACTACCGAACGGATGAATAGAGATTTCGAAAATGGGGCACACAGAACACCAAATTTATGAGAATGAAAACTTTTCCCTTGGGCGAAATAGGCTAGCTGCCCAACCTGTGGCAGAGACAGGCGGCCGACAAGACCGACAATAGGGTCAAGGGACCACCGGCCAAGGCCGGGGGCCAAAAATGCCGCCCAACTTTGGCGACAAGGTTGCCGGCCCTTATGGGGGCGGCGATAGTGCGAACGGATAATTTGGCCATCATGCCTAGGCGAACAGGAGGCCTCCCCTTACAAAGGGAAGTGGCAGGGTTAGGATGCCAATTTGGGTGCCTGATTTGGGCGACTGGGAGGCTGCCTCTAATAGGGGAGGCGATAGGGACCTGGAGGCCAATTTGGCCGCCCAATTTGGGTGAACAGGAGGCCGCCACTAACAGGGGCGGCAGAAGGAATCAGGAAGCCAATTTGGTCACCCGATCTGGGCGAACAGGAGGCCGCCCCAAACAAGGGATGTGATAGAGATCGGGTGGCAAATTTGGCCACCCGATCTAGATGAACGGGAGGCCTCCCTTAATACAGGCGACAGAAGAGATCGAGGCGACCAATTTGGTCGCCCGATCTGGGAAAATGGGAGGCCACCCCTCATAGGGGCGACGACAGAGGGATGAGTGGCCAAATTGGTTGCCCGTCCTTGTGCAAGAGAGAGGGGGAGGTTTGCTAAGCCTTGGGCTGCTTTATCGCGGGCGGTTACGCTGCAAGCGATTAGTGGGGGATTTTTAGATATCTGCACCCAATCCACGGGGTGTTGCTAGTGCTTCTAAGGGGACCTATCATTTTCCTCCAAGTCCTCGTAGCCTAGAGTCGAGGCAAATGAGGAGCGGGGACTTCTGCTAGAAAGCTGGATTATACGTGCGGTGATTTACCATGATTATGGCCAAGGTGACTGATGTGATAAAGGCACAGAAGGTGGGCAAGCTACCGAGATGAGGGCTTGGTTGTGGTGGTGTGTGCGTGATAAAACACACAGAAGGTGCCAAGGGTAAAACGTTTAAGGGGCATATTGCATGTTATGAGTTGTGTGCACAATTGGTGCAGTGTGCGTGAAATACGTATTAGTCAAAATGTGCATATGACATAGAGTGCGATGTAACATTCCGGCTATCCCACATTGAAAAACAACAAGTGCCTAGTTGTTAACACTATCACCCAGTGATAGTGATGTAATGTTGGTAGTAGCGGTCAAGTCAATGTAGTCGACAAATCTATATAGTCTACATGATTCAGTCGAAAAATTGATGTAGTCAACAAAATGATGCAGTCGACAAACTGGTGTAATCGACAAAATGATGCAGTCGCCACGTCGATGTAGTCGACACAACGAGGTAACACCAGCAATAGTGTGATATCGCCGACGATAACATACCACATGTCAGTTGGTTGTGCAACGGCCGATAAGCAGCGTTGACTCAGTCAAGCAACCACTGGTTGAGCTATCACCAATGTTAGTGTGATATCGTCAGCGATAGCTCTTGAGATAAAAATCTCAAATTAAATCATGGCCATCAATTTTATTTTGGCATTAAGATCTAGTGTCTAGGATTTATCCAAGAGTGATAAGCCAACTGAAGGAGATTGTTCTTCTCATTATCTCTTTTTACACACTCTCTCTTCAACTTAAGAAAAGAAGAAAGGAAGAGGAAAAGGAGGAAGAAGAAGAGTAGAAGTTAGCCAGTAGAGAAGATTTGGAGGAGCTTCCAAGGATCGGAATCGCGGGCCGACGGTATATCCGCAGAGAGGAAAGGGATGCGAGCCTTTTCATCCGGGTTAACTGCGATTTCATGGCGCTGAAATGATCATCAAGGTTAATGATCATTCTTCCTGGAGCTTGGACGTGTTAGTACTTATTGTAAAGCATATTTTCATGAAAGCGCTTTCAATAATTAGTGGAAAGAGAGGCTTTCAATTGGTTGATGGTGTGTATCCCCGATTTATATTATATATAGAGTCCAGATAGAAGTACGGACATAGGCATGATGTGTGAAGCCCATCTGCGATAGGTTGGTCCGGATTGGTGATGTTTAATTTGCATGCTGGAGAATACTCTGTGGAAAAATTGTGTGTTGTTTCGGGTTTTGGGTATTGCAGGGTGCTGCACGGAGTACTGGAGGCCAACTCTATGAAATACCCAAGATTGTGACTGAAATGTTGTTATGTTGATATCACCTGGCGATAGTGGCTTTCGCCGGTGATAGATCTCTTGGTTGAACCCAATGGGTAGTGGTGGTGGATGTAAAGCCTAGGTCCTGGGGACTGGGTGCGTAACATCAGAAAGCTGAAAGGCCTGTTATATCTCTCTTTGGTGGCCTTATGTGCCAACCTTAAGGAATACGCTGGTTACGATGAGAACGGGATGAGGTAAATCTATACCCATATTATGTTTGTCTAGACATAGTGATTTGAATAACGGGCAATGGTTGAACCAAACCCGCACTGTCGTTAAACTCTACTACCTAAGTAAGTGACGATCATTGTTGGCATGAAAGAGAGTCAAGGTTGATTGTCTTGACTAGCGAAATGCTCGAGGGCACGGATGAGTTAGCACAATTTAGATTGGTGGGACTGCTCTCATATAAGAGTTCTAGTGTACCAAAGTATGCCTTTGATGGCATGAACTTAATAGCCATCTAAGTATAGGAATGATGATTGAGGTATGACTCGGGGAGTACACTGAAAGCATTTCTTGAGAGTACGAAACGTGTGGTCGTGCATGCCCGTTTTTGTGGTGATTGTGCATATATGGACTTGGCTTATTCTAGCTACACTTTCTTGTTTAGATATATATGTCGCTATACTGCTTGCTTATAGGGAATGAGAACCACCACACTAGGAATGGGGTGGGGATCGTTATACCATCATGGTAAGCTAATGTTGACCACCTTTTCGTTTACCATGTCTTTGTGGATTGTACTTGTGCATGTGCTGGCGAGGAAAGTAGGAAATAGCTGGATGAAGCCCTTTGATGTGTCGTCCATCGAAGGCCATGTTTTGATGTTTATAGCTTTCATGTACTGTCGACCTGCGTGATGATGTATGTAAATCATGTAGATGTATAAACACTTGTGAAATAGCTTGTAGGGCCTTAAGGTCAAACGATTAGAGTTACATATTTCATTCCAAATTGTATATAATGGACATTCCTGTTTGCAGGTTATGTTAATAAACTACTTCTGCTAGTGTGTACCTTTATGTTAGGTTACGTGAATGCTTTAATTTCATTTTGTAAGACTTTAGCTTGTTCGATTAATTTGGCGTGGGGTCCCGGCCAGACCCGCTGACATATTCTTCGGAACGGGCAGGGTGTTATAATTTCAAATCAACTTCCTGATGTCGATCTCTTATCGTTCGAATTTGTGGTCGAATTCTTTTAATGGGTGGTGAGCACGTGTGTGCGTCGCCATTACAAAATCTAAATAACTAGTGAATGTACACTTAGGAATGAAATGCATTATTTGTGGAACATGAGAGTTCCTTTGTTTGTTGTTTTGTTAGTCACTAAATTGTGTGTTACACAATTGTAGGTGACTAGGAAAGGTGCAGGACAATCACAACCCTGACACATTGTGGAGTGGTGCACCTACAGATGTTCCTATAGCCCCTCCTTCCAATGAAACTATTTGGTTGATTGTCAAAGTTATCTTTGATATGATCAATGCACAACCAGGAAGGTGTGTACAACCTCCTGCCTTCGCTAGTGTCCCTAGAGCTGATTGTGGTAGTTGAGCAGATAACAATGAGAAGGACCTCGGAACAACAGTTGAACCTACGTTTAGACCAGGGAGAGCACACAGTAGATGAATATCTACATGAATTTACAAGGCTAAACTGTTATTCAGGGTCTATGTTGGAAGATGAGGACACATAAATCAACTGGTTTTATAGTGGTCTACGAGATGATGTACGACTACTACTGATGGGTACAAAGTTATTTGGATTCCATGCCTTGGTGACGTCGCCTAAATCGTTGGATATGGACTTGGATAAAGTCCAATGAAAGAAATCCTTGGGTGCCAAAATGTCTGGGTACCAAACATTTAGAATAAATCGAGGTTTTCAGAGCCAAGTTCTTCTATTATTTTTTGAGCGATGACTGGGCAAGTCCAACAACTTGTTATACATATGGCAAGAAAGGACACAAAGTCCAAGAGTGTTGCAGTGGCCCTCCGAAGATGGAGGTCAAGACAGGCGTGTCTTATGCGGAGAAAGGGAAGGCAGTAGAGTCAACTGTAACCCAGTACACTATGGCATAGCCGAGAGTCCACTACCTTGGCAAAGTCATTACAGGTATGAGTTAATATGTAGCTACTGTAGATTTTGATACTTTATACCTTATGTATGAATGCATCTTTTACATGTTTCTAATTAGGCAATGTCTGAGTATTCACTTACCCGGTAAGAGCTATCTTAACCTGGAGCATTTTACCCCTTTCTATTTAAGGACTTCATATTATAAAGTTGTTTTCGCGCGAAATAAAGGTTAGATTAAAGGTAATGCTGGCATAAGGGAAGAGGGTGAGCGCGGACAAGAAGAATTTTATTAAGGTACGGATAGAAGTAAAGAGTTTGATTTGGAAGCACGGATGCTGCCATTATCTGAATTTAATGTAATATTTAGCATGGACTTGCTTTCGGAGCAACGTGCGTGCATTTATTACACTTTGAAGGAAGTCACACTATGGCAACACACTAAACACAAGACTACTTTTGATGGTATGCAAGGGTCAAGCAAGATTTTGATACCTGCTCTCCAAGTGGTCAAGACAATCAGGAAGGCGTGAAGTGGTTCTTCATGTTATTAGAGGCTTCAGAGCCCAAACCCAAGTTTGAGAGATGTTCATATTATGTCGGAGTACTTGGATGTGTTTCCAAAAGATCTCCATGGAGTTCTACCTTAGAGATAGATCAACTTCACTACTGAGCTAGTGCCAGGTGCCAAACTTGTGTATGCTAATTGTACAGAATAGTGCCAAGGAGAAGGCGGACTTCAAAGTTCAATTACAGGAGTTGCTAGAGCAAGGCTATGTACGTCTGAGTTCATCCCCTTGGAGTATACCGGTCCTCTTTGAGAAGAAAAAAGACGGAAGCTTGTGTCTTTGTATCGGCTACCATAAATTGAATAATTTGACGGAGAAGGAGAAGTATCTGATTCTAAGAATCAATGGTTTGTTCGATCAGCGAGTTGGATCGACTATGTAATTGAAATTGGATGTGCAGTCCGGTTATTACCAGTTGAGAGTCAAGGAATGTGATATTCCCTAATTAGTGTTTAGTACTCGCTATAGGTACTATGAGTACATCACGATACTGTTTTGGGCTAGTGAATGTATCGTCAATATTTATGAATTTGAAGAACAGAACCTTTAGAGAGTACTTAGGCCAATTTGTGATCATCTTCATAGATGATATAGTGGTTTACTCTTAGTCAGAAGAAGAATATGTGATTCACTTACGCATAATTTTACATACCCTAAGGAGGAGTCAGATATATGCCAAGTTCTCTAAGTGTGAGTTTTGGCTATCATTTGTGTAATTCTTAGGTATTGTGGTTAGTGGAGAGTGCATTATAGTGGATCCGACGAATATAGTTGCAATATTAGAGTAGCCTATGTTGACTACTATGGCAGAAGTCTGGAGTTTTTTGGGACTTGCCGGCTACTATAGGCGCTTTGTAGAGAACTGTTTGAGGATAGCTCAACCTTTCACAACCATGACTAAGGAAAGATCTGAAGTTTGTCTGGTCGCTAGTGTACGCATGGGCTTTTGAGGAGTTGAAAAGTCGTCTGACCACGTCACTAATTTTGTGTTTGTCATGTGGTATGGAAGGCTATGTGATATGTAGTGATACCTCAGGTAATGGCTTAGGCTGAGTTTTTCTTCACTTCAGAAAGGTTATAGCATATTGCTCTCGCTAGCTGAAAATGCATAAGAGGAATTATCTGATCTATAACTTGGAGTTAGCAGTCGTGATATTCACTTTTAAACTTTGGTGGCATTTCTTGTATGAAGTGAAGATTGATATCTTTACAGACCACGAGAGCCTAAAGTATTTGCTAAATTAGAAGGATTTGAATATGCGACAAAGGAGGTGGATGGAGTTCCTTAGGGACTACACCTTCGAGATTCATTACACTCCTGGGAAGGAAAATGTTGTCGTTGATGCATTAAACAGAAGGGCTCTAACACAAGAAAACTAGATACAAATGCATTATTTGCATCTAATTCATGACTTGGAAGCCTTGGAAATCTCTTATGTTGATGGAGGATAAGAGCAAATGCATGCTTGAACTGGACGGGGTGCAATATGACCTTGTAGATAGAGTTCAATAAGCATTGGAGCTTGATGAAAGCATGAAGCACTATATGGCAGAGACTGTGGATGGGTATAATATTGAGTTTTCCTTTGAAGACGAACTTTGTGGAAAGACGGTCGTCTGTGCATCCTAAAATTTGGTAAATTATAGGAAGAGTTGATGTACGAGGCAAATTTTATAAAGTACTCAATTCACCCAGGGAGCACAAATATGTTTAAAGGACATGAAATTATTTTGGTGGTCGGGTTTGAAGAATGAAATTGCTCTCTATGTGGCAAAGTGTCATATGTGAGCACTAGTGAAGGCCGAATGTCAGAAACCTAGTGGATTCTAAAGTAGGTGTCAATTCTGGAATGGAAGTTCGATGATATTTCAATAGATTTTGTGCATGACTTATCAAGATTGCAACACGAAAATAATGTCATCTAGATGATCATAGTCCACTTGACAAAAGTTTCTCACTTCATTCTAAATCGGAGGGATGATTTAGTGGAAAATATGCAAAATTATATGTTTATAATATAGTCCAATTACACAGTGTGCCCCGTAGCATCTGTAACATCCCCGTCCGTCACATAACATATAACAGAAGGTCCGGTCGGGGCCCGACGCCATATACTACAGACAGTCAAAGGAGTTACTAGTTGAAATCATAATCCAAATACACGCATCCAATCACAGAGTGCATTCTAGCAGAAATAACTTCAAAGGTTAAAATGAACCCAGCCAACCGAATGTCCACTAACATAAAAAGTAGGAATGAATAAACAAATACACAAATAGTCTTGGCCTTAAGGCCTTACATTGTTCAACTCAAATTTAAATGTGTTGCATACATCGGCACACAGGCCGGCCACACATGATCAATAAGATAAACGAGTAATTTGTTTGGCCTTTGAGGGCCAGCTTAGCTATCCTGGGCTCTAGCCCGCTATATCCTGCTTGGCTCGGCTGCACCTGCACAAATCATTCCACCGCAAGGTGGCAAACAATATCAACGGTTAGCATTAGCTGACCAAATTATAACGATCTCACCCCTCACTCGGGGTGGTGGTTCTCCTTCCCTGCAGGCATTAGAATAAAACATATATTATTTATCAAAACGTACAACTTAATCACCATTCCTACAGATGTTGGTGCAAATGCCCAACGCCACGTGCTCTCAGGTAATATTCTTAAAGCACAGGATCACAAGGGTTGCACCACCATTCTCTGTGACGGTTAACAATGTTTGTGCTTTTAGTCTCACAAGGTCAAGGCTAGAGACAATGCCACAGTGCTACAACAAGTCATGTGCTATACACATTGACCACTCCAAGTCGACCGGCATAGGGGAGGGTATAGTTCAGCCATATCCCATGCTCAAATTGTCTGGCTCGCAGGCCTGATGTGGGTCAGCATCCCTTTTTCCTTTTTCGCATGATCCATAACTTTATAAGGATCCTAGGCTAGCACTCATGGCTACCAAAGCTCCGTAATTTAAGCTCACACTCCACAAAACTGGCCCCCAAGTCTTTGAGAGACAGGCCATCACGACCCTCAGGTCTCACAAGACAGGCCTCACAAAATAGCCCATGGGTCTCCCAGAGACAATCTTCAACAAATGGCCACAAGGTTTCCAAGAAACAGGCCTCAACAAACAACACAACGCTCACTGAGAGCTACCGTCGGTGGTAGCGCTATCGCCGCGCAGGAGGGGGATAGACTATCAATTCTTCCCCCCCAAATCGAGTGTTTTCCTGGAGTCTACATCCAGTACTCTCAACGCAGCCATCTGCACACCCCGCGACTCCGAAATCTACGCGATAATCACGGAGTCTTCTCCGACATACAAAACATACAAACATCACCAATCCAGACTAACCTGTCCGGATGGGCTTCACACAACATGCTTATTCCGGATCTAAATGCAAAACTAACAGGGATACACGGATCTACCCATCGGGAGAACCACTTCCACGTGTTCATGGAGTGTCAACCCTCTAATGCCCTAAAGAAGGACTTCACATGTCCAAGGATTAGGATCATTACCCTAGAAGCCCGCTTCGGCGCCATAGGAGAAATTCTAGACAGATGAACACGACCACTATGACTTTGCCTCCGTAGATCATGAAAGTATTTGATTATAAGGGTAGCTAATCACATAGAGGGGGGAGGGGTGAATATGTTATTGCAGTCTTTTCTTGACTCTTTAAAATCTTCTATGACTTATGACCTACTGTGTATACTTATTTCAGTTTTCAATAAAACAATATTCAGCATAGCAAAACACAATACACAGCACACCAGATTTTATAGTGGTTCCCCAGTGTATGGGTACATCCACTGTCCCTCCCCGCCTTTCTAACAGTATGTTAGACAAGGCTCTTCTCCAAAAACTATGGCTCCTCAGAGATTACAACACGATCCCACTGGATCAGTAAGTCTCCACTGAGACTTACAACACTGGCTCACAGCCCTCCATACAGTAATCACCTGACAACCACACACATGCACAAATGCCCTTTACACAGGTTGGGAGAAACAGCCTCACACAGATTCACACAGGAATCCAATCACACAGCCTTTATAATTTAAGCTTTATAATTAGAACTCACACAGAACCTAATCAATCTAGGCCTCACCACAGATCTTTCACAGATCCACTGATTTTGAAAGTATTTGTTGATTTGACTCAAGAGAAATTATTCTCTGATTCAATTTCTTCCTGGGCTAAGAAATTCTCAGCACTATCTTCTTCCCAGCTACAAGGATGACAATCTTTGACTATCTGCTGCTTGTGCCGGAAGTTCCTCAGGACATTGATCCTGTTCTTACTGATGAAGGGAGAATATTCAGAATAAATATCTTCAATCAACTAACCTTTATTGGCAGGAAAATGAATTGCACTTCCTCTCCTTCTGTCTAGAGAAAACTCTGTGCATATATCTTCTTCTTCTTCAATGATCCAGAGATAGATCTTCAGATTTGGCTCAACTTGGATCGTGAATCAACTTCAGCTAGGGTTTGCCTAGACTGATTCGTCTTCCTTAGAGAAATCCTCTATTCTTGTTGTAGCAGATGTTGATTGCACCAGCGAACTCAAAAACACTTCAGATTTTTCAATTGAAGTTTTTGGTTCTGTAACAATGGCGGATGAAGACGACAAACTCCCGCTTCTTGTTTTTTTAGAATGTTAATCAGAATCCGCTTTGATCTTAATCTCGGCTGTTAGTTATAACCCCATCAATTTGTGGGATGTTTGACACGTGTCCCAATTTTAACGGTGGTTAAAACCTAAGCTTAATGATGAGTATAAAAATATACAATTTTGTATAGTATTAATTTTGAATACTTATAAATAAAACCTTAGTTTTTATATATAAAACTAGTTATTTTTGTTATATTTTATTTTTTTATGTTTTATATTTATTTTCTAAGTATTTCTGAATTTTGTATTTTTTTCTTAGGTCACGCCCCTAGGTCACGCCCGTGACCTAGGGCGTGACAGCCCTGTTTAATTCCTTTTATTTTTTGTTTTTGTTATTTAGGAAAATCGGGAAAACTGATGGACACGTCCACGACACGCCCGTGACCCAATGAGACACGCCCGTGACCAATGTTAGCCTATTTCCAGCAAGATGTCGTGTTGTCACCACGCCCCGTGCCGCCAGATGAACCGACAGCCAGACACGCCCGTGACCGAATCAGACACGCCCGTGCCCGCACCGATGTTAGCCTGTTTCCAAAAAGATGTCGCGCTTTCACCACGCCCCGTGCCGCCTGATGACCCGACTGCCAGACACGCTCGTGACACAATTCGACATGCCCATGACCTGATGAAATTCTATCCAAAATTCAGCCCAGCTCGACACATGTCCAGACACGCTGCCCGACACGCCCGTGACCTTGTTACACCCACCGGACACGCCCGTGTCCAGGGGCATGTCGTTTCAAATTTTTTTCTATAAATAGAGGGGCGGAGCTTTGTAAAATTATTCGAACACCAACAACTTCCTTAAGAACTGTTAGGACTCCCCAACTCTCTGACAAAGAACTGGTACTAGCTTTCAAGTATTCCAAGTTCTGTAAGTTGTAATTTTTTTAGCTTTCTTTTCAGCTTTGTAGAAAGTTGTAATAACTTTTTGAATTTATAAAATAGAATGTTTTAATTTCTATTCTGAGTACTTTAAAATTTTATTTTCTGTTTTAGTTTACTTTATTTTCTCATACTATCCCGAATGAAAGGTGAATCTCTGCTTATGTCCTGGATTAAGATAGCAAGAAACTGCTTTTAAAACTATTTTCCAAAACCTTATTATTTCATACTATCCCGAATGAAAGGCGAGGCGAAAGCCTATGACCTGGATTAAGATAGTGTGAAAGCTTTTCAATAGTTTAGATTTTACTACCCTATCCCGAATGAAAGGCAAAGCGAAAGCTTAAGTCCTGAATTAAGATAGATAGGTATATATTATTTTCTGCACTTTATACCGCCCCCATCCTGATAAGAGGCTAAGAACCCTTAGCACTTGGTCAAGATGAGCTCTGGGCTGTATATTATTTTCAATTATTTCAACTCTACTTTCTAGTTATTCTAACTAGGGTTTTCTGTTAATTGATCATATATCAGGTGAAGAGATACTACGTTTTACGTTAACCCGTTTTAAATGCAAGCCTCCCCGGTCGTACTTTCGAGTCAGTGATGCTACCAAAGGGACTCTCTCGTTAAGTTAGGTAATCAAGAAATAAAGTTGTTCTTTAATAGGATGAATTAATATTCTCTCATAGTAATTCTGAAATCAAGGACTACCTTCTGAGTCATTATCTTAATAAAACCACGTATTTATATTTTTCTGTCTTTTGTTTTTAATATAAACTCCACTCCGTTCTTTCGATAAGATAATAGTCCGTTCTAAAAGTAGAATAATTAACACCGATCCTAGGAAAAATATGACCTTGATATTTTCTACAAAATACTATACTCCTATGCGATAGGTACTCTTGTCTTAATCCACAGGATATAAGTAAGTACAAAAGAGATAGACTTATATACGTAAAAGATTATATAACACCAAATTTATCATCTTTAAATCAAAATTTACTTATCAAGCATTTTGGCGTCGTTGCCGGGGATTCATTTATATGTGTTAATATTTGAAAATAAAAGAACGCTATTAATTTTATCTTTTTTTCTTGTTATTTAAAAACCTTAGTTTTTATAAAAATAAAACAAACATAAAATTCACTGAATTTAAAACTTTGTTTTTATAAAAAACCTAACTTTTTATTAACAATTTTATTAACCACTAACGAATTCTAACAAAAACCTAACATACTATTTTAACGTATTTTATATAAAACTTTTCTTATTATAAAACTAGTTTATAATAAAACTACTTTTTATTAAAAAACCTGTTTTATATAAAACCTTATTTTTAGTTATTTTCCTGTTTTAAGTCTTTTCGTTTGTTTGTATTTGTGTGTTTATATATATTTGTTTTTAACTTAGTTTTTTTTAATTGTAACTTATTTTTTTACTTAGTTTTTTGTTTTACTTTTTTTAAATTACTTAGTTTTTTGTTTTACTTTTTTATAAAAATCTTTTTTAGTGTATGACCCGCAGAACTCCATCTGATTTAACTCTTGAATTTGATCCTGAAATCGATCGCACCTTTCGCAGGCGCCTCCGATCTCTGAATCAAGAGCTAGTGTTAAATCTGGAAGAGTCCGTAGGCACCGCACACATACAAGAAATGACAGCAGAGCCACAACAAACGCTAGAGGTGGTCCCCCAAAGGACCATGTCTTATTATGCACGACCCAATTTAGATGACACCGGGTCTAGTATCGTTCGGCCAACAATTGCTAATAATAACTTTGAGATTAAATCGAGTATAATCCAAATGATTCAAAATTCCGTTCAATTCGATGGATTGCCCGACGAAGATCCAAACACGCACTTGTCCAACTTTTTAGAAATATACGACACATTTAAGATAAATGGCATCACTGATGATGTCATCCGTCTTCGCTTATTTCCTTTTTCGCTACGACAAAAGCCAAACAGTGGCTAGCTTCTCTCCCTAGAGGATCTATCACCACTTGGGCTGACATGACCGAGAAATTCCTCACAAAGTACTTTCCACCTGCAAAAACCGCATGTCTGCGTGCGGATATTTCTTCCTTTGTGCAAGGCGAGTACGAGTCTCTCTATTAGACTTGGGAACGTTTTAAGGAATACCTACGCCACATCATGCGTTGCCAGCTTGGCTCCAGGTACAGACATTTTATAACGGTCTGAACACTCAGACCTGACAAGCCATTGATGCTGCCGCTGGATGCACGCTCAATAACAAAACCCCTGAGGCCGCTCAAACCCTGTTTAAGGAGATGGCCATGAATGCGTACCAGTGGAACATGTCGAGTTCACGCCCTAAACAAGCTGGGATCTATGAGCTCGACTCATCTTCAAACTTAGCTCTCCAAGTAGAGTATCTGACTAGGCAAGTGGCGGGGATGAGTGCTTCCTCCGCCTCTACATCTTGGAATCAGCCTAATTCAACTAATAATAATAATGAAGAAGTCGACTATATGGGGAACTCATATAGACCTTCCTATAATCCGAATAATAATAATAATAATAATAATTCTTACAATCCAGGATATAGGAATCATCTTAATTTTTCATGGAGCAACCCCAATAATGCTCAACGCCCTCCAATTGCAAATCCAATTGGATTTGCACCGCAACCCCCACAACCACAGACACCACCACCACAACCGCACCAATTTAGGCCAACCTCGATAGAAGACATATTCACGAAATATGGCAGTATCAATGAGTCCAATATCCAGAACCTGACCGGATCAATTAAAAACTTAGAAACACAAATTGGACAACTATCAAAAATGCTATCAGGACGCCAACCTGGTAATTTGTCAGGAAATACGGAACCAAATCTGCGGGAAACTGTCTATTCCAGTAACCCACCAAGTTGACAAGCCGTCAAACTACAAAGTGGCAGGGAGCTACCACCACCCGTTAGGGTAGAAAAAGAAACTACGGTTAGCCCTCCTACACCACCTCCTATTACGTCTCTGCCTCCTAAACCCCTGAGAATTGTTCTACCTCATGTTGTTATACCTTATCCTTCAAAATTAAAAGATGAGCGAGAAGATGAACAATATAATTTTTTTTAAAAATGCTAAAGCAAATTCAAATCAATATACCTTTCTGCGAGGCAATTGCACAGATGCCTAAATACGCAAAATATTTAAAAGCGTTACTTTCAAATAAAAAGAAACTCGAAGATATTTCGAGAGTTTTCCTTAACGCCGAATGTTCAGCCGTTTTATTACATAAATTACCCCCAAAATTAAACGATCCGGGACGATTTTCCATCTCGTGTCTCTTCGGCAATCTATTAATAAAAGATGTGTTAGCATACTTAGGTGCTAGCATAAATTTAATGCCCTACTCGCTCTTTCAGAAACTAGAGCCCCAACCCAACTAAAATAAGCATCCAGTTAGCAGATCGTTCTATTAAATATCTAATAGGGATAGTAGAGGATGTTCTGGTCAAAATAGATAAGTTTATCTTCCCATAGACTTTGTTATACTTGACATAGAGGAAGACGCCGATGTTCCCATAATTCTCGGTCGTCCTTTTCTCGCAACCTCTCACGCGATAATAGACGTAAGTAACAGTAGACTTCTCTTACGAGTAGGAGATGATGAGGTTACTATCGATATAGATCCCTCTATGAAAAATTCTTTAATAAACGACGATTCCTGCTATCTTGCGGAAGCCTCTTTTGAGGAAAATGGTTTTCCCTTTTCTTGATTTACTTTCAATAACTGTTGAAGAATCGGACTTGGCAGACTTACCCCTTTCACAAGAAATGTCTACCGATGACCCTTTAGAACCTTTTATATCCTTAACTTCTACAACTCTAAAAACCCCAACTTCGTATGAAAAACCACCAACCCTCGAGCTGAAAACACTTCCCGCACATTTAAAATACGTTTTCCTTGAAGCCGAATCTAAACCCCCTGTTATCATTTCTGCCGAATTAAATGATAAGAAAACGTCTAAATTAATAGAAGTGTTAAAACAACATTGTCATGCATTAGCATGACAAATTTCTGATATACAAGGACTCAACCCATCTTTTTGTACGCATAAAATATTTCTTGAAGAAAACCCTTGTAGATCTATCCAGCCCCAATGACGTTTAAATCCTAATATGAAGGATTCGTAAAAGCTGAAGTAATGAAATTATTAGACGCAGGAATTATCTATCCAATCTCAGATAGCACATGGGTTAGTCCCGTACAAGTCATCCCTAAGAAGGGCGGTATAACGGTAGTACCAAGTGCTAATAATGAACTAATTCCAACACGTACTATTACGGGTTGGAGGATGTGCATCGACTATCGAAAATTAAATGATACCACCCGTAAAGATCACTTTCCACTACCGTTTATAGATCAAATATTAGAGCGACTTTCGGGTCACTCATATTATTGTTTTCTCGATGGTTATTCAGGATATTTACAAATCCCTATAGCCCCTGAAGACCAAGAGAAAACGACGTTCACTTGCCCCTTTGGTACTTTCGCCTATAGGCGAATGCCATTTGGACTTTATAATGCGCCAGCTACATTTCAAAGATGTATGCTAGCTATTTTCCGGCAAGTTAGTAGAGGATGTTATGGAAGTGTTTATGGATGATTTCTCCGTATTTGGAGACTCATTCCATACATGTTTAGATAACCTCGCTCGTGTTCTTCAATGCAGTGAAGACACTAATTGAGTGTTGAACTGGGAGAAATGCCACTTTATGGTCCGCGAAGGTTTATTTCTCGGTAATAAAATTTCTTCCCAGGGAATCGAGGTCGATAAGGCCAAAATAGAAATAATTGAAAAACTTCCTCCTCCAACAAATGTAAAATCTATTCGAAGTTTCTTAGGTCATGCAGGTTTCTATATACGGTTCATTCAAAATTTCTCTAAAATAACAAAACCGTTAACTCATTTATTAGAAAAAGAAGCCCCATTTATATTCAATAGCGAATACTCAGTAGCATTCAACATTATTAAGGACAAACTTATCAACTCTCCTATTTTAGTAGCCCCATACTAGTCCTTTCCTTTTTAGATCATATGTGATGTGAGTGATTATGCGGTAGGAGCTGTCTTAGGACAACGAGTAGACAAATATTTTCATCCTATCTATTATGCAAGTAAAACTCTCACATCCACACAAACCAATTACACGACCACGGAAAAGGAACTACTGGCGATTGTATTCGCATTTGATAAGTTTAGACCTTATATAACGCTATCAAAAGTTATAGTTTTTACAGATCATTCTGCTTTAAAATATTTACTGACTAAGGCAGATGCAAAACCCCATTTATTACGTTGGATTCTCTTATTATAAGAATTTGATTTAGAGATCCGAGATAAGAAAGGCACAGAGAATTTAGCAGCCGATCATCTTTCTCGACTAGAGAATGCTGCAATAGATACACTCGTGGAAGCCGACATCGAAGATAAATTCCCTAAAGAAAGTCTCCTCGCCCTCGAAAAGTAAACAAACTCTTCTACTCCTTGGTTCGCAGACTTGGCTAACTATTTAGTAGCCCGAGTCCTTTCAAAAGCTTTTACAATTCAAGAAAAAAGGAAATTCTTTTTGACTTGAAAAACTACTTTTGGGAAGACCCGTATTTATTCCGAGTCTATGTCGACCAAGTAATTAGAAGATGTATTTCGAACGAGGAAGAACTAAAAGTACTATGGCACTGCCACGAAGGACCAACTGGCAGACATTATCAAGCCAACCGGACTACACGTAAAGCCCTTGAAGCAGGATTATTTTGGCTTACTTTATTCAAGGACACTCAACAATTGGTAAGCGTTTGCAACCGCTGCCAACGGTTAGGTAACATTTCCCGTCGGGACGAAATGCCCCAAAATTTTTACTTAGAATGTGAAATATTTGATCTGTGGGGCATAGATTTTGTAGGCTCTTTACCTCCTTTTAAAAATCGTTATATCTTAGTAGCGATCGATTACGTTTCACAATGGGCTGAAGCGCAAGCTTTTCCCACGGCTGACGCGAGAGTCGTCGTTAAATTTCTGAAATCCATATTTTCACGTTTTGGCACGCCTAGGGCTATAGTTAGCGATCGAAGTACTCATTTTTGTAACACCCAGATGACTAAAGTGTTAGCCAAATATGGAGTTACTCATAAACTCGCTACCGCTTATCACCCCCAAACAAGCGGCCAAGTGGAGGTAGTCAATAGAGAACTAGAGCGCATATTAGAAAAGACTGTAGATACCAATCGAAAAGATTGGTCCCTCAAGTTAGATGACGCACTTTGGTCCTACCGTACAGCATTCAAAGCTGCGATCCGTTGTACACCTTATCGTTTAGTATATGGAAAGGCATGTCACCTACCTGTAGAATTAGAACATCGCCCATACTGGGCGCTAAAATTTCTTAACTTAGATACAAACTTAGCCGCCGAATAACGTAAATTTCAACTCAATGAACTTGAGGAATGTCGTGCAAACGCCTATGAAAATAATAAATTTTATAAAGAGCGATCTAATTTTTATCATGATAGAAAAATTAAATTTCCAAAATCTTTTTCACACGGTGATCTTGTCCTACTATATAACTCACGCCTTAAATTATTTCCAGGAAAATTAAAATCCCGCTGGACCGGACCATTTACTGTTAAACAAATCTGGCCATATGGGACCGTTCTTATTTCTAACCCTGAACTACGAACCTTCAAAGTAAACGAGCACCGTTTAAAACTATATTTTACTGGGGACCCTTTTCAAAAAGAACTTGAAACCCTAACACTACTCCATAACCTTGAAATATAAATTCACTTGTATATTTCCATCTTTTATGCTTTTGTATATTCTGTACATATATTTTGTCTTTAATTGTCACTTCATACCTATGCCTAACATAAGTATGAGGGTGCTTTTAGATGCATTTTTTATCACTTTTATGTTATATTTTTCCTTCTAAATAAAAGCATTATTTATTTTATTACTCATTTAAAACAAGTCAAAACTTTCAAAACCATACTATTTATATATATTCCAAAAATCTATGTTGATAAAAATGCAAATTATTCAATTTTCAAATTTACTACTCCTTCTCATAACTAGATAGATATAAATATCCGGAATAAACTTGTAAACCCTACCTTGTAAATTTCATTACAATCGAAGTTATTATTTTAGCAAGCCTGTTTTAATATATCAAAAATACATATATATACAATAAAAGCAAAACATATTATGTTCACCAAACAATTTTAGACTGTAATTATCCTTACTCCATTCTTAACGAAATATAAGAAATACAAACTAGTATAGTTGCTCTCAAAAATTTTTATCCAACTCTTGAATATTTATTTATTTCTACTTGGCATGTTTTCTTACGCAAGCAAGTATCTAGGAGTATGTGCTCCTAGTAAAAGAAAAGATCTTATGTCAATGAGAATAAGATTTCATTCCGTACACATAGGCATCCAATAAATATGAAAAGATTATATGGAAAGGAGTATGTGCTCCTCTAAATATACATTGGATTCAAATTAAAACTCAAGTATGCATTGTATTTTTTGCCATTTTGGAATTACATTCCTTAGCAGCTATAACAATGCATAACTTTGATAAAAAGATGATAGAATACAAAAATCAATCACTTCTACAAAAGCCTATTGTATAGGTAAATTCCACCCTTCCAAAGTTGATATTCTATTTTTGTTTAAAATTTTGAGAGAGCATAAATAATAGGATGTATATTTTCCAATATATCTCGTATAAGATATAGTAATCATAAAGCCAATCTATCCTTGTTATATTTTATTTTAATATGTGCCTACTATTTGTTTTCAAAAACTTTTTATGGTTATAAATTCTAACTCTAGTATCAATGATATATATATACGATAGCATTTAACATTTTATTCACCGGATTTTTATACCTGTTTTATCTTGAAGAATTAAATTGATAGTAAATAGAAATTTTCATAACTTGTAAATATACTCAACTCTATATTTGCTCTGGAATAACGAAATCTAAGTATGGGGGTATTTGATGAGTATAAAAATATACAATTTTGTATTGTATTAATTTTGAATACTTATAAATAAAACCTTAGTTTTTATATATAAAACTAGTTATTTTTGTTATATTTTATTTTTTATGTTTTATATTTATTTTCTAAGTTTTTCTGAATTTTTGTATTTTTTTTCTTAGGTCCCGCCCCTAGGTCATGCCCGTGACCTAAGGTGTGACAGCCCTATTTAATTCCTTTTATTTTCTGTTTTTGTTATTTAGGAAAATCGGGAAAACTGATGGACACGTCCACGACACGCCCATGACCCAATGAGACACGCCCGTGACCCAATGAGACACGCCCGTGACTAATGTTAGTCTGTTTCCAACAAGATGTCGCGCTGTCGCCATGCCCCGTACCGCCAGATGAACTGACTACCAAACACGCCCGTGATCGAATAAGACACACTCGTGCCCACACCGATGTTAGCCTGTTTATAGCAAGATGTCGTGCTATCACCACGCTCCGTGCCGCCTGATTACCCGACTGCCAGACACGCCCGTGACACAATTCGACACGCCCGTGACCTGATGAAATTCTATCCAAAATTCAGCCCAGCTCAACACATGTCCAGACACGCTGCCCGACACGCCCGTGACTTTGTCACGCCCACCCGATATGCCCGTGTCCAGGGGCGTGTCGTTTCAAATTTTTTTCTATAAATAGAGGGGCAGAGCTTTGTAAAATTATTCGAACACCAGCAGCTTCCTTAAGAACTGCCAGAACTCCTCAGCTCTCTGACAAAGAACTGGTAGTAGCTTTCAAGTATTCCAAGTTCTGTAAGTTATAATTTTTTTAGCTTTCTTTTCAGCTTTGTAGAAAGTTGTAATAACTTTTTGAATTTATAAAATAGAATGTTTTAATTTCTATTCTGAGTACTTTAAAAAAAATTCTGTTTTATTTTACTTTATTTTCTCATACTATCCTGAATGAAAGGCGAAGCTCTGCTTATGTCCTGGATTAAGATAGAGTGAAACTGCTTTTAAAACTATTTTCCAAAACCTTATTATTTCAAACTATCCCGAATGAAAGGCGATGCGAAAGCCTATCACCTGGATTAAGATAGTGTGAAAGCATTTCAATAGTTTAGATTTTACTACCCTATCCTGAATGAAAGGCAAAGCGAAAGCTTAAGTCCTGAATTAAGATAGATAAGTAGATATTATTTTCTGCACTTTATACCGCCCCCATCCTTATAAGAGGCTAAGAACTCTTAGCACTTGGTAAAGATGAGCTCTGGGCTGGATATTATTTTCAACTATTTCAACTCTACTTTCTAATTATTCTAACTAGGGTTTTCTGTTAATTGATCATATACCAGGTGAAGAGACACTACGTTTTACGTTAACCCGTTTTAAATGCAAGCCTCCCCGATCGTACTTTCGAGTCAGTGATGCTACGAAAGGGACCCTCTCGTTAAGTTAGGTAATAGAGAAATAAAGTTATTCTTTAATATGTGAATTAATATTCTCTAGTAGTAATTCTGAAATCAAGGACTACCTTCTGAGTACTTATCTTAATAAAACCAAGTATTTATATTTTTCTGTCTTTTGTTTTTAATATAAACTCCACTCCGTTCTTTCGATAAGATAATAGTCCGTTCTAAAAAGTAGAATAATTAACACCGATCCTAGAAAAAATACGACCTTGATATTTTCTACAAAATATTATACTCCTATGCGATAGGTACTCTTTCCTTAATCCACAGAATATAAGTAAGTAAAAAAGAGATAGACTTATATACGTAAAAGATTATATAACACCAAATCTATCCTCTTTAAATAAAAATTTACTTATCACTTAATCAAATTGAGAGCCACTGTAGACTAACGGCGACGTTAATGTCGATTTGCAGCATTTAAATAACAAATCAGAAAATTATTGACTTGTTAACTTTGTTGACGTTAGCATCATTCTGGACTTAGCCAAAATCAAGCAATACTTCAGAAATCCTCAGTTCGACGAACCCAGAGCTCAGCTCGACAAAATCAAGCAATACTCTAGAAAACTTAAGTTCGACGAACTCAAAACTTAGTTCGACGAATCCAGGGCTCAGCTCGACGAAATCAAGCATCATCTCAGAAAACTTCAGTTCGACGAACTCAAAACTTAGTTCAACGAATCCAGAACTCAGCTCAACGAAATCCAACATCATTATAGAAATCCTCAGGTCGACGAACATGTGAAAGATGAGTTCGACGAAATCTGAACATAGCTCGACGAAATCAAAGCTCAGCTCGATGGAAACTGGATAAGCAATACTTCGACGATTCTGGACTTAGAATTTTCTTCAGCTCTGCTAGGTGTTGAGTGGCATTAAGTGAATAGATCATTCTCAATGAATCTGTACTTAGAAATATTTTTGCTCTGCTATGCATTGAGAGCGTTGAGTGTATATCCCTCACTCAACGCTTTTTGCCTTAGCCAAATTCTTCAGCTTTCTGCCTGATGGCGTTGAGAGCGTTGAGTGTATAAGATTCACTCAATGCTTTTATACTTAGCCTGATTTTCTGCAATCTTGCCTTCTTGCTGAAGTTTGGCGTTGACAGACTCAGCATGCGTTGAGTGATGAAGCTTCACTCAACGCTTCTGAACTTAGTTGATTTTCTGGCTTCCACTGCATAGAATTTGACATGATATCCTTGTCTCAATGATTCTGGTCATATGGCATTGAGAGCGTTGAGTGAGCTTGCCTTCACTCAACACTTCTGGACTTTCCAGCCTATCACCTTGAGTCCACCTGTTATTATCTCTTGAACTATATGTCCAATCATTATGACAAAGAACAACCTGTATGCATGAACTTAAACATACATCAAATACAACTATGTGTATACCATTGACCTGTTTGACTTCTTACAAATCTAGGACATTTGGATCAATGGGCCCAATAATCTCCCCCTATTTGAAGAAGTCAAACACCACTTGAGAATTCTTTGTCAATGATATACTCTAACATAAGCAGTACAAACATTATTAAAGCAACAAGAGTTACCACTTATCAAATTATCAAAGCAACAAGAGTTACCACTTATCAATAAATTTACCACATTTTCCCTTGTGCTCCCCCTGCTTTGCTGCATTTTCCCTTATGCTCCCCCTGCATTATTGTATACTACTGCTACAACCTGCTTCTTTATTGTTGCTACTCCCCCTTGCTACTTTGTTCTTATATTACTTCTCCCCCTTTTTGACTTCTTTGAAATAGCACTTAAAAGTCTGTGAAATAGCTTAGGAGTAACATGCTATCTACTCCCCCTATTTGAGAGTAGAGAAGCACCTAGAGCAGAACTTGCCCCCCCCCCTCAATAAGAATAAGTGAAGTTATACCAAATTCAACATACCCAATTCAAATTTGAAGGTGTTGAACTTTGCTTCATCTAGTGGCTTGGTGAAAATATTAGCCACTTGCTGGTCTGTTGGGACAAACTCAAGACTAATATCCTCAAATTCCGCATGCTCTCTTATAAAATGATATCTAATCTCTATGTACTTAGTCCTGCTATGTGATACAGGATTCCTAGCTATAGAGATTGCACTTGTAGAGTCACAAAACAAAGGGCATTTACTTACCTAGAGGTTATAATCCTGGAGTTGATGCTGAATCCACAGCAATTGTGCACAACAGCTTCCTATAGCTATGCATTCTGATTCTGTAGTAGAAATAGATACGCTAGTCTGCTTCTTGTTGTTCTAGGGCACTAGCCTTCTACCCAGAAATTGACAGGAACCTAATATACTTTTCTTGTCCTCTCTGCAGCTTGCAAAGTCTGCATCTGAATAGCCAATTAGCTCAAAATCCATATTCCTATGGTACCATAGGCCAAGATCTGGTGTGCCATTTAGATATCTAAAAATTCTCTTAACAATTGAGAAATGAGTCTCTTTAGGGCATGTCTGATATCTAACACAGACACATGTAGCATACATGATGTCTGGCCCACTAGCAGTGAGGTATAAAAGAGAACCAATTATCCCTCTATACAAAGTTTGATCAATAGGTTTTCCTACCTCATCTTTGTCTAAAGACATATTTGATCTCATGGGAGTTTTCATGGAGGAAGCATTCTCCATCCCAAATTTCTTAAGTAAATCCCTGGTAAACTTAGACTGTGATATGGATAATCCATTGTTTGTCTGTCTTACTTGGAGACCCAAGAAGAACTTAAGTTCACTCATGCTACTCATCTAAAACTTCCCTTGCATAATTTGGCAAACTTCCTGCAAAAGTTATCATCAGTATACCCAAAGATAATGTCATCAACATATATCTGGACTAGGATGATCTTTCCCTTAGATTTACTATGGAATAGAGTCTTGTCTATCTTCCCCCTTGAGAATTTATTTTCAATGAGGAAGCTAGACAATGTTTCATACCAAGCTCCAGGGGCTTGCTTTAGTCCATATAGAACTTTCCTTAGTCAATAAACAAAATCAGGATGGTAAGGAACAACAAAACCCCGGAGGTTGTTCCATATAGACTTTTTCTTTCAAATCTCCATTCAGAAATACTGATTTCACATCCATCTAATAGACTCTGAACCCTTGAAATGCGGCATATGAAAGGAATAATCTGATAGATTCTAGTATTGCTATAGGGGAAAAAGTTTGATCAAAGTCAACACCTTCCTCTTATCTATACCCCTGAGCCACCAGTCTAGCTTTATTCTTAACTATAATGTCATTTTCATCAAGCATATTCCTGTAGATCCACTTAGTTCCAATGACATTATGTCCTTGAGGTCTGGGAACTAGCTTCCAGACCTTACATCTTTTAAACTGGTTCAATTCCTCTTGCATAGCTCCAATCCAAAACTGGTCTTGGTTAGCCTCTTCAAATTTCTTAGGTACTACCTGTGACAGGAAGCAAGAGTACATTGCTGTGTTGAGACATCTGCTCCTTGTCACTACTCCTTATCATGCATCACCAATAATCTGATGGTCTGGGTGATCCCTCAGATGTCTTACTGCTGGAGGCAATATTGCTTCAACATCATGTTCTTCATGATGTTGATCTTCATCTACTTCCTGTGATCCTTATGCTTCCTCTGGAATGCACACACCCTCTTCTTGGTCTTGTATAGTTGGATCATCTTCTTCATTTCTCTTAAGAGTGAGCTTTTTCAACCCTAGTTTAATACTTGTAGAACTAGAAGAAAAGCTTGATAGCTCATTATTAATCATATTTGCTTCATCAAACACTACATTAACTGACTCCTCTACAACTTGACTTGTCAAGTTATAGATCATATAAGCCTTACTATGATTATTGTACCCAACAAATATCCCCTCATAGGCTTTGGCAGCAAACTTAGTTTTATAGGATTTCCCATTGTTGAGTACAAAGCACTTGCTCCCAAAAATTCTGAGATATGTAAGGTTTGGTTTCCTACCCTTCATAATCACATAGGGAGTCTTATTGTGGCTCTTGGTGAAAGAAGCTTTGTTAAGGACATGACAAGCTGTATTTACAGCCTCAGCTCAGAAATGTTCTGGGAGAGAAGTGTCATTTAGTAGTATTCTACCAGCCTCTATGAGAGTTCTATTCTTCCTCTCAGTTATCCCATTTTGCTGGGGTGTTCTCGGAGAGGAAAACTCTTGTTGAATTCCATGATGTTCACAGATTTATGTCGAGCTGAGCTCGACGAAGATCGTCGATCTGAGCTAGTGGAGCTCGACGAAGGTCGTCGAGCGGAAATCGTCGAGATGAGCTCGACGAAGAGCGTCGAGCGAAGCTCGACGATTTTGGAATGATTCGTGTTAGGTGGATGTTTTGCGGCCACTGAGCGGTGAGTTAATTTCAACCCGAGCCATTGCTTGGTTTTGTTGATTTTATCGTGTGGCTGGGATGTACTCTGAGGCCTCTTATGCATACGGATAGAAAGGAGGAAATCATTATTTCATTTTCCTTTCTCTCTCTTCCCGAGTTCTGGAGCGGAAAATTCTCGGCTGGAGCTATGGCTTGCTGACGTTGCTGGAGAAGATCTTGTGGCCGAAAACAAGATCTGAAGCTATAATCGCTGAGGGGAAAGTGAGACGATCATTTCCATCTGCGTAGAAAAGCTGTGTCATGGCTCCAAAGAGAACATCAAGGATAACAATTTTCCTCCTTGGATATGTGAAGTCCTTATTTTATAATGTATATGGATTTCCCCCACAAAAAGGTGGAATGTTGAGGGATTTTCGTTGGGTTGATTCTTGAAATCCCCAAAAATTCTTGCATATAGATCCGAAAATGTGTAGTACGAAATATGCATGTTGTGTGAAGCCCATCTGGACAGGTTGGTTCTGTATTGGTGATGCTTTATTTTACGCACCGGAGAAGACCTCACGTATAAACGAAGTATTTTGTGGAGTCAATGGGTTGTGCCTGTGAAGTGGAGTAACAGGAAGTACTGGAATGGAATTCCAGGAAAAATACCCTCGAAGTTTATGTGTTATATGCTGGCATTGGAGGATGCTGCAGAGTTTGGGTTGAGTTTGGGCGCAGAAAGAGAGCTTCTATTGGTCCCTCCAAGCGATCGCGACAAATGCTAGCACTAACTCCCGCTTTGATTGTGAAGCAAGTCCTTGGTGGATAGTGTGGCTATTGTGATTTGCGAGCTTTTAAAGGCCTTCGTGTCGAACAAATAAGGGGAAGCTGACCCGCGTAGGTTTAGTCATTGAATCGACGATTGGAGCAATGGGTAAAAGCTGAACTGTCTCCGCATTATGGTTGTCTAACATGAGTGCCTGGGTTATTGGTGTTCGTCAGGTTCACATAATGAGAGTCTTGGGCTATACGCCATCAAGACTAAAGTCTCCGGCCGTAGGCCGTGGAGCATGAATGCTCAAAGTTTATCGTTGGGATTGAGACCTTAGAATGGTGGTGGGACCCTGGTTTTCCGGTACACCGATAATGTGCCCTGAGTGCATGGAGCGTCGAGCCGCGTGGTCGATGTTTGTGATATATTGATTGTGCGTAAGTGCACATCATGTAATATATCTGCTTGTGAAATGTTATGCCTACAGGAAGGAATACCACTGCCCCGGGAAAGGGGTAGGGTCGTTATAAATTGGTCAGCTGAATGCTGACCGTTGCCATATTTGCCACCATTGCGGTGGGCTATCCTTGTACAGGTGCTGGAGAGCCAAGCGGGAAATAGCGGGTTGAAGCCCTTGTTGCTGTTGTTGCTGTTCCTCGAAGGCCGAATAAAGATTTTTTTCCCATTTTCATGTATGGCTGGCCTGCGTGCCGATGTTTGTAATACACACCTGTGAAGCTTAACTATAAGGCCTTAAAGCCAAACAATTTGTGTATTTTGTATACATTCCTTGGAGTTATATATAAATGTGGTTATTTATATATATAATGGACATTCATGATTATTGAGTTCAGTAATAAACCCCAAAGCTTCCGCTAGAATGCTCTGAGTTAGGATGCATGTATTAGTTTTTGATATTAACCTGTAATCTCGTCGTCTGTTTGTGGCATATAGTGTTGGGCCCCGACCGAACTTTCTATGATATGTCATGTAACGGATGGGGTCGTTACAATTGGTATCAGCTTGACTTGGTCTTCCTCTTTCGAATTTGTGGTCGAATTCTTTTGTGTGGTGGCGAGCACGTGTAAGTGCGACCCGCTTTAACCGTAAATGAACCTGTTTGTGGAACCTGCGCATTCCTATAATGTTTTTGTTGCTTGTGCAAAGTTGCTAAAGTGTGTCTTGTCCACCTATAGGTGACTCGGAGTGGTGTTGGGTAGTCTGAGCCCCAGCATTCTGATGAGAGTGCGGCACCAGCTGCGGTGCCTACACCTCCTCCTTATGCGAAGACAGTACATTTAGTTGTTGAGGCGCTGTTTGCAATGATTCATGCACAACCTAATGGGCAGGCGCAGCCTGCAAGGGTACCAGAATAGGTTGTTGTAAGTCTAGAACCTGTTGAGGCTGTTGTTGATCCTCGAGTTGAAGCAGTTTATGAGCTTCAATCCTCCTACGTTTACGGGTGTGGGATCCCCAACGCAGGCGGAGGATTGGTTGTTGCGCGTCAAGCGAATATTGACGGCGATAAGGACGGAGGAAGAACAGAAAGTCACCTTAGCCACCTTCTTGCTGGAAGGAGAGGCTCGGACTATGGTGGGACGAGATAGAGTTGCACCACTTAGCGGGCAGACAACTATCTGAAGTCTTGATAGAGGAGTTTTCGAGACTGTTCCTAGCAAAGCACTTGCCATCGGCTCAGCGCATCGCCATGGAGAACGAGTTCCAGCATCTCACTCAGGGAGAAAGTAGTATTGACACCTACTTACATGAGTTTACCATATTGGGATGCTATGCGGGGTCTATCTTTACTGACAAACAGCGTAAAACCAATCGGTTCTACGAAGGGCTGTAGGATGAGTTGAGATTCCTGCTCTCGAGTTCGGTGAACCAAAGGTTTCAGGCATTGGTGCATACGGCGTGTGTGTTGGAGAAGGATATGAAGCGGGTACAAGGCAAGAGGGACTTGGCTATGACAAAGTCCGAGTTCAAAGCGCCGCGTCCTGAGAAATCAAACTACCGAAGGAAATGGGGCAAGAGATCCAAGTCTTTTGGACAGGCTCCTTCTACAGTTGCGTCGGGGGCAACTTCGAGGCAAGAGTCTCGCACCTATTATACATGTGGTAGGGTGGGGCATCTAGCCCGTGACTGTCGGGTTGGTCCGCCAAAGGTTGAAAAGAAGACAGGAGCATCATATGCGGAGAAGAGAAAGGTAGTGGTGGAGTCCTCTGCATCCCGGGCGCAACCCCGAGTGTATAATCTTGGCCAACAGGAAGGCCATAAAGCAAAGTGATGTCGTCACAGGCTTTGTCCTGATTCGGGACTATCCTGCGAGAGCACTGTTTGATACGGGTGCTTCGCATTTATTTCTATCTGTGGACTTTGTGTCACGAATCGGAGTGCCGATTCGTATCACAACAAATAGTGTAAATGTGTTGAAAGAGAGAGTTAGACCTGATTTACTCTAGAGGGGGGGGGGTGAATAGAGTTAGTTAAAAAAACTTTTGCTGTTTAAAAAATAATTAGAATAGAAAGACTAGTGAATACCAAGATTATCAGTAAGAAAGAAAACAACCTAAGTAAAACTAATCTAACACAAAACACAGATCTAAGCTATCACAGCCACAACAAGAACAAAGAGAAAAGGGCAACCAGACAACACAAGAACTTTTATAGTGGTTCACCAACCAGGGTACATCCACTCTTCTACCACCCTGGTAGGAATCCACTAACAGATTTTGATCAGGTGACTGCCACCTTTGAGCTTTTGATCAGGTGTTCAAAAACCAATCTCAAGTCTTTTAATCAGGAGACTTGCAAACTAGACTAACTTTTGAAGGGAGTTAAAACCCAGTACAATGGGGTGGGAAAGAAGATGATGTTAGTCTTCTCTTTTCTCAAAAACAACTTGAGAAGATTTTGTGGATCCTTGTTGGTGCCAAAGCTCCCCCTGAGATGTTGAAGGTTCAGGAAGACTGGAGCTTTGCTTCAGGGTGTAGGTCTTCAGTTTTGATTTGTCAATGTTCAGGAATCTAGTAGACAGATGTTGAATAGAATGTTTCTGAAGATTCCCAAATCTGAAGATGAAGAAGACTCTGGATATTTGATGAATGTTCTTCTTCAGTCTTGAGTATTGATAGGGATAATAGCATTGAGAGAAAACGAGAGAGTTCGGGATAGATAGTGAGTTCTCCGTATTGTATACTTGAAAAAAAGAGAGATCTCTTTTAATATTCTCAGTCAATTATTATCCCTTTGAAATTTGAATTACTGCCTTAAATGCTGACTAATCAGGAGATTACAAACGGCTGGAATAAAACATTAATGAGTTTCCCCAACTGTCCTTAATAAAATAAGCAAGTAAATATCCTGATGAATACCATAATTAATGCAGCCAATAACGGATATATTCAGAGGAATATATGCATTAATTACTCAGGAATAATACTGCTAATAAATGTGGAAATAAAGGATCAAAAGGAGAGGAAAAACTCATTCTGGAGCCGGGACAGAAATCGTTGACCTCTGAACAGAATTCGTCGACCTGAGATCCAAGATCGTCGACCTAAGAATGCCAGTTCGTCGACCTGAGAATTTGTCTGGAGAAAACTAAACGTCGACCTGAGCTTGAATATCGTAGAGCTCAGCTCAGAGAATTAACTCTGAGTTCGTCGATCGAAGATCGACAATCGTCGAGCTGACTTCGAAGAATATCGAACTAATCAAACTGTCTTCTGATATCTTCTAAATCTGAGTCTTCTGAGGTCCTCTGTTGGCTGGTCCAAGAAGGTAGAACTAAAAAGGACTTAGCCTAAACTCTAGGACTACTAATCATGACCTTGGCTATACAAGGTGGGTCAGACTCAGCCTAACATGAGTGAACCTAGCCCAAATCTAACTAGGGATCCAACAGGTGTTGTTACTGAATGGATGTTTAATGCATGCAAATAAGACTTGCTATGTAGAAGTACGGATAGGAAGTTGGGATTTCGGATTGGACGCATCTGTGCTGCTGATATCGGAATTTTATGTGATTTTTGGTATGGACTAGCTTTAGGAGCAGCATGCCTTTATTGATTGCAATTCAAAGGAGATCACACTGGGATAGAATACCGAGCTTGAGACTAAATTCGCTGGTATGAGAGGAGCGAGCAGGATCTTGATGTCTGCTCTCCAAGTCGTCAATGATGTTCGGAAAGGCGCAAAGTTATTCTTCACGCTTATTCAGGCTGTTGAGCCAAAGGCCAGTGTGAGTGACGTTCTGATAGTATCAGAGTTTGCTGATGTGTTTCCTAAAGATCTTCTTGGGTTACCGCCCCAACGGGAGATAGACTTCGCTATTGAGTTGGTGTCAGGTGCAAAACCTGTGGCCCGCTCAGCATATCGTGTAGCGTCAAAGGAAATGGCGGAACTGAAAGTTCAACTACAAGAGTTGCTGGAACAGGGATACATACTCCCAAGTATGTCACCTTGGAGCGCACTTGTTCTCTTTGTGAAAAAGAAGGACGGTATTCTACGGTTGTGTATTGACTATCGTGAATTGAATAAGTTGGCGGAGAAAAACAAGTATCTAATTCCACGGATAGATGACTTGTTTGATCAGCTAGTGAGATCAACGGTCTATTCTAAACTTGACTTAAAATCTGGTTACAACCAGTTGAGGATTCGGGAAGGTGACATTCCCAAGACAGCGTTTGGAACACGCTACGGTCATTATGAGTTCACTGTAATGTCGTTTGGGCTATGTACTGCGCCATCAGTGTTCATGGATCTAATTCACCATCAGTGTTCATGGATCTAATTCACCGAACGTTCCGAGAGTACTTGGACTTGTTTGTGATCGTCTTTATTGACGACATATTAGTGTACTCTCAATCTGAAGCAGATCATGCGAACCATTTACGGATGGTGTTGCACACCCTGAGGCGAAACAAGCTCTACGCCAAGTTCTCAAAGTGTGAATTTTGGTTGTCATCAGTGTTTTTTCTTAGCCATGTGGTGAGTGGAGAGGGAATTGCGGTGGATCCGTCGAAGATAAGAGCCATACGGGAGTGGCCAGTGTTGTCTTCTGTGGCCGAAATCAAGAGTTTCATTGTATTGGCGGGCTACTACAAACGTTTCGTAGAAAACTTCTCACAGATCGCTTTGCCTCTTACCACATTAACGAGGAAGGATCAGAAGTTCGTTTGGATGCCAGAGTGCATGCGATCTTTTGAAGAGTTGAAGAGTCGTTTGACCACGACGCCTGTTTTGACGTCTCCATATAGTACAGACAGCTTTGAGATTTATAGTGATGCATCAAGGAGCGGCTTAGGCTACGTTCTTATTCAATTTGGAAAAGCGATAGCGTATGTTTTGTGATAGTTGAAAGAGCATGAGCGAAACTATCCCATCCATGACTTGGAATTGGCGATAGTGATTTTTGCACTTAAATTGTGGCGTCACTATTTATATGGCGTGAAAGTAGATATATTCACGGACCATAAGAGTCTAAAGTACCTATTGGATCAGAAGGATCTCAATATGCGACAACGAAGGTGGATGGAGTTTCTCAAGGACTACACCTTTGATATTCATTACACTCCCGGGAAGGGAAACGTTGTCGCAGATGCCTTGAGTCATAGAACTCTGACAAGGGCAAATTGGTTGCAGATGCATGATGAGCGTCTGATCTAGGAGTTGGAAGCATTAGAGATTTCTTGTGTTGACAAGAATTCCACAACAAATGCTTGCTTGAACTGGACGGAGGTACAGGATGACCTTGCACACAAGGTTCGGCGAGGAACGGAACTTGATGAAAGCTTGCAACACTATACAGTAGATGGGTCAAATGGCCAATTCTTCTGGGATGATGGCCTTTTGCGGAAAGATGGTCGTTTGTGCGTCCCAAGTATGGGTAAGCTAAGAGAAGAATTGATGTATGAGGCTCACTTTATGAAATACTCAATTCACCAAGGGAGCACAAAGATGTACAAATACATGAAAAAGCTGTTCTGGTGGTCGGGTTCAAAGAAAGACATAGCACAATACGTGGCTAAATGTCAGGCATGTGCCTTAGTGAAAGCGGAATACCAGAATCCTGGAGGTTTCTTGAAGTCACTACCGATTCTGAAATGGTAGTTTGATGATATTTCAATGGATTTTGTGCACGGTTTGCCGAGATCTCAACGCGGTAATGATTTGATTTGGGTGATCGTAGACCGGTTGACTAAAGTCGCTCACTTTATTCTGAACAAGAGCAACGATTCAGTGGAAGTCTTGGCTAAGCTTTATGTTGAGCAAATCGTATGATTGCATGGTGTTTCACGTAGCATCGTAAGTGATTGAGACGGGCGCTTCACTTCGAATGATTGGAGGCCAATCCATCAGTTGTTGGGGACAAAGTTAACCTTCGGTACGACCTTTCATCCACAAACGGATGGCCAGACTGAGAGGACCAACAGAACAATGGAGGACATGCTCCGAATGTGCACCTTGGATTTCGGGAAGAGATGGGAAGATAATCTCTATATGGTAGAGTTTGCCTACAATAATAGCTATCAAGCTAGCATAAATATGGCACCGTTTGAAGCTTTGTATGGTAGGAAATGTCGTACACCATTAGCTTGGGCGGAAACATGCGAATCAAAATTATATAAGCATAAAGAAGTCAAAAAAGCTAATTTGACGATACGCTCTATCCGGGAGAGGCTACTGATAGCTTAACATAGGCAAGCAAAGTACTACAATGACAAGCATTGGAATGTGGAATTCGCGGTGGGCGATTGGGTATATTTTAAAAGCAATCCATTCAAAGGCGTGTCTAAGATTCGGCGCTTGAAAAAGTTAAGTCTGAGGTATCTTGGTCCGTTTGAAGTGGTGGAGCGAGTTGGAGAAGCTGCCTATCGGCTAGCTCTTTCGGCAGAATTTAGTGGATTGCATGATGTGTTCCACATATCCGTGCTTCGGAAAGCCGTGAAACATCTAGCTCAGGTAATTGCGAATGATCGCATACCGGTCGAGTCTGGGCTAACGACGAAGGTTAGGCCCATCCGGATTGAGGATACGACAGTTAAGAAACTGCAGAACAAGATAATCGGGATGGTCAAAGTCTGGTGGGACAACTGTGGTCGTGAGGAGCTAACATGGGAGCGGGAGCAAACCATGCGTGCTGAATTTCCCGAATTATTTGTATAAAATGTTGTAACATTTCTTTGTTGAAGAAAATATATTTTATAACTTCTTTGTTGTTGTATTCGGGTGTTGTATACAAATTTCGGGACAAAATTTTTTTTAAGGAGGAGAGGATTGTAACACCCCAAAACTTACAGGAATTCGTCGACCTGGGCTCGACAAAGATCGTCGAGCGGAGCTCGATGAAGATCGTCGAGCTCAACGTCGACCTGAGCTCGACGAAGATTGTCGAGCTGAGCTCGACGAAGATCGTCGAGCTGAGCTCGACGAAGATCGTCGAGCTGAGCTCGACGAAGATCGTCGAGCTGAGCTCGACGAAGATCGTCGAGCTGAGCTCGACGAAGGTCGTCGAGCGGATATCCTGAGCTCGATGAAGATCGTCGACCTGAGCTCGATGAAGATCGTCGACCTGAGCTCGACGAAGATCGCCGAGCTGAGCTTGACGAAGGTTGTCAAGAGAATATCGTCAAGCTGAGCTCGACGAAGAGCGTCGAGTGGAGCTCAACGATTTTGGAACGATTCGTGTCAGGTGGATGTTTTGCAGCCACTGAGCGGTGAGTTAATTTCAACCCGAGCCGTTGCTTGGTTTTGTTGATTTTATCGTGTGGCTGGGATGTACTCCGAGGCCTCTTATGCGCAGGCGGATAGAAAGGAGAAAATCATTATTTCCTTTTCCTTTCTCTTTCTTCCCGAGTTCTGGAGCGGAAAACTCTCGGCTGGATATATCTAGGGCTTGCTGAGGTTGCTGGAGAAGATCTTGTGGCCGAAAACATGATCTGAAGCTATAATCGCGAAGGGGAAAGTGAGCGATCATTTCCATCCGCATAGAAAAGTTGTGTCTTGGCTCCAAAGAGAACATAAAGGGTAACGATCTCCCTCCTTGGACATGTGAAGTCCTTATTTTGGCATGTGCATGGATTTCCCCCGCCAAAAGGTGGAATGTTGATGGATTTCCATTGGGTTGATTCTTGAAATCCCCAAAAAGTCTTGCATATAGATCCAGAAATGTGTAGTACGGAATAGTCATGCTGTGTGAAGCCCATCTGTCTGGATTGGTGATGCTTTATTTTGCACACCGGAGAAGACTCCGCGTATAAATGAGTATTTTGTGGAGTCAGTGGGTTGTGCCTGTGAAGTGGAGTAACATGAAGTACTAGAATGGAATTCCAGGAAAAATACCCTCGAAGTTTGTGTGTTATATGCTAGCACTGCAGGATACTGCAGAGTTTGGGTTGAGTTTGGGCACAGAAAAAGAGCTTTTGTTGGTCCCGCCAAGCGATCGCGACGAACGCTGGCACTAACTCCCGCTTTGATTGTGAAGCCAGTCCTTGGTGGAGAGTGTGGCTATTATGAGCTGCGAGCTCTTAAAGGCCTTCGTGTCGAACGGATAAGGGGAAGCTAACCCGCATCGGTCTAGTCATTGAATCGGCGATTTGAGCAACGGGTAAAGCTGAACTATCTCTGTATTATGGTTGTCTTACATGAGTGCTTGGGTTATTGCCGTTCGTCAGGTTCACATAATGAGAGTCTTGGGATGTATGCCATCAAGACTAAAGTCTCTGGTCGTAGGCCGTGGATCATGAATACTCAAAGTTTACCGTTGGGATTGAGACCTTAGAACGGTGGTGGGACCATGGTTTTCCGGTACACCGATAATGTGCCCTGAGTGCACGAAGCGTCGGGCCGCGTGGTCGACGTTTGTGATATATTGATTGTGCGTGAGTACACATCTTATAATATATCTGCTTGTGAAATGCTATGCCTGCAGGGAAGGAATACCACTGCCCTGAGAAAGGGATAGGATCATTATAAATTGGTCAGCTAAATGCTGACCGTTGCCTTATTTGCAACCATTGTGGTGGGCTGTCCTTGTGCAGGTGCTGGAGAGCCAAGCGGGAAATAGCGGACCGAAGCCCTTATTGCTGCTGCTGCTGGCCCTCGAAGGACGAATAAAGATTTTTTTTCTTATTTTCATATGTGGCCGGCCTGCGTGCCGATGTTTGTAATCCACACCTGTAAAGCTTAACTGTATGGCCTTAAGGCCAAACAATGTGTATTTTGTATACATTCCTTGGAGTTATATATAAATGTGGTTATTTATATATATAGTGGACATTCATGATTATTGAGTTCAGTAATAAACCTCAAAGCTTCCGCTAGAATGCTTTGAGTTAGGATGCGTGTATTAGTTTTTGATATTAACTTGTAATCTCGCTGCCTGTTTGTGGCATATAGTATGGAGCCCCGGTCGGACCTTCTTTGATATGTCATGTAATGGATGGGGTCGTTACACCATATAGGGGTATGGCTGCTTGGATTCACCTGTAAGAAATAAATCACTTATCCTTAGGACCCAAATTCTCATTAGTTCCTAGTGTATGTTAGGCTTAAGATGAGCATGCCTGTCTGCAGCTCTTCTAACAGGTAAGTGTACATTAGCTCTCTGTACACTATTGTTGTGCCAGCAATCAATGGCATAGTGGCCCACTTTGCCACAACACCAGCACTCAAAGATGTTGTACCTCCTTTTAAGGGCTGGTTTAATAGCATTGTTGTCAGTAGCTCTTAGTCTAGCAGGTACAGCAGCAGACTTTTTCTTGAGTGCTGCGGCTGGTACACCAAACCTAAATGGTCCAGGATGGGCCATTTGAACCTCCTTATGGGTTGCCTTGTATCCACTAGCACCCTTTCCATTCCTACCACCATAGTGGTGAACATCTTTGTTCTTCCTTTTGTAATTACCAGCACTAGTATTCCCTTTGAAGCTATCCCTTTCCTATCCTTTTGGGAGGAGAAGGAATCTATCAAAGGCAACACAGTATATGGCTTTGAAAACTTAGCCACTAGCTCCTCCTTTTGGAGCTTACTTTCTAGATTTCTGATAAACTCATTCTTAAAAGTTATAGTGCCCATCTGAATAAAAGTAATGTTCTTCAGCTGGCTAACTTCCCTAATTTTCTGTTCTAGCAAAGTTGTTGTTTCAGAATGCTGGGAAAGCATCAAGCTTTAGAGATGCAATCTCCTGAGCCTGCTGTTTGGTCAACAAGCTTACTCCTTCTGAATGCTTCCAAAAGTTTGTCATATCTTTCAATTATTTGATCTTTGTCTTCCTCAGATTCAGATCCATCTTCATCTCTTAATGAAGAAGAACTTGAATCTGAACCAGTCACATATTTGGACTTGGATGAAGAGTTGTATGAAGAGTGTACCTTAGATGGTCCAGGATGATCCTAGCAGGATTCCTCATGTGATCTTGTCATCAGCCCAATGTAGGCTTCATCATCCTCTTCTGATTCTAATGAGGAAGACTCAGTCCAGCTTTTTTCCCTCTTAGCAATGAAGATTTTCTCCTTCTTGCTTCTCTTATGGTGATGATTCTTTTCACTAGTTTCTTTCTTCTCAGAACAATCAGCCACAACATGACCTGACTTGCTGCAACAGAAGCAAACAATCTTTTTAGAAAAATTCTTACTAGATTTTGGATCATACCTGCCCTCTTAGGAGGGTTTCTTCTTATTTCTGTAGTAGTCCTCTTTGTGCTGGAAGGAAGAGGTAGGTTTGCTTCTCCACCCCTTCTTTTTCATCAGCCTCATAAACTGCTTTGAGAAAGCAGCAAACTCCTCATCAGACATATTACAGCTTGATTCCTCTTGATTTGAATCTTCTGACTCAGCTGGCCTTCTTAGGGGAGAAGGATTCTTCTCCTTGCTCCTCTTGGAGCTATCTACCTTAAAGGCCACAGAAGTTTATTTGGCCAGACCTCTGCTAGTCTTCTCTTCCTCCTTCCTTGTTGTCAGTTGCATCTCATATGAAAGTAGCTTACCAAACAGTATAAATGGTGGAGTATCTGCAAGCTTTTCCACTTCTCTAATGGCACATATCTTAGTGTTCCAGTCTCTAGTAAGAGACCTAAGAAACTTATCATTTAGCTCATAATTATTAAAGGCCTTGTCATAGGTCTTTAACTCATTGACTATCCTGAAGAACTTTTCATAACAGCTAGTTATGGTCTCCTCCTTGATCTGTCTGAAAGCTTCATACTCTTGATTCAACATTGACTTTCTATCATCTCTCACTTCCTCAGTTCCTTCCATATACACTATCAAGGTGTCCCACATTTCCTTTGAGGTCTTGCAGTGCACCAGTTTTTGAAAGGTGGAGTCATCTATGACACTAACTATGATGTTTTGTGCCCTCTTATCCATTATTGCTAAGATGACTTTATCCTTAGTCATTTTAGTGTACTTCTTTGGAGTCTCAAGATTTGCATCAAGGACAGATATCTTCATTGGGATGAAGAGTCCTTCTTGAACAATGATATAGATCCTAGGATCAGATGCTTCCATGAACAATCTGACCATTTCTTTCCATATACCATAATTTTCCAACCTGTAGAGAGGAAGTTTCATGGATCCAAGCTCTTTATGATTCTCTACTGAATCCATCGTAACCTTCTGACAGCTACCCTGGAGATCTCCTCAGACTGTTAAGTCTTTTCTTGAGTAACCTTCCTTTGATATCACTTGAAATTATTTTATTACAAGTGTAGTTAATCACCTAGAGGGGGGTGAATAGGTTATTACAATCTTTTCTTGAGTCTTTAAAATCTTCTATGACTTATGTCCTACTGTGTATACTTATTTCAACTTTCAAGAAAACAATATTCAGCACAGCAAAACACAATACACAAGCACACCAGATTTTATAGTGGTTCTCTAATGTATGGGTACATCCACTGTCCCTCTCCGCCTTTCTACCAGTATGTAAGACAAGGCTCTTCTCCAAAAAAATATGGCTCCTCAGAGATTACAACACAATCCCACTAGATCAGTCAGTCTCCACTGAGACTTACAACACTGGCTCACAGCCCTCCACACAGTAATCACATGACAACCACACACAGGCACAAATGCCCTTTACACAAAATAGCCTCACACAGATTCACACAGGAATCCAATCACACAGCCTTTATAATTTAGGCTTTACAATTAGATCTCACAGATCTCACACAGAGCCTAATCAATCTAGGCCTCACCACAGATCTTTCACAAATCTATTGATTTTGAAAGTGTTTGTTGATTTGACTCAAGAGAAATTATTCTCTGAGTCAATTTCTTCCCTGTGCTAAGAAATTCTCAGCCCTATCTGCTTCCCAGCAACAAGGATGACAATCTTTGACTATCTGCTGCTTGTGCTGGAAGTTCCTCAGGACCTTGATCATGTTCTTGCTGATGAAAGGAGAATATTCAGAATAAATATCTTCAATCAGCTAACCTTTATTGACAGGAAAATGAATTTCACTGCCTTTCCTTCTGTCCAGAGAAAACTCTGTGCAGATATCTTCTTCTTCTTCAACGATCTAGAGATAGATCTTCAGATTTGGCTCAGCTTGGATCGTGAATCAACTTCAGCTAGGGTTTTCCTAGACTGATTCGTCTTCCTTATAGAAATCCTCTGTCCTTGCTATAGCAGGTGTTGATTACACCAGCGAACACAAAAACCCTTAAGATTTTTCAATTGAAGTTCTTGGTTCTGTAACAATGGCGGATGAAGACGACGAACTCCCGCTTCTCATTTTATAGAATGTTAATCAGAATCCTTACTTTGATCTTAATCTCAGCTGTTACTTATAACCCCGTTGATTTGTGGGATGTTTGACAAGTGTCCCAGTTTTAACGGTGGTTAAAACCTCAGCTTAATCAAATTGAGATCCACTGTAGACTGACGACGACGTTAATGTCGATTTGCAGCATTTAAATAACAAATCAGAAAATCGCCGACTTGTTTACTTTGCTGACGTCAGCATCATTCTGGTACTTAGCCAAAATCAAGCAATACTTCAGAAATCCTCAGTTCGACGAAATCAAAACTCAGTTCGATGAAACCAAAGCTCAGCTCGATGAAATCAAGCAATACTTCAGAAAACTTCATTCGACGAACTCAAAACTTAGTTCGACGAATCCAGGGCTCAGCTCGACGAAATCAAGCATCATCTCAGAAATATTCAGTTCGACGAACTAAAAAATTAGTTCGACAAATCAAGAACTCAGCTCGATGAAATCAAGCATCATTCCAGAAATCCTCAGGTCGACGAATAGGTGAAAGCTGAGTTCGACGAAATCTGAACTTAGCTCGACGAAATCAAAGCTCAGCTCAATGAAAACTGTATAAGCAATACTTCGACGATTCTGGACTTAGAAACTTCTTAAGTTCTGCTAGGCGTTGAGTGGCGTTGAGTGAATAGGCCATTCTCAATGAATCTGGACTTAGTAATATTTCTGCTCTGCTAGGCGTTGAGAGTGTTGAGTGTATATCCCTCACTCAATGCTTTTTTTCCTTAGCCATAATCTTCAACTTTCTGTCTGATGTCGTTGAGAGCGTTGAGTGTATAAGCTTCACTCAACGCTTTTATACTTAGTCTGATTTTTTGCAATCTTGCCATCTTGCTGAAGTTTGGCATTGACAGAATAAGTATGGCGTTGAGTGATGAAGTTTCACTCAACTCTTCTGGACTTAGTCAATTTTCTGGCTTCCACTGCTTAGACATTGACATGATATCCTTGTCTCAACGATTCTAGCCATATGGTGTTGAGAGTGTTGAGTGAGCTTGCCTCACTCAATGCTTCTGGACTTTCCAGCCTATCACCTTGAGTCCACCTGTCATTGTCTCTTGAACTATATGTCCAATCATTATGACAAAGACCAACCTGTATGCATGAACTTAAACATACATCAAATACAACTATGTGTATACCATTGACCTGTTTGACTTCTTACAAATCTAGGACATTAGGATCAATGGACCCAACAGATCCGAACTCGCTTCACGATTCTGAGTTCCGAATCTCAAACGGCGGTGAGATCTCCTTTCCGGCGCTGCTCCTCCTCCAAAAGATCCGGCCAAGTTCTCAACTCCAAAGGAAAATGAAGTGAAACGGCCGAACTAGTACTATAAACAAAGCTATTGTCGCGTAGTACCTAACTACCCCCGTGCGGTACCATTAAATAATGCCTCGATTCGAGTGCAACCGCCCAGGACATCCAATCACAGGCTGACACGTGGCCACACTGTTACAGTTTCGGTCTCACTGGCATTAGGATGCTAGCTCAACGTAGTAGCTAGCAATGGTTACGACGCGATCCCCCTTGCTACTGCCCCGCGATTGCTACTACCTCCTCGCAGTAGAAACCCAAGCGCTTTGAAAAGTTGCGTAACTTCCGAGTTTATAATACAAATGAGCTTGACCCTCGTTGTCAACCCACAATCAATCGGCACCTGATCCGCCGTAACCACTTGTGCAGGCTCTTGCGCCGCTTTGCGCAACACAGATATGTGGAATACGTCATGCAGACCACTAAGCTCTGTTGAAAGCTTCAATCGATAAGCGGATTCACCAACATGCACCAAAACCTCAAACGTCCCAAGGTATCTCGGACTTAGCTTTTTCAACCGACAAATCCTTGACACACCCTTGAATGGTTTGATCTTCAAGTAAACCCAATCGCCCACGGCGAACTCAACATTTATGTGTTTGGCGTTGTAATATTTAGCCTGTCTATCCTACGTTTTCAACCACCGTTCCCTGATCATCCGAACAATAGAAGCCTCCTCCTCAATATCCTTCTGCTTATACAACTTTGACTTGCCCGTCTCCAACCAGGACCACAGAGTACAACACTTTCTACCATATAGGGCCTCGAAGGGCGTCATTTTAATACTTGCTTGGTAGCTATTGTTGTAAGCGAATTCGATCATATACAAGTGATCCTCCCACTTTTTCCCCAAATCTAGGACGCACATACGAAGCATGTCCTCCATTGTCATGTTTAACCTCTCGGTCTGACCATCTGCCTGCGGATGAAAGGTCGTACTGAACTTCAGTTTGGTACCCAACAATTGATGTACCAGTCTCCAGTCATTAGACGTGAAGCGCCCATCTCAGTCACTCACGATGCTACGGGGCACACCGTTCAGTCTTACAATATTATCCACATACAATTTTGCCAGTTTCTCCACCGAATCATCCTTCCTATTCGGGATGAAGTGCGACACTTTTGTTAAACGATCGACGATCACCAAGATGGTGTCGTTTCCCTTCTGCGATTTTGGCAAACCATGCACGAAATCCATAAATATATCGTCGAACTTCCATTCCGGTATATGCAAACACTTCAAGAATCCTTCGGGCTTCTGACATTCGGCCTTCACCAAGGCACAAGTATGACATTTTGCTACATATAATGCTATGTCCTTCAGAGGCAACTAGAACAACTTTTTTATGTCTTTATACATCTTCGCGCTCCCTGGGTGAACCGAGTACTTGGTATAATGAGCCTCGTACATTAGTTCTTCCTGTATTTTACCCACCTTTGGGACACACAAACGACTGTCTTTCCACAACATTCCATTATCAACCTTAAACTGGGCATTTGACCCTTCCAAAGACTCAACCATGCATTGTTAAATGTTGTCGTCCAACTCCAAAGCCTGCCGAATCCAGTCGGCGAGGTCATATTGTACCTGTATCCAATGCAAACGCGCGTCAGCACTAGACCTTCTATCAACACAAGAGATCTCTAAGGCCTCCAAGTCTCGAACGAGACGTTCGTCATGCATCAATAACCAATTTGGCATGTGTAGGAGCCCTGCGACTTAACGCATCCACAACCGCATTACCTTTGTCAAGGACATAATGTATCTTTAAGGTGTAGTTGTAACACCCTCATCCGTCGTATGGAATATAACAGAAGGTCCAGCTGGAACCCGACGCCATATACCACGGACAGTCGGAAGGGTTACAAAATAATACCAAATACTCAACTACTCGTCCTAACACAGAGCATTCTAGCGGAAGCTTTTAAACGGTTTAAGAGAACCCAGAATTTGCACAACCACGGCATGAATGTCCACTATACCACAGGAATGAAATAAATCAAATACACAAAAGAGTACATGACTTTAAGGCCTTACAAATGTTCACTTGACAATATAATGTTTTACATACATCGGCTCACAGGCCGGTCACACAAGACAAAAGTAAACAACGGTTCGCTTGGCCTTCGAGAGCCAGCCCAGCAACTTGGGATTCAGCCCGCTACTTGTAGCTTGGTTCCGCAGCACCTGCAAACCACATTCCACCGCACGGTGGCAAACAAAGCAACGGTCAGCTAAAGTTGACCAAATTATAACGACCCCACCCCTTACTCGGGACAGCGGTGCTCCTTCCCTGCATATCATTAGCCCAGCTAAATAGAAAAGTGCAAATATATATTTCGCCACAGGTGTAGGCTCGCTCGGCCAAACACCCCGTGCACTCAGGGCACATTCTTAGTGAATCCGGTCAATTCCATGGCTTCACCACCACCCTCAGGATGGCAAACATTGTGAGCATTTTTGAGTCTTTCCGACCGCAGTCCAAGACTCCCGACTATGCAAATGGCCAGTTCCACTTAAGAGCCTCTAGCACCGAACCGCAAAGCCCAGGTCCGTTTCCACCGGCCTGTTGCTCACGCCGCCTTGTCACTTTTAGACGTACGCGTGGGCCAAGCTTCACCCGGAGCCTAAAACATTTCAAAACATCACATAACCCAGTTATGTTCAAGGCTGGCTCCCCGGCCGCCAAGTTAGCAGAATCACGTTTCCGCCCAGTTTTTCGGGTGCACCTTGGAGTTAATCCCCAAGGATCCCTGCTGCAATCTACCGCGTAGAAACCCGAAAACAGCGCACGGAGTCTTCTCCGACTATTCATGCAATGTAACATCACCGATCCAGACAAACAGGTCCGGGTAGTCTTCACACACAATGCCTATGCCCGTACTTCGATTCCGGACTCTAAACAAGGGGGACTTCACATATCTACCCCAAGGAACACCGCGCACTCACCGCACACTCGCGGGAGCGGGTTTCCCATGTAGAAAGGAAGATGACTTCACATGTCCAAGTTGAGAATCGTTACCCTTGAAGTCTGCTTAGGCTCCATGAAAAACTAGTCGGATGAAAGGCTTCGCAAGGGAATTCTCTCCACGGATCTGGTCTCGGTTCTCACTTTCGTGCTCCGATGCTCCGTCGGCGGCCGGATTGCCCCCTTCCTTCTTCCTTGCTATCTTCTCTCTCTAACTTCTTAAAAAGAGAGAGTTTAGGATGAAATGAGGAATTAAACCTCTAATCTCGGACTAAACACAAGCAGGAACTCATCTGAGCCGTTAGATCTTATTTAAAGAAAACGAACGGCTCAGATTAACCTGAAATTCCTTAATCTTGGGCCGAACAGGGCCTTGCACATGGCCGTGTCCCAGGCCGTGTGTCTCGATCAAACACTAATATAGAGCACAGAAAAGGACACGGGTTGGGACACGCCCGTGTCCCAACCTGACACGCCCGTGTCGGGTCCTCGACACGCCCTTGACCAGGGGACGTGTCATGAATAACTGCCACGCCAACCGTCACGTCGCTTGGTGGACACGGGTGGCGACACGCCCGTGTCAGATGTGACACGCCCGTGTCAGACAGTACACGCCCGTGTTCCGGGTCGTGTCCCTCAGTCGACACAGGACCAAACTTCCAGAGGAGTACACGGCCATGTGACACGCCCGTGTCACAGACCGTGTGCCTGACACGCCCTGTGACACGCCCGTGTCACAGGCTGTGTTCGAGCACTCAACGCTCGTTGACCTCAACTCGACTACCCGAGCACGACACGCCCTGTGACACGCCCGTGTAATAGGCCGTGTTCACCCTTGCTAGACACGAACTTGGCTCAAAACACCGTCTGGTTCACTTCTGAGTTTTGGGGCATTACAAATCTCCCCCCCTAAAATTATTTCGTCCACGAAATTATGTAAAAGTACACAAAACTACTTAAAGATTACCTGCGTGAAATAATTCGGGGTATGCATCCAACATAGTCTGCTCTCGTTCCCAAGAAAGCTCCTCTCGTCCGCAGTTATCCCAACGTACTTTAACCATTCAGATTTCCTTGTTGCGGAGCCGTTTGACTTCAAAGTCTTCAATGCGAACTGGCTTGACCTTGTGTTGGTACCCTAGTTTGGATTTGAGTTTAGTCTTCTCATTTAGTCTCTTGACCCAAGATTTATCTATGGTCAAAGGTTAGTTGTTTAGTTAGATTGCTCTAGTTGTAGAGTTGTCACTTATCCAGATGAAAATTTGGTTATGTTGTTTTTGGTTCGACTATGGTCGAACGCCGCTCGACTATCGTCTATCAACTGTTCGACGATCGTCTATCAGTTGGTCAACTATCGTCAGTCAGCAGATCGTCTATCTCTGAGTTAGTTCAACTCTCGTTAGCTCGACGTTCTGTGGTATCTGCCTCGTCGATCGTCGAACCCCGCTCGACTTCTTTTTGACCAAACAGATTTCTTGATAGTTCGATTATCTGCCTTGGATAGTTCAACTATCTGATAGCTCGACTATCTGTTTGATAGGTCGACTATCTATTCTGTTTAATAGTTCGACTATCTGCCTTGATAGTTCAACTATCTGATAGCTCGACTATCTGTTTGATAGGTTCGACTATCTGTTTTGTTTGATAGTTCGACTATCTGCTTGGATAGTTCAACTATCTGATAGTTCGACTATCTCCTTGGATAGTTCAACTATCTGATAGCTCGACTATCTGTTTGATAGGTCGACTATCTGTTCTGTTTGATAGTTCGACTATCTGCTTGGATAGTTCAACTATCTGATAGTTCGACTATCTGCTTGGATAGTTCAACTATCTGATAGTTCGACTATCTGTTTGATAGGTCGACTATCTGTTCTGTTTGATAGTTTGACTATCTGCCTTGATAGTTCAACTATCTGATAGCTCGACTATCTGTTTGATAGGTTGACTATCTGTTTTGCTTGATAGTTCGACTATCTGCCTTGATAGTTCAACTATCCGATAGCTCGACTATCTGTTCTGATAGTTCGACTATCTGCTGTGGTAGTTCGACTATCTACTTTGATAGTTCGACTATCTGTATCGTTCGACTATCTGTTCTGATAGGTCGACGATCTCTGTGCTTCGGTCGACGATCTCCGAGGGTCGTTCGACGTTCTTCTGTCTGCCTTTAGTAATTTTGTATTCCTTCTGTTCTTTGATTTAATTCCTGTTTATTTAGCATATTTTATTAAAGATTATTTCATTGATTTTGTGCATACATCTCAAGGCAATCTTTGCCCCATCCTTTGTGCATAAGTCAAGCTTTATCTGACAAAGTTTTTTGTCTTATTAGTTGAAATATCTTTTTGCTTTATTCTGTCATGCTGTCCTTTATAGCCGTTAGACACAAAAGTCTTCTTTGGCCGTAAAGAGTTTAGTCTGATGTGACTTTCTTTAGTACTCCTTAAATCAGATTGGATTTGCAGCTTCTTAGAAAGCGTTATCCCTTTATAGCATGTCTGCCTGCAGGATATGTTTTGTTTTGTGCTATTTGCAGCCCAGATTGCAGATTTCAGAAGAAGACAAAGTTAAAAAAAAGTTTAGAGTCGTTGCAAAGGACAATATATAAAGTGCTTTCAAAAGACAGCAGACAACAACAACACACAGATATACAAAGATAATAGAGATACACAGATTTAAAGCAAGAAGAAATATACAGCTTTCAGTCATTGATACATTCAACTGAGAAGATCATCCTTCTTCAACTCTCTCTTCTTCAATCCTGAGTTCATCCTGCTGCCAGGAACATTCACTCAGTGCCTCAAGAAGAGGAAGAACAAGAAGAAAGAAAAGCTATAGAAGAAGAACAATCATTCTACAATCAAGAGTCTTCTTCAAGCTGCTCCTTCAAGAACTTCAAGACAGTTCTCTGTCTCAAGTTCAGAAGAGTTCCTGCACCCTGAAGCAAGACTTCTTCCTGGATATTCTCTAAGCCAGGGGGAGCCTTGATTCTTTAGAGCTTTCTAGCTCTGTGCAATCCACTAGCTTCTCTAATCTGTTTTAACAATAGAGAAGAAACTTTAACTCTCTCAACCTCCTATATAAAGGGTTATTACTCCCTTCAAAAGTGAACCTTGGTGGCAGGGCACCTGATCAAAAACCTGTGTTGGATTTTGAGCTCCTGATCAAAAGCTCAAAGGGTCTACTTGATCTACCTGAAGCAGATCAGTTGGTAGCAGGGCACCTGAACAAAAACCTGTAGTGGATTCCTACCAGGGTGGTAGAAGAGTGGACGTACCTATTTAGAGGAAACCACTATAAACTTCTTGTGTCGTCTGTGTTGCTTCATTTAATTATTGCACTGTGGCTGTGAGTAGAAATAACTAGGATTGCTAGTTGCTGTGATAGGACCAAAGCTCAACTGTAATTACAGTTAGCTTTCTCTAGTGCACTTCACTTTGTGTTAGGCTCTAGGGTTTCAAATATCTATAAACTCATTCTGCAAATTAACTCTAAGAGAGTTGAGTAGGGTGTCATAATTTTTGAATACTCTATTCACCCCCCCCCCCTCTAGAGTTGTATCTATCCTCACTTTCAATTGGTATCAGAGGGAGGTTGACTGACTGTACAGGCTAACACCTGAGTCACAAGATCTAGATAGATACCAAGCTTATAGATATTCACTTCATGGCCCAGTCCAAGGATTACTCTAGCACCAGACCTCCAGCTTGCAACTTAGCTAAGTTTAACATCTAGAAGGCAAGAATCAAATTATATATGAACTCTATTGATGAAGACATTTTTTCTTCTATTTTGATAGGATCTCCAACACCTCCTGCTGCAGCCACTGCTACAACATCTACAAATCTCAGTGCAGTGCCTCCTCCAGACTACAATAATGCCTACAAGAAGGCAAAGATAGCTGATGCCAAAGGTATGAACATTCTGGCTCAGACTATGTCTGATGAAATCTTCCAAAAAGTGGATGATTGCACCTCTGCAAAAGCCATGTGGGACTCACTGAACCAGATTGTAGCTGGTTCAGCTGATGAAAGAAAGGACAGAAGGTCCAACCTTATATCTCAGTATGAAAACTTCAAGAAGACTGAAGCCGAATCAGTTGAAGCCATGTACACCAGGCTCAGCTCAATCATCAATGAGCTGAGAACTCTTGATAAGGAGATTACATTGACAGAGGTCAATGATAAGATACTGATGTGCTTCCCCAGCACATGGGATCTCAGGATCTGGCCTATCAAGGAGGCCAGAAGTACAACTGAAATCTCAACTGAAGCTCTCCTTGGCAAGCTCAAGTCTTTTGAGCAAGTTCTAAAGACCAGGGAAGCTGAGGCTGAAGCCAAGACTCCAACTCCAACAAGGAAAGAGCAAAATCTTGCTCTCAAAGCTGCTGATGCTTCTGAAGGAAGCCAATCAAATGAGGAGGTGATGGCACTCTTTGCCAAAAGGTTTCTCAAGATGGGCAGAAAGGACTTCAGAAAGAAGTCTTCAAGATATGAAGATAAACCAAGATATGACAGATCTCCTGCTAAAGAAATTATCTGTTATGGTTGCAGGAAACCTGGACACATTTTAACAGAGTGTCCAGAGGAAAAGAGCAAAGAAAAGAGAAAAGAAAAAGAACATCACAAGAAGCACTCCAAGTCCTCCTCCTACAAAAATAAGAAGAAGGAGAAAGGATTTGTTGCTGAGACCTGGAGTGATTCAGATGAGGAATCTTCCTCCTCAAGCTCCAGTGAAGATGAGGAAGAGAAGAAGGCAAAGGAAATTTGCCTAATGGCAATTGATGCCTGCAGCAACCACTCAGCTGTAGAGAGTTCTGATGATGATGAAGAAATGCCTACAGAAGATCAGGTATTATCTTCTTATGATTTTTCTTCTGCTGAATTTAAATCTCTTTGTTTAGATTTAATTAGTTCAGAAAAAGAAATTAAGGAACTTAGAAATAAGTTAGCAGAATCAGAAATCCTCTCCATTGAAAATGCTAGGTTAGAAGCAGAACTCACTAAGTCTAGTGAAGAAATAAAATTTCTTAAAAATGAACTAGCTAAATCAAAAAGATTAGAAGAATCTCTAAATGGTAGAAGCCTTAAGTTGCTAGAGATCACTAGCATGACAAACACTAGGTCAGGCAATAATAAGCTAGGCTTAGGAGCCTCATCAAGTGAACCCCCATTGGTTCTTAAAAATCATCTTTCAACTCTAGTAAATTTTATTTCAGCTGATGGAATAAAGAATACTGAGCAAGTAAATCTAGTTAACAAAGCCTTAAATAAAGCTAAGAGAGAAAAGAGAAAACAAAAATTTAAGGAGCTACAAAAAGCGTCGAACGCTGCTCGACGATCGAAGGCTCAATGGTTGAACGATGCTCGACGATCTGAGCATCGATCGTCGAACGATGATCGACGAGTTCAATATGATTTTCAAAATTACAACCAGAACCATAGAAATCCTAAGATAAATAGAAACACTAGGTTTGTGGACCCATTAACTGCTTGGAGTATCCCACCTAGGAGATCTTACCTTTTAGGATATAAATCCCAACCTGCTTATTCTTTTATTTCAAGTTTTCATTATGTGAAGAATAATGGACCCAAGGTTGTCTGGGTCCACAATGTCTAACTGTTTAATTTGCAGGTGAAGACCTATCCATATACTAAAGATAAATGGTATTTGGATAGTGGCTGTTCCAAACACATGACAGGAAACAAAGAAAATCTGTCAAGATACAAGGCCAAGCTTGGACCAAAGGTGATCTTTGGGGATTCCAGCTGTGGTCAAACTGAAGGATATGGTAGGACTGCCATTGGAGCAGTAACTTTCAAAAGGGTTGCATATGTAACTGGACTGAAACACAACCTTATCTTAGTAAGCCAGTTATGTGATGCAGGATATCAGGTATCTTTCACTAACACTCTCTGTAATATTACTTTAAATAGTAATGTTGTGTTAGTAGGTATTAGACAGGGTAATATTTATTTATTAGATTTTAACTCAACTCATTCTGAAATCTGCTTATTTAATGAAGTAACAAATAACAACACCTTATGGCATAAGAGGCTTAGCCATGTTAACCTCAAGAACATATCTAGGTTATCTAAATACAACCTTGTTAGAGGTTTACCTTCTTGCCCCTACAAGAAGGAGAGCCTATGCAAGGCTTGTCAATTAGGCAAGCAAACCAAAAACTCCTTTAAATCTGTAAATAAAAGTGATTCTCCTAGAATCCTGTATCTATTACATTTGGACCTTTTTGGCCCAATAAATGTACAGAGTTTAGGAGGGAAGTTTTACACTTTAGTAGTTGTAGATGACTTCTCTAGGTTCACTTGGGTGTTCTTTTTGAGAACTAAGGCTGATAACTTCAAAGTTCTTACAGATTTTCTGCTATGAGTGCAGACTGAGTATTCTACTCATGTTGCCTTGATCAGAAGTGATCATGGTACTGAGTTTTATTCTCTTCTCATGCAAGAATTCTGTGAGAAAGAAGGTATTAAACATAGCTTCTCTGCTCCTAGAACTCCCCAACAAAATGGGGTAGTGGAAAGGAAGAATAGAACCCTGATTGAAGCTGCTGGAATATTATTGGCAGATGCTAACATGCCTCTTTATTGGGCAGAAGCTGTTAGCACAGCTAATTATGTCCTGAACAGAAGTCTTATACACAAGCTTAAGAGTAAAACTCCTTATGAGTTGCTTAAAGGAAAGAAACCTAAAATTAATTATTTTAGAGTATTTGGTTGTGTAGTATACATTCATAACAATAACAAAGAATACCTTAGAAAGTTTGAAGCAAAAGCTTCAATGGAAATTTTTCTTGGATATTCCCAAGTAAGTAAAGCTTATAGGATATTTAATAAATCAACTTCTAAAATTGAGGAGTCTGTACATGTTTCTTTTGATGAATCTCAGATGTATTACAAGGAGAAGGAAACTACTCCTTCCTCAAGTTCATTGCAGGTACCAGAATCTAATAAAGATATCATTCAAGAGATTCTCCCTCTATCAACTCTTCATATCACTGACTCAGATAGTGATGAAGACTTTGCAGAAGTTGTTACTGTACCACCAACAGTTGATCCAATTCCTCAATAGGAATTAATCCCAACTGTTGTTGAAGATCACATCCCACCTGCTGATCTTGTCACACTTAGAGATCATCCTACATCTCAAGTGATTGGAGACATATCAGCTGGTGTACAAACAAGACATCAATTAAGACAGGATGTGATGCATGCTTGTTTCCTTTCACAAATTGAGCCCCTCACCATAAAAGATGCTGAGCTAGATCCCCACTGGATCATTGCTATGCAAGAGGAACTCAATCAATTTGAAAGATGTAAGGTATGGACTTTGGTTCCAAGACCAAAAAGCCAACTGATCATAGGCACCAAGTGGGTGTTTAGAAACAAGTTGGATGCAAATGGAATTATTGTAAGGAACAAAGCTAGGCTTGTAGCTCAGGGCTACAGACAGGAGAAAGGTATAGACTATGACCAAACCTTTGCTCCTGTTGCAAGGCTAGAGGCAATAAGGATCTTTCTAGCCTATGCAGCCTATATGAAGTTTAAGGTCTTTCAGATGGATGTCAAGAGTGCATTCCTAAATGGTGAGCTAAAGGAAGAGGTATTTGTTGAACAACCTTCTGGGTTTGTCTCTTCAACTCAGCCCTCATTTGTGTACAAGTTGCAAAAAGCTCTTTATGGACTTAAACAAGCACCAAGAGCCTGGTATGAGACTCTAGCTAGTTTCTTGTTAGAGCACAACTTTGTTAGGGGAGTAGTTGATAGAACCCTCTTCGTTAAGCACCACAAGGACACAATCCTGTTAGTTCAAGTATATGTGGATGATATTATTTTTGGCTCCACTAATCCCAAACTTTGCAAAAAGTTCTCTGACCTGATGCATTCTAAGTTTGAGATGAGTAGTATGGGTGAGCTGTCTTACTTTCTTGGTCTCCAAGTAAAGCAAGATGTTGATGGCATCTTCATCTCCCAATCCAAATATGCCAAGGAATTGGTAAAAAAGTTTGGGATGGTTGATGCTTCAGTAATGCATACACATATGGCTACTAATGTAGTTATAGATTCTGATGATCAGGGTAAGCCAGTTGATCAGAAAAACTATAGGGCCATTGTTGGTTCCCTGTTGTATTTAACTGCAAGTAGACCAGATATAATGTTTGCCACATGCCTATGTGCTAGATTCCATGTCAACCCCAAGGAATCTCATTTGATTCTTCTCAAGAGAATTTTGACATACCTGAAGGGATGTCCAAATTTAGGACTATGGTACCCAGCTGAATCAGAATTTGAGTTAATTGGATACTTTTATTCTGACTATGCTGGTTGTAGAGTTGACAGGAAAAGTACCTCAGGAACTTGTCAGTTCCTGGGAGAGAGATTAGTTTTTTGGTTCTGTAAGAAGCAGGCTTCTGTCTCAACTTCAACTGCAGAGGCTAAATATATAGCAGCTGTTAGTTGTTGTTCACAGATCCTGTGGATTCAAAACCAGCTTTTGGATTATGGGTAGACACACAAGAACACAAAAATCATGTGTGACAGTACCAGTGCTATCTCCATTGCACAAAATCCTGTGCACCACTCTAGAACCAAGCATATTGAGATTAGACACCATTTCCTGAGAGATTGTGTGGAAAAGAACAAGATCAGTCTTGAGTTCATATCCACTGACCTTCAGAGAGGTGATATTTTCACCAAGCCCTTAGATGAACAGAAGCATCTGTTCTTTTTGTTTCAACTAGTCATGATTAATGGAAAATACTAAGTGTGACTTCTGCCTTTTGTTGAAATCTGTTTGAAGATCGTCGAACGACGTTCGATGATAGTCGAACAGGTCGAGCCTATCGTCGACCTACGGGCAACGACAGCTTATTTGTTTGTGAAGACAGAAATAGTCGAACGATTGATCGACTACTCTGCTTCAGGAAACGATCGTCGAACGACCGTTCGACCATCGTCTCCAGTATCTGTTAAAATAGATCGACGATTGCTGTTTTAATATAAAACCGATGGTCGACCTAGGTTAATAGATCCTTCTATTTGTAGTCGTTGGAGCTCGTCTTTTCGTATTCCGTCTTTCTGTTTGAGCTCTGCCTAGCTCTCTCTGCCATTTCGCTTTCGTCGTCTCTCTCGTCTTCTCCAACCTAATCAATGGCGATTGCTCCAGCTCTTCTGTCAGTGATGAAGTTCGATGCCGGCTTCAGCGTAGATTTTGACTCCTTCAGCGCCTGTGATTCTGAGATAGTAGAAATCCTCCAGCTCTGCAAGGAACAAGGACTGGAACGGCTAATGTCCACAAGGATCAAGATAAACATCCCAGAGATTAAAGAGTGGGCCCTCACTTCGTCTTCTAGTGACGAATCTATGACTGGGACGATTGGCGGCGAAGAGGTAAGCTTGACTCCTGCCGTATTAATTGATATTTTTGAATTACTGAATGGTGAAGAGGAATATGAACAAGATACTCCAGAGTTTGGGAGGATGTTGATCGAATTAGGACATGCAGAAGGCATTCCTTCTAAATTGCTAAAGGTTAATTTTCCGTTAAGGATAAAGTTCTTGGCTGAACTAGTTGGAAAAGTGCTTCTGGGCAAGCACTCTGCTCATGATAACATCACCAGGCAACAGTTTGCCTTGATGTGTGCAATAGTAAATAAGAAACAGATAAATTGGGCAGGAATTATGTTTGACTTGATCAGAAAGAAGAATAGCAAGAAGGAAGTAACCCTGGGTAGGGTACTTGGGATATTTCTAAGAGAGAAATATCCCCAACTGTTGGTTACAGTCTCAATATCCATCAATGCCAGTAAGAAGATGGATCCAACATTGTTTGTTAAGTGGAAAAGGAGCTTTCAGAAGCCTTCTCCAGCAGGGGTAGCTCCAGTTGTGTATGAGAGCACAAGGACTGTTTCAGTCACTCCCCACCTACATGAAGCAGGCTCATCCATTCTCTCTATTCCATCCACCTCCTCTGTATTACCATCTTCCTCCACATTGCCATCCACCTCTGCTTTACCATCTACTTCAATTGAAGTTCCATCTACTTCAATTGAAGTACCATCTACTGCCTCTCTTCTTCTTGACTCTTCCTCTATTCTCCATCCTTCACCTCCAGCATCACCACTTCCTTCTCATCTTGCTAGGATTTCTCATCCTAGTTTTGATTTATTGGTTTCTGAGCTATCCACTCCTTCTCAGTCACTAATTCCTCATTCAAATCATATTGATCTTCCTGCATCCACCCATCAATCACCAGTTCACACTCCATCTCATCAGGAGAACACCATCCCTGATGATCATCCATCTACTGTGATTCCCCCACCATCATTTGAAATCACACCAGCCTTCATTTCAAACAAATTGGAGCTAATTACTCCTTCAATCAAAATCATGATTGAAGAAGCAATTGCCCCTCTCGTTTCTTCCATCTCTACCTTGTCATCCTCCATCTTAGCCCTCTCTAAGTCTGCTGAGCCATCTTAAGTTAGGGGCCTGACTTTAGTTTCTACTGAAATCAGGCAGGGGGAGATGTTCGAGGAAGATGCCTCAGGACTGCCCCTTGTTTCTCGTCCAGCAGAGCCCCAAGCTGAGATTCAAGAAGTAACAGCAGTTCCAGTTGACATTGCAACATCTTCTGCAGTTCCAGCACCAATTCAGAAGCCTTCCGATATCATAATGGAAGCAGAATTTGTTTTCAAAGTATGCCTTGAAGAAGCTTCTACTCCCTTAGTTGCTCTATTCCTAGAAGGAGTCATTACCTCCTTTCTAGATGACTTGTGGGAGTTAGGAAATTCTGAAGAAAATCCTGAAGGTAATTCATTTACTCAATTCCTTGACATATTAACAGACATGCTAGTCTGTGAATACCTAAAAGGGATGTTTCAATTTCATTTAGCAAATCTGTGTTCCTGATACTACAGATCTAGTGAAATAAGTTCAAGCTGCTCAAGAACCTGCTCAACAACCAGCTCCAGAACCAGTGCAAGAACCTGCTATTCAAGATCATGTATCTTCTCCTCCAGCTCAGGTAGTTGTGCATGATGAACTGGTCCTCATGACAGTTGCAGTTGAGATAGAAAAAGTTTCAGATGTTCAAGAAGAAAAGTCTACAGTCTGGGATGACACCCCAGGACTAGATCTGAATACTCTTCTGGCACAGGATGCCTTAGAAGAAGAGAAAGAGAAAGCTGCATTAAAAGACAAAGAAAAAGCTGTGCAAGAGGCTTTTGATCCTTATGATCAACCTCTATCATCTCATTCTGAGGATGAGGATGACTCTGATGATTCAGAAGAGTCTAAGAAGAAGAAAGCAGCTAAAAGGAAAAGGAAAGCTGTTGCTCCTCCTCCTCCTAATCCTGATCATGATATTCCTTATTATATACTGAAAGAGATAGATCCCAAATCCAAAGAATATCAGCATTGGATGGGATTTTCCAAAAATCAACAAAAGCTGCGAAAGAAAAGTAAAAGATATGATAGTCCAGCTCCAAAGTGGACCCCTAGAGGTCCTCCTCCTCCACCTCCTAGTGCAGGAGCTTCTGGAAATATGTCTGCAAATCCTTCAGCCCTGTCTGCTAGATTCACTCCATCTCAATCTCATCAAAGAAAAAGCAATCCAGGATATCAAAGCAGATCCCAATCTGGATATCAAAGGCAAGAAGTTGATACAAGAGAGCAAGTAAAGGAGATAGTATATCAGAAGCCAACTTTTTCTCCTCCTCCTTCTCCCAAGAGAAGAGCATCACCTTCCAAAGAAACTAAAAGCATATCTTCCTCAAAGCCAGCTCAAGCAAAGAAAACTGATTCAAAAGGTAAAAGGATTATTTTCTCTGAAAAATCAAGTAAAAAATATGCTGAGTTTGCTCCTCCAGCTTCTTTAGTTATTCAAGAAAATAGAGAGCCAGCTGCAAGCATGCTAGAACTATCTACAAAATTCAGAACTGTAAAACCTCTAGATCCAACTTGTGAAAATGAATATGAAAGTCAAGAGCTTAATCTTGATTTCAGGATGGCTATATTTCTTGAACTAGTTGGATCAGCCCAGATCAGAAAAGCCAAAGCTGAAGGAAAAGATATTACAGGCTTAACTACTATGTCTAAATTCAGAAAGAAGGAGCTAGACAAATTCCAGGTTAGACCTGAGGTTTTTGATCCTTCAAAATATATGAAAAAGCACCCTTAAGCAGTAGTACCAAGAACAGGAGAATCTAGAATTATTGGAGAACAAGATTTAAAGATATCAAAGAAAGAATCTTTAGATCCTTTCAGAAAAATTTCTTTTCTTCCTGGTTCCTCTGTATCAAAATCAAATTCTGATGCTTCTTAAGTTTCATTGATTGACAGTTGTTTATTTGTCTGTTTGATTGATGCTATTTGCTGCTTAGATATTTCCTTTCCTGAATTATATTTATTTCCAGTAGTTTGTTTTGCTTGTTTTGTTTTGAGAGACTTAACCCAAATAGGGGGAGATTGTTGGTACCCTAATTTGGATTTGAGTTTAGTCTTCTCATTTAGTCTCTTGACCCAAGATTTATCTATGGTCAAAGGTTAGTTGTTTAGTTAGATTGCTCTAGTTGTAGAGTTGTCAATTATCCAGATGAAAATTTGGTTAAGTTGTTTTTGGTTCGACTATGGTCGAACGCCGCTCGACTATCGTCTATCAACTGTTCGACGATCGTCTATCAGTTGGTCGACTATCGTCAGTCAGCAGATCGTCTATCTCTGAGTTAGTTCAACTCTCGTTAGCTCGACGTTCTGTGGTATCTGCCTCGTCGATCGTCGAACCCCGCTCGACTTCTTTTTGACCAGACAGATTTCTTGATAGTTCGACTATCTGCCTTGGATAGTTCAACTATCTGATAGCTCGACTATCTGTTTGATAGGTCGACTATCTGTTCTGTTTGATAGTTCGACTATCTGCCTTGATAGTTCAACTATCTGATAGCTCGACTATCTGTTTGATAGGTCGACTATCTGTTTTGTTTGATAGTTCGACTATCTGCTTGGATAGTTCAACTATCTGATAGTTCGACTATCTCCTTGGATAGTTCAACTATCTGATAGCTCGACTATCTGTTTGATAGGTCGACTATCTGTTCTATTTGATAGTTCGACTATCTGCTTGGATAGTTCAACTATCTGATAGTTCGACAATCTGCTTGGATAGTTCAACTATCTGATAGCTCGACTATCTGTTTGATAGGTCGACTATCTGTTCTGTTTGATAATTCAACTATCTGACTTGATAGTTCAACTATCTGATAGCTCGACTATCTGTTTGATAGGTCGACTATCTGTTTTGCTTGATAGTTCAACTATCTGCCTTGATAGTTCAACTATCTGATAGATCGACTATCTGTTCTGATAGTTCGACTATCTGCTGTGGTAGTTCGACTATCTGCTTTGATAGTTCGACTATCTGTATCGTTCGACTATCTGTTCTGATAGGTCGACGATCTCTGTGCTTCGGTCGACGATCTCCGAGGGTCGTTCGACGTTCTTCTGTCTGCCTTTAGTAATTTTGTACTCCTTCTGTTCTTTGATTTAATTCCTATTTATTTAGCATATTTTATTAAAGATTATTTCATTGATTTTGTGCATACATCTCAAGGCAATCTTTTCCCCATCCTTTGTGCATAAGTCAAGCTTTATCTGACAAAGTTTTTTGTCTTATTAGTTGAAATATCTTTTTGTTTTATTCTGCCATGTTGTCCTTTATAGCCGTTAGACACAAAAGTCTTCTTTGGCCGTAAAGAGTTTAGTCTGATGTGACTTTCTTTAGTACTCCTTTTATCAGATTGGATTTGTAGCTTCTTAGAAAGCGTTATCCCTTTATAGCATGTCTGCCTGCAGGATATGTTTTGTTTTGTGCTATTTGCAGCCCAGATTGCAGATTTCAGAAGAAGACAAAGTTCAAACAAAGTTTAGAGCCGTTGCAAAGGCCAATATATAAAGTGCTTTCAAAAGACAGCAGACAATAACAACACACAGATATACAAAGATAATAGAGATACACAGATTCAAAGCAAGAAGAAATATACAGCTCTCAGTCATTGATACATTCAACTGAGAAGATCATCCTTCTTCAACTCTCTCTTCTTCAATCCTGAGTTCATCCTGCTGCCAGGAACATTCACTCAGTGCCTCAAAAAGAAGAAGAAGAAGAAAGAAAAGCTATAGAAGAAGAACAATCATTCTACAATCAAGAGTCTTTTTCAAGCTGCTCCTTCAAGAACTTCAAGACAGTTCTCTGTCTCAAGTTCAGAAGAGTTCCTGCACCCTGAAGCAAGACTTCTTCCTGGATATTCTCTAAGCCAGGGGGAGCCTTGATTCTTTAGAGCTTTCTAGCTCTGTGCAATCCACTAGCTTCTCTAATCTGTTTTAACAATAGAGAAGAAACTTTAACTCTCTCAACCTCCTGTATAAAGGGTTATTACTCCCTTCAAAAGTGAACCTTGGTGGCAGGGCACCTGATCAAAAACCTGTGTTGGATTTTGAGCTCCTGATCAAAAGCTCAAAGGGTCTACTTGATCTACCTGAAGCAGATCAGTTGGTGGCAGGGCACCTGAACAAAAACCTGTAGTGGATTCCTACCAGGGTGGTAGAAGAGTGGACGTACCTATTTAGAGGGAACCACTATAAACTTCTTGTGTCGTCTGTGTTGCTTCATTTAATTATTGCACTGTGACTGTGAGTAGAAATAACTAGGATTGTTAGTTGTTGTGATAGGACCAAAGCTCAACCTTAATTACAGCTAGCTTTCTCTAGTGCACTTCACTTTGTGTTAGGCTCTAGGGTTTCAAATATCTATAAACTCATTCCGCAAATTAACTCTAAGAGAGTTGAGTAGGGTGTCATAATTTTTGAATACTCTATTCACCCCCCCCCCCCTCTAGAGTTGTATCTATCCTCACTTTCACCTTGGTTGTCAACCCATTATCAATCGCCACTTGATCGACCGCAACAACCTGAGAAGGCTCTTGTACCACCTTCCGCAATACCGAAACGTGGAATACATCGTGTAGTCCACTCAATTCCACCGACAACTTCAATCGATACGCTGCTTCGCCAACCCACTCCAAGATCTCAAACGGTCCAAGGTATCTCGGACTCAGCTTCTTCAAGCATCGAATCCGCAAGACACCCTTAAATGGCTTGGTTTTCAAGTACACCAAATCGCCAACACTGAACTCCACATTCCTATGCTTGGCATTATAGTATTTTGCTTGTCTATCCTGGGCGATCTTTAACTGTTCTTGAATCGTGCGTACCATTGAAGTGACATCTTCCACTGCCTGACGTTTATATAACTTTGACTTATCTGTCTCCAACAAAGACAATGGCTTGCGACATCTTCTCCCATATAGGGCCTCGAAAGGCGCCATACCAATACTCGCTTGAAAACTGTTATTGTAAGCAAACTCTACCATGTACAAGTGATCTTCCCACTGCTTTCTGAAATCCAAGACGCACATGCAAAGCATGTCCTCCATCGTCCTGTTGACCCTATCAGTCTGACCATCCGTTTGCGGATGAATGGATGTGTTGAAACTCAGCTTAGTTCCCAACAACTTATGCACCAGCCTCCGGTCATTTGACGTGAAGCGTCCGTCTCGGTCACTAACAATACTGTGTGGCACACCATGCAACCGTACAATATTATCCACATAGAGCTTGGCTAACTTTTCCACCGGATCTTCCTTCCTATTCGGGATGAATTGCAACACCTTTGTCAATCTATCTACGACCACCCAGATGGCGTGATTTCCCCTTTGCGACCTTGGCAAACCATGCACAAAATCCATGGAAATGTCGTCGAACTTCCATTCCGGGATAGGCAAGGACTTCAAGAAACCTCCAGGATTCTGGACACTCCGCCTTCACCAGGGCACAAGTTCGGCACTTCGCCACATAAAGTGCTACATCCTTCTTCAATCCTTGCCACCAAAACAACTTCCTCATGTCCATATACATCTTCGTGCTCCCCGGGTGGATTGAGTACTTGGTATGATGAGCCTCATACATCAACTCATCCCGAAGGTTATCCGCACTTGGGATGCATAGGTGACCGTCCTTCCTTAGCAGTCCATCTTCAACCAAGATTTGCTTCATACTACTTCCTGAACCAAAGCCCGCCGAATCCTATCAGCTAGGTCATACTGCACCTCCGTCCAACACAAAATTGCCTCGGCAAGAGCCTGCTTGTCAACGCAGGAGATCTCCAAAGCTTCCAAATCACGGACCAAACTTCAACATGCACCGCCAACCAGTTGGCTTGCGCAAGTGCCCTATGACTCAACGCATTCGCCACTACATTTCCTTTCCAGGGCACATAATGTATTTTGAAAGTGTAGTCCCCAAGGAACTCCATCCACCTCCGTTGCCTCATGTTCAGGTCCTTCTGATCTAGCAAATACTTCAGGCTTTTATAAATGGTGTAGATATCGACCTTCACACCGTAAAGATAGTGCCTCCACAGCTTTAGAGCAAATATCACGGCCGTTAGATCCAAGTCATGGACCGGATAATTTCTCTCATGAACCTTAAACTATCGAGATCCATAGGCTATTACGCTCCCATGCTGTAGCAGAACACATCCCAAATCACTGCCTGAAGCATCACTATAAATTTCAAACCCTTCGGACCCACTTGGCGAACGCAAAATAGGCGCCGTGACCAACCACCTCTTCAATTCTTCAAAAGCCTGTGCGCACTCCAGCGTCCACACAAACTTTTGATCCTTCCTTGTCAGCGTCGTGAGTGGTAGCGCTATCCGTGAGAAGTTCTCCACGACGCGCCTATAGTAGCCGACAAGCCCCAGAAAGCTCCGGACTTCCGCCACCGTAATCAACACTGGCCACTCCTGAATCACCGCTATCTTCGCCGGATCCATCGTTATGCCTTCACCACTAACAATATGACCAAGGAACGCGATTGAGGATAACCATAACTCACACTTGGAGAACTTAGCATACAACTGATTCTTCCTCAACGTCTCTAATACCATATGCAGATGTTTGAAGTGATCATCCTCACACTGCGAGTACACCAAGATGTCGTCGATAAATACTATCACGAAATGGTCCAGGTACTCTCTGAACGTCATGTTCATCAAATCCATAAACACGGATGGCGCATTGGTCAACCCAAACGGCATGTCCGTAAACTCGTAATGCCCAAACCGCGTGCTGAACGCTGTCTTTGGGATGTCACTTTCTCGTATCCTTAGTTGGTAGTATCCGGATTTCATATCTAGCTTCGAATATACCGTTGACCCAAACAACTGATCAAATAGATCGTCAATCCTTGGGATCGGATACTTATTCTTTTCTGTAAGCTTGTTCAACTCCCGATAATCAATACAGAGTCGCAAGCTCCCATCTTTCTTCTTAACGAAGAGGACCGATGCGCTCCAAGGCGACGAACTTGGACGCACGTACCATTTCTCTAACAATTCTTGCAGTTTCACCTTCAACTCCGCCATCTCCTTAGGCGCTATCCGATACGGAGAGCACGACACCGGTTTGGCACCCGGTACCAGCTCAATTGTAAAATCAATCTCCCGCTAAGGAGGGGCTCCCGGGAGATCGTCTGGGAATACATCAGGATACTCGGACACAACTGCAATACTGTCAAGACTAGGTTTAGGCGTTGAAGCCTGCATTGAAATGACAAACAGCTCAGCCCCAGACCGAACTACTTTAATCACCTGAAGAGCCGACAGCATAATCTTGTTCGACCCTTTCATACCCGCAAATGTAGTCTCCTGATCAGAATTCAGTCTCAACTTAACCTCCTTTCGGTTGCAATCAATGCATGCTCGCTGCTCCGAGAGCCAGTCCATTCCAAAGATTACATCGAACTCCACTAACGGCAGCACCAACGCTTACAAAACGAACTCCTGATCCCCGATCCGAATCTTTACCACACAGACTCTATCTGCATGCATTGAGCACCCATTGGGCAAAACACATCCAACTTATCTTTTGCCATCGAGGAAGGAACTCCGATGCTCAATACAAATCTTTCGGACAAGAAGGAATGTGAAGCTCCCGTATCAAACAAGGCTCTCGCCGGACTATCAAAAATTAACACAAATCCTAGCACCAAGATTTATAAGCTAACGTGTAAAAAGGTAACGGCTACAAAAGCTAAACAGTAAATATTTAACTCATACCTGTCACCACGTCAGCTTGCTTAATGGCCTCTTGCAGACCAAGGTTGTAAACTCTAGGCTGGGCTGGAGCATGGTGGGATGCGGTCGACTCCGTCACCTTCCCCTTTTCCTCATAAGTTGCTCCAGTCCTCTTCTCGGACTTTGCACGTCCGCTCCTACACTCACGTGCAAAATGCCCCACCTTTCCACAGTTGTAACACGCTCCTGGGACCCGACTTGAGTTTGCCCCCGTCGCACCAGACGAAGGGGCTAAACTTAAAGTCTTCTGCTTCTTATTCCCTCTGCGGAAACCAGACTTTGAATTCGGCATTTTGAACTCTGACTTCTTTTCCCCTGGCTCCTTCTTCTCTTGAACTTTCTTCGCGACCCTTTCCAGAGACCGAGCCGCATTAACTAAGGCTAGGAAGCTTTGTGCTTTAGGCCCAGCGAGGAGTAGCTGTAGGTCGCCCCGTAGGCCCTCATAAAATCGGTTGGTCTTTCGCTCTTCTTCAGTAAACATAGCACCAGCATAACGACCAAACCGAGTAAACTCGTGGAGATACTCATCCACACTACTCGCTCCCTGAGTCAAACCAAGGTACTTATTCTCCATTTCAAGCTTCTGGGCAGAAGGTAGGTATCTGGCCAAGAAAAACCTTGAGAATTCCTCCATCGGTACTTCGGCAAGTTGCCTTCCCACTAAGAGATGAACCTCCAACTCGTCCCACCACATCCTTGTCTCACCAGCTAATAGGAAGGTCGTTATTGTGGTCTTCTGCCACTCCGCAGTTTCGGTGGCGGTCATGACCCTCTTCATCGTAGAGAGCCAATCCTCAGCTTGAGTTGGCGTTCTCACCCCGTCGAACACCGGAGGATTAAAGCTCATCACATGCTTGAGCTGTTTCTCCGTGGCTCTCCTTTGTGCTACCGGATCAACTGTCATGCGTTCTACCACTCCCGGCTCTGCCACTCTAATCGGTTCTTGCTCATTAGTAGGTGGTGCAGGCTGCACTTGTTGGGCATTGATCATAGAAAAGATTGCTTCAGCCACCAATCTGATGGTTTCTGCTGAAGGAGGTGTTGTAGGCACGTCACTCGGTGCACTACTTTCCGCCGATTGCGGACATTTCGATTGCCCAGCACCGCTCCTAGAAACCTATAATAGCATAAACCCTTTATTAGGCGACACACAAATTGCTAAAAGTAATCACTGGAACACTCAGGTTTCTCAAAACAAGTGTATTTTTTCATTTCTAAGTGGACATTCATGGGTTCTTTTATGTTATAACGATGACGCACATAAATGTGCTCACCACCCCTTAAAAGAATTCGCCCACGAATTCAAATACAGACGACCGACACCCTAGTCTGATACCAAATTGTAACACCCTCATCCGTCGTATGGCATATAATAGAAGGTCCGGCTGGAACCCGACGTCATATACTACGGACAGTCGGAAGGGTTACAGAATAATACCAAATACTCAACTACTCGTCCTAACACAGAGCATTCTAGCGGAAGCTTTTAAACGGTTTAAGAGAACCCATAATTTGCACAACCACGGCATGAATGTCCACTATACCACAGGAATGAAATACATCAAATACAAAAAAGAGTACATGACCTTAAGGCCTTACAAATGTTCACTTGACAATATAATGTTTTACATACATCGGCTCGCAGGCCGGCCACACATGACAAAAGTAAACAACGGTTCGCTTGGCCTTTGAGGGCCAGCTCAGCAACTTGGGCTTCAGCCCGCTACTTGGCGCTTGGTTCTGCAGCACCTGCAAGCAACATTCCACCGCACGGTGGCAAACAAAGAAACGGTCAGCTAAAGCTGACCAAATTATAATGACTCTGCCTCTTACTCGGTACGACGATTCTCCTTCCCTGGATATCATTACCCCAGCTAAATAGAAAAGTGCAAATATATATTTCGCCATAGGTGTCGGCTCGCTCGGCCAAACACCCCGTGCACTCAGGGCACATTCTCAGTGAATCTGGTCAATTCTGTGGCTTCACCACCACCCTCAGGATGGCAAACATTATGAGTATTTTTGAGTCTTTCCGAGCGCAGTCCAAGACTCCAGACTATGCCAACGGCCAGTTCAACTTAAGGGCCTCTAGCACCGAACCGCAAAGCACAGGTCCATTTCCACCCGCCCGTTGCTCACACCGCCTAGTCACTTTAAGACATACGCGCGGGCAGGCCAAGCTTCACCCGAGCCTAAAACATTTCAAAACATCACATAACACAGTTATGTTCAAGGCTGGCTCCCCGGCCGCCAAGTTAGCAAGAACACGTTTCCGCCCAGTTTTCCGGGTGCGCATTAGAGTTAATCCCCAAGGATCCCTGCTGCAATCTACCGCGTAGAAACCCGAAAACAACGCACGGAGTCTTCTCCGGCTATTCATGCAATGCAACATCACCGATCCAGACAAACACGTCCGGGTAGGCTTCACACACAATGCCTATGCCCATACTTCAATTCCGGACTCTAAACAAGGGGGACTTCACATATCTACCCCAAGGAACACCGCGCACTCACTGCACACTCGCGGGAGCGAGTTTCCCATGCAGAAAGGAAGAGGACTTCACATGTCCAAGTTGAGAATCGTTACCCTTGAAGTCTACTTAGGCGCCATGAAAAACTAGCTGGATGAAAGGCTTCGCAAGGGAATTCTCTCCACGGATCTGGTCTCGGTTCTCACTTTCATGCTCCGATGCTCCGCCGGCGACCGGATTCCCCCTTCCTTCTTCCTTGCTCTCTCCTCTCTCTAACTTCTTAGAAAGAGAGAGTTTAGGATGAAATGAGGAATTAAACCTCTAATCTCGGACTAAACACGAGCAGGAACTCATCTGGGCCGTTAAATCTTATTTAAAGAAAACGAACGGCTCAGATTAGCCTGAAATTCCTTAATCCTGGGCCGAACACGGCCTTGCACACGGCCGTGTCCCAGGCTGTGTGCCTCGATCTAGCCACTAATATAGAGCACAGAAAAAAAAACACGGGTTGGGACACGCCCGTGTCCCAACCTAACACGCCCGTGTCGGGTCCTCGACACGCCCGTGACCAGGGGCCATATCAAGAATAACCGCCACGCCAACCGTCATGTCGCTTGGTGTACACGGGTGGCAACATGCCTGTGTCAGATGTGACACGCCCGTGTCAGACAGTACACGCCCGTGTTCCGGGTCGTGTCCCTCAGTCGACACAGGACCAAACTTCCAGAGGAGTACACGGTCATGTAACACGCCCGTGTCACAGGCCGTGTGCCTGACACTCCCTGTGACACGCCTGTGTCACAGGCCGTGTTCGAGCACTCAATGCTCGTCGACCTCAACTCGACTACCCGAGCACGACACGCCCTCTGACACGCCCGTGTCATAGGTCGTGTTCACCCTTCCTAGACACGAACTTGGCTCAAAACACCGCCCGGTTCACTTCTGAGTTTCAGGGCGTTGCAGTAGTTCCCAAGGAACTCCATCCACCTTCGCTGACGAATATTTAGGTCCTTATGATCCAACAGATATTTCAAGCTCTTATGATCCGTAAAAATGTCGACCTTCACGCCATACAAGTAGTTCCTCCAGAACTTCAATGTGAATATCATGGCCGCCAACTCCAAGTCATGGACCGGATAATTTCACTCATGCACCTTCAACTGGCGCGAACCATAAGCTATTACTTTCTCATGATGCAACAAAACGCAGCCTAAGCCGATGGCTGAAGCATCACTATATATCTCAAAGACTTCTATTCCACATGGCGAGCATAGAATAGGTGTCGTGGTCATATGACTTTTCAATTCTTAGAAAGCTCGCGCGCACATTGGAGACCAAACAAACTTTTGATCCTTCTTTGTCAAAGTCGTGAGAGGTAACACTATCTGCGAGAAGTTCTCCACGAAGCACCTGTAGTAGCTGGCAAGTCCCAAAAAACTCCAGACTTCTGCTACTGAAGACAACACAGGCCACTCCCGTATCGCAACTATCTTCGCTAGATCCACCGCAATACCCTCTCCACTAACGATGTGATCAAGTAATGCTACCAAAGAAAGCCATAATTCATACTTCGAGAATTTGGCATACCGATGCGGTCTACGACAAGTGTACCGGTCGCACAAGTAATATAAAATGGCGAATTTTCCCAAGTATCGATCTCTCAAGGAACACAGTAAGGTGGAGTTAATTTTGAGGAGGACTTGAAATTGAAGTCCTTAGGTCGGTGTTTACAAAGGAGGGTTTTGATTGTTTGCGGAAAAAGAAAGTAAAACACTAATAAACTACTCCTATGCAATGCCACTATGCCATGCTTCGCCAAGCGGATGGAAAACTACAAGGGCCGCTATGCACCGAATCGCTAGGTGGATGGACGAGTAGGCTTGCCGATGAGGTGGTGAGAACGGCGGAATGACTACTCTTATGCAATGCCGCTATGCGATGCTTCGCCAGGCGGATGGAAAACTATACGGAAAGCTATGCACCAAATCGCTGGGCAGATTGACGAGTAGGCTTACGGATAAGGTGGTGAGAACGGCGGAATGAGGGTCGTGAGCACCTCTTCGCTACGCACGTCACTAGCAATTGCTAGTGCGGCACTGTGTAGAGGAGGATGGATAATGGCGCATCTCAAGCAAATAACGTGAATATAAAATCACATACACATGATTGTACACAAACATATATCAAATTAAACACATTTCATCAAATACAAAGAGATCAAAGTACACTATCAACAACAAGAGAAGAAGAAAGTGCGAAATCGACCGGATCTGAAGTCTTGCTGAGGATTCACGGAAGGAATCGCCAGGTTGTCAATCCGCATCCTAGCTCGGTCCTCAACTACGTCCGGGGTAGAGGAGGTTGTCTGTCACTAACTCCCAATGGACTCGTCTCTTCGTGTCACGATCCGGTGGATGATGACAAACTCCTCTGAGCTTGATGGTGAAAGCTAGGTCAAACCCTTCTTGAAGCTCAAGGATGAAGGAGGAGGCTGAGAGGAAACTACGGCTTGAATTTGGCGTTGAAAGCTTGCTCAGAGTCCCTCCCTACGGTTGGGAAAGAAGGAAAACGGCGGAACCCTCCTCGAAGACGAAAACGGCGGAGAAAAAGTCCCGTCTTCGGAATTAGGGCGGAACCTGCGAATTTATAGATTGCAGAAATTATAATGCACACGACCAGTGGCGCACGACCAGTGGTCGTGCGCACTATGTACAGTGATCGTGCGTATTGGCATGGTAGAACTCAAAGAAAAATTGGGATAACGTGCACGAGCAGTGGCGCACGACCAGTGGTTGTGCGCACTATGTCCAATGGTCGTGTGATTGCCCCAGACAGAACTCCAGAAAAAAAGGAATAAACACGCACGAGCAGTGGCGCACGACCGGTGGTCGTGCGCACTATGTCCAATGCTCGTGCGAATTCCTCAGACAGAACTTGGAGAAATGGAGAATAGTGCGCACAATCAGTGGCTCACAACCAGTAGTCGTGCGCTATAGATCCAATGATCATGCGCAGTGTTCATGTACCGTTTGGGGTTCGACGAACAGGCCGCGCACGACCAGCGGTCGTGCGCTAAGGAGTCCACTGACCGTGCGCGTGTAAAAGCACACGATCAGTGGCCCTTAGGCAGAAAACATTCTCAAACAATCTCGGGACACGCACACAACCTTTATACCTACAGCGAAAAACAGACGAACCACCGAAACGGGCGTACCACATTCTCCATACACAGCAAAACACTAAGTAGGGAAATAGAATAATAACTATGAAATCACACTGAAAGCAGGCAAAAAGTGCACTTAACATGGAATGGACATAATAACAAATATGAACAAATATGGCTCTAAAGTGTAGTGCAACAATGAGAAAACTAGCCCAGATGAGTCCAAAAATATGCATATAACTTGGACTCATCACACCCCAAGACTTAAACATTTGCTCGTCCCGAGCAAATCATCACTCTGTGGGCTAGAAAATAGTTAGCTGGCTTAGTAATTTTCGAATACAGTATTGAGAGAAATGAAATATATCATGGGCATAGAAAATAGAATAGATGAACTTTTTAACTATACTACGGAATTTATACTTTTCGACAGGCGTAAATAAATATTGTATCTACTCAAAATTGGAATTCTGGAGAATCGTTCGGTCATATGTAGGAAGAAAGTAGGCAGGCCACTAAGGTGAGCTTTGCCCAAGACCGGGGCTAAGGATCACCTCCAAAGGAATCCACCAATGTCGGGGACCATACGTTTGCCCATTCACACTCTCCACGGTACTAGTTCGACTCAAGAGTGAATCCGTAGGGCTTTAGGATAATCATGGGGCTTAGGCTAAGGTTTGGTAGTCAAAGATAAACATGGAGGCTACACGCAACCCAAGCGAGAAAACAACGAGCTAAACCAATACAGCCCCTCAGAACTGCACGTGTGACACACCCCCAGACTTAGCTTAAAAGTCGGGTATGTACACGGCCTAACCCGACCAATATCATGATAAATCTGATGGGGATTCCATTTCACAATGTAATTCTTATATAAAAAAATCTTTTTCAATTCTCTCCTTTTTTTTCTATTGCAATCCTCAACTTTAGCACGTAAAAATTCTTGAATTCATCCACCATATCACTTGAATTCCACACATCACACCACGTCAAAATATTAAATTCACTGGAGCTCATGGATTTGGTTGCGATAGGGGGATTGTCTTTAGGCTTTGGTGAATGAAGGTGAAGCTGAATCAAAGGAGGGGTAGGCAAAAACTTGGCTTGCAACGGTTAGCAGTTAGGACAAGGTAAACAAGGCTCAAACTAGCCAAATTGATGGTATACGTCACGCTCACGCTTGACAACCATGCACCAATGCTTCGAGAGTAGCTTGGGGCAAGTTCTTAGCCACCAACAAAGATGATCCTTCCTCCCGACTCGAGCAAAACGAGTCTAGTGATGGCTACACACATCCCTACACTACCGTTCGATTTCACCAGATTCAACATTTTTGAGTAGTACAAACAATATTTACATCTGCAGAAAAAGTATAAATCTACAAGCATAAAGAAAAAATAAATCTATACTATTTATACACAGACCATGAGTACTCGATTAGGAGCACTGCACGAGTTTCACACTACTCAATCCTAAAATCCTAAGCCAGCACCACTATTTTAAAGTTTACACGCAAATAATCCATTTGACTCGAGTCGCGCGCGTGAATAAGATCGCGCTCATATGGGTGATTCAGTGTGTGCTACAGTGATTTTGAAATAAATAAATAACAACTGGTATGCCAGAAAATGTGTGCTCGTGTAGTGACCGCAGGCATGCTCCCCCCCGACTTGAATGCGACAACAAGAAAAACTAAACATTCAAAAGAATATAAAGAGTTAGGGGTAAGAAGTACCTATGCTCAAAACATAGCATACCAGTCGATTGGCGTTATTTTCAGAAGAAAGTCAACGGACCCCAAATGATCTCCACCTACAAAAGAGAACATCTCCAAGCACAAAAACTACAAACATATAATCACAAAAAGCTTAATTGAAAGCAAAGAAATTGGGTTGTCTCCTATAAGCCACTTTTCTTTACCGTTCTTAAGGTGGACCAAACACCTGTATTAACAGTTATATAATGTTCAGAGCATAAGTTTAATACGCAACGAAAAAGTCTAAAGTTACACACATCATTAAGCAAAAAATAAAACTAGAAAAGGCATAAAAGGGGCCCCGGAGATCCTTCACTTCTCAGCTGAATGCTAACTTGTGATAGATCCCCCCAGTCACGCGAGATGAGGGAGAGGTGAAAGCTTTAGGGCCCAGGGAAGACGAATCTCCCCTTCCCCTAACCTCTTCCTTCTCGCGTCGATGGGCAAAATTATGCGCCTTTCCTCACCCACGACGGGTGATAAATCAGCCCAAGTGACCTATTTTAAAGTCTTACAAAATTTGTTCAGATCAATAAAAGTTTTTAATTCTATCTTCTGCACGCTCTCTATAGCCGTGCTTAGCTCACGTTCCTTCTTATCCGTGTCTTGTTTCACTTCAAGCAACTCCGTCTTCGTCTCTCCTTCAGCTAACATCGGCAGTTCTGCCACTTTTTTAACCTTATCTTCCTCAATCAGTAGAATACCTGTCTCAGCAGCACTAGATAAATCATCAGATAACAAAACATTCAACTCCTGCAATTTTCTGGGTTCAATCGGAGGAATAGGGGGAAGGGACGGCGTTGAAGGCAAATCAACCGTGGGAGCCAAGGTGATGCCACTCGCATTAAATTGCAATATAGCCTCACTAGCTTTTGGGAATGGGACCCCCAAGATGGGTTTCGATGCATTTCCCATGGGTCCCAACACCTGGAAGTCAGTAACTACAATAGCCCCATTCAGTTTCACTTCCACCTCCTTAATTTCCCCGTCGGTCTTTACTACCGACCCATCGGCTAGCACTAGTGACTTCCGGACATTTGATTCGATATTTAAATTCAGTTTCTCAACATCTTGCAAAGCAAGCATGTTGCACGATGATCCGGAATCACATAAAGCTACTGTCTCCACTGCATTAATTTCACAGCTCATGACCACTTCATTTATATTGCACTCATCCGCCTCTCCAACACTCTTCCCTTGCTCATGGGGATTTTTCTCCGTGTCGCTTGGGAGGGTGCCGCGAGTACGCTCGGAGAGCACCTGGGCCAGTTGCCCCAGCTGAGTCTCCAAGTTCCTCATGGAAGCGGTTTGAGTGGTCATATTAGATTGAGCCATATCCACAAATTTTCCATCATTTCCTCCAATGCACTCTTACGCGTCCCTTGCGTGTTCTAATTATAACCCAGATGCGGCGGTCGCGGCTGGCTGTTAGAGGCTTGTGCATCAAATTGATGCTGGCCTCCATGCCACCTTTGACCGGGAGTATTTTCATTCCACGAGAAATTAGGATGATTTCTCGCGTTGGGGTTATACGCATTATTATAGGGAGCGGTGTGGTTCTGGTTGTTTATAAAATTAACGCTCTCGTCAGAAGTTATACCTGACGGATCAGCAAATGTTTCTCCAGCAATGCACTCATAAGCATGATGGTTGGGGTTTCCACAACCCTGACAAGAAATTTCCATAACCCGAGCTGGAGGAGGGATCGATCTAGTCAGCATCATCCTTCCATCCATCGTAGGATAGCTCCCTCAGCTTGTTGCACCACCACATTCACTTCAAATAGATTTCTCGACCCTCTAGGGGTATTTCTTTCGACGGTCCATTAGGTGCTACGGGAGGCGGTATCACGAAGGAGTCTTAATGCCTCGTCAGGAGATAGGTTCATTATAGTGCCACTGGCTGCCGCGTCGATCATAGCCCTGTAATTTGGCTCAATAGAAAAATAGAATATTTCAACTAAATTCCACGGCTCACAGCCGTGCTGGGGGCATCGACGCTGCAGGTTAGCAAACCTCTCCCATGCTTCAGATAAAGTTTCCAGGTCCAGTTGCCAGAAGGTAGCTATTTCCCTCCGGGCGTTCACAATTTTATCCACCGGGTGGAATTTAGCTAAAAATTTAGAGGAAATAGCCTCCCAAGTAGTAGCAGTCCCGAGTGCAATGGTATTTGTTGGGTCTGGCGTTCCTTCACTTGACCCGTGGCGCTCTGCTACTTATATAAAAATTAAGTAGCGCCCTCTCCAACAGTCCGGGCTTTTGGTGCAGTTGGGTATGCACTTGATCCTTCAATTGGTATCAGAGGGAGGTTACGGGTTCAAGACCGGGGGGGGGGGGGCGCTATTAAATCCTGATTTTTCCCTTCTACCTGTGTGGGTCCGGTGGGTCAGGCAACCGTGGACATGTGGTAACCCTGCCTCTGAGCCATGTGGGCCATGTGGTAACCCCACCTCTGAGCCGACGGGTTGTGCTGGACGCCGGGGGGGATTGTTGGGTCCGGCGTTCCTTCACTTGACCCGTGGCACTCTGCTACTTATATAAAAAATTAAGTAGCGCCCTCTCCAAAAGTCTGGGCTTTTGGTGCAGTTGGGTATACGCTTGATCCTTCAGTATTGAGCCAGGTTTTGGCCTTGTCCCTCAACGAAAACGGGAACCGCCTCAGCTTTACTACATCATCAGTAAATCTGGCATAGCGGAAGGTGCCACAAATTTTTGAGAACTCCGCCAGATGGAGTTGCGGATCCTCACTCGACAGGCCTGAATATTGCGTATTATTTCGGATCATGTTCAGAATGGTGGGCTTTCTCTCGAAATGGTTGTTTACAATGGTCGGTCCGAAGCCAGGGTAAACACTTCCTGCAGTAGGGGTCGTGAAATCACGCATTGTCCTAATGCGCGGTTGGACCACCTCTTGACCCTCAACAACCCGTTCACCATTGTCATTTCCACCTCGGCCTAAATCTTCCATCCTTTCTTCAGCAGCACAAACAACACGCACATGAGCTCTCCTCGCTCATGCGGTTTCAAGCTCAACACCCAAATCTTCGACTATATAACCGTGGTTGGGATCTGACATACAACACACAAAAAAACTATCAAAAATACCAAAAACACTTACAAACTTTTCCAAAAGAAAATTGCACACAACGGTTACACTCCCCGGGAGGTACTATTCGTACACAACGACCTCATGCACAACACAAATAAACAATATGCCTGCATTCCCCGGCAATGACGCCAAAAACTTGATGCGGTCTACGACAAGTGTACCGGTCGCACAAGTAATATAAAATGAACAAATTTTCCCAAGTATCGATCTTTCAAGGAACACAGTAAGGTGGAGTTAATTTTGAGGAGGACTTGAGATTGAAGTCCCTAGGTCGGTGTTTACGAAGGAGGGTTTTGATTGTTTGCGAAAATAGAAAGTAAAACACTAATAAACTACTCATATGCAATGCCGTTATGCAATGCTTCGCCAGGAGGATGGAAAACTACACGGGCCGCTATGCACCGAATCGCTAGGCGGATGGACGAGTAGGCTTGCGGATGAGGTGGTGAGAACGGCGAAATGACTACTCCTATGCAACGCCGCTATGCGATGCTTCGCCAGGCGGATGGAAAACTACACGGGCCTCTATGCATCGAATCGCTAGGCAGATGAACGAGTAGGCTTGCAGATGAGGTGGTGAGAATGGCGGAATGAGGGTCGTGAGTACCTCTTCGCTATGCACGCCACTAGCAATTGCTAGTCCAGCACTGTGTGGTGGAGGATAGATAATGGCGCAGCTCAAGCAAATAACGTGAATATAAAATCACATAGACATGATTGTACACAAACGTATATCAAATTAAACACATGTCATCAAATACAAAGAGATCAAACTACACTATCAACAATAAGAGAAGAAGAAAGTGTGAAATCGATCGGATCCGAAGTCTTGCTGAGGATTCACGGAGGAATCGACGGGTTGTCAATCCGCATCCTAGCTCGGTCCTCAACTGCGTCCGGGGTAGAGGAGGCTGTCACTAAATCCCAATGGACCCGTCTTCTTCGTGTCACGATCCGGTGGAGGATGACACAAACTCCTCTGAGCCTGATGGTGAAAGCTAGGTCAAACCCTTCTTGAAGCTCATGGATGAAGGAGGAGGCCGAGAGGAAGCTCTGACTTGAATTTGGCATTGAAAGATTTCTCGGAGTCCCTCACTATGGTGGGGAAAGAAGGAAAACGGCGGAACCCTCCTCGAAGATGAAAACGGCAGAGAAAAAGTCTCGTCTTCGGAATTAGGGCGGAACCTGCGAATTTATAGATTGCAGAAATTATAATACACACAACCAGTGGCGCACGACCAGTGGTCGTGCGCACTATGTCCAGTGATCATGCGTATTGGCATGGCAGAACTCAAAGAAAAACAGGGATAATGCACACGAGTAGTGGCGCACGACCAGTGGTCGTGCTCACTATGTCCAATGGTCGTGTGATTGCCCCAGACAAAACTCCAGAAAAAAGGAATAAACGTGATCGAGTAGTGGCGCACGACCGGTGGTCGTGCGCACTATGTCCAATGCTCGTGCGAATTCCTCAGACACAACTTGGAAAAATGGAGAATAGTGCACACGATCAATGGCTCTCGACCAATGGTCGTGCGCTATAGATCCAATGATCGTGCGCAGTGTTCCTGTACCGTTTGGGGTTTGACGAACAGGCCGCGCACGGCCAGCGTACGTACGCTAAGGAGTCCACTGACCGTGCACGTGTAAAAACGCACGATCAATGGCCCTTAGGCAGAAAACATTCCCAAACAATCACGGGACACGCACACAACCTTTGTACCTACAGCGAAAATAGACGAGCCATCGAAACGGGCATACCACATTCTCCATACACAGAAAAACACCAAATAGGGCAAAAGTGCAAAAACTACGAAATCACACAGAAAATGGTTCAAAAGTGCACCTTAACATGGAATTGGCATAATAACAAATATGAACAATTATGGCTATAAAGTGTAGTGCATCAACGAGAAAAGTAGCCCAGATGAGTCCAAAAATAAGTATATAAATAGGACTTATCACGCCCCCAGACTTACCTGTTTGCGCATCCCAAGCAAACAAAATCTATGCATATAGGGAAAATAAACTAGCTAACATGGAAATTGAGATACGGAGTACCATGCGAAGTCGCATGCTCGCGCGCGTAAAAATATAATAGAGGAAATTTCTAAGTATACAAATAGTTTATACTTTTCACAATGCGTATCAATATTTTATTACTACTCAAAAATGGAATCACGGTGAATCTTCCGGTCACGCGTAGGGAGAAAGTAGGTAGGCCACTAAGGTGAGCATTACCAAAGACCGTGGCTCAGGATCACCTCCAAATAAATCCATCAATGTCGGGACCATACGCTTGCCAGTTCACACTCTCTTCATGGTACTAGTTCTACTCCAGCGTGAATCCGTAAGACTTTAGGTGAAGAGATGAGGCTTAGGTTTCGGTGAGGTAAACAAAGATAAATAAGAAGGCTACGGACCTAAACCAAATGGGCTAGCATAAAAAAGAATCTACCCGCTAACCAAAATACATGCGGGTACACCACACCCCCAGACTTAATTTTTAAATATGGGTGTGTGCACCGCCTACTCCAAATACAATCTTATCTCAAATAGAATTTTCAATTATACTTTTTCTTTTCATTTTTCTTTTTCACAATTCATTTTTATATTTTTTTTTCAAATCATCTTTTTATTTTAACAATTTAAGCAAATAAAAACTTTGGAGCATATCCACATGTTCACAAAGAATATCACCACATCAACACCCCAAAATGAAAATGTAAAACACTAAAGCTCGACTCGGGTGTGCGACTAGGATCGGCTATGAGGCTTTGGTGAAATAATGGTGGAGCTGAATCAAAAGAAGGGGTAGGCACAACGGGGCTAGCGAGGATAAGATGTTAGGAACAGTACAAAGCTCAACCGGGCCAAAATGATGGCCTACATCACGCTCACACTTGACTAACCATGCACCAATGCTTCGAGAGTAGCTTGGGGCAAGTTCTTAGTCACCGAGAAAGATGATCCTTCCTCCCGACTCGAGAAAAATGAGTCTAGTGATGGCTACACACATCCCAACACTACCGTTCGATTCACACCGGATTCACCAATTTTTGAGTAGAATAAAAAGTCTTTACGCAATTAGAAAAATATATAAAACTATAAGCATACAGAAAAATTAAGTCTACTCCAATTTCTACACGAGACGAGAGCACTCGACTAGGAGCACTGCAGGAGTCAACATTTTACTCCGTCTCACAATCCTATGTCAGCACAATAATTTTCCCAAATCATACAAAAGAAACGAGTTTAACTCGCAGCACGCTAACAGCTAAGCACGTGCTCATGTGGGTGCAGTGGTGTGCGATGCAATGAACGAATCAAAATAAAACAATAAAAGCTTCTAGTATGCAAATGAAATGTGCACATGCAAAAGGAAACAAATACTGGCTCTCCCCAGACTTAAACTAAGCTACACAGCATATGATATAGAAATTTAAATCAGATAGAGACAAGGGAAGTGGTTACCCAATGCTCAGCCAGTGAGCATACCAGAAGACGCGTGAAAAATAGAAGCAGGTCCGCCAAACAAAGAATCACAACCCCGCCAATACAAAGTTGTCATGAATACCTACAGGGGTGAGCTCCGCAAAAACAAAAGAAAAATAGACAAAATACAAAGAAATACTAAAACTAAGATAGACATGAAAAATAAAATGCAGGAAATGTAAGATAACTACTGGGGTTATTGTCCTCCCAGCACGACTTATTAAATTCTATACATTTCTAGCTAATGGGTCTATGAAAAGAAAAATGCAAGGGTACCTGTTCCATTATCCGTTTCGGTAACAGGTACCGATACGGCGATAAAACAGTTACTCTTCTACCTAAATAATAATATTTGCTCAACACAGGTAGTGGAAATAGGAAGTAAGAAGAGGAGGAGCGTTGGTCCTCACTCATCTCACCACAAAATAAATCCTTGCCCAGCAAGGTATCGTCTGCAGGGAGACGGCAGGAGGAGAAAGCAATAAATGGAGCTTCCTCAACAGAGGAGGAATCAACCTCCTCGCGAAAGAGGATGCTATCATTAATGACTCGAGCTAAAAGCTCCAATTCCTCCTGAAGCACCTGCGAAGACTCAACCCGCACAGGCTCAGATACAGAAGGGGGATCAAGAAATAAAGGAGATAAAGAACTAAAATAATCAAAATAGGGGGAGTGGTCCCGGTCTCACTCCCAGTAGGATCCAAGCATAGATCATCGTCGGTGTCATATGATTCATAGCAAGGGGAATCCGAGAGCTCGAGGTCCTCGGTGGTGGTTTGGACCTCCTCATCCAACAAGGAAGTGAAAATTTCCTCATTAGAAAGGATCTCCTCATCATCCCACCTCGATGTGTCATCATGTTCCAAGGTGTCACACTCTCCATTGGAGAGAATAACGTCCTCATCCCATATTGGCGCAACCTCAGGCTCTGAATCACTATCCGACATAACATCATCAACCGACTCACTAAAAATAGGGATAGATAATTCTTGCAAAGGAAGCGGAGGAACAACAACATCAGAGAAAATATATGCGGGTTCCTCCAGGGGTGAATCCAAAAGAGGGGAAAATGCATAGGGAGAGATGGCACCACAATGTCGTCACATCGATCAGCAGAAAGTCTGATGGGTATATCCGCAGCAGTCCCCCAATGACAAGATGGTACTGTGAATATATCATCAGAATCAGAAGGGACGGCCAATTGAGAGGTGGATGGAACGAATCAGATACCCGGTTCATCATCCTCCTCCAATTGGCGCTGAAATTCTACGCAATCTTTCAACACGTGCTCGGTGCTATGACAACACAAACACTATTTTCCATTACTCCTCAGTCCTAGTGGGACCGGAGAGGAATAAGAAAAAGGTGAAGGCGTAGAAGAGAAGTGACCATAAGACTTGGGTATGGTGTATGAAGTACCATAAGTTGATGGTGCTCCATACACTGAACCACGAGAATTATGCTCACTTCTCTTAAACGCGCACAAGCAGTGGCGCATGACCGGTGGTCATGCACACTATGTCCAATGCTCGTGCGAATTCCTCAGACAGAACTTGGAAAAATGGAGAATAGTGCGCACGATCTGTGTCTCACGACCAGTGGTCGTGCGCTATAGATTCAATGATCGTACATAGTGTTCCTGTACCATTTGGGGTTCGACGAACAGGTCGCGCACGACCAGCGGTCGTGCGCTAAGGATTCCACTGACTGTGTGCGTGTAAAAACGCATGATCAGTGGCCCTTAGGCAGAAAACATTCCCAAACAATCCCGGGACACGCACACAACCTTTGTACCTACAGCGAAAACAGATGAGCCACCGAAACGAGCATACCACATTCTCCATACACAGCAAAACACCAAGTAGGGAAAAAGAATAATAACTATGAAATCACACTGAAAGCGGGCCAAAAGTGCATTTAACATGGAATGGACATAATAACCAATATGAACAAATATGGCTCTAAAGTGTAGTGCAACAACGAGAAAACTAGCCCAGATGAGTCCAAAAATATGCATATAACTTGGACTCATCACATACAGCTGATTGCTTCCCAGGGTCTCCAGAATAATTTGTAGATGCTCCGCATGATCAAACTCGGACTGGGAGTATACCAAGATATCATCATTGAACACTATCACGAACCGATCCAAATACTCTTTGAATGTCTGGTTCATCAAGTCCATAAACATGGATGGTGCATTAGTCAAACCAAAAGGCACGACCGTGAACACGAAATGCTCATATCGTGTACTAAACACCGTCTTGGGAATGTCACTTTCCCTGATTCTTAGCTAATAGTAACCAGACTTCAAATCCAGCTTCGAATACACTGTTGACCCAACTAGCTGGTCGAAAAGATCATCGATCCTCGGAATCAGCTACTTGTTCTTCTCTATTAACTTATTCAGTTCCCAATAGTCAATACACAGTCGCAGACTTCCGTCATTCTTCTTTACGAAGAGGACCGGGGCGCTCTAAGGTGACGAACTTGGACGCACAAACCCCTGCTCTATTAATTCTTGAAGTCACGCCTTCAATTCTTCCACCTCTCTCGGCGCTAAGCGGTAAGGAGACCGCTACCGCGACGCGGTATTGGCCTACCGTCGCGCGGTATCCTCTTTTCCTGACTTCATAAACTTGGGGTGTTACAAATCTCCCCCACTTAAATAATTTCGTCCCGAAATTACACGTTGCAGGAAAAAGAAAGAGTATCAATACTGCGAAAGTATACCTCAAACGAAAAGCTTGGGGTACTCCGCCTTCATGGTTTGTTCCCGCTCCCATGACAGCTCCTCTCGGCCACAGTTGTCCTTACTAACCTTGACCATCCCGATAGATTTATTGAAAAGTTGCGTAACTTCCGAGTTTACAATACGAATGGGCTTGACCCTCGTTGTCAACCCACCATCAATCGGCACCAGAACCGCCGCAACCACTTGTGAAGGCTCTTGCACCGCTTTGCGCAACACAGATATGTGGAATACGTCATGCAGACCACTAAGCTCTGTTGAAAGCTTCAATCGATAAGCGGATTCACCAACGCGCTCCAAAATCTCAAACGGCTCAAGGTATCTCGGACTTAGCTTTTTCAGTCGACAAATCCTCGACACACCCTTGAACGGTTTGATCTTTAAGTAAACCCAATCGCCCACGGCGAACTCAACATTTATGTGTTTGGCATTGTAATATTTAGCCTGTCTATCCTACATTTTCAACAACTGTTCCCTGATCATCTGAACAATAGAAGCCTCCTCCTCAATATCCTTCTCCTTATACAACTTTGACTTACCCGTCTCCAACCATGACAACAGAGTACGACACTTTCTACCATATAGGGCCTCGAAGGGCGTCATTTTAATACTTGCTTGGTAGCTATTGTTGTAAGCGAATTCGATCATATACAAGTGATCCTCCCACTTTTTCCCCAAATCTAGGACGCACATACGAAGCATGTCCTCCATTGTCATGTTTAACCTCTCGGTCTGACCATCTGCCTGTAGATGAAAGGTCGTACTGAACTTCAGTTTGGTACCCAACAATTGATGTACCCGTCTCCAGTCATTAGACGTGAAGCGCCCATCTCGGTCACTCACGATGCTACGGGGCACACCGTTCAGTCTTATAATATTATCCACATACAATTTTGCCAGTTTCTCCATCGAATCGTCCTTCCTATTCGGGATGAAGTACGACACTTTTGTTAAACGATCGACGATCACCAAAATGGCGTCGTTTCCCTTCTGCGATTTCGGCAAACCATGCACGAAATCCATGGATATATCGTCGAACTTCCAATCTGATATAGGCAAAGACTTCAAGAATCCTTCGTGCTTCTGACTTTCGGCCTTCACCAAGGCACAAGTATGACATTTTGCTACATATAGTGTTATGTCCTTCAGAGGCAAATAAAACAACTTGTTTATGCCTTTATACATCTTCGCGCTCCCTAGGTGAATCGAGTACTTGGTATAATGAGTCTCGTACATTAGTTCTTCTGTATTTTACCCACCTTTGGGACACACAAACGACTGTCTTTCCACAACATTCCATTATCAACCTTAAACTGTGCATTTGACCCTTCCAAAGACTCAGCCATGCAGTGTTTCATGTTGTCATCCAACTCCAAAGCCTGCTGAATCCAGTCGATGAGGTCATACTGTACCTGTATCCAATGCAAACGCGCTTCAGCACTAGACCTCCTATCAACACAAGAGATCTCTAAGGCCTCCAAGTCTCGAACGAGACGTTCGTCATGCATCAATAACCAATTGGCCTGTGCGGGATCCCTGTGACTTAACGCATCCACAACCGCATTACCTTTGTCAAGGACATAATGTATCTTTAAGGTGTAGTTCCCAAGGAACTCCATCCACCTTCGCTGACGAATATTTAGGTCCTTATGATCCAACAAATACTTCAAGCTCTTATGATCCGTAAAAATGTCGGCCTTCACGCAGTACAAGTAGTGCCTCCAAAGCTTCAATGCGAATATCATGGCCGCCAACTCCAAGTCATGGACCGGATAATTCCACTCATGCCAACTCCAAGCCTAAGCCGTTGCCTGAAACATCGTTGTAGATCTCAAAGCCTTCTATTCCACATGGCGAGCCTAGATTAGGTATCGTGGTTATACGACTTTTTAGTTCTTAGAAAGCTCGTGCGTACACTGACGACCAAACAAACTTCTGATCCTTCTTTGTCAAAGTCGCGAGAGGTAACACTATCTGCGAGAAGTTCTCCACGAAGCGCATGTAGTAGTCGGCAAGTCCCAAAAAACTCCATACTTCTGCTACTAAAGACAATACAGGCAACTCCCGTATCGCAACTATCTTCGCTGGATCCACCGCAATAACCTCTCCACTAACGATGTGACCAAGTAATGCTACCAAAGAAAGCCAGAATTCACACTTCGAGAATTCGGCATACTGATGCGGTCTACGACAAGTGTACCGGTCGCACAAGTAATATAAAATGGGCAAATTTTTCCAAGTATCGATCTCTCAAGGAACACAGTAAGGTGGAGTTAATTTTGAGGAGGACTTGAGATTGAAGTCCTTAGGTCGATGTTTACGAAGGAGGGTTTTGATTGTTTGCGGAAAAAGAAATTAAAACACTAATAAACAACTTCTATGCAATGCCAATATGCCATGCTTCGCCAGGCGGATGGAAAACTACACGGGCCGCTATGCACCGAATCGCTAGGTGGATGGACAAGTAGGCTTGCGGATGAGGTGGCGAGAACGGCGGAATGACTACTCCTATGCAACGCCGCTATGCGATGCTTCGCCAGGCGGATGAAAAACTACACGGGCCGCTATTGTTGTGGGGGCGATAATTTTCGTGAGGGTGACAATTGTCGTGGGGGCGACATTTGTGGTGGGGGTGACATTTGTCATAAGGGCGTTATTTGGCTTGGGGTGGCGACATTTTTCGTGGGGGAAACGATCGTCGTGGGGGCTCCATTTGTCGTGAGAGGCATTCGGCGGGGGCTCTGCATTGTTTCCTGGACAATTATTGGATGGAGAGTTGTAGTTGTCGTTTACTTTGAGTAGTTTTATTGTATGTGTTGTAGTAGTTTACCAGACGTGTACGCATCAATACTTTGTCGAAATCTGTAGAGTTCCCTTCTTCGAGCATTAGTTGCATCACGCCGCTCTTGAGTTGGTGTATGCAGGGGCGGATCTAGAGGGGGCCCGAGGGACACTGGCACCCCATTATTATTCAAAATGGTTGGTGTATTTGGATTCCTCTCGTCGAGGCAATGAATTTTGACTACTTATACGTCAAAAACGGTTGCCAGATGAGGGAGAAACAACCCCGATAAAATTGAAACGTTTAATTTTTTTTTTTGAAGCAAGTTGATGACTGGCCTCCCATGTTATAATTTTTAGAACCTAGTGACGCATTCAAAAAAACAATTTGTGCATCCCCATTATTAATTTTCTGGATACGCCACTGGGTGTATGTAGTAGGTCGTCCTCTCCTACGGCGTGTTTCGTTTGGTAAGTTGCTTGCATTTGTCACGATTGGCCTATCCTGACGTTCACGTTCGTTGTGTTGGTCTGAATGTGTAGCTGAGTTTAGATTTAAGCTTAACATGCGTTAAATTTTTTAAAAAAATCCTGAAGATGGAAAAACTGGCAGAATATCGTCGATCAACCGATTTAAGCTTAACATGTGTTGGTCTGATCGTCGATCAGCCGATAGACGATAGTCGAGCGGCGTTCGACTATCGTCGAACGAAAAACCTACTTAACCAAATTCTCAATTTGGAAAAGCGAGGACCCTACAGCTAGACTTCTAACCATTGACTATAGATATTTCTTGGGTCAAGGGGTACAAAGGAGAGGACTAAACTCAAATCAAACTAGGGTACCAACAATCTCCCCCTATTTGAGTTAAGTCTCTCAAAATCTAAAAACAGCTAGCAATAAAACACTAAAAAATAAATTCAGCAAATAATTAACAATAAACTGGCAGAATATCAATCAGATAGACAAATATAGCACAACAGTTAATTAAACTATTAAGAATCTTTAGAGTCTGGAAAAGGATCAGAAGAACTAGAAATAAAGGAAATTTTTCTTAGAGGGTCATCTGATTCTTTCTTTGACATCTTCAGGTCCTGAGCACCAATGATCTTCAGTTCTGTAGCTCTGGGGACAACAGCTTCAGGATGTTTTTCCATGTACTTTGATGGATCAAAAATCTCAAGATTTACATAGAACTTTTCAAATTCTTTCTTTCTGTAGGCTGACATGGTAGTAAAACCAGTCGTATCTTTACCTTCGGCTCTTGCTTTTCTTATTTGGGCTGCTCCTACAAGTTCTTGAAAGCGAGCCATCCTAAAGTTAGGATCGAGCTCAGGATTTTCATATACGGGCTCAGGAGAAGCAGCATCAGCTATTATATCTAGATAAGACATTAGAGTATACTTAGCAAAAGGGACTTGCTAGAAGGTTTTAAAACACAGTAAACTATTTACCTTTTGAAATACTTTTCTCAGATTGAACTGGAGTTGGAGATGAAATTCTCTTCTTTGGAGAAGGAGGTGGGGAAAAGGTTGGTCTTTGAGCCACAACCTCCTTCATTTGTCTTTGAGAACCATAAAATGATTTGCCTTGAGAGCTTTGATAACCTTGTCTTGGCTGGGGCTGAACAGACGCAGATTTTCCAGAGGTGGCAGTAGGATGAGCTGAAAGGTTCCCAGAGGCTCCTGCACCTGGAGGTGGAGGAGGACCTCTGGGAGTCCATCTTGAGACAGGAGTATCATACCTCTTGGTTCTTTTTCTTTCTTTTTGCTGATTCTTCGAAAACCACATCCAATGCTTAAAATCCTTGGATTTGGGGTCAATGCCCTTCAAAATATAATAGGGAGTGTCATTATCCTTATTTGGAGGAGGAGGAGGAGCAGCTTTTCTTTTCTTTGCAGCAGATTTCTTTTTCTTTGACTTCTCAGACATATCAGAATCATCATCATCAGAATGGGATGATGGAGGGTTCTCATACGGATCATAGGCTTCTGAAACAGCCTTTTCTTTAAGCTTTGAAGCAGATTTCTCTTTTTCTTCTTCCAAGGCATCCAGAGCCAGAAGTGAGTCTAAATCTAAACCTGGAGAGTCATCCCAGATGGATGACTTTTCAAATTGCAAATCTTTCTCTTTCTCTTTTAAAGATTGAACTCTTAAATTCCATGCTGCTCTTGCTTGAGCTTCTTCCAAACTCAGAACAGGAGAGTCAACTTTGACTTCCTCTTTCTCAGACTCATCTTCTTTATTATCTAAGAAGGATTCCAATTCAAGGTCTACTTGAGTATCAGAAATACTTGGGTCAGCCTCAGAAACAACTGCTATGATCTGAGCAGTTAAATCTTCTTTAATAATATCTGTAAAAAATTATGAATACATATCTGCTAAATAAGCTTGAATCATTCCTTCATGGTATTCACAAACTATCAAATTAATCGACTCATCAACAAAACGAATGAAAGAGTTACCTTCATATTTAACCATTTCCCATGATTCATTCAGATAAGAGGTTATGATTCCTTCCAGGAATCTAGCAATCATAGGAGTGGAAAGATCTTCTAAGCAAACCTTAACTGCAATCTCAGATAGCAGGATTCCATCTGCTATTTCCTTCTCAGACAAAACTGGAGCTAAAACTTTCTCAGCAGGAGCTATCTCTTCTTCAGCTGGATCTATCTCTTTCTCAGCAGGAGCAGATTCCTCCTGGGCTGGAGCTATTTCTTCCTCAGCTGGATCTATCTCTTTCTCAGCTGTCATGACAACATCTGGAACTATCTCTTCCTGAGCAGACATGACTGAATCTTTTAAAGCTGGAGGAGAGGCAGGATGATCTGAGGCATCTTCATTGAACATCTCCCCCTGCCTGATTTCAGTGGATACTGAAACCAGGCCCCTAGAGGAAGATGGCTCAGCTGATTTTGAAATGGATTTGATGGAGGCAGACAAAAGATCAATGGAGGCTGCAAGGGGAGCGATTGCCTCGTCAATCATGGTTTTGATTGACGGGGTAATCAGCTCCACAATGCGGGAGATAAGCTCTGGAGAAATTTCAAAAGATGAAGGATGAGAGGTGGATGGAGCTGCAGCAGATATGGTAGTGGTGCTGGGATGATGGACAGGGGATCGAGCAGGAGATGGAGCAGGAGAGTTTATTGGGGAATGAATTTGAGAATGAATTGGAGATACAGGAGGAGTAAGAATTCTCTCTGATCCTAACAAATCAAAGCTAGGAGCAGATATCCTAGCCAGATGAGCAGGTAGAGGAGAGGCTGGAGGAGACAGAGGAACAACCGTAGTTGTTTCAGGAGCAGCAGAGGAAGAAGGTCGTACCTCAGCAGAAGTTGATGGTACTTCAACTGAGGCAGACGGCAAAACAGAGGAGGAGGAAGGAAGAGCTGAGCCAGCTTCAACAGGTTGAGGAGCGACTGTTACAGTCCTTGTGCCCTCAGATGTTGCTGGAGCAGATTTCACAAACGTCCTCTTCCACTTAGAGAACAAGTGGGGATCCATCTTCTTGCTGGCGTTGATTGTTGTTGCAGTTGAACTTAGCAGCTGGGGGTATTTCTCCTTAAGGAAGATTCCAATGACCCTTCCTAGGGTGACTTCCTTCTTACCAGTCTTCTTCCTGATTAAATCAAACAAAACAGCTGCCCAATCTATCCTTTTTCGATTAACAATTGCACACATGAGTGCGAATTGCTGCCTTGTTATATTGTCGTGGGCAGAGTGCTTACCCAGGAGCACTTTTCCGACTACCTCAGCGAGGAACTTGATCTTGAAGGGGAAGTTTACTTTGAGCAGCTTGGTGGGAATGCCCTCAGCATGTCCCAGCTCAACCAGCATTCTTCCAAATTCCTGAGCGTCTTGCTCATAATCCTCTTCACCAATAACTAAACCAAAAACATCAGATAAGACGGCCGGAGTCAGGATAACTTCTTCTCCGCCTATGGTACCAGTCATCGATTCGTCTGTGGAAGACGACGTGAAAGCCCATTCTTTGATTTCTGGAATATTGATCTTAATCCTTTCAGACATTAACTTCTCCAAACCTTGATCCCTGCAGAGCTGGAGAACTTCCACGATTCCGGCATCGCAACTGCTGAAAGCTTCGAAATCCACACTGAATCCTGCATCAAACTTTACGACGGCTAAAACTGCTGGAGAGACCGCCATGGATTCGCCGGAGAAAGCACGAGAAAGCTGCAGAGAACGAAGAAGACGAAACGCCCGGAAATCGCAAGCGGGAAAGCAGAATGCGAAAGGGCACGCTCCGTCGACGATAAAGCAAAAGATCTTTTAACCTAGGTCGACTATCGGCTTTATATTAGACCGGATATAGTCGATCTATTAAAAAGATACTTGACCCGATAGTCGAACGGCCGTTCGACGATCGGCTCAGAAGCAGAGTAGTCGAACCATCGTTCGGCTATTTCTGGCTTCACACGCAACAAGCTGTCGTCGTTCGGAGATCGACGATGAGCTCAACCTGTTCGACGATGGTCGAACGTCGATCGACGATCTTCAAACAGATAAGCTATCATTAACCAGAGGTCGACGATAGGCTCAATCCGTTCGACGATCTTCGATCATCGTTCGACGATCTTCAAGCAGATTTCAACAAAGGCAGATATAGTCACACTTAGTCTCGTCCATTAATCATGCTAGTTGAACTAAAAAGAACAGATGCTTCTGTTCATCTAAAGGCTTGGTGAATATATCACCTCTCTGAAACTCAGTGGATATGAACTCAAGACAGATCTTGTTCTTTTCCACACAATCTCTCAGGAAATGGTGCCTAATCTCAATGTGCTTGGTTCTAGAGTGGTGCACTGGATTTTGTGCAATAGAAATAGCACTGGTACTATCACACATGATCTCACTACTAGAAAAGTGAGTATTGGCTACACTTTTTTTGGCCAGGGACTAAAAGTCGTGGCTAATACACTGATATTAGCCACGATTGAAAAAACCCTGGTTAATAGTTATTTTATAGCCAGGGTTTAAAAAGTGTGGCTAATACAGATGTATTAGCCATGAAAAATAATTCATGGCCAAAAAGAAATTATTGACCAAAAAATCAGGACCCTTCATTTAGCAACCTTTAATATGAACCGCCGGATTCATTAAATCTTCATTAAAAATAGCGATAGCCGATAACCTAATACCTTCTCCCTCCCGATATCTTACAGGGCTAAACCGTAAACCCCTCACGACGGCACACACCTCACTCCCCTACGTCCCTCCCTCTCACGCTCCTCCTGCGATATTGCTGAAGCCGACGAAGACCTCTGCCGTCGACAATAGCAACGATCCCTGCTTCCAAAGCACCGTCCGACAACTACTTAAGGTTCTCTATTTTTCCCTGTTTACATCTTCAGATTTAGGGTTCTCTGTGTTTCATTGCTGAAGCCACCTGCTCCTCCTGTGATATTAGGGTTCTCTGAGGTTCTCTGTGTTTCATATTTAGGGTTCTCTGTGTTTCAGATTTAGGGTTCTCTATTTTTCCCCGTTTACAACAACGATCCCTGCTTCCATAGCACCATCGACGACAACAACGATCCCTGCTCCTGCGATATTGCTAAAGCCGCCGAAGACCTCTGTTTTTAATTCAGTTTTTTTTTCAGTTCTCAATTTAAGATTTAGATTTAGGATTCCTTTTTAATTTATGATTTAGATTTAGGTTTTTGCTTTATGATAAAAGGTTTGATCCGGGACAATGGCCGTTCGGTTTGTTTAAATTCCTATTTTAATTTTGTTTCAACCTACGGTTTCCATTTCATTTTGTTTAGGTTCCAGTTTAAATTTTCGTTTCAGTTTAGTTTTATGTTTGTATTTTTGATTTCATTCCAATTTAGTTCAAACTTATGAGTTCGGATTAAATTTCAGATTACATTTCAGTTTCAAATTCAGTTTTAATTTCAGTTAATTCTAGATTAGAACCTACCCATTTGATCAAACTTATGATCTGACCTCTATTTGATAAAAGGTTTTTGATTGGAACGATTCTTGAGCCTGATTGGACCAGTTTGGAAGCCGGCACACGGTCCTACCATCATGTTCAATACGGTTCTTATAACACCGTCTTTTAGACAATTATCTTACTGGAGCAAAAAACTCTTGTTGTAAGATCGATTGGATATATTTGTGATAGTGTATTGCTACCTTGCGCATTCTCCAATGGATTAAAACTGAAACTTCATATTATCTGGCTGTCATAAAACAAATACAAACCGTATTTGATTCTAGCTGATTCGTCCATCCTAGGCTCCGTTTGGCTCAGTTTTTTTAGAGCTGCGCATCTTTCTTTTTTCAAAAGCTGTGCCAAACATGAAACACCTACTTTTAACCATTTGTATGAATATTTTTTTAGAAAAGATCTATCCATTGTTGTTCTCACCAAAGGATTGAGGGTGCCCGCTAAAGAACTAAGAACATGATTGTGTGTTTTCACATTGATATTATTTTACAAGCATCTAAATTCAATTACAAAAGTGCAGGTTCATTCCTACTAGAAAAGTGAGTATTGGCTACACTTTTTTTGGCCAGGGTTCAAAAATCGTGGCTAATACACTAGTATTGTCCATGTTTATTCTCAATTATGATAAATTTGATAACACTCAAGGAATTGCTACGATTAATCTCTTGAACCTAGCATGTCCTGTGAAAAATTTATAGTTCCTCAAATTCTGTTATGAATTTTTTGAAGTGCCTTATTAAATTTTCAAACCAACTTTACATTTTTATTTAATTTTTTGACAGCTACCAAGGTTATGTTAGTGCTGCATTGATCCTTAGAGATATTTCATAATAGAATGTTTCATAATATGGACAATATAGGAATTATTGAATATAAATATCATAGAAATTATAAATCATTTTTTTGGGATACTACTTGGCACATTTATTTTATTTTGGTTTAATCTCCAACATTCACGCTTAAGCCAAATCTTTCCTGATTGATTATGCCTGAAAGTGCCTTCTATTTTGAGATGCTTCATAATTGCTGACTTAGGCATTGCTTGCGGAGTATTTTTGCTTCGGCGAGTTTAGACAAAAACGCCGCCATCATAGAATGTATGTTTGACATGACAACGTTATGACCGCTATAGAGCGTTTTTTTTGTTTGTGTATGTGTGTGGGTTTTTATTGTGTATTTGTGTATTTGTGTATGTGTGTGTATGTGTGTTATTGATTTTGTATGTGTGTATGTGTGTATGTGTGTATGTGTGTGTGTGTGTGTTTGATTATTTATGTGTATGTGTGTGTGTGTTTTTGTTTGTGTATATGTATGTGTATGTGTATGTGTGTGTGTTTTGATTGTGTATCTGTGTATGTGTGTGTGTTTTTGATTTTGTATGTGTGTGGTGAAGCTGTGGAGCGATGGTTTGCTGCATTTGTTGGAAGCTCACATCGTGCACAATCATCAAACCAGCCCCGCTACCGTTAGATTCTCAATTTGAAGGAGGTTAGATGTTATTGTCTCAATAGAGAGGACCCATTTTTTGCAAAATACCTTCTGTAACTCTATCTAATGGCCCCTTGGGCTATGGAATGGTATAAGCAAAGAATTATCCCCTTAATTTTTAGTTATGATTAAGATCAACATGTTTTTCATAATCATTTTCATTGTTTTTACTTGTCAAACATTATTTAAACTCAAAATAATATATTTTCATTGTCCGGCATCTCTTTGTATAACCCTAATTTTTTTTTAATTTATGTAGATTTCTCTGGCATTAAATATGGATAAAAGTTGGATTGATTTGCAAAATAGAGCTTCATCTGAATACATCCATGGTGTTGACAAGTTTCTAGATTATGCATATCAAAATAAAACAGATAGTTTTGAGACTCGAATTTATTGCCCTTGCAAAAAATGTTGTAATACTTATTTGATGGAGAGGGTCATTGCTCGTGAACATATAATTATAAATGGGTTTTTATCCAAGTACAAGATATGGACCCTTCACGGGGAATCATATTCTTCTATATCTTGCAGTGGGGATGATCAACTTTCTGATTTTAGAGATGATATGATGGAGATGATACATGAAGCAATTGGAATTCCACCTATTGGTGCTAGTTTGTATGACAATCCATCATCATTAAGCAGTCCAAGAATAGATGGTCCTAGCAAAGATGATGCCAAATTTATAAAACTTGTTGAAGACGCAGAGTGTCCATTGTATCCTAATTGTGTCAAGTATACATCATTGTCTTTCATAGTGAGATTGCTACAAGGTAAAGTCATGCATGGATGGACAGATATCTCGTTCACATGGCTATTAGAGTTCCTTATTGATGCTTTTCCGAACATAAAAATACCTAAGTCTTATTATGAATCTCAAAAGATTACAAAAGATTTGGGATTTTCTTACGAGACTTGGGATGCATGCCCCAATAATTGCATGATTTTTAAAGGAAATGATATTACACTTGAAAATTGCGAGATTTGCGGTGAGTCACGATACAAACAACTCAATGACAATGGAAATAACATGCAAAATACAATTTCAAAAATTCCAGCAAAACAAGTAAGATATTTTCCTTTGACACCGAGATTGAAAAGGTTATTCATGTCATCAAAAACTGCAAGTTATATGCGATGGCATGCTGAGGAACGTACTAAAGATGACACTATGAGGCACCCAGCTGACTCTCCAACTTGGAAAAAGTTTGATAAAGATTATCCTCAATTTGCTGCAGAGTGTCGCAATATTAGACTTGGTTTGGCCTCTAATGGGTTTAATCCATATAGAACCATGTCCATTGCTCATAGCACATGGCCAATTGTTTTAATTCCTTATAATTTGCCGCCATGGATGTGCATGACACAATCTTTTCTCTTTCTTACTGTACTAATTGATGGACCAAAGGGGCCTGGTAATAAAATTGATGTTTACCTTCAACCATTGATTGAAGAGTTAAAAGAATTATGGAATGATGGTGTGGCTACATATGATGCATCAAAAAATCAGATGTTCACTCTACGTGTCGCATTGTTTTGGACAATTAATGACTACCCGGCATATGCAAACTTATCAGGATGGAGTACAAAAGGCCAATATGCTTGTGCAAATTGTAATTTGCAAACTAAATCACAATGGCTAAGAAATTGTAGAAAATTTTGCTATTTGGGGCATCGTCGATGGTTACCTAGTGGGCACAGGTTTCGAAGAGATAAGGCATCTTTTAATGGATGTCGTGAATTTGAAGCTAAACCTTTAATGTTAAAGGGAAGTAATATCACAGCACAATTGAATGATGTACTTACTGAATACAAAAAAGATGATCTTAAAAAGAGGAAGAGAGAAGATAATTGTAGGGTTAAGAATATTGGTAAAGAACATGGTTGGAAGAAAAAAAGCATCTTCTTTGAGTTGCCATATTGGGAGTATTTTCAAACACGTCATTTCATTGATGTAATGCACCAAGAGAAGAATATGGGTGAAAATTTGCTTTATACAATATTGGGTGTAATAGGAAAAACAAAAGATGGCTTAAAAGCAAGACGGGATTTAAAAGAAATGGGTATTCGAACAAAATTGCACCCACAACAACTTGCATCCGGTAAGGCCTTCTTATCTCCAGCCCGTTTTTCAATGAACAAAGTTCATCAAGATGTTTTCCTACAAGTGTTAAAAAATATCAAAGTGCCAGATAGTTATGCATCTAATATTTCTCGATGTGTACATTTGAAAGAGAGAAATATTTGGGGTCTTAAGAGTCATGATATGCACATTCTTATGCAACAGGATCTGTGAACAACAACTGGCAGCTGCTATATATTCAGCCTCTGCAGTTGAAGTTGAGACAGAAGCCTGCTTCTTACAGAACCAAGAGACCAATATCTCTCCCAGGAACTGGCAAGTTCCTGAGGTGCTCTTCCTGTCAACTCTGCAGCCAGCATAATCAGAATCAGAATATCCAATTAATTCAAACTCTGACTCAGCTGGGTACCAAAGTCCTAGATTTGGACATCCTTTTAGGTATCTCAGGATTCTCTTTAGAAGAGTCAGATGAGATTCCTTGGGGTTGACCTGGAATCTAGCACAAAGGCATGTAGCAAACATTATATCTGGCCTACTTGCAGTTAGATATAATAGGGAACCAACAATGGCCCTATAATTCTTTTGATCAACTGGCTTGCCGTGATCATCAGAATCAATAACTACATTAGTAGCCATGGGTGTAGGCATTGCTGAAGCATCAGCCATCCCAAATTTCTTTACCAATTCCTTGGCATATTTGGATTGGGAGATGAAGATACCATCAGCATCTTGCTTAACTTGGAGACCAAGAAAGTAAGACAGCACACCCATGCTACTCATCTCAAACTTAGAATGCATCAAGTTGGAAAACTTTTTGCACAGTTTGGGATCAGTGGAGCCAAAAATAATATCATCTACATACACCTGAACTAACAGGATTGTGTCCTTGTGATGCTTGACGAAAAGGGTTCTATCAACTACTCCCCTAGTGAAGTTGTGCTCTAACAGGAAACTAGCTAAGGTCTCATACCAGGCCCTAGGAGCTTGCTTTAGTCCATAAAGAGCTTTCTGCAACTTAAAAACATGAGAAGGCTGAGTTGAAGAAACAAACCCTGGTGGTTGTTCAACAAACACCTCTTCCTTAAGCTCACCATTTAGGAATGCACTTTTGACATCCATTTGGAACACCTTAAACTTCATGAAGGCTGCATAGGCCAAGAAGATCCTTATTGCTTCTAGCCTTGCAACAGGAGCAAAGGTTTGGTCATAGTCTATACCTTCCTCCTGTCTGTAGCCCTGAGCTACAAGCCTAGCTTTATTCCTTACTATGATTCCATTTGCATCTAACTTGTTTCTATACACCCACTTGGTGCCTATGATCAGTTGGCCTTTAGGTCTTGGAACCAAAGTCCAAACTTTACATCTCTCAAATTGATTGAGCTCCTCTTGCATTGCAATGATCCAGTGGGGATCTAGTTCTGCATCTTTAAAGGTGAGGGGCTCAACCTGTGAGAGGAAATAAGCATGCATCACATCCTGTCTTAATTGGTGTCTTGTTTGTACACCAGCTGATATGTCTCCAATCACTTGAGATGTGGGGTGATCTCTAAGTATGACAATGTCAGCAGGTGGGATGTGATCTTCAGCAACAGTTGGGATTAATTCCTCAGGAGGAATTTGATCTACTGTTGGTGGTACAACAACAGCTTCAACAGCTTCAGCAATGTCTTCATCACTGTCTGATTCAGTGATCTGAAGAGTTGATAGTTGAAGAATTTCTTGAGGGGCATCAGGTACCTGCAAAGAACTGGAGGAAGGAGAATTTTCCTTCTCCTTGTAAAACATCTGAGACTCATCAAAAGTCACATGCACAGATTCTTCTATCTTACAGGTAGATTTGTTATAAACCCTATAAGCTTTGCTTACTTGGGAATATCCAAGCATAATTCCCATTGAAGCTTTTGCTTCAAATTTTCTAATATATTCTTTATTATTATTATGAATATAAACAATACAGCCAAAAACTCTAAAGTAATTAATTTTTGGTTTCTTTCCTTTAAGCAACTCATAAGGAGTTTTACACTTAAGTTTGTGTATCAAACTTCTATTTAAGACATAGTTGGCTGTACTAACAGCTTCTGCCCAATAGGATAGAGGCATGTTAGCATCTGCCAACAATGTACTAGCAGCTTCAATTAGTGTTCTATTCTTCCTTTCAACTACCCCATTTTGTTGGGGAGTTCTAGGAGCTGAGAAGCTGTGTTTGATACCTTCTCTCTCACAGAATTCTTGCATGAGAAGAGAGTCAAACTCAGTACCATGATCACTTCTGATCAAGGCCACATGAGTAGAGTACTCAGTCTGCACACAAAGTAGAAAGTCTGTAAGGGCTTTGAAGTTATCAGACTTAGTTCTCAAAAAGAAAACCCAACTGAACCTAGAGAAGTCATCTACAATTACTAAAGTGTAATACTTCCCTCCTAAACTCTGTACATTTATTGGGCCAAAAAGGTCCAAGTGTAATAAATACAGGATTCTAGGAGAATCACTTTTATTTACAGATTTAAATGAATTCTTGGTTTGCTTGCCTAGCTGACAAGCCTTGCATAGGCTCTCCTTCTTGTAGGGGCAAGAAGGTAAACCTCTAACAAGGTTGTGCTTAGATAACCTAGATATATTCTTGAGGTTTACATGACTAAGCCTTTTATGCCATAGGGAATTATTATTAAGGGTTACTTCATTAAACAGGCAGATTTCAGAGTGAGATGAATTAAAATCTACTAAATAGATATTACCTATTCTAATACCTACTAAAACAATATTATTATTCAAAGTAATATTGCAAGATGAGTTGGAAAATGAAACCTGGTAGCCAGCATCACATAGCTGGCTGACTGAAATCAGGTTATGCTTCAGTCCATTTACATATGCAACTCTCTTGAATGTAACTGCTCCAATTGTGATCTTGCCATAGCCTTCTATCTGACCACAGCTGGAGTCTCCAAAGATAACCTTTGGGCCGAGCTTAGCTTTGAACTTTGATAGTAGATCTTTATTTCCTGTCATATGCTTAGAGCATCCACTATCCAAATACCACTTATTTTGAGTGATTGGATAGGCCTTCACCTGCAAGACAATTATTTAGACAGAGTGGACCCAGGTAACCTTGGGTCCCTTGTTTTTCACATAAGAAAAACTGGAAATATAAGAGAATGCAGGCTGAGGGTGATAACCTAGTGGGTGAGATCTCCTAGGTGGGATTCTCCATGCAGATGATGGGTCAACAAACCTAGGGTTTCTATTCTCATTTAGGTTTCTATGGAATGGATTATGATTTTGAAAATCATATTGAAATCGTCGATCGACGTTCGACGATGGGCGCTCAGATCGTCGAGCTTCGTTCGACCATGGAGCATCCGATCGTCGAGCGGCGTTCGACGCTCTTTGCATTTCTTTAAAAAACTTCTTTCTCTTTTCTCTCTTAGCTTTATTTAGGGTTTTATTTACAAGGTTTACTTGCTCAGTGTTCTTCTTTCCACTAGCTGAAATGAAGTTCACTGGAGTTGAAAGATTATTTTTAAGCAGGACTGGGGGTTCACTGGGAGAAGCTCCTAAGCCTAGTTTATCATTACCTGACCTAGTGTTAGTCATGCTGGTAATTTCTAACAGCTTAAGGCTTCTACCATTAAGGGATTCTTCTAATCTCTTAAACTTAGCTAATTCTATTTTAAGAAATTTAATTTCTTCACTACAAGTAGTGAGATCTTCCTTTAACCTAATGTTTTCAGAGGCTATTGATTCTGAGTCAGCTAACCTATTTCTAAGTTCTTTTATTTCTTTTTCTGAACTAATTAAATCTAAACACAAAGATTTAAATTCTAACTTAAACTCTTCTGAAGTAAAATCATAAGATGAAAGTACCTCATCTTCAGTAGGCATCTCTTCATCAGAATCAGAACTCTCTGCAGCAGAGTGGTTGCTGCAGGCATCTATTGCCATTAGGCAAACTTCTTTTGCCTTCTTCTCTTCCTCATCTTCACTGGAGCTTGATGAGGAGGATTCTTCATCAGAATCACTCCAGGTTTTAGCAATGAAACCTCTCTCCTTCTTCTTGTTTTTGTGAGAGGATGGCTTGGAGTGCTTCCTGTGTTGTTCTTTGTCTTTTCTCTTTTCCTTGTTCTTCTCCTCTGGACACTCTGGCAAAATGTGTCCAGGCTTCCTGCAACCATAACAGATGATTTCTTTAGCAGGAGATCGATCATACCTTGGTTTGTCTTCATATCGTGAAGACTTCTTTCTGAACTCCTTTCTCCCCATCTTGAGAAATCTTTGGCAAACAATGCCATAAGTTCATCATTAGATTGGCTGCCTTCAGCATCTGCAGCCTTAAGAGCTAGAGATTGCTCTTTTCTTGTTGGAGTGGGAGTCTTGGCTTCAGCTTCTGCTTCTCTGGTCTTCAGCACTTGCTCAAAAGACTTGAGCTTGCCGAGGAGAGCTTCAGTTGAGATCTCATTGGTACTTCTGGCTTCTTTGATGGGCCAGATTCTTAGATCCCATGTGCTAGGGAAGCACATAAGAATCTTATCATTGACCTCTGTCAATGATATGTCCTTGTCCAGGGTCCTCAGCTCATTGATGATTGAGCTGAGCCTGGTGTACATAGCTTCAACTGATTCAGCATCAGTTTTCTTGAAGTTCTCATACTGTGAGATAAGGTTGGACCTTCTGTCCTTCCTTTCATCAGCTGAACCAGCTACAATCTGGTTCAGTGTGTCCCACATGGCCTTTGCTGAGGAGCAGTCAGCCACCTTCTGGAACACCTCATCAGACATTGTCTGAGCCAGTATATTCATTGCCTTGGCATCTGCAATTTTGGCCTTCTTGTATTCATCATTGTAGTCTGGAGGAGGCACTGCACTCATATCAGATGATGAGGCAGTGGCAGCAGCAGGTGCTCTTGGGGGACCTGACAAAATAGAAGCAAAGATGCTTTCATCAATAGAGTTCATATATAACTTAATCCTTGCCTTCCAGATGCCAAACTTTGCTAAGTTGCATGCTGGAGGTCTGGTGCTAGAATAATCCTTAGACTGGGCCATGATAGTGAATATCTATAAGCTCTTGGTATCTATCAGGATCTTGTGACTTAGGTGTTAGCCTATACAGTCAGTTAACCTCCCTCTGATACCAATTGAAAGTGAAGGGATAGATACTACTCTAGAGGGGGGGTGAATAGAGTTATCAAATTTTGCACAGACGAAACTTAATATTCTACCCAACTCCCTTGGAGTGAAGTGCGGAATGAAAAGATTATAGATACTGATTTAACCTTAAAGCCTAACACAAGTGATGTGTACAAACACAAGCTAACTGTAATTACAGTTAAGCTTGGAAAAACCTAATCAGCAACTAACAACCTAGTTATATCTAATCACAGCCACAATGCAGGAATTAAACAGTGGAATCCAGACGACACAAGGAAATTTATTGTGGTTCCCCAAACAACTTGGGTACGTCCACTCTTCTACCCACACGGTAGGAATCCACTCAGGTTTTTGATCAGGTGCCCTGCCACCAACAGAATCTGTTTCAGGTAGATCCAGAAACCCTTTAGACTTTTGATCAGGTGTCTAAAAACCAAGCACAGGTTTTTGATCAGGTGCCCTGCCACCAAGGGATACTTTTGAAGGGAGTAATAACCCTGTACAGGAGGGGGAAGAAGGTTAAGATGTCTTCTCTATTTTTCAATAGATTAGAGAAGCACAAAAAGCTTGCACTGAGCTAGAATGCTCTAAAGAATCAAGGCTCCCCCTGGCTCAAAGATGTCCAGGTGAAGTCTTGCTTCAGTGCAGAAAAACTCTTCAGAAAGTTCTGAAGGAAAGAGCTACAGGAAGAAAATAAATAATAAAATCAAAGTTCTTCAAGCAGCTATCTTCTTCTTCTTCTTCTTCAAAGGAACTCTGAGTAGAACTTCCTGAAAGCAGGAGAACTCAGGTGAAGAAGAGATGAAGATCTTAACACTTCTCAGTTAGATGGAGATTGCTGAGAGCAGGAAGCTTGAGCTTGATGAAGGCTTGAGAATGAACAACTGGATAGCTATTAGCTTCTGTTAACTAGCTTGAATCCTTCTTCAAAGGGTTCTTTATATAATCATCAGCAAGCAACGGCTCTCTTCCATTTGAATTATTTGTCTTCTTCTAAGCCTTGAGACCTGGGCTGTAAATATCAAGAAGACAGAAATATCTCTGCAGCAAAACATTCTATAAAGGGAATAAACCACTTTCTAAGAAGCTGCAGGCTTAAATCAGATAACAGAAGGACTAAATAAAGTCGCATCAGAAATAATCTCTTTATAGCAAAAGAAGACTTTTCAGTCTAACGGCTATAAAGGGCTGTCAGCAGATAAAGTAAATTAAAATGACAGCTAATAAGACAAACAACTTTATCTTAAAAAGATTTGACTCAGGCAAAAGAGATGGAGCAAATATTGCCTGGTTATATTATCATACAGCTTAAAATACTGTGCCAGAAAATGTATTAATTAATTAAATATAATAAATAAATACAAAATACAAAGGCAGACAGAAAACGTCGAACGACCTTCGAAGATCGTCGAACGGCGCACGGAGATCGTCGAGCTATCGGGCAGATAGTCGAACGATCCAGATAGTCGAACTATCGAAAAAGATAGTCGAACTACCCCGGCAGATAGTCGAGCTATCAGGACAGATAGTCGAACTATCAAATAGTCGATCTATCTAGGACAGATAGTCGAGCTATCAAGCGCACAGAGATAGTCGAGCTATCGAGCAGATAGTCGACCTACCTCAGAAAACAGATAGTCGATCTATTAGAAGATAGTCGAACTATCAGCGCAGAACAGATAGTCGAACTATCAACAGATAGTCGAACTATCAGCGCAGAACAGATAGTCGAACTATCAACAGATAGTCGAACTATCAGCGCAGAACAGATAGTCGAACTATCAACAGATAGTCGAACTATCAGTGCAGAACAGATAGTCGAACTATCAACAGATAGTCGAACTATCAGCGCAGAACAGATAGTCGAACTATCAACAGATAGTCGAACTATCAGCGCAGAACAGATAGTCGAACTATCAACAGATAGTCGAACTATCAGCTCAGAACAGATAGTTGAACTATCAACAGATAGTCGAACTATCAGCGCAGACAAAGCGTCGACCAACTGATAGACGATCGTCGATCAGCCGATAGACGATAGTCGAGCGGCGTTCGACTATCGTCGAACGAAAAACCTACTTAACCAAATTCTCAATTTGGAAAAGCGAGGACCCTACAGCTAGACTTCTAACCATTGACCATAGATATTTCTTGGGTCAAGGGGCACAAAGGAGAGGACTAAACTCAAATCAAACTAGGGTACCAACAAAATGAATTTAAAGGGTCCCACGCATACTGAATGTGGAGATTTAAGCTTACCATCATCACTCTCATCCCAATATCCTTAAGAAAGCATACAGAAAGAAGTATTGCAACAAAATACTTTTACTCAAAACAACTCTTAGTGGAATGAGTCTTTAGTAAGGGCGTTTATACGGAGTCTTGATCATTTTGGAGAATTTTAAACATCTCTATTGAGATAGCCAAGTAAATCTCGACGAGATCTACAACTTTTATGTTAAACATATAGATATAGAAATAGATATAGATATAGATATAGTATAAATATATATATATATATATATATATATATATATATATATATATATATATATATATATATATATATATATATAAGGGCGTTTACATTGGCAGCCCGTATATCGATATTGGCAGCCCAATGGCTAATGGCAGCCCAAAAAATAGGTTTTTAAAAGTCATTTTTAGGAAAAGTGTTCAACATGAAAGTTGTAGATCTCGACGAGATCTACAACTTTTATGTTAAACATTTTTTCTAAAAATATCATATAGGAGGTCTATTTTCAAAAGGCGCGGAACCCGAGCGGAACTATGCGAGTTCCGCCCGAGTTCTGCGCCTTTTGAAAATAGGCCTACTATATGACATTTTTAGAAAAAGTGTTCAACATGAATGTTGTAGATCTCGTCGAGATCTACAACTTTTATGTTGAACACTTTTTCTAAAAATGTCATATAGTATGCCTATTTTCAAAAATCGTGAAACCCGCATTTTGGGCTGCTATTAGCGGTCATATTACGTGTGTTTTTCATTAATTTTTGGGCTGCCAATATCGATATACGGGCTGCCAATATAAACGCCCATATATAATAATAATGACTTATGATCATAGGATTTAATTAGGGTATTGTTATTTGTACATTTATTTTGGATATTTGACACTCAAAATATGTCAAATTTAAACGTTTTTTTTAACAAAAATTGATATTTATACCCAAAATCCATCCCCCGCTGAACCCTAACCTCATTTACTGCATAGTCGATTTTCCTCGGCCTCCTCTCGCAGCGGCGCAGCGGTGATCTTCCCCGACTTCCCCGACGTGGATCTTCCTTCCTCCCTCGAATCCGCTCCCTTGCCGACAACCTCTCATCGCAAGTCGTGGAACCGAGTCCTCGCCGCTAACTCCTTCGCACCTCCCGCACTAGTCTTCCTTCCACCCTCACGGTTGTTCGCTCTCCTGGTAAAAGTTACTTTCATGATATCCTTGACATTTGTATTTGTATACCTTACAATTTTCTCTGTATTCTGGTTTAAGGTATATGTTCTTATTAGTGGTGCTTACCTTTCATATATCACCCACTTCGATATTCAACCACCTCGAGTTTTAGGCTCTCTGAAGGCCTTGCTCTGTAGTAAGAAAGACTAGTGAATTTGATATTTTGTCATATCCTTTTATATTTTGTTTTCATTGTTGCATTTCCTAGTTTGTAACTGATAAATTATGAATCATAAACACTTGTTTACAAATTGGATGAAGTTTTGGACTTCTTATCAATGAGGTAATTTTGCCTTATTTTTAATATTAAATTACAGTTATTTTACATTTCAGGCTTTATACCTATTAGCTACTATAAAAATATAATACTATATTGTGCAGAATTGTCTAAGTTTATGTTGTGTTCTTCCTTTAACTTGGCTGAATTGTGAACATCAATCTGGGCATATTATCATGCATTTGGCTAATTAGCAGCTATAACAACAAAGTGTGTATTAATCTATGCATCTGATGTGACCTTTACAGCCAACAATCTTTATCACACTGATCATTAACCTATCTTTGTTTCAATTCTGTTGACACCATGTGCTAGTTTTACTTCCTATTTTTCAACATTTTCACCTTTGTGAAGCTTTAGTTCCCTTAATAATTTGGGATTTCATGGCAGGCAGTTGATTTCATGGCAGGCAGTTGAGGATTTCATAGCAGGCAGTTGATACTTTGAAATATCTGAAGGTATACTTTGTGTTGTAGTTTAGGTTTTTGGTTTATTACTCTACTTTTTTGTATGTTTATGAGTGGTATTTTCATCATTAGTTTGCATGTTATGATTGTCTTTAGGAGTCTAATTAATCATGAGCTCAAAAGAGTTAGACACTTTTTGAAAAAGACAAATTTTTTGAAGACGTTGGAATGCACTTTAAAACATCCGGTTGTTTTCAAAGCAAAGAAGATTTGATTGAATGGGCTAGGAATGTTGCTAAACAGTTGGGGTTTGTCATTATTATTACAAGGACAGATAAGCTCGGTGACAGAGCAACACCCAGAGTTATTTTGGGGTGTGACAGAGGTGGGTTACCTCCAGGTACTCAAAAAAAGGAAGGATATGTTAAAAGAAATATCAGAAAATCAAGTTTCTAGCGCTGTGAGTGTAAATTTGCACTTAAAGGACATAAAAATGAGAACAATGAATGAGAACTTGAAGTAAAACATGGTATGCACAATCATGAGTTTGTTCATCTTGAAGCACACCCACATTAAATTCAAAAATATGTAAGATATTTACTCAGTTATTTATTGTTTTAAATATACTTACTAATTCAAATAATTTTTTTGTAGGTGGGGTATCTTTTTGGCCGAAAAAACGGGACTTGTAAATGTTAATGATATTTTGAAAGACTACATATATTTTTTGTTGAATACATTATGTACTCTTTTGAAAATGTTGCTTTGATGTTATAAACATTTAGAGCACATTACGTACTCTTTCAGAAAAAAAAATTTGATGTTAAAATAGCTATAGAACACATTATACATATTTTGGAAATGTTTTTTGGATGTTATCTATGCAAAAAAAATATTCTCATGTTTGGGTACGATTATCATATATGGGTACAAATATCAGCTTTTGGTAAAAATATCCATGGGTTACAAATATCCATTTATGGAATCTAAATAACAATACCCTTTAATTAAGGTAGGAGCCTTTGTTGAATGCCGCTGAAGGGAGGGAGAGTTCGATAGTGATTCGTCGAATGAAGAATGGGGGTGTTATGTGAGTTTAGCCGAGAGAGGGGGAGTCATTTCAACGATATTTTACTACTAATAATAATATTAATAATATAGTAGTAGTAATAATAATAATAATAATAACATTAGTACTATGTTATTACGAATGGCCTAACGTATGCCGATTCAAACGAAATTTGCACTCTAGGTAAAAACGGGTGCTACGAATACAACGGCAAAGTCAAAACCTAAATCTGACACGCCGTTTTTGAGGTATAAATTTCTAAAGTTTACGACGAACATTAAATATACAAAACTTTGAAAATTCGTCGAGGCCCCAATAAAGCTCGGATCGCGACGAAACTTGACAGGCAAATTCAAAATTAACTGATTTAATTTTGTATCGTGAAATTTTACAATTTCGATGAGAATTTCAAGATTCAGTCGGCTCGACCCAACGAACACGAAAACACACCAACGGTGACGCGTCGTCAACTCTACGATAACGTAACACTCTTACGTCATTATGACGTCACCACGTGAATTAAAATAATTGCCGGAAAAATCAGGGGTGTTATAGTTAGTCCTGCCACTTCTGGGTGCGGTTGTATCGCACTACCCAAACCCTAGCGTACAACCAAGTGTACTTTTGGATGTGAGCAACATCCGACGAATTCTGGAAATTCAGGCCGACGGTGGAGGGAACCCAATGGGGAAAATAAAACGTTCGGTCACCCGTGATGCATATCCCACTATTGTCATGAGTCGTTGACCTTCCGCACCGGTACGAACTGTTTGCGGAAGTGACTGACCCGCCACTTTTCACTACAAATAATTTACAAGCATTTCAATTTAAATTAAATTTGCTGGTACAGATCGGGTCTATAGCGGTCTGCCCTACTTGACATCAAATAATTCGGTCAAGCCGCCTTTTAAAACAACATGTCGCTCAATATCCGATAAGGAGCGCTACGAGCATGAGAGCACGTTATTTGGGGCAAACCCTAGACGAATATCTCGACTCTCGGTTATCCCCAACTAATGTTTTCATCAAAATCAACTGCTCGTCAAAGCAAGACCCGTGTTAATAATATCTAAACAGTAAATTGCAGTAATTTAAATTCAATAATAAAATGTTGCTAGAAATATGTTGCAGAATTGAAATGTTGAACTGAATGCACTGAATAAAGAGCTAAAATAAACAGGAGCAGTATGAAACTAGAATAGTACTGAATAGAAAGAATTATAAATAAAGTAAAAAATGAATTGGACCAATACGAAACTGGAATAGTACTTGAAAGGAAAGAACAGGACTGAATGTAAAGAAACGGGACCAGTACAAGACTGGAGTACTGAAAGGAAAGAACTGAATGTAAAAAAACAGGATCAGTGCAAGACTGGAGTACTGAAAGAAAAATACTGAACTGAAAATAAAAAATAGAACCAGTACAAGACTATAGTACTGAAAGGAAAGTACTGAACTTAAAGTAATAAAAGAAACTAGATCAGTGCAAGACTGAAATAAAGAAAAGGGTTAGTAGTTCAATGACTCCGTTCTCAAGAGGCTTCAGTTCCATCTTCATTCATAGAAGGAAAGTTCAGGTCCATCTCCATTCATAGGAGGCAAGTTTAATTTCATCTCCGTTCATAGGAGGCAAGTTCAATTCTATCTCCGTTCATAGGAGTCAAGTTTAGTTTCATCTCCGTTCATAGAAGGAAATTTCAGTTCCATTTTTGTTTTTAGGAAGCTTTTTTTGAGTTTCACTCATTATTAGGATCTGATGTTAGTTCAGTTGTGTCTTTCAATCACAGCTTATTCGGAATGAGGAAGCATATTATGGGTTACACCTTTATTATTCATTTGAGAATAATTATCAACTTATTTGCTCGCGTCGGATCAAATCCGAGCATCTTATTAGAGAACACGTTCTTTCTCGAATTTCAACCTCAAAAATCATTCCCAACACATGAGGGAAATTCTTCACCCGAAACGAGGTTTGGCATTTCATCTTCCAAGTTTACCCAAAATATCCGAGAGTTGTTTTAAAAATGAGGTGCTCGCTGGATTTGCAAAAATCCTCGAAAAACTCAGAGCTTAAAATCTTGCCTCGATAACTCACATCGATTATTTATTTGAACTCAATATTCAAATTTAAGGCACGATCGCGCGTGTTGATTTTCTTTTTTTCAGAAGGATTTAAACACATCGTTTTTAAAGCGTGGCCTTAGGCTCCGACAATTTGGAAGATATTCAATTTTGACCCCAAAGTTCCAAATTTTTAAACAACATTAAAGAGGGTCTAAAATGAGCCTTGAAATTTTTCGAAAAATTTTCAAACATTTTGTGTCTATCAGTTGTCCAAATAAATCTTATTAGGTTTTTTGAGGCACCAAATTATTTTATAAAAAATTTAAAAATTTGAGTAGCATGTCCTCATTAAATGAAACAATTTTCATATTCAAAACTTTTCTCCTAGAAACTTAGATTTTCATCAGAAAAATCCCCAAGTTTCTGTTATTATTCTGGTCTACAAATAGACAATCCAGACTTTATTATCTGGCTGAGATTGTAACACCCCTATCTGGCACAAAGCATATAGCAGTAGGTCCGGCCGGGGCCCGACGCCATATACTGCAGACAGACCGGTGGGTTACTAAATGAAACCATCTTTCCAATAACAATGTTCTACACAAAGCACATTCTAGCGGAAACAATTTAAAAGTTGCAAAGAGAATAACCCAAACCAACAACACGAATGTCCACTAAGAATACCCAAATTAGGAATGAGCGTACAAATACACAAAGTACTTGGCCTTATGGTCTTACAAGAGTTTACTTAAATAAACAGTGTCTTCCAAACATTGACACGCGGGTCGGACACACACGAATATAACAAGTAAACATTCGCATGTCCTTCGAGGGCCGGCTCAGCAACCAGGGCTTCAGCCCTCTATTTTCCACTAGGCTCCGCAGCACCTTCAATCAACAATTCACCGCAACGGTGGCAAACAAAAGCAACAGTCAGCTAAAGCTGACCAAATTATAACAACCACACCCCTTTCTTGGAGTGGTGGTGTTCCTTCCCTACATTGCATTAGTATAAACCAACGATTAAAGTGAAAGTACAACATTTGCACAATACACCACAGGGTGCAGGCCCGCACGGCCTCACACCCCGTTCTCTCAGGGCACTTACTCGGTGAACCCGGTAAAAATCTGTGGTCTCACCACCGCCTCTAGGACGGCAAATCTCGTGAGCATTATAATCTTTCAGGCCTAAGCCTAAGACCCTCCATCTATGTCAACGGTAAGTACCACGTATCTTAGGTCTCTTTAACTGAACCACAGAGCGGGTACGGTTCTGCCTAACCCGTTGCCCACACTGAAGGATCAAGCGCATACCCAACTGCACCAAAAGCCCGGACTGTTGGAGAGGGCGCTACTTAATTTTTTATATAAGTAGCAGAGCGCCACGGGTCAAGTGAAGGAACGCCGGACCCAACAATCCCCCCCGGCATCCAGCACAACCCGTCGGCTCAGAGGTGGGGTTACCACATGGCCCACACGGCTTAGAGGTGGGGTTACCACATGTCCACGGTTGCCTGACCCACCGGACCCACACAGGTAGAAGGGAAAAATCAGGATTTAATAGCGCCCCCCGGTCTTGAACCCGTAACCTCGCTTTGATACCAATTGAAAGTTAGGTGATAAGATCTATCTACCTCTAGAGGGGGGGGGGGTGAATAGAGTAAGTTCAAATAGATTGATGTATTTAAACTTTTGATTTACTTAGTGTAGAAAGTGAGTTATGCAATGGTTAAATATATGATAAAGCAAACAGCACACAGCACACAGCAAGAAGTAAACATAAACCACAGAAGACATAAGGAAATTATAGTGGTTCCCCAAATTTGGGTAGTCCACTCTTCTATCACCCTTTGATAGGAATCCACTGCAGGAAGGTTGATCAGGTGTCCTGTGCACCACCAGATTTTTTGATAAGGTGTCTTGCCACCACTGATTTTGACAAGGTCTAAGCTAACCAAAAGGGTAACTTTTGAAGGGAGTTAAAACCCTGTACAGATGGAATAAGGTAAAGAAAGGATGAGTATGCTTCTCTGTCAACTATCAGAGAGAAGCTTGTGGATTTTGATGTTGTCAAAGCTCCCCCTGAGATGTAGATGAGTTCAGGTAGAAGAAGCTTTGCACAAGGGTGACAGGCTCTTCACTGCTTGTCCTTCTTCAGCAATAGATAACTCAGAAACTGAGTGTTTGATGTCTGAAGGTAGAAGGCAGTCTGTAGAAGAGTTGATTGCAGAGCAGAAGAGAATCAGAGAGTGTTGATGATGATATTTCTCTGAGTGATGTTCTTCTCTTTGAATTCTCTGCAGCAGATTCTGTGAGAGAGAGATGATGAAGAATGTTCTCTGTGACAAATCTGAATAGCTGTGTTACTGTCTCTCTCGAAGAATCTCTGAGTAATAGAATTACTACTGACTGATAGATAGCCGTTGGCAGGGCATTCAATGCATTCCTTAACTGTCCATGCCTTGGAAGGAAGTGCCTTAATTGATTTCCAATGAAAATTCCTTGAGATATGGACCAATTAAGTCTTGAAACGGCCAGGGGATCTCTTGCAATAACTGCTTTGATGATCTTTAATTTGAATTTCAAATGTCAACAGACGGGAGAACTCAAAACATCGAACTCATCATAAATCGTCGATCTGAGGACGACTATCCGTCGATCAGAGAGTGATTAAGGATGCAGAGTGAATCACGCCAAAACGTCGAGCTGAAGTCGACGTTGCGTCGAACTGAGGACGACGCTGCGTCGAGCTGCGATCGACTGTGCGTCGAGCAGCGGTCGACTACGCGTCGAGCTGAGGACGACGACACGTCGAGCTGGGGTTGACTATCCGTCGAGCTGAGTAGAACTAAATTCTCAAATATCCTAAGTTCTAAACTCACACTCAATGACCTATGCTATACAATGAGGTTATGAATCCTTAGCATAGTTATCCTGACCCAAATATAAAAAGGGTGTTCCAACACACACCGCAACGTCAATTTAATTCATATGTGCGGGTCAAGCTTCCCCGAGTCCCAAACCGATCACACAAAAATTACATGACCCAGTTATGTGCAAGTTGGCTCCCAGGCCACCGAGATGGCAGAATCACGCTTCTGCCCAGTTTTCCGGGTGCACCTTAGAGTTAGTCCCCAAGGCTCTCTGCTGCAATCTACCACGTAGAAAACCCGAAAACAACCATCGGCACAGAGTCTTCTCCGGCTATTCATGCATAATACACATCACCGATCCAGACCAACTTGTCCGGGTAGGCTTCACACACCATGCATATGTCTGTACTTCGATTCTGGACTCTACATGCAAAACAACGGGGACTATTCATGTCTACCCGAAGGAATACCTCGCACTCACCGCTCACTCGCGGTAGGGAGTTTCCTATGCAAAAAGAAAAGAGGACTTCACATGTCCAAGAAGAGAATCGTTACCCTTATGGTTCTCTTTGGAGCCATGAAGATCTAGTTGGATGGAAAGCACCGCAATGACCTCGCCTTCATGGATCTGGGCTCGGATCGAGAATAGGGGCTCCGAAGCTTCTCCGGCGGCCGGATTTCTTCTTGCCCTTCCTCCTTGCTCTCCCCTCTCTCCAAGGCTTTAGAAAGAGAATGCTTGATGGGAAATGAGGGTTTCAACCTCCCATTCTCGGCCTTATCTCTGCAAGGACAGCCCTGAGCCCTTGGATCCCAAAAGAAGGAAACGAACGGCCACGATTCGCACTTAAAATTAATTTCCTGGGCCGAACACGGCTTGCGACACTCCCGTGTCCAAGCCCGTGTGCCTCAATCGACTTTGAAACCGTCGCATCCCGACCAGGACACGGGCTTAGACACGCCCATGTCAAACTTTGACACGCCCGTGTCAGTCAGTACACGCCCGTGTTGCAAGGCGTGTTCCTCACTCGACACAGGACCAAATCATCCTGAAGAGGACACGACCATGTGGAACGCTCGTGTCATATATCGTGTGCCCGACACGCCCCTGGGACACGCTCGTGTCCCAGGACGTATAACTTACTTGACACATCCCGGCTAACAGCCCGAGCAGGACACGACCCTTGATACGCCCGTGTCTCAGGCCGTGTGCCCGACCTCCAATGATCGTCGACTGCGTCTCGTCGACCACACAAAAAGTCGTCAAACCCAAGCACGCCACGGCCATGGACACGTCCGTATCCAAGGCTGTGTGACCCTTACCAGGACCCAAACTTGGCTTCTAACGATGTCCGTCCCTCTTTCGAGTTTCAGGGCGTTACAATTCTCTCCCTCTTAAAAGAATTTCGTCCCGAAATTATGGAATAGTAAGTACTCAAACTTAAACGGTACCTGAGAAAAAGAGCTCGGGATACTCCTCGAGCATGGTCTACTCTTGCTCCCATGAAATCTCCTCACGACCGTAGTTGTCCCATCGGACTTTGACCATCCTGATGTCTTTGTTACACAGTCGCTTGACTTCCGAGTCCTCAATGCGAACGGGCTTGACCTTCGTCGTCAATGTACAACACATATTCAACGAGGATGGGCCCTACTGCATCCATCTCAGCGAGAGTCAAAGTCAACCAGTCAAGACAGAAGTCAAGATCAAGCCGCGAGCCAACAGAAGGCCTGGGCGAGTATGGCGAGCTCCCCACGCATACTCGCGAGGTTGGCGACTAGGCGAACTACTCGCCCAATCCGTGCGAGCTCCCCAGGAAGTTGCCTAGTCGCTAGGGTGGGGGGTATAAGTATGACCCCCCCTCCCTTTGGATTTCCCTATAAATAGGACCCCATGGGTACGAGGGAAGGGGACCAAGAATCTCGGATAAATACTCGCGAGCCCTTTGGATTCCTTTTCCTTAAATACCAAGTCACGACCTGCGACTTAGTTGCTAGCTCGTTTCCCTCGTACCTAGCTCGGCCATTCTAGTTGTGGAGGGGCTGCTTCTTCCAAGAAGCTGGGTACGTGGTGGGACCTTCCTATCGCAGCAACCTGGGGTCTTGTTCTTAGCTCATTCATGTTCTTGCTTCCATGGGCCGTCTAACTTTACTACTTGACCAGTAACCTTAGGCAGCCTAGTCCGATCTTGAGGCAAGGAATTTTTCTTGGCTTCAAAACTTGGTGCGGTGAGCGTGGATAGCAGCCAAGGAGGAAAATTTGGTGGTTGAGAAAGATGGTCAATGACGGCGATCAGGGAGATTTGGCGGACAACTCGGCAGGAGTTGGTACCTCGGAGCGATGTGGCGGGTTTGTAACGGTAGCTGCTTTTGAGGAGCTTGCGAAGAGGATGGATAGGGTGATACTCGTCGGGTTCTCCAACCCCTCTGAGGTCACGACGACCTCTCCCCGTCGCCTAACCCCACCGGGCGAGGAAGTCCCGACCCGACGAGCAGGGAAGGAGCTCGCTTGGGCAAGAGAGGAGCGACCGATGCCGTCGCGTCAGCACCCTACGAGCAGCTAGGGCATCAGGTTCCGAGATCCTGAACTCTCGGCGAGGTGTAGGGATACTCACCGATGGAGCGAGTATGATTACTCAAGCGGCGAGGATACTCGTCGCCGCCAGGAAGGGAGGAGCCCCTTCTGCGATGAGATCCTCGCGGCCCCCGTCCCCGACAATTTCCGAGAGCCCGCCCTCACCTACTACTCCGACAAAGATGACCCGGTAAGGCATCATCAGTGGTTTGAGGACGTGGTCTCCATCTGCAACATGTCTGACGCCTTCAAATGCCGATTCTTCTCCATCACCTTCAAGGGTAGTGCGAGAGACCGGTTCCACCAGCTGCTAGCAGGTTCCATCTACTACTTCTCCGACCTTCATCGGGGCCTCGTGGCGAGGTTCGCGACTTCCAAGAAGCAGAAGAAGGAAGCGATGACCCTTTTCAAAATCATGCAGGGGCAACGCGAAAGTCTGGGTCATTACATCGACAGGTTCCAGGAGGAGGTCTTGGAGGTGGAGGAGGTAGATGGGTTCACCTTGATGGTAGCCCTCAAGTTCGGCCTGAAGTAGGGGCTCTTCAACATGGAGTTAGGGCATAGGCCGCACAGATCGTTCGAGGAAATGGTGGAGAGGGCGAATGTCTTCGTTCAGGGAGAGGAGAGGAACAGGGAGTTCTTGGCAAGGCTGGACGGGGATATTCCGTTAGGGGAAAATAGGGGAAGATTGCTAGAAAGGAGAGGCGGCCAGAGAAGCGTGATGATAGAAGGCGAGAGGAGGCAAAGAGGAAGGAAGAAAGGAAGAGAAGAGAAGATCCAAGGAGGGTGGAGGAGAGGAGGCAGGAGAGGCCTCGAAGGCAGGAGGAGAGGAGGCCCACCGAGGCTCCAGAAGGAAAAGGGGAGGAAAGAAGATTCCAGTACCCGAGAGAACGCCCCCAGTGGAGGCGACCGGTCCGGCAGGAGGAGAGGAGGAATAACAGTCTGAGGGGGCAAGGTGGAGGAAGAAGGGAGACGATGGTTGTCGCGCGACATGCAAATAAGCGTATGCGAAGGGAGGAGCGTCAGGAGAGATGACAGGAGGCGGCAATTCCCCTCTACTGTGATATCCATTGGGTAGAAGGGCATGGGACCTTGGCTTGCCCAGAGTTTTGGGAAGCAAGGAGGAGGTTAGAAGCAACGGAGGCAGAGAGAGCAGCCAAGGCAGGAGGCCCCGGTGGGGAAAGTAGCATTAAAAGCTCCGCGGAGGAAGAATGAGGATAGGGTCGACCAGGGAGGTTGAGGAAATGTTATTCCTGGTCCAGGAGGCGGGCACGTTTGGGTGATCAATGGAGGTGCCGGGCTCGGAGCTTCCCGCAAGGGTAGTCTCCACCAGATCTAAAAAAGGAACGTCGCCTCGACATCACAGACTCCGCTTCTAAACGAGATAACCTTCTCAGAAGAGGACATGCTGTGGAACGAGAACCCTTTCCACGATGCGTTGGTGATACAAGTTTCAATCGAAGACTTCACCATCGACCGGATCCTCGCGGATAACGGGAGTTCGGTGAATGTCATCTTCAAGAGAACCTTATTCGGGCTTCAGGTGGAGGCATCCAGGGTCCAGGCTGCGGATGGACCTCTCTTTGGCTTCTCAGGAGAGAATAAAGAGGTGGAAGGGGGAGTGGAGTTGCTGGTCACTCTCGGGGGTACTTCAATCCGATGTCGATTCGTCATCGTCGACGCACCCAGTGGTTACAATGTCATCTTCGGGCGACCCCTTATCAATTATTTCAAGGTCGTCCCGTCGTCATTATACCAGTTCCTGAATTACTACCGAGATGAGGTCCAATTCAGGATCAGGGGAGATCCGAAGGCCTCCAGGGAGTGCTACCTGAACGCGGTCAGCACCATTAGTTGGATGGGTGACGTGGAAAGGCTGGAGAGGATGATGGAACAGGAGGTCCTGCAAGCTGCTGAGGAGCTAGAGGAAGTGGAGGTGATCTCCTCGAGAGGAGATCCTGAGCTGCTGAAGGTCAGAGGATCCTTGCCCCTGGAAGGGAAGGTTGAGATGATAGCTTGCCTACAGGAGAATGCTGACATCTTTGCTTGGAGCGCCACCGAGATGCAGGGGATTGACGCCGATGTTGCTTGTCATCGCCTCAACCTAGATCCTGCGGTAGATCCAGTTCTCCAAAAGCCAAGGAAGAGTGCCACCGCGCTGGCTGGCCCGATCCGGGAGGAAGTAGGGAAGCTGCTAGAGGCGGGGTTTGTCTCGGAGATCCAGTATCTAGGCTGAGTATCCAATGTTGTAATGGTGAAGAAATCCGGAGGGGGCTGGAGGTTATGTATTGATTTTTCTATGTTGAATAAAGCTTGCCTGAAGGATTGTTACCCCTTGCCTCAAATCGACGTGCTGGTTGATTCCGCTGTCGGGTTTCCTGTGATGAGTTTCCTTGATGCTTTTTCAGGGTATCACCAAATCCGGATGCATCCCCCCGATTGCCGCGATATTTCCTTCATCACCAGTGACGGCTGTTATAGCTACAAGATGATGCCCTTCGGGCTCAAAAATTTCGGCGCAACGTATCAAAGAATCATGGACCAAGTCTTCAAAGAGCAAAAGGGGCGGAATTTGGAAGTCTATGTGGACGATCTTCTTGTCAAAAGCAAGAGCGTCGCGGAGCACATAGTGGATCTGACAGAGACTTTTGCCACCCTGAGGAAGTATAAGATGCGACTCAATCCGGCCAAGTGTGTCTTCGGCGCGGGAAGGGGGAAGTTCTTAGGTCACTTCCTCACTCCCCGGGGGGTGGAGCCTAACCCTGATAAAGTAAAAGCCATCCTTGAGATGGCCTCCCCGAAAGATTCCAAGGAAGTCCAGAGGCTAATTGGAAGGCTGGCAGGCCTTAGCCGTTTTCTCTCCAAGGCCGGAGAGAAGTGCTCCCCATTCTTCAAAACCCTTCGGGGTAATCAGAAATTTGAGTGGACCACGGAGTGTGAGGAGGCTTTCGAAAAGCTTAAGCAGCAGCTGACCCAAGCTCCTCTCCTCCAAGGTTCGTAAGGCGGCGAGGTCCTCTTACTCTATCTGGGAGTAGGGGCGGAGGCGGTTAGTTCGGTGTTGGTTCGAGAAGAGGGAAGGAGGCAGCTTTACATCTATTATGTGGGTCGGGTGCTGCGGCAGGCCGAGACGAGGTATCCTATTTTGGAGAAGTAGTTTTTGCTTTGGTAGTTTCGGCTCGGCGGCTCCGTCCGTATTTTAAGGCTCACTCCATCAAGGTAGTCTCCGATAATCCCCTAAAGAGTATCTTGGATGGGGTGGAGCATTATGGCAGGTTGGCAAAATGGGCGGTGGAGCTAAGCGAGTTCGACATCTCTTACTCTCCAAGGGTAGCGATCAAGGCGCAGGCGGTGGTGGCAGATTTCCTGGCCGACTTCTCGGCCGAGGTAGAGGTAGACGTGAGCGCTTCCAGCCCAGTCTCTTGGAAGATGTTTGTGTACGGGGCTTCTAGCAAGCATTCCGTGGGAGCCGGAGTCGTGTTGGTTAGCCCCCAGGGAACCAGGATCGAGCAGGCCGTCGAGATCCTCTTCCCGGTTACGAACAATCAGGCAGAGTACGAAGCCATGGTGGTTGGCTTGCTTTTCGCCAAGGAGCTGGCCATCAAAGACATCAGATCTTTCACTGATTAAATGGTGGTCGCGTCCCAGATACGGGGGGAGTTCGAAGTCCATGATCCCACCCTGCAACGGTACCTTGTCAAGGTTAAGGGTCTGATCGGGGGATTCCAATCTTTCTTCGTCGAGCATGTACCTCGAGAGGACAATTCTGAAGCTGACAACCTTGCCAAGTACGGTCCCCGGGCCGGGGGGACTTTCACCGAGCTGTTTTGACCATCCATCGAGGAAGGGGAAATGATGGAGATCGAGCAGCGACCCACGTGGAAAGATCCGTTCATTAAGTTCTTAACGACGGGTCAACTACCCTCAGACGGACAATATCAAAGAAAGTTTCGGTATAAGGCCGCGTACTACTTATTGCAAGATGGCGAGCTTTACCGAAAGACAATCTCGGGCCCCTTGGCCAGATGCTTGTCAGAGATCGAGGTCCCCCGAGTTCTCGAGGAAATTCATTCAGGGGAGTGTGGCAGCCACTCCGGGACTTGTACTCTAGAGCAAAGAATTCTAAGGCATGGCTATTTCTGGCCAACCATCTACAAGGACGCGGAAGCCTTCTCCAAAAAATGTTCCCAATGTCAGCTCTTCGCGCCTCTCCAACTTCAACCAGCTCAACACCTCCGCTCGATCACCGCTCCATGGCCCTTTGCCATCTGGGGGATGGATTTGATCAGCCCTTTCCCTCAAGCCAGTGGACAGAGAAAGTTTGTACTGGTGATAATTGACTACTTCTCCAAGTGGATCGAGGCTAAGGCTTTGGCCAAGACCACCTCCCAGATCGTTAAGAACTTCATTTGGGGAGAAATCGCATGCAGATTTGGGATTCCTCTAGCCATCGTCACCGACAATGGGCCGCAATTTGCCAGCTTGGAGCTAGAGTACTTCTGCAAACAGCTAGGAACGGACATTCGGTTCGCTTCTGTGCATCATCCTCGGAGTAATGGACAAGTAGAGGCCGCCAACAAGCTTATCATCAACCTGTTGAAGAAGAAGGTCACCAATCTCAAAGGGAACTGGGTTGAGCAGCTCCCCTCGGTCCTATGGGCTCTGAGAACAACTCCAAACTCAACCACGGGGAAACGCCTTTCAAGCTATCCCACGGGTCTGAGTCACTCATCCTAGTGGAGTTCGAGGTGCGGAGTCTGAGAGTTATTACGGCAGGAGACGAAGGCGAAGAATGGTGCCTGGAGAATGAAGATGCCCAGAGGCTCTCTCTGGACTACGTCGAGGAACTTCGTGACTTGGCCTCCATGCGCCAGGAGGAGATCAAGAGGCGTTTATGGCGAAGCACTTTAACAAAAAATGTCGCCTTCCTCAAGATTCCTGGCAGGAGTCAGAGAAGAATAGTGGTAAATGAAACCCCGAAGGTGGACGCGCGGAGAAGGGACACCATCGGCAAGCTGACATCCAAAGGAAGGGCCCTTTAGCGAGAGAAATTACCAGGAACAAAACTTGGCACCCTAACTCCGGACTCGAAGATAGGCCGACCTCGCCAAGCCATTATAAGAAGATGAATTTAACTATTGTCAAAGCAGGATAACCTGCCGAAGAAAGGGAAGGGTTGAGCCCAAAGGTGTATGTTGGTTCTGAGTGCGTTCTAAAGGACCCTCGATGAAACATAACCCCCCCCCCCCCCCCCCCCCCACCCCCCCCCCCCCCCCGTCCATACGCTGGCTATCATAGTCATTAAGCGTGGATGAAAGCGATCTACGCTAACAGATCGGAATGCGAGTCTTCGATCAGTTCCTCATAAACACCCCAGTGCGAAAGATAGGACGATGCTCGGTACTTTAAGTGCTCTTGTAAGACCGAGCCTCTGCATTGTCAGCCGATATCAGGTCACCCCTTGCATGTCGGGCTATGTCTCCCCGATTGCATCTCTCTCCCGACTGAAGGAATTATTAGGAACGGGTTTGGATGTCGACTTCTCGATTCAACGGGTTCGAGAGCGTCCCTCTTAAAAGGAAAGATTATCTTCACACCAAAAATGTCGATGCAATTAATCCAATTGTCGTCTTTCATAGCCAACATGATAGCATTGCACTCCAAGAAGACCTCGAGTGGTAGGGTAAACGTAAGTCTGTGTCCCTGCACGAGCTCTTCTCCTGCATACCGGCCATTGAACCTCCTCGAGGAGATCAAGTTCCTCGTTGGAGTGATGTTGTAGCCCGTCAACTCTGCACGAGCTCCTCTCCTGCAGACCGACTGCTTGCCTCCTCGAGTCGACTCCACGCCTGGTTGAGCTTGACTCCCGGCAAGGTGTCGACTCCAAATAGAAGGCCTCGAGTGGCAGGGTAAACGTAAGTCTGTGTCCCTACAAGAGCTCCTCTCCTGCATATCGGCCATTGAACCTCCTCGAGGAGATCAAGTTCCTCGTTGGAGAGATATCGTAGCCCGTCAACTCTGCACGAGCTCCTCTCCTGCAGACCGACTACTTGCCTCCTCAAGTCGACTCCACCCCTGGTTGAGCTTAACTCCCGGCAAGGTGTCGACTCCAAATAGAAGGCCTCGAGTGGCAGGGTAAACGTAAGTCTGTGTCCCTGCACGAGATCCACTCCTGCATACCGGCCATTGAACCTCCTCGAGGAGATCAAGTTCCTCGTTGGAGAGATATCGTAGCCCGTCAACTCTGCACGAGCTCCTCTCCTGCAGAACAACTACTTGCCTAATCGAGTCGACTCCACCCCCGGTTGAGTTTGACTCCCGACAAGGCGTCGACTCCAAATAGAAGGCCTCGAGTGGCAGGGTAAACGTAAGTCTGTGTCCCTGCACGAGCTCCTCTCCTGCATACCGACTATTGAACCTCCTCGAGGAGATCAAGTTCCTCGTTGGAGTGATGTCGTAGCCTGTCAACTCTGCACGAGCTCCTCTCCTGCAGACCGACTACTTGACTTCTCGAGTCGACTCCACCCCCGGTTGAGCTTGACTCCCGGCAAGGTGTCGAGTCCAAATAGAAGGCCTCGAGTGGCAGGGTAAACATAAGTCCGTGTCCCTGCACGAGCTCCTCTCCTGCATACCGGCCATTGAATCTCCTCGAGGAGATCAAGTTCCTCGTTGGAGTGATGTCGTAGCCCGTCAACTCTGCACGAGCTCCTCTCCTGCAGACTTACTACTTGCCTCCTCGAGTCGACTCCACCCCCGGTTGAGCTTGACTCCAGGCAAGGTGTCGACTCCAAATAGAAGGCCTCGAGTGGCAGGGTAAACGTAAGTCTGTGTCCCTGCACGAGCTCCTCTCCTGCATACCGGTCATTGAACCTTCTCGAGGAGATCAAGTTCCTCGTTGGAGTGATGTCGTAGCCCGTCAACTCTGCACGAGCTCCTCTCCTACAGACCGACTACTTGCCTCCTCGAGTCGACTCCACCCCTGGTTGATCTTGACTACCGGCAAGGTGTCGACTCCAAATAGAAGGCCTCGAGTGGTAGGGTAAACGTAAGTCCGTGTCCTTGCACGAGCTCCTCTCCTGCATACCGGCCATTGAACCTCCTCGAGGAGATCAAGTTCCTCGTTTGAGTGATGTCGTAGCCCATCAACTCTGCACGAGCTCCTCTCCTGCAGACCGACTACTTGCCTCCTCAAGTCGACTCCACCCCCAGTCGAGCTTGACTCCCGGCAGGGTGTCGACTCCAAAGAGAAGGCCTCGAGTGGCAGGGTAAATGTAAGTCTGTGTCCCTGCACGAGCTCGTTTCCTGCATACCGGCCATTGAACCTCCTCGAGGATATCAAGTTCCTCGTTCGGAACATTGTCATAGTTTGTCAACTATGTACGAGTTTAACTCCTACAGACCGACTACTTGCCTCGACGAGTCGACTCACACCAATCTAGTCGGGTCTGGCTCCTGAGATACGACTATTCATCACCTACAGAGCTCGGATCCTATTTAGGCAGGTGCGAATATGCTTTGGGCAGGTGCAAATATAGCTCGGGCAAGCGGGCGAGTATGCCCCGAGCAAGAAGACGAGTACGCCCCGAACGAGCAAGTGAGTATGCCCTGGGCACGTAGGCGAGTATGTCTTGGTGAGTATGCGAATTTGTGTTCAGGTATATATGCTCATGCGAGTTGATAGAAAAAGTATGCGTCACGAGTACTCCTCCTAGAGCCTATGAACCTAACGAGCAATACCAACCAGCATGCGAGAAGCAGATAGAACGGAAAACTTGTATAAATATATCAAAAGTGTACAAGTTACAAAAAGGTAAAAAAAAATTGTTACATCCAAGCATGACAAATATCAGCGAGCATACAGGTTCAACAGGCTGTAGCAGACATCTCAGTTCGTCGTCGCCAGTATTGGCTGATATTCATCATCTCCGACGTCTACATCCTCTTCTTTTTCCTCGCCGCTTCCGCTGCCGCTGCCTACCTGCTACTACCGGAACTGCTAGAGCCCGTTGACGGGGAAGGGACGCGATCGTGAGAGATCGTCTCCTCAGCAATTAGTTCAGGGATGATCTCATCGACGGTGAGTTGCTTCTCCCCTTCGACGAGTTGCCCGTTGATCCTCAGCCGCGCGAGCATTATGTTCCTCGCCGCCCGCGCCATCTCGCGGCAGACGGACGGCCTTTCCTCCCAAAGAAGTCGGGACCGCTTGACGGCCCACTGCGGATCATCCTCCAGCCGCGGCGCCTTTGGCAGCAGAGCAGAGGAGCTCGCGCGTCCCTTGGCAGCGACCAGCCGAGTCTCCATCTCGGCAGCACGAACTTGGGCCGCCTCCAACTCAGCTTGCGAGGTGGCGAGCTTCTCCTCGCACTCGGACACCTTCTTCGCAGCCTCGATCTCGGCGGCCTGCGAGATATCAACCGTCAACGAATGACCAGTCGAGAATAATCAAATGTCGCCAGCGAATAACGACTTACCTCATAGTCCTTCCAACGGACCGACTGCATGCCGAGGTCTATAGCCTTCTTAGAGACGATCTTCAATGCCTCTGTCGTCTCCAACAGCTTCCTGGCCGTGAAATGCCCTAACTCGGCAACCGCGCGAGCGAGCATGCGGACTGTTGGGCGAGCTCCGACGAGCCGAGCTCCAGCATGGACTCGACGTCGACTCGCCCATACAAGGCATGGAGGATGGCGAAGGCCTCCCCCTTGTCCTCCCAATCCGTCGACCAGGATGGGAGATTGGTGCTCAGCACCACCAAGTGCCGACCAGGTCACCAGCGGACGACCATAGGTGTCCACCACTCCTCGCCCTGAGGTTGTAGTTTGGGTGGAAGCGGGGTGCCCTGAGCTTCCAGCGGTGACTCCTGGTTGTCAGTTTGAGGACGACACTTTGCCTTCTTACTCGCAGCCCCGGCGACCTGGCTTTCGCCTTCCCCTTGGCGATTTACCTCCTCTCCCCAATATCAGGCGGGGGTGGGCTTCAGTAAGAGGGGTGGCGACTTCCTTCGCCGGAGGAAGCGGCTTGTTGGGAAACTCGTTGGCCACTGCAAAGGTCACTCTACATGATTAGTGCGAGATTCAATAAATATAAGAGAGCAGGCGAGCATACACCATCTCGCTCAAGTCTTACCCTCGTTGGGATGGATCGCTTCAAGCGAGTTGACGTTGAGGCGCCAGTAGATAACGTCAAACCGGCGACCTCAGAAGGATTCAAACAACTACTCGCGAATACCTTCCAAGATCGACGGGAGTAAGGCGACATCGGCGGGTTGGCGCGGCCTTCCCAAAAGTCCCCTAAAGTCGCCGTGAACGACAACCAGCTTCTCGCTCCAGCGGTGGACTTTGTTCGCGGTCCCCGCCAAGGTGCAAACGTGGCTGCTGAAGTAGACGACCCCCTCCGAAGTCGCGGTGAAGGCGAATATCTGACGGAATACGGAGAGGTCGAAGGCGATCTTCTCCTCCCGGAGGTAGCAAAGGAACCCCATGATGATCGCCATCCCGTTGGGGTTGATTTGCGCGGAAATGATCCCGAGATATCGGAGGATCTCGCAGAATTTGGGCCAGAAGGGAAGTCGCAGGCCGGCGTCAAAATGGCGCAGCGACAACACCAGCACGCCCTCAACATAGGTGTTTAGTCACTCGCCGCGAGCAGGGAGCCTCGCCGAGTATCCCTCTGGCAGGTGGCACTCCCTGAATGTCTCCAATTCCTTTTCTGAGGTGATCGACTTCTTGAAAGCCGCGTCGGCGAAGTTGATGGCATGAGCTTGTTGGCGGGCACTAGCATCATCGCTCACCATCTTTGCGAGCTGACTAAGAGGAAAGAAGCGAGGGGAAGAAGGAAAGGAGGCGACAGAGGAGTTACTCACGAGGTGGGTTGATAAATCCGCAACAACGTACTTATTTATTACCTACCCCTCCTATTTATAGGCAAAGGCAAGGGGGGGTCTGTCCCGGCGAGTATCATTCGAAATCGCGGTGAGGAAGTACGCCCTCCGTCAACCCACCTCGCACAGTATAGCAGAAGATGTCGCAACACTGATCAGAACCTGCATAATAAACTCGGCACACCACAGAATAAACAGGGAGAAACAAGCGGCGGGATGCAGATTAACTTAAAAAGAAAATAAGGTTTATTACAAAGTCGCCTACGGTGAGTTCAACATAAAAGAAAAAATAATTCTAAGTCCTAGGTGGTCGCTCCGGAGGGTGAGGATGTCGCCCGGCCCAGCCCATCTCACGCGCTAGCCGGAAGTGCTCCGTCGCCAGCGCCATCGCATCGTCGCTAAGCCGTAGCTTCTCCTCAATCCTCGTCAGCCGCCCCACGGAGCCCATGCTCGCCCGGATGCCAGCCAACTTATCGAAGACTAGCTGCAGGCGGTCGTTATTCAGCGTCAGCTGGCGATCATTCTCCTTCACCATATGGAAGCGAGCCTCGTAGCTCTCCAAGGTGGTCTTGAGTTCTTCCATCTTTGCCATTCGCACCTCCAGAGCCGAGATCCGGCGATGGGGGTCGCAGATGTCGAGTTGGTCGAACTTGCTCTCCAGCTCCATGTAGGCGCGAGCTGCAGCATGGCAATACTCGCTCCCCGACAACCCGATGGCGTCGATGAAGGCCGCCCCAGGAGTCGTCGAGCGATATGTCAGGGAGAAGTCGCAAGATCAGACAAGCATCAAACGATCAGAGAAAACAGTGGCAAAACTTACCGCGATGAGGAGACCGGGCCGACGCGGTGAAGGGACGCGACCGGGAACATCTCGCCGACTAAAGGATGGACCACCCGAGTGATCAGTTGATCTGCCCTGCCCGCGACCTCCCTGCTCGCGACCTCCATAGTCGGAGTCTCCAACTCGCGGCGGGAAGAAACTCGGTCGCGGTCTATCTGGCTTCTTCAGCAGAGGCGGAGCCTGCGATGATCTTGTTGGCTGCTGCGAAGTCTTCAGCGGAGGAGGCGGGGGACGTCGCTGCAAGACCGCTTTCTACTGGGCAGACAAAGGCGGCGGCGGAGGTAAAACGGTGCTCACCGCCTGAATAGAAGCCGCGTTCAGAGGCGGCGGCATGGGATAGCTCGCCGCTGGCAGTGTCGAATCTCGCACGGAAGTAGGAGCGGCCTTGCTCGCCGGGAGATCCTTGCTCCCTGGAGGGTCCCTTCTCGCTGGTAGATCCTTCATTGGTGGTCCCTTACTTGCCGGAGTGTTTTCTTTCGCCGAGGAAGTCTCTTCACCTTGCTCACGGGAGATCCTTCATTAGATGCTTGATGTGAGACTCTTCGCACTGCGAGTACACAAATATGTCGTCAATAAAGACTATCACGAAGTGGTCCAAGTACTCTCTGAATGTTCTGTTCATCAGATCCATAAACACGGATGGCGCATTAGTCAGCCTAAATGGCATGACGGTAAACTCATAATGCCCATACCTCGTGCTGAAAGTTGTCTTGGGGATATCACTTTCTCTTATCCTTAACTGATAATACCCAGACTTAAGATCCAATTTCGAGTACACCGATGACCCGACTAACTGATCGAATAGATCATCAATCCTTGGGATCGGGTACTTGTTCTTCTCGTTAAATTGTTCAGCTCTCGATAATCTATAAAGAGTCGCAAACTTCCATCCTTCTTCTTAACAAAAAGGACTGGTGCGCTCCATGGCGACGAACTTTTGTGCACATAACCCTATTCCAACAGTTCTTCAAGTTGAACCTTCAGTTCCGCCATCTCCTTAGGCACTAACCGATACGGAGAGCGTGACACAGGTTTGGCACCTTGCACTAACTCAATTGTGAAGTCAATCTCTCGCTGCGGTGGGGCTCCAGGGAGATCGTCAGGTAACACGTCCGGATACTCGGATACTACCGCGATACTGTCCAAAGTGGGCTTAGGCTTCGAAGCCTCCACTAGTGTAAAGAACAGCTCTGCACCTGCACGAACTGCCTTAACCACCTGAAGAGCAGACATTAAAGTCTTGCTCGACCTTTTCAAGCCCGCAAATGTCGTCTCACGACCTATTCCCAATTTGACCTCCTTGCGGTTGCAATCAATGTATGTATGCTGCTTCGAGAGCTAGTCCATACCAAATATCACGTCGAACTCCACTAGTGGCAGTAACGACGCTTGCAAGTCGAACTCTTGACTCCCAATCTGTATCTTTACACTACAGACTCTATCCGCGCGCATTGAACACCCATTAGGCAACAACACATCCAATTTGTCCTTTGCCATCGAAGTGGGTACTCTGATGCGCGTGATATAAATCCTTCGGACAAAAAGGAGTGTGAAGCTCCCGTATCAAAGAGTGCTCTCGTCGGATTATCTCAAATCAAAACAAAGCCTAGTACAAGCAGTAATAAGCTAACATATGCAAGGTAACAAGTATTTAAAGCTAAACTGCTATAAATTTAAATTGTACCTGTCACCACGTCGGTTTGCTTTATGGCCTCCTGCTGGCCAAGATTATAAACCCTAGGCTGGGTTGGAGCATAGTGTGATGCGGTTGACTCCACCGCCTTGCCCTTCTCCTCATAAGTGGCTTCAGGCTTCCTTTCGGACTTTGGGCGTCCGCTCCAGCAATCTCGGGAAAAGTGCCCCGGCTTCCCACAGTTGTAGCATGCGCCCGGGGTTCGGCTTGTTGTTACCCCCGAAGCACCAGAAGAAGGGGCTGGACCCGAAGTCCTAGCCTTCTTATAAAACGTACGATACCCAGACTTTGAGGTAGTCGGCACCTTGAACTCTGACATCTTTGCACTAGAGTCTTTCTTCGCTTGTACATTCTTCATATCTTTCTCCAACGACCGAGCCGTGTTGACCAGGGTTAGAAAACCCTGCGTCATAGGCCCCGAGAGCAGCAGCCTTAGGTCATCCCGCAGACCTTCATAGAATCGATTTGTCTTTCGCTCCTCATTCGCGAATGTAGAGCTTGCATACTGACCCAACCGTGTAAATTCATGGAGGTACTCGTCCACGCTACTCTCTCCTTGCACCAGCATCTGTAACTCATTCTCCATCGCAATCCTCTTAGTTAAGGGAAGGTACCTTTCCAAGAATAGTCTCAAAAATTCCTCCATCGAGACGTCCGTTAGTTGCCTTCCCCCAAGTGGTGTCGCTCTAAACCTTCCCACCACAACCTTGCATCACCATCCAATAGAAAAGTGGTTATGGTGGTCTTTTGCCACTCCTCCGTTTAAGTAGCTATCAAGACTCTCTTTCCTCGGGAGAGTCAATCCTAGCTTGGGATGAGGTTCCCTTCCCCAAGAACATCGGAGGATTGAAGCCCATAACATGCTTAAGCTGCTTTTCAGTTTCTCTCCTAGGTACCAATGACTCCACCACCACTTGCTCCACCCTTCTCGGTTCTGTCGCTTGAAGCGGTACCTGCTCCACCGCAGGGGTAGGCTGCTGCATTTGCCTTGCAGGCTTAGCATTTATCATAGCGAACACCGCTTCAGCCACCAATCTTATGGTTTCTACCGAAGGAGGTGTTGTAGGCACATCATTCGGTGTGCTACTTGCCTCAGAATGCGGGTTTTCTGAAGGCCCTGCACCACTCCTGGTCACCTATAGACGTACAAAACACTGTTAAGTGACCGAACAATATTGCAAAAAGCAATTATAGGAACACACAAGTTCCTCAAACATGTGTATTTTCATTACAAAGTGGACATTCATGGGTTCTTTTATGTTATAACGATGACGCACATACATGTGCTCACCACCCCTTAAAAGAATTCGTCCACAAATTCCAATAAGCATGACCGAAACCGGTAGTCTGATACCAAATTATAACACCCCTATCCATCACACAGCATATAGCAGTAGGTCTGGTCAAGGTCCGACGCCATATACCGCAGATAGACCGGTGGGTTACTAAATGAAACCATCCTTCCAATAATCACGTCCTACACAGAGCACATTCTAGCGAAAGCAATTTAAAAGTTTCAAAGAGAAGAACCAGAACCAACAGCATGAATGTCCACTAAGAATACCCAAATTAACAATGAGCATACAAATACACAAAGTACTTGGCCTTATGGCCTTGCAAGAGTTTACTTAAATAAACAGTGTATTCCAAACATTGGCACGCAGGCCGGACACACATGAATATAACAAGTAAACATTCGCATGGGCTTCGAGGGTCGGCTAAGCAACCAGGGCTTCAGCCCGCTATTTGCCACTAGGCTCCGCAGCACCTGCAAGCAACAATGCACCGCAACGATGACAAACAAAAGCAACGGTCAGCTAAAGCTGACCAAATTATAACGACTCCACCCCTTTCTTGGAGTGGCGGTGCTACTTCCCTGCATTGCATTTGTATAAACCAACGATTAAAGTGAATGTAAAACATTTTCACAATACACCACAGGGTGCAGGCCCGCACGGACTCACACCCAGTGCTCTCAGGGCACTTACTCGGTGAACCCGATAAAAATTTGTGGTCTCACCACCGCCTCCAGGACGACATTCTCGTGAGCATTATAGTATTTCAGCCTAAGCCTAAGACCCTCCATCTATGCCAACGGTAAGAACCACGTACCTTAGCTCTCTTTAACCGAACCATATAGAGCGGGTACGGTTCCGCCTAACCCGTTGCTCACACCGCAACGTCAATTTAAGCCACATGCACGGGTCAAGCTTCCCCGAGTCCCAAACCGATCACACAAAAATTACATAACCAAGTTATATGCAAGTTGGCTCCCAGGACACCGAGATGGCAGAATCACGCTTCTGCCCAGTTTTCTAGGTGCACTTTGGAGTTAGTCCCCAAGGCTCCCTGTTGCAATCTACCGCGTAGAAAACCCGAAAACAACCATCAGCACAGAGTCTTCTCCGGCTATTCATGCATAATGAAACATCACCGATCCAGACCAACTTGTCCGAGTAGGCTTCACACACCATGCATATGTCCGTACTTCGATTCCGGACTCTACATGCAAAACAACGGAGACTATTCATGTCTACCCGAAGTAATACCTCGCACTCACCGCTCACTCGCGGGAGGGAGTTTCCTATGCAAAAAGGAAAGAGGACTTCACATGTCCAAGAAGAGAATCGTTACCCTTGTGGTTCTCTTTGGCGCCATGAAGATCTAGTTGGATGGAAAACACCGCAACGGCCTCGCCTTCACGGATCTGGGCTCGGATCGAGAATCGGGGCTCCAAAGCTTCTCCGGCGGCCGGATTTCTTCTTCCTCTTCCTCCTTGCTCTCCCCTCTCTCCAAGGCTTTAGAAAGTGAATGCTTGATGGGAAATGAGGGTTTCAACCTCCCATTCCCGGCCTTATCTCTGCAAGGACAGCCCTGAGCCCTTGGATCCCATAAGAAGGAAACGAATGGCCATGATTCGCACTTAAAATCAATTTACTGGGCCGAACACGGCTTGTGACACGCCCGTGTCCAAGGCCGTGTGCCTCAATCGAATTTGAAACTGTCGCATCCCGACCAGGACACGGGCTTAGACACGCCCGTGTCAAACTTTGACACGCCCGTTTCAATTAGTACACGCCTGTGTTGCGAGGCGTGTTCCTCACTCGTTACAGGACCAAATCATCCCGAAGAGGACACGACCATGTGACACCTGTGTCATATACCGTGTGCCCGACACTCCCCTGGGAAACGCCCGTGTCCTAGGCCGTATAACTTACTCGACACATACCAGCTAACAGCTCGAGTAGGACACAGCCCTGGACACGCTCGTGTCTCAGGCCGTGTGCCCGACCTCCAATGATCGTCGACTACATCTCGTCGACCACACGGAAAATCCTCCAACCTGAGCATGACACAGACATGGACACGCCTGTGTCCAAGGCCGTGTGACCCTTACCAAAACCCAAACTTGGCTTCTAACGCTTTCCGCCCCTCTTTCGAGTTTCGGGGCATTACAGAGATCGAGCCAAAAAGCATTTTTAAATTCCTGTCCCCATAGTGGATTGGGCTCGAATTTTCTATGGGGTCCTGAAAACAGAGCGGGCGCATAATTTAACTCGGCAACTGTCATCCAATCTGCATCTCTAGATCAGACGGCAATTGTAACTCATCGGCGGTGCAGAAGTTAAAACTTTTGCCACCGCTGACTGACTATAGAGAGGTGTCGGCGCCTCCCTTGGTCAGTTCGCCGGGGGCCAGAGATCACCCGGGCGACGGTCTGGCAGTCCTGCGTTGCTGGCTGATAACTTCTAAAAAGAAGTTATTTATGCCGTTATTTCCAACAACTTATTCAGTTAAAACAATTAAAATAAGTTTAAATGATATGAAATGAAAGTAAACTCTTATTTATTTGAATTGTGGCTAATTTGGTTTTGTTTCGATGTATTTGTATCAGATGCGCCAAAGAAATTTGCCTGGAAAAGGAAATCTGCCAAAACTTCATAGCTTGAAAAAGAGGTTGCAACGTCCACAAATAATTAGTTGCAACTATCAGGTTTTGGGTTGGCAAGGCAGGCGCAGGCGCAGAAGTTGCAACGTGCAGAAAAAAAGGTTGCAACAACCTGGGGCGAAATTAAAATTTGAATTTTGGTGCTGGACGAAAACATGGAAGGGTGCGTCTCTTGGGGATTTTTGGAGGAATTTAGACAGCAGTTATGACAAGTAATAAAAGGGAGAGAAGGAGATTTTATGGAGATATAGAAATTCGAAAAAAAGAGAAGAGCCAAGAGAGGGGGGCGGAATTCGTCTAGGGCTGGGGATCGAGGAAGAAGAAGCTGTGCAGCAAATCCAGATCCGTGCAAGGAGGCGACAACATCCTTTGTAGGGCATTCGTAGAGATCAATTGGTTGGCTTGTTCTAACTCTTATTCATCATGTTTGTTGAATTCTCGCTCCGATTTCTTGTACTTTTGACTATGATGAACTAATTCGCTTGCGAGTCTTATATGTTGTGAACTATTCGACGTTTGCTTTGATATTTACATGAACAATTGAGTTAAATTTGGTTTGTATCTTAAATTTCATTCTCTTCTTCAGTGATGACGTTAAGAGATTACCATCTAGAGCTTCATACTGCGTTCTATATGAGAGCTGCGTTCGTAAGTCTCGAGAATTTAATTTGGCTACATATGATTTAGCGTATCGCTATCATTCTAGTTGTGGAGTTAAGATCCATAATTTTATACGTATGTTTACTTGTGTAGTCTTGATCTAAGGCTACTCACTAAATATGCATAGTGCGATGATGAAATCGAGAGATTCTCACCGCGAGTTTAGGATTTCCACAAGATAAAAACTGAGTTGAATTCAATTGTATTTCTCATCACAAAAAGTCAAACTAAGATTAGGGATCAACATATGAGACTCGTTCTTCTCATCATTATATCTCATCTTACTTTAGTTTCGTTATTTAGTTTACTTACTCTCAAAACCTTGTGATTTTGCTTGACTTATAAGAAAAGATCATTACTAGTACTCATAAGCTGAGGAAAAATATTGTCTCTGTGGGTTCGACACTCTACTTTCCATTTTGTTACTTGACACGACACGTACACTTGTGTAGCACTTATATATTCACACGACAAAGCGTGCATCAAGTTTTCTGCGCCGTTGTCGGGGACAAGTTTTTTTCTAAGTATTATCTTGTGATATTAGTAATTCTGAGTAATCTGAGTTCAAGTATTGTTGTCATTTTTACTCGTTAACTACTGGATATCGGTGTATGTCCAGATATCGAAACACTGAAATATTACCATTGAATTCTGAAATCGAGAGAACTTGTAGGCTGAATAGAAGAATCTGAGAAATAATAATACTATTAATCTTGAGATGGATGTTAACGGACAAAATAATGTGGTTAACAATGAGGAGCAAGTAGAACCTAATGGGCAAGTTGACCAGAATGTTCAACCAAATGTTCCTAGAATGACTTGTCGAGACTATAACACACCCTTGCGAGGAGGATTGCATTTTAGCATAGCCCGACCTACCATAGCCGCTAATAATTTTAAAATTGACTCCACTATTATGCAACTAATTCAACATAACAAGTTTGGGGGTCTCAACAACGAAGATGCTAATTCTCATCTAAGGTCATTCTTAGAAATTTATGATATGTATAAAGTAAATGGGGCCTCAAGTGAAGCGATTCAGCTAATGTTATTCCATTTACCTAGAAGGAAAAGCTAAAGATTGGCTTAACTCGTTACCACATGGTTCTATAACCACTTGGGAGCAGTTAGTAGATAAATTTTTAAACAAATATTTCCCTCCCCTCTAAACCGCTAAGTTGATTAGAGACATCCACTTTTATGCAAAATCACGGAGAAACTCTTTACGACGCTTGGGAGCGTTTTAAGGAGTTTTGAGAAGATGTCCACATCATGGTTTACAACAACACCAACAGGTATCCACATTCTATAATGGGTTACAAATGCTACCATGATCTTAGTAGATGGTGCAGGGGGGGGGTCATTGATGAAAAAGTATCCCGAGGATGCTTATGCTATCCTTGAAGATCTTACTTCTAACAACTACCAATTTTTGAGAGACAAGGGAATAACAATCCAACTGGAGTCCATCATGTTGATCAAATCACTTCGTTAGCCTCACAGATGGCTTCACAGTTCAATATGATAAACAAACGTTTAGATTCCTTGAGTCAAAATACAGTAATGCCATCAATTAGTAGCATTCAATTGTCTAATCCTAACACCTCCTTCACCATAGAACAATTGAATCAAGTTTCTGAAGAAGTTAACTATATAGGTGGCCAAAGACAACATATTCTTCCAAATCATTACAATCCTGAGTGGCGGAACCACCCTAACTTCTCGTGGAGAAATAATCAAAATGTTAATCACCCACCTGGATTTAATCATATTACACATAACAATCAAGGGAATTCAACAAAATTAACAGATGAAGTAATCTTAGAAATGTTCCAAAAGAATGATGCAAGGGTAGTAGGTATAGAATCATCTCTTAGATCACTAGAGAATTCCATTAGACAGATTGCTAATGCATTAAACCTAAGGCCGGTTGGAACATTACCCGTCGATACCACTCCTAATCCAAAAAGAGATGACCCATCTAGTCAATGCAACTCTGTTACCCTAAGAAGTGGGAATAAGATTCCGGGTGGGGACTTGTTACTAGAAAAGTTAAAGAATGATGAAAAGAGAAAACATGAAGATAAGATGAAAAAGGTAGAGGACCCTAGGGCTAAAGAAGGAGTAGAAATTGTAGATTTAGAAGAGGAAAGAAAAGTCTATCCACCTCCGCCTTTTCCATCTAGGCTCACTAAGACAAGGCTTGATGCACAATTCCAAAAATTCATGGAAATTTTTAAGAAGTTGACGATAAATATCCCTTTTGCTGAAGCTATAGAGCAGATGCCGAGTTATGCAAAATTCATGAAGGATATTCTTTCTAAAAAGAGAAAATTTGCTGAAAAGGAAGTAGTGGCATTAACTGAGAATGTAGTGCTATTCTACAAAAGAAGCTACCCCCTAAATTAAAAGACCCAGGAAGCTTTACCATACCCTGTTCCATAGGTGTTAAATGTATGGGTAGGGCTTTATATGACTTAGGGGCTAGTATCAATCTCATGCCGCTCTCTATTTATAATACATTAGGCCTTGGAGAGATAGCTCCTACTTCTTTAACCCTTCAGTTAGCAGATAGGACGTTAGCATTCCCTAAAGGCATAGTTGAAGATGTTTTAGTAAAGGTCGAAAAATTTATTTTTCCTGCAGACTTCGTGGTTCTGGATATGGAAGAGGATAGGGATGTGCCTATCATTCTTGGTAGACCTTTTCTGGCTACAGGAAGGACTCTTATTGACGTTAAAAAAGGAGAGCTTACCATGAGAGTTAATGAGGAAGAGGTAACGTTCAATATCCTTAAGGCAATTAAATACCCCAACATTAAAGAGGAATGTCATTCTATTGATAACATAGATATTCCAAATAAATCTTTTAAACAGAATGATCATTGGGAGAAAACATTGCTAGCAATCCTTAATAATGAAGAGTGGAACGAGGAAGAAGAATATAGTAAATTAGCTAAGGTTTTTAATGTTAGTGAAAGGTGGAGAACATATAGGAATGTTGAAGCACTTGAGAGATCAAGTGAAACTAAAATCTGAAACCATCTATTATGGAACCAGCTCAATTGGAATTAAAACCTTACCCAGCAATCTAAAGTATGCTTTCTTAGGAGAAGATAAAACTTTGCCGGTAATAATTGATGCATCCTTAGAACAGAGTAAGGAAGATGAATTGTTAGAAGTCCATAAGAAATACAAAGGGGCTATGGGGTGGACTATTGCCGACATATACAAGGCATTAGTCCCACTATATGTATGCATAAGATATTATTGGAGGATGATTCAAAGACCTCCATTGAACATCAAAGAAGACTTAGCCCTCTGATGAAGGAGGTAGTAAAAAAAGAAATTATTAAATGTTAGATGGTGGAATTATTTATCCCATTTCTGATAGTAAATGGGTCAGTCCGGTCCAATGCGTGCCAAGAAGGGTTGGATGACAGTAGTGAAAAATGAGAATAATGAATTGATTCCTACTAGGACAGTGACCGGATGGCGTAAATGCATGGATTATAGAAAGTTAAATCAATCGACTAGGAAGGATCACTTCCCTCTTCCATTCTTAGATCAAGTGTTGGATAAGTTGACAGTGAATGAATATTTCTGTTTCTTAGACGGGTATTCAGGTTATAATCAAATAATGGTTGCCCTGAGACCAAAAAAGACCACATTTACTAGCCCTTATGGTACATTTGCGTTCCTGCAAAATGCCCTTTGGGTTATGTAATACTCCTGCTAGTTTCAGCGTTGTATGATTTCTATTTTTTCTGACTTGATGGATGAGGGAATTGAAATTTTTATGGATGATTTTTATTTGGGCAAGTCTTTTGATGAGTGTTTGGAGTCTTTAAAAAATTTTGGAAAGGTGTATGCAAACCAATTTAGTCTTAAATTGGGAAAAGTGTCACTTCATGGCAAGAGAAGGCATAGTCCTAGGTCATAAAAACTCCAATAGGGTCTAGAAGTAGATCGTTCAAAAATTGAAGTAATTGAGAAACTCCCACCCCCTACAAGAATTAAAGGTATAAGAAGCTTTCTAGGACATGCAGGTTTCTATAGGAGGTTATAAACAATTTTTCTGCAATGTCTAAGCCTCTTAGCCATCTACTTGAAAAAGACACGCTTTTCATTTTGATCAATCATGTCTCGAGTCTTTCAACACATTAAAGAAAAGTCTGATTTCATCACCTATTATAATAGCACCTGATTGGAATTTACCATTCATTCTGATGTGTGACGCTAGTAATTATGCTCTAGGGGCGTTTAGGGCAAGCCCATAATAATATTTCATACCATTTACTATGCAAGTAAGACTTAAACGAAGCCCAAATAAACTATACAACCACGAGAAAGAATTATTATCAGTAGTATTTGCGTTGATAAATTCCGCTCGTATTTGATTAACTCGAAAGTTATAGTTTACACGATCACGCTGCAATAAGGTATTTGGTAGATAAGAAAGAAACCAAGCCTAGGCTTATAAGATGGATTTTGCTATTACAAGAGATTTCTTGAAATTAAAGATAGGAAAGGGGCAGAAAATCCAGTAGCAGACCATCTGTCTAGGTTAGAGCAAATTGAGGAGAAAGATAAAGAAATAGTAATTAAGGAAAATTTTCCTGATGAAAGTATCTTAGCAATATCAGAAAATAGTTCACCATGGTATGCAGACTTAGTAAATTTATATTGTGAGTAGAGTATTACCACCGAGATGAGTTATCAACAAAGGAAGAGGTTTTTACAACAAGTTAGGACATACTTTTGGATACGCCTTATTTATTTAAACATTGTGCTGACCAAATCATAAGACGTTGTATCCCTGAGGTGGAAGTACCTAAAATTCTAGAAAGGTGTCTTGCTTCTCCATATGGAGGAAATTTTATGGACATAAAACGGCATTGAAAGTATTAGAGGCGGGATTTTATTGGCCAACATTATTCAAAGATGCGCATAACTTTGCAAAATGTTGTGATGCATGTCAAAGAATTGGAAATATAGGCCAACAAGATAGTATGCCCCTACATAATATATTAGAGATAGAGATATTTGATATGTGGGGAATAGACTTTATGGGTCCGTTCGTAAATTCAAACGGAAACTTATACATTCTAGTAGCGGTGGACTACGTATCAAAATGGATAGAAAGCCGTTGCGACCAAAAATAATGATGTCCAAACTGTACTTAGATTTTAAAGAATATTTTTAACATATTTGGCATTTCTAGGGCCATCATCAGTGATGGAGAGTCACATTTCTACAATTGGCAATTTAAATCATTGTTGAAGAAATATGGTGTGAATCATAAGATTGCTCTGGCCTATCATCCACAAACCAATGGATTAGCTGAGGTGTCTAATAGAGAAATTAAAACAATCTTGGAGAAAACAGTAAACATTAATAGAAAAGATTGGGCTCATAAACTCAATGATGCTCTTTGGGCATATAGAACTGCATACAAAACACCTCTAGGATTGACTCCGTATAAATTAATTTATGGGAAAGCTTGTCGGTTACCCGTAGAGCTAGAGCACAAGGCATATGGGGTGGTTAAAAAACTAAACTTCGATTTTCAAAATGGGAAGGCAGAGATTTTTCCAACTAAATGAACTAGAGGAAATTCGGATGAATGCCTATGACAATTCTGAAATTTATAAAGAGAGAACTAAAAGATGGCATGACTCAAAATTAAGGAAGAAGGATTTTAAACTGGGGCAATTGTTTTATTATACAACTCAAGATTGAGATTGTTCCCGGGTAAACTGAAATCTAGATGGTCAGGACCATTTTTGATCAAGGAAGTTCACCCTTATGGAGCAGAGTAACAATTTATAATGAAGTAAGTGGATCGGAGTTCAAAGTTAATGGTCAAAGACTAAAATTTATATGAGCAACAATGAGGATTTACAAAATCCTCATTTATTTTTGAAAACTAAGTGAAAGGAAGTCCTGCCGGACTGAAAATTAGGCGCTAGGCGGGAGGCAACCCACCATTTTATCTATATTTTAATCTTAGCTAATTTTGTTTTAGTTAGTTCTTCAAGTTATGAGTCATGTCGTGGAAAGAAATCGCGAGGGAGAAAGTTCAACAGTGCAGTTCTGGAAGTTGCAACGTGCGAAAAAAAATTAGTTGCAACCACCAAGTGTCGGGTCGCAGGGTAAGTTCTGGAATGGCGCGGTGTTGCAACGATCAGAAAAAAAAAATTTGTAGCAACCTCTCCTTTTCGGATTCATATAAGCGTTATACGTGGCGCCGGTTTAGCTGAACCGTTCCGCCTTTTGACATACCAGTGGGGCCTAGGTTGACAATGGCGTCGTTTAAGTGAGTCGGCCTGTCTTCCTTCTTATTCAAAAGGCGTGGGGTTATTATGTCGCATTTTCCTCCACAGCTCTAAACCCTAAGTTTTGCGATCAGGAAGACGACTGCGTCAACCCTCGCCTACCAGGCGAATCGCGAACGGATGGGCGTTTGCTTGGCGGCAGAAGGGCGGCGAATCGGAGGAACAAGAAGCTACAAGCAGTGCCTCTGCCCGACACCCTGCGGCCTATGTCTCCAGATGCGATAAGTTCTTGCGTACCTCCCTCAACATTTTACCTCAAGTTCGAATAATGGACGGTGAAAATTTCCCCTTTTCTAAACCTAGCCTCCCATTTTCCCCAATGTAGAAAATATCATCTAAGAAAAAAGGGAAGACCACAGCGAGGAAGACCTTAAAGTTTATAAATGAGGCTGCTAAGGAGCGATTTGAGATGTTAAAGTCTATCCCCATGATTTTTTGAGCGGGTTTTAAGATGAAAAGAGAGCATGGAGTTTAAGATATACACTACAAATCCATGCTCTGCAATGGGAAACCCTCTGCCACCCGCGAGCTGAAGCTATCCTCCCATGGGTGTACGAGTTCTATTCGAATGCAAGGTTCTCCGAAAATGAATCAGTGATGGTAAAGAGGAAAGGTAATCGATTTTTCTGCGAAATCCATTAACATGCTGTATGATTTGGGATGTGAAGAAGATTTCTATAGTCTGAACAGATATGATAGACAACTCTGAAGTAGCTACAATGGTATTCAATCCCCTGACCCTGCATGACAAAGCCTCGACATGATCGCTATAAACAACATCTCTGTCATGGGTGGCTAATTTGGTTGTTATTTATTAATGCCAACATTATGCCGACCGACACTTGAACAATATGAAATTAGACCGAGCAACTCTAACATATCATATCTTGAAGGAAACCTGGGTTAACGTGGGGGGAAGTGATTAGTACTCCATCTGAAAATGAAGATCAAGGAGAACAAGGTCAGGCAATTGTGGTTCCCGGTACTAATCACTGAGTTATGTCGAGTGTTGGGGTGGGACAGAGTATGGAGGACTTGGTGACACATGTAGGCCGGGAGATAACTGAGCGAGTTGTGAAGATAAACATTAAGGTGGAATGAGTTTGATGATGGGAGCAACAGCCTAAAAGAGGAGCATGGGGATCCCTTCTTTTCGGGCAGCAAACCAGAATGATGTTTTGATCCCTAGGAGGAGAGGGAGCACACTAGAAGAAATTCTACGTAATATTGAATATATGAAAGTCTACCACCGATGCCAGCACCGCTACTTCAGATCTAGACTGGATTATCTGCAGAATAGTCTAGATAATTTATCACGGAAAGCAAAACAAACCAATCGAGGAAGCCCAATTCGAATATCAATGGCAGTTTGACGATCAGGGGAACCTGGTGGACATGGATGGTAATAGCCTCGACCCGACTGAATTGACTGAAGAAAAGGATGACGAAGCAGAAGATGATGATGAAGGCTAACATTCACATGCTTATAGCTTACCACTGTTCCGATTGCACAAACAATCTTTTGCATATGCTTAAGTATATGACAGTTCAGTTTGTCTTTAAAAACTATATTTTGCATATTTTGTGCTGGGTTAAATTTTGGACTGCACTGTTAATTCTATATGCTTGAATATATGATATTTTTGTGGACTTCATTGGCATCTGTGATCTACATATGGCTACTTCTATATGCTTGAGTATACGATATCTTTGTGGATTTCATTGATGTATGTGGTTTACAGATGCTGAATAGTTTATGTGATAGGTTCAATCATGTCTTTAATATTGTTAAAGTGCCCTCCATTATTCTTTTCTTTTGTCCATATATGTGCATGCTCGCCAGCAACAGGGCATCATTTTGGAGTCGGGATCGGGAGGACTTATACAAGCATGGGCATTGAGGATAGAAAGACAGCAACTTCCCTGGATGGTCAACTTGAGAAACTCTAGGGGAGTACTTCCGTTTCAACTATATTTTCTGAAATTCTCTTATATGAACCAACCTTGCTAGAATCTAGTAACGTTTTAAGTATGAATTGATCGTGATTTTGGTGATTCAAAATTCTTGCATTACTTAATGAGTAAGTTATTCTAGAGATCCAATGATAACTAATTGGTATGGCTAAACAATCGTAAGAGCTTCGGATTTTTAAATTGAAGTTAGTATGATTTTTTTTGGTAAAGCACTCTTAAGCGTCTGTATCATACACAACTTTCTTTAATTCATTTTTACTCCCCGCAATATTTTAAATTGACTTCCAAAAAATTGGGAGGGGTGAGAAGAACTGAGTTGATGATGTAAGCTTAGATAAGTGTTTAAGTGTCTACTTCATTCTGATCACTCATGAAACCCTTTGAGCTTGTTCCTTATCATTTTGCTAGACACTAGTGAATCTAAGTTCCCTACATTCCAACTAGTTGTATCTTAATGCACTATTCAATTATGGGTGTTCGACTCAACATTTTGATGATAAGATTATAAGTCATAGTGATATGCGGCCTGAGTATGTACGTGCCTACTTGGAATGATCCCAACTGTGACCAGAAAAAAAAAAGAGAACTAAAAGAGAAATAAAAGAAAAGGAAGGAACAATTTGGTCATAGTGATATGTGGCCCAGGTATGCACTTACGTACTTGGAATGATCCCAACTATGAGCTTTATATTTATAAATACTTATTGCTTAAGAGTTGAACTCCATAAGATGAGGGAGTATTAAGATTATTAACTAGGGAATTACCTCTCCATTATTAATGTATGTCCATGAATAGCTAATCTAATCAAGCCAAGGCCAACCTTACTTTCACGTGTGCTACTAATGCTTGTCGAACTCAAATCAAAAACTTAGCTTATTCTTATCCTTCCAAATTAGTGCGGAGGCTCGGTAAGAAAATTTTTGCGTGGGAGTGAATAATTTGAAGAAAGCACACACAACACTGAAATTCTTAATTTCACTTTATCTTTCATCAACTAACGGATTTGTGATGTTTGAGCTCTCAATGATTGATAAGCTTATCAGTTGGGGAAATCGGATTTCTTAAGTATGCTTTGTTTAATTTCTGTTAAGATAAAAAGATCATCGAACTCTCATCTTGGTAATTATTCTTTCACCTAATTCACTATTAGGAATTGTCTTGCTAGGGACTAGCAAGGGTTAAAGTGTGGGGGTGTGATAACTTCTAAAAAAATTATTTATGCCGTTATTTCCAACAACTTATTCAGTTGAAACAATTAAAATAAGTTTAAATGATATGGAAATGAAAGTAAACTCTTATTTATTTGAATTGTGGACTAATTTGGTTTTGTTTCGATGTATTTGTATCAGATGCGCCAAAGAAATTTGCCTGGAAAAGGAAATCTGCCAAAACATCATAGCTTGAAAAAGAGGTTGCAACGTCCACAAATAATTAGTTGCAACTATCAGGTTTCGGGTTGGCAAGGCAGGCACAGGCGCAGAAGTTGCAACGTGCAGAAAAACAAGGTTGCAACAACCTGGGGCGAAATTAAAATCCGAAATTTGAATTTTGGTGCTAAACGAAAACATGGAAGGGTGCGTCTCTTGGGGATTTTTGGGGGGAATTTAGACAGCAGTTATGGCAAGTAATAAAAGGGAGAGAAGGAGATTTTATGGAGATATAGAAATTCGAAAAAGAGGAAGAGAAGAGCCAAGAGAGGGGGGCGGAATTCGTCTAGGGCTGGGGATCGGGAGGAAGAAGAAGCCGCGCAGCAAATCCAGATCCGTGCAAGGTGAGGCGACAACATCCTTTGTAGGGGCATTCGTAGAGATCAATTGGTTGGCTTGTTCTAACTCTTATTCATCATGTTTGTTGAATTCTCGCTCCGATTTCTCGTACTTTTGACTATGATGAACTAATTCGCTTGCGAGTCTTATATGTTGTGAACTATTCGACGTTTGCTTTGATATTTACATGAACAATTGAGTTAAATTTGGTTTGTATCTTAAATTTCATTCTCTTCTTCAGTGATGACGTTAAGAGATTACCATCTAGTGCTTCATATTGCGTTCTATATGCGAGAGCTGCGTTCGTAAGTCTCGAGAATTTAATTTGGCTACATATGATTTAGCGTATCGCTATCATTCTAGTTGTGGAGTTAAGATCCATAATTTTATACATATGTTTACTTGTGTAGTCTTGATCTAAGGCTACTCACTAAATATGCATAGTGCGATGATGAAATCGAGAGATGCTCACCGCGAGTTTAGGATTTCCACAAGATAAAAACTGAATTGAATTCAATTGTATTTCTCATCACAAAAAGGCAAACTAAGATTAGGGATCAACATATGAGACTCGTTCTTCTCATCATTATATTCTCATCTTACTTTAGTTTCGTTATTTAGTTTACTTACTCTCAAAACCTTGTGATTTTGCTTGACTTATAAGAAAAGATCATTACTAGTACTCATAAGCTGAGGAAAAATATTGTCTCTGTGGGTTCGACACTCTACTTTCCATTTTGTTACTTGACACGACACGTACACTTGCGTAAGCACTTATATATTCACACGACAAAGCGTGCATCACTGGCCACCACCGGATTTCTTCATCCTAAGAACAGGGTAGCGTGGTTGCTCTGCTCTCGATGATGTCACATCGCCCCGCCTCTCTAGTGGCTCTCTGGCCACGATACCACCCCCGGCCGGCACACCAAGGGTCTGGATTTCCTTCGGCGGTGGTCCGGCGGCAAGGCGTCGCCGGCTGCCGTCGTATAAAATAAAACAGAGGAAATAATTCTTCTCGGGTACCGCTATGGCGGCAAAATTTGGCGACACCACGACCCTCCGCAACCGGGGATGATAATTCATAGTGGTGTGACACCCTCCCAGAGCCATCATCGGCGCTGGGCAGAGCTCACCACACGCGGGCACTACCCAACCTAGAGCAAGACTCACATGGCGCTGACGCCGCTCCGATCGCTGGGAGGTGCATGCATATGTCGGGAGATGAGGAAGGGGGAGCGGATTAGTATCCACCTGAGCTAGAGGAGCTCAAGAGGAGTTGGGCTGAGACGCCATTGGAGGTGGCAGAGAAGGAGGGTGGCGGAAATTTGTTTGGTGATTTCTGGCGAGGAGGGGCTCAAACTGTGGGTGGCTTGGGCTTGCCTGAGCTGAGTGAGGAGATATATAGAGGTTAGGGTCAAATATATAGCCGGAGAGGATGGCTTGTTTGCCTTGGGGCTGGTGTGGGATAAATCCCCATAGTGGAGAACTCCTCTGTTGGAACCCCTGTTTTTTATTTGGGCTAGGTTCACTTCTTAGGTTATGTTGACCCATGATGTATAGTTAGGGTCACTATTTTTTCTTTCTAGGTTTTAGGCAAGTCCCCAAGTGTCAAACTTCATGGACCTGCTTGATGTGGATTTCAGATTCAAGACTTAGAAGATTTTCAGTTGTCTGGAAATTAGTTCAACGTTCGTCGAACTCAGCTCGATGATAGTCGAGCTCAGCTCGAAGAACTTAGAGATCCTTCTCTAAGTTGAGCTCGACGAACTTAGAGCTCAGGTCGACGTTTTCTCCCAGGCAGATTCTCAGCTCAACTTTTTCTGTTTGTTCAAGTTCTGTGGTCGACTATCTTAGAGTGTAGAACAGATTCTCTGGTCGACGTTCTTGGAGCGCAGAATCAGTTGTTTATATTCAGTGTTTGCTTCGCAGTGCTCAGGTCGACGAACAGGATTTCTCAGGTCAACGTTCTGAGTGCAGCTCGAAGAAATCTGTTCTCTTGTTGACGAATTCTGTAAGTTGTTTGTTCTTTGTTCTTTCCTTATCTGTTCCCTCTTTATTATTGTTTTAAGTCATAAATTCCCTGAGTAATCAATGCTTTTATTCCCTATGAATATAATTGTTCATGGCAGCATTGATTATGGTATTCATCGAAGGATTTATTTGACATATTTCTCGGGACAGTTGAGGAAACGAATAATGACAGATATCCTAGCCGTTTTCCTTCCCAGTTTTTCCAGCAAGGCATTAATTGCAGTTATTCAAATTTCTAAGGAAGATTGGTTGTAGAACGGAATACAGAGAGAATATTTTTCAAAAAGCGACAGAGACTGAGAACAGGAATTCATTCTTACAGAGCAGAAAAATCACAGAGAGATATTCTTAGCAAGAGCAGAAAATTCACAGCAGCTCTCAATCTTCATCTCTCACTTTGCTCTCAAGAAGATAGAAGAAGAACAACACAAACTGATCAAGAGTCTTCTTCATCTTATCTTTCTAGGAATTTACTGAGACAATAAAGATCCATCTGTCTAAAGTTCCCGGATCTGCTTTACAAAAGCTGAAGACTTACACACTCCTGAACAAAGCTTCTCAATCCTGAACAACTCTACATCTCAGGGTGAGCTTTGACAAGATCTGGAATCCACACAAAGTCTTCTCAAATTGTTTTTGAGAAAAGAGAAGACTAACATCAATTTCTTTCCCACCCCACTGTATAAGGTTTTAACTCCCTTCAAAAGTTAGTCTGGTTCACAAGTCACCTTCCAAAAGACTTGAGTTTGGTTTTTAGGCACCTGATCAAAAGCTCAAAGGGTTGCAATATCTCCCTACAAATAGATATTGTGGTGGCAGGCACCTAATCAAAACCTGTAGTGGATTCCTACCAGGGTGGGAGAAGAGTGGATGTACCCAGTTGGGGAACCACTATAATATTCTTGTGTTGTCTGTGTGTTTGCTGTTTTCTTTTTGTCTTGTGCTGTGGTAGCTTAGTGTAGCTTTTCTTTGCTCCTGTTAACATCTCTTAGCTATTACTATATCACCTATTTTATCACTTAACTTTATATTTGTAAAAAGTTGCAAAGGAATTTTTTTATTAAACTTTATCCCCCCCCCCCCCCCCCGCTAGAGTTAATCTGAGCTTACTCTCCCATTTCTTTCAATTGGTATCAGAGAGAGGTTAGTCATTTTTATTTAAACAGGCTAACACCTGGACTAACCAAGATCCTAAGATAATCTCTGATTAAATCTTGTTCCTTTCATATTTTATATCATGTCACAAAACAAGGATTATGCTAGCACCAGACCTCCAGTTTGAAACTTAATCAAGTTTGCCATCTGGAAGGCAAGAATAAAACTCTATATGAACTCTATTGATGAAGATATATTTAATTCAATTTTGACAGGACCACCAACTCCAAGTGGCCTCCACTCCATCTACTTCAACAAATCTGAGTGTTGTTCCACCTCCAGATTGGACAGATACACAGAGGAAAGCTAAGATTGCAGATGTCAAAGCCATGAACATCCTAGCTCAGACTATGTCTGATGATATATTTCAAAAGGTGGCTGAGTGCACTTCAGCCAAAGCCATCTGGAGATTCTCTAAATCAGATGGTGGCTGGATCTGCTGATGAGAGAAAGGATAGGAGATCCAATCTCATCTCACAATATGAGAACTTCAAGAAGGATGAAGCTGAGTTAGTGAGTGATATGTATAACAGGCTTAGCTCAATCATCAATGAGCTAAAGACCTTGGACAAGGACATCACTATGACAGAATTCAATGATAAAATCCTCATGTGCTTCCCTAGCTCATGGGATTCAAGAATCTGGCCAATCAAAGAAGCCAGAAGCATGATAGAAATCTCTACTGAATCATTTATTGGAAAGCTCAAATCCTATGAGCAATTAATGAAGACCAGAGAAGCAGCAGTTGAATAGAAGACACCAACACCTATTAGGAAGGAGCACAATATTGCATTCAAGGCTTCTGAAGAATCTGAAGGGACTCCAGTCAATGAAGAACTGATGAGCCTCTTTGCCAAACAATTCTCCAAGATGGAAAAGAAGAACTTCAGAAGAAAGTCATCAAGGCAAGATGAAAAGCCAAGATATGACAAGACTCCATCTAAAGAAATTGTTTGCGTTGGTTGCAGGAAGCCTGGACATTTCATCTCAAGAATGTCCTAGAAACTCGGAAGAAGGACAGGAGAAGAGAAAAGGATTCCAGAAGAACACATCACATCAAGCCCTCCTCCAGCAAACACAAGAGGAATGAGAAAGAGTTTGTTGCAGAAACCTGGAGTGATACTGAGGAAGATTCATCATCCTCCAGCTCCAGTGATGATGAAGAAGAAGAGAAGGCAAAGGAGGTTTACCTAATGATAATAGATGATTCAAGCAGTGAGTCAGAGGCTGAAGCTTCAAAATATGAAGAAACTCTATCTACAAAGGACCAGGTAATAGCATCCTATGATTTTGATTCAGAAGAATTTAAAACTGAATTTAAAAATTTGTGCTTAGATCTAATAGGCTCTGAGAAGGAAATCAAACTTCTCAGAGAAAGATTAACTGAACAAGATAAGTACATTTCTGAAAATACTAAACTAACAGATGAACTTATCTCAGCAAATGAACAAATGCTTTCTTAAAAACTGAATTAAGCAAAGCCAAGAAATTAGAAGAATTACTTAATGGTAGAAGCTTACAACTGTTAGAAATAACTAGTACTCTAAATGCTAGGGCAAATAACAGCAAACTATGATTAGGTGCATCATCTAGTGAACCACCTATAATTCAGAAAAATAAGGCTTCATTTGGTTCGGGGGTGGCGGGTCGATCCAGCGGGTGGAAACGGAGTGTTCGAAATGGAGGGGGGAGGTGGCTGCTCCAAACGGAGCTTTTTGAGGGCGTTTCTCAAGGGGGGCGGGTGGAAACGGAGCAAACGCCGCCGGAGGTTCATTTGTTTTTCCTCCTTTTGGCAGCGTTTGCTCAAAACGGAGCAATGAAACGCCCAAACAAATGGAGCCTTAGGCTCCATTTGGTTCGGCGGTGGCGGATCGATCCGGCATTTGGAAACGGAGTGTTCGAATCGGAGGGGGGAGGTGGTTGCTCCAAACGGAGCTTAACTTATCTAAACCTGTAAATTTCATTTCAGATAAGGGTAAGAAGAATACTGAACAAGTAGACAAAGTAAATGAACTCTTAAAACAAATGGAACTCAAACAAAAATCTAAGAACAAGAAGAAAAATAACTACAACAATGTTCAACAGATTTCGTCGAACTCAGATCGACGAAATGTGTACAGTTCGTCGACCTCAGAACGACGAACTCCGAACGCCAACTACAATAATAGTTATTCTTCGATCCATGATCGACGAAACCAGTCTGGTTCGTCGACCAGAGATCGATGATATTGGTGCCCTGAGAATGAATACCTTCATTCTTCGAGTAGAGATCGAAGATCTTTTCCCAATTTGTCGACCTCAGGTCGACGAACTTACCAGAGTTCGTCGATCCCAGATCAATCTTACAGAAACTTCAACTCTAACAGAAACTCTAATAATAACCTTAACCAACCTAGGGAAAATATCAATCCATTCACCCAATGGATAATTTCTTCCAGAAGATTTCACCCCTTAGGTTATAAAAGCCAACCTGAATGTTCTTTCATTTCCATCTTTTCTTATGAAAAGATACAAGGACCCAAGGTGACCTGGGTCGAGAACATCTAACTTGTTTTCTTGCAGGTGAAGAACTATCCTATCACTCAGAATAAGTGGTATCTGGATAGTGGGTGCTCAAAGCACATGACTGGATGCAAGGACAGCCTAATCAATTTCAAGGCAAAGCTGGGTCCAAGAGTGATCTTGGGAGATTCTAGCTTTGGACAAACTGAAGGCTATGGAGACTTCAATAGTGGAGCTGTCACTTTCAGAAAAGTGGCATATATAAATGGTCTCAAACATAATCTGATATCCATAAGTCAGTTATGTGATGCAGGTTATCAGGTTTGCTTTACTAATTCCAAATGTATTATTTTTTCAAATAACCAAACTATTTTAATAGGTTGTAGACAAAGGAATATATACCTAGTAAACTTTAACTCTGCTAGTTTAGAACTATGTTTATTCAATCAAGTTAGTAATAATAATATTCTATGGCATAAGAGACTAGGTCATGTTAACCTTAGAAACATCTTTAAGCTATCTAGGGACAACCTTGTCAGAGGATTGCCTTCTAGCCCCTACAAGAAGGAAAGCCTATGCAAGGCTTGTCAAGAAGGCAAGCAATCTAAAAATAGTTTTAAGTCAATTAACAGGAGTGACTCACCTAAGATTCTGTACTTGCTACATATGGATCTTTTTGGACTCATTGCTGTACAAAGCTTAGGAGGGAAGTCTTACACTCTAGTTATTGTAAATGACTTCTCTAGATTCTCTTGGGTGTTCTTCTTGAGAAACAAGTCAGATAACTTTAAAGTCCTTATAGACTTTCTTAAGAGCATAAGGATTGAGTATTCTACTCCAGTTGCATTGATTAGAAGTGATCATGGTACTGAGTTTGAATCTCTTCCCATGCAAAGATTCTATGAGGAGGAAGGTATCAGGCATTGTTTCTCTACTCCTAAAACTCCTCAACAAAATGGGGTAGCAGAAAGGAAAAATAGAACCCTCATTGAATCTGCAGGAACATTGCTTGCAGATGCACACATTCCCCTATCCTTTTGGGCAGAGGCTATGAGCACAGCAAACTATGTGTTGAATAGGAGTTTGATACACAAACTTAAGGGTAAGACTTCCTATGAATTACTCAAAGGGAAGAAACCAAAAATTGATTACTTTAGAATATTTGGGTGTAGATGTTTCATTCATAACAATAATAAGAAACATATTAGAAAATTTGAAGGTAAAGCTACAGAGGAAATTTTTCTTAGATATTCCCAAGATAGAGGGGCTTATAGGATATTCAATAAATCATCTTTAAAAATGGAAGAATCTGTACATATTTCATTTGATGAAGCTAACATGTATTATAAGGAGAAGGATTCTTCTACCACAGACTTATTGTAGGTACCTCACTTATGTGAGAAATTGGGTGAGTTAAACCTTACACAAAAGGTCATATCACATCCTCCTCCACGAGGTCATATGGCATCCTCCTCTACAACGTGATGAAGATAGTGAAGAAGAAATTTTGGAAGTGGTTGAACCTCCTCCAACAGCAGACATTATTCCACAAGAAGAATTTATTCCAAATGTTGTTGTTGAACCAACTCTACCCACTGACCTTGTCACACTAAGGGATCACCCTAGATCTCAAGTGATTAGGGACATGTAAGTAGGTGTACAGACAAGGCATCAACTCAACCAAGATGTGATGCATGCATGTTTCCTCTCTCAAGTTGAGCCTCAATCCATAAATGATGCAGAGCAAGATCCCCACTGGATTATTGCAATGCAAGAGGAGATCAATCAATTTAAGAGATGCAGAGTTTGGGACTTGGTTCCAAGGCCCAAACGCTATCTAGTAATTGGAACCAAGTGGGTATTCAGAAACAAACTTGATGCCCAAGGTGTAATTGTGAGAAACAAGGCTAGGCTTGTTGCTCAAGGCTATAGGCAAGAAGAAGGCATTGACTATGATCAAACCTTTGCTCCTATTGTAAGGTCTAGAAGCAATAAGAATTTTTCTTGCTTATGCTGCTTTTAAGAAGTTTAAAGTCTACCAAATTGATGTCAAGAGTGTTTTGTTGAATGGAGAACTAAAGTGTTGGAACCCTTGTTTGATTTTGGCTAGGTCCACTCTTAGGATGTTGACCCATATGTATAGCCAGGGTCAAGGTCTAGGTCTAAGTAGTCTCTACAGGTCAGACTTCTCAGGACCAGCTTTGGATTTCTCTCTTAGATCTCAGACTAAGAAGAAATCTGTGGATTTCATATCAGTTTGACTTTCGTCGAACTCAGCTCGACGATCGTCGATCTCCGATCGACGATCTCAGAGATTAGTCTCTGAACTGAGCTCGACGATCTACGAGCTCAGGTCGACGTTTTCTCTTTTGTTCTCAGAAATCTCAGATCGCAGATAGTTGATCTCAGCTCGACGATCTTCCAGCCCAGATCGACGATCATTCTCTGTGTCTGATTCCTTTTATTTTCAGCAGCTGTCTTGAAGATTTATTTCTTAATTCATTGATTCTATTTATGTCATATAATCTCTGGTAGTTAATGCTGACATTCTCAAGGCATATAGTCGTTTCTTCACAGCATTAACTATGGTATTTCACAGAGTTATTATTCTGACTTATTTGCCAAGACGGTTGGGGAGAAAATTAATTGCCAGAATTTGTAGCCGTTTTTCCCCTCGTTTTCTGCAGTAATTTAAGGAATGTTTTTTAATCTCAAAAAGAGAAATTCAGACTAGTTAATAGTCAAACAAGCAGATTTCAGAACAAAGAGTCTCTCAGAAAACACAAGCATTTGTCTGCAATAGCTCTCAGAACTCTCCATTATGCTCTCAAAAAACAGAAGAAGAACAACTAATTTTCATCTTGAGTCTTCTTCTTCAGTTCTATCTTAAGGAATCTACTGAGACAGAAAATCAACATCATTCTACAGATTCTAAAGAACAAGAACACCAGTCTATTGAAGACCTACACCCTGAACAAAGCTTCCATCTTCCTGAATCTACTCAATATCTCAGGGGGGGCTTTGACATCATCAAATCCACATAGTCTTCTCATTTGCTTTGAGAAAGAGAAGATTGTCATCTATTTTCTTTAACCTCTCTTGTACAGGGTTATTCCTCCCTTCAATAGTGAACTCTTCAGTGATAGGGCACCTGATCAAAAACCTATTGGTTTTTAGGCACCTGATCAAAAGCCTGAAGGGTTTTTAGATCTACCTGAAGCAGATCTTGTGGTGATAGGGCACCTGATCAAAAACCTAAGTGGATTCCTACCAGGGTGGTAGAAGAATGGATGCACCCAGATTTGGGGAACCACTATAATTTTCTTGTGTCGTCTGGTTGCTCATCTTTCCTTATTCCTGCTGTATTGTGTTTGCTTTTGTTTTTAATCCTCTTATACTTATGAGTAACACCTATTTTAATTCCGCTATAAAAATTAATTAAAAGATTTTAATACTCTATTCACCCCCCCCCCCTCTAGGATAGATTTGATCTATCCCCTCTCTTTCAATTGGTATCGGAGGGTTGTTTCTGTTGGTTGTACAGGCTAAAACCTGAACCTGAAGATCCTTGATAGATCCTCTTCTCTCCTTCTTTCTTTTTTTATAAACCATGGCATAAAATAAAGATTATGCAAGCACCAGACCTCCAGTATGCAACCTGAATAAGTTTGCTCTCTGGAAGGTAAGAATCAAATTGTATATGAATTCTATTGATGAGGATATCTTTAACTCCATTTTGATAGGTCCACCAGCTCCAGTGGTAACTACCTCAACAGCATCAACAGTTTTAAATGTTGTTCCTCCTCCAAACTACAATGATGCTCAGAAAAAGGCTAAGATTGCTGATGCAAGAGCCATGAACATTCTGGCCCAAACTATGTCAAATGAAATCTTCCAGAAGGTTGTTGAATGCACTTCAGCAAAAGCCATTTGGGACTCACTAAACCAAATGGTTGCTGGATCTGCAGACGAGAGAAAAGATAGAAGAGCCCATCTTCTTTCTCGGTATGAAAACTTCAAGAAAGCAGAAACTGAACCAGTAGCTGAGATGTATAATAGACTCAGCATAATTTTTAATGAGCTGAAAACATTGGACAAAGACATCTCACTGACTGAGCTAAATGACAAGATACTCATGTGCTTTCCCAAGTCATGGGATTCCAGAATCTGGCCTATCAAAGAAGGCAGAAGCATCAATGAGATCACAACTGAATCTCTATTGGGAAAGCTCAAGAGCTATGAGCAGCTCCTCGAGACAAGAGAAGAAGAAGAATAAAAGATTTCTACCCCTCCAAGGAAGGATCAAAATATAGCATTCAATGCCTCTGAAGAATCAGAAGCAACTCCTTCCAATGAAGAACTGATGAGTCTCTTTGCAAAGAGATTCTTCAAGATGGAAAGAAAAGATTTCAGAAGGAAGTCTTCAAGAAATGAAGATAAACCAAGGTATGACAAAACTCCAACTAAGGAGATTATTTGCTTTGGCTGCAGGAAACCTGGACACATCCTACCAGAATGTCCAGAGAATAAACACAAAGAAAGAAGAAAGTAAAAGGACTCTAGGAAACACCACAATAAACCATCCTCTCACAAGCACAAGAGGAAAGAGAAAGGTTTCGTTGCTGAAACTTGGAGTGAAACTGAAGAATCATCCTCCTCCAGCTCTAGTGAAGATGATGAAGAAGCAAATGCCAAAGAAATATGCTTAATGGCTATCAATGCTTCAGGTCATGGATTAGAAGTAGAAGAATCTGAAGAATATTCACACTGTGATCAGATAATAAAATCTTTTGATTTTATCTCTGAAGATTTTAAAAATGATTTTAAATCTATGTGTAATGATCTTATAAGATCTAAGAAGGAAATTAAACTTCTCAGAGATAGACAACTTGAATATGATAACTTAGTATCAGAAAATATCAAATTAAATAATGAATTGAATATGTCTAGTGAACAAATCAAATTTCTGAAAACTGAACTAAGTAAAGCAAAACAATTAGAAGAAACTTTAAACAGTAGAAGCCTACAGATGGTAGAAATCACTAGCACACTAAATGCTAGGTTGAACAAAAGTAAACTAGGATTAGGTGCATCACCTAGTGAACCTCCTCTAATTCAGAGAAATATCTTATCCAAACCTGTAAATTTCATTTCAGAAAAAGGTAAGAAAAACCTGAACACGTTGAAAAAGTGAACAAAGTATTAGAACAATTTAAACTTAACAAAAAGAAACAAAAAGCTAAGTCTCAAAAAAAATCGTCGAACCAAAATCGTCGATCTCAGTACTTCTTGTCAAATGCCGACCGACGATCTCTGAACCCAGAGATTAGGTTTAATTACTCAGGAAAGGAAGATCGACGATATCATCAAACATCGTCGAGCAGAGATCGACGATCGTGGAACACAGATAGTAGCAACTATTATTCTGTGAACCGAGATCGACGAGATCAGCACTGGTCGTCGAACGCAGATCGACAATCTCAACATAAATCGTCAAACCCAGATCAGTCTTATAAAAACTCTAACTACAACAGAAACTTCAATAAAAACCCAAAAACTGTTAACCCTTTTTCTAACTGGATAATCCCACCTAGAAAATTTCATCCCTTAGGTTATAAATGCCAACCTGTATGTTCCTTTATTTCCAGTTTCAAGTATGAAAAGAGATAATGACCCAAGGTCACCTGGGTCCAGAATATTTAGTCTGTTCTCTTGCAGGTGAAGACCTATCCTACCACACAGGATAAGTGGTATTTGGATAGTGGGTGCTCAAAGCACATGACAGGGAATAGAGACAACCTAACTAATTTCAAGTTCAAGCTAGGTCAAAAGGTGATCTTTGGAGATTCAAGCTTTGGTCAAAAAAAGGCTATGGAAATTTTACTATTGGAGCTGTCACATTCAGCAAAGTAGCTTATTGTAAATGGTCTGAAACATAATCTGATATCCATAAGTCAGTTATGTGATTCAGGTTATCAGGTATGCTTCACTGAATCCAAATGCAATATCTCTTTAAATAGCAATATTGTTTTATCTGGTTTTAGACAAGGTAATATATATTTGGTTAACTTTAATTCTGCTAGTTCAGAAATTTGTTTATTTAATCAAGTTAGCAATAACAACACCCTTTGGCATAAAATACAAGGCCATGTAAATTTTAGAAACATTGCTAGGTTATCTAAAGACAACCTTGTTAGAGGATTGCCTTCTTGCCCCTACAAGAAGGAAAGCCTTTGCAGGGCTTGTCAGTTAGGCAAGCAAACTAAAAATAGTTTTAAATCAATAAATAAGAGTGATTCACCTAGGATTCTGTACTTGCTTTATTTGGACCTTTTTGGACCAATTTTTGTACAGAGCTTAGGAGAGAAGTTCTATACTTTAGTTATTGTAGATGACTTCTCCAGATTCACTTGGGTTTTCTTCTTGAGAAACAAGTCTGATAACTTTAAAGTTCTTACAGATTTTCTGAAATGCATAAGGATTGAGTATTCTACTCTAGTTGTTTTGATCAGAAGTGATCATGGTACTGAGTTTGAATCTCTTCCCATGCAAGAATTCTGTGAGAGAGAAGGTATCAGGCACTGTTTCTCTGCTCCTAGAACTCCTCAGCAAAATGGGGTAGTAGAAAGGAAAAATAGAACACTCATTGAAGTTGCAGGCACATTACTTGCAGATGCTCACATGCCTCTATCCTATTGGGCAGAAGCTGTAAGCACGGCAAACTATGTCATGAATATAAGTTTGATACATAAACTTAAGGGCAAGACTCCCTATGAACTACTCAAAGGGAAGAAACCTAAAATAGATTACTTTAAAATATTTGGTTGCATCTGTTACATTAATAATAACAACAAAACTTATCTTAGAAAGTTTGAAGCCAAAGCTGCAATGGGAATTTTTCTAGGATATTCCCAAGTCAGCAAGGCATATAGGGTTTTCAATAAATCATCTTTGAAAATTGAAGAATTTGTCCATATTACTTTTGATGAAGCTAATATGTTTTACAAGGAGAAGGAAGCTTCTACCAGTAACTCTTTGCATGCACCCCAACTTTGTGAAAAATTGGATGATCTCAACCTTACTCAAAAGGTTACATCACATTCCTCCTCACAAGTTGATGAAGAAAGTGAAGAAGAAACTTTGGAGGTGTCTGAACTTCCTCCAACAGCTAACTCAATTCCACAAGAGGAATTATTTCCCCAAGCTGTTGCTGAACCAACTCCACCACCTGAACTTGTCACACTTAGAGATCACCTTATATCTCAAGTGATTGGAGACATAACAGCTGGTGTGCAGACAAGGCATCAACTCAACCAAGACTTGATGCATGTCTGCTTCTTATCTCAAACTGAGCCCCAATTCATTAAAGATGCTGAGCAAGATCCACACTGGATTATTACAATGCAAGAGGAGCTCAACCAATTTGAGAGATGCAGAGTTTGGGACTTAGTTCCAAGACCCAAAGACAACCCAGTCATTGGAACTAAGTGGGTTTTCAGGAATAAGCTTGATGCACATGGATCAATCATAAGGAACAAAGAAAGACTTGTAGCTCAAGGCTATAGGCAAGAGGAAGGAATTGATTATGATCAGACCTTTGCTCCTATTGCAAGGCTTGAAGCAATCAGGATATTTCTTGCTTATGCTGCATATAAGAAGTTCAAGGTATATCAAATGGATGTCAAGAGTGCCTTTCTCAATGGAGAACGAAAGGAAGAGATTTATATTGAACAACCTCCAGGTTTTATCTCTTCAACCCATCCCTCCTATGTTTTTAGGTTGCATAAAGCTCTCTATGGTCTAAAGCAAGCTTCAAGAGCTTGGTATGAAATTTTAGCTAGCTTTCTCTTAGAGCATAAGTTTTCTAGAGGCATAGTAGATAGAACTTTATTTATTAGACATCATCATGATAGAATCCTGTTAGTATAAATTTATGTAGATGATATTATTTTTGGTTCTACTGATTCCAAACTATGCAAAAGTTTCTCTGACCTGATGCATTCTAAGTTTGAAATGAGTAGCATGGGTGAACTCTCTTACTTTCTTGGTCTCCAAGTGAATCAATCACCTGATGGCATCTTCTTATCTCAGTCCAAGTATGCTAAGGAATTAGTAAAAAGGTTTGGGATGGCTGATGCCTCAGCAATGAAAACACCCATGGCTTCCAATGTTATGGTTGATTCTGATGAAAAGGGGAAACCTATTGATTAAAAAAATTATAGGGCTATTGTTGGATCCCTATTATACCTCACAGCAAGTAGACAAGACATCATGTTCTCTACATGTCTTTGTGCTAGGTTCTAAGTGAACCCTAAAGAATCTCATCTAATTTTGTTAAAAAGGATTTTGAGATATATAAAGGGTTGCCCTAATCTAGGACTTTGGTATCCAACAGAGTCAGAGTTTGAGTTAATTGGATACTCAGATGCAGACTATGTTGGATGCAGAGTAGACAGAAAAAGCACATCAGGAACATGCCAATTTCTTGGTGATAGGCTTGTGTCTTGGTTTTGTAAGAAGCAAACATCAGTGTCCACTTCAACAGCAGAGGCTGAATACATTACAGCTGGCAGTTGTTGCTCACAGATAATGTGGATTCAAAACCAATTGCTGGATTATGGATACAATCTAAATAATTCAATTATATTTTTTGATAGTACTAGTGCAATTTCTATTGCTCAGAATCCAGTTCATCATTCTAGAACTAAGCATATAGAAATAAGGCATCATTTCATTAGAGATAGTGTAGACAAAAAGAAAATTAATCATAACTTTATCTCCACTGATTTTTAAAGAGCAGATATCTTCACAAAGCCTTTGGATGAAAAGAAACATCTATTTTTCTTAAATCAGCTTGGAATGATAAATGGAGTGGATTAATTTAGTTTCTATCTGTGTTTGAAGATCTGGTCACAAATCGTCGAACGGAGATCGACGATCGGCGAACTCATCTTGAGCTCTATCGTCGACCTGAGATCGACGATAGCTCTGTGTGAAGCTAAAATCGTCGACCAGAGTTAGACGACTTTTCTCTTCAGAAAATAAATCGTCGACCTGAGATCGACGATCTATTTTCCCTCTTCATTCAGAGGCCGACGATAATATTTTTCTATAAATACGTCGTCGACCTAAGATCGAAGTTTTCTTACCTTATCGTAGGACAGAGCCCGACCTTTCGTATTCCAAAATAAAAACCTATATTTAGGTTTCTCGTCGTGCTCTATCCCGCGCCTTCCTAATTCTCTTGCGCTTGATCTTTGTTTTCTTTGCAGGACTCAAATGGCGATTTCAGCGGCCGTTCTTACTGCGATGAAGTTCGACACAGGTTTCGACATTGACATGGATTCCTTCAACCACTGCAATCCAATCTTCTTGGATATATTGAATCTCTTCAAAGAACAGAATCTGAAGAAGATAATGACAACCAGGATCGAGCTTCCAGCAACTGAAATTAAAGAATGGGTTTACTCTTCAACATGTCCAGATGAATCGACTTTGGCTGGAACTATTTCTGGAACTCAGGTTATTCTAACTCCAGCTATACTTTCTGAGATTTTTGATTTAGTAAATGGAGAAGATGTTCTAGAACTAGATACCTCTGAGTATAGTTCAATGCTGATAAGAATGGGTCATCCAGAAGGAACACCTTCAAAACTGCTTAAGAGAAATCTGTCTGTAAAATTTAAATTTTTGGCAGATGTTGTTGGTAAAGTTCTGATGGGCAAGCACACAGCTCTTGACAACATTAACAAGCAGCAGTTCTCTGTGATGTCTGCTCTAGTTAATAGGAAATCTATAAACTGGGAAGGTCTTTTTTTTGAGTTGATATGAAGGAAAAACTCTAAGAAAGAGGTTTATTTTGGGAGAATATTGGGAATATTTCTCCAGGCTAAAGCTCCTAAATTGCTGGTCTCCCAGACCCAATTCATAAATGCCAGTAAGAGGTTGGACTCCTCACTGTTTGGAAAGTGGGAGAGGACCATTCCCAGGCCTTCCAGTGCCTCCAGGACTTCTAAGGATACTAGAGCTGATGCAGCTACTTCCCCAACCCCATAAGATGTTCCTCTTTCTATCTCACCCTCAGTCCCCTCAGTCCCTGCCTCCCAAATCCACTCCTCTCCAGTTCTTTCAACTTCACCTCCTGCTTCACCTATCCAAATTTAGAACTCCCCAGATCATCATGCATCTCCTCATGCAGATCATCATCAATCTCCTCAGCACATTGCTTCTCCCATCATTTCTCCATCATTATCCTCTCAGATTCCCTCTAAGCCCATCCAAAAGAATATTCCATCATCATCTCTTCCCTCTGATGTTCATCCATCCTCTTCTTTTCCTGAATTCACTCATACAGATTTCCCTTCTGCATTCTCAGTTTGCTCAAATTGTGGTCATCAAACTCCTTACACCTCCTCTGAGCCTGAACCCCTTTACCTCAATTTCTCAGATATAGCTAAAGATCTTATGCAATTCATTTCTCCATCCTTAGAGCATCTTATAGCACAAGCTATAGCTCCTTTAACTGCCTCCATCACCACTCTTACCCATATAGTGGTTGCCTTCTCCTCTGTCCCTTCTTCTGGGGGCCTGACTACAGATGCCTCTACAGCAAGGCAGGGGGAGATATCCAATGAAGAAGCTCCTATGCTTTCTACAGCAGCAACAATTTTAGCAGATATGCAGGAAGATGTCTCCTCAGAAGATCAGATGGCTTTAGATACAGAAATTATTGATATTGATACTGATACAGAAGAAACAGTTCTTCCAGAAGTTTTGACTGTTGGTGATTGTTGCATCAATCCCACAGCGTATATCTTTGAGTTGTTGAGTTCCTTCTGCACACTCTTTCTAGATTGTCTTCCAAGTTTTAAGCTATCTTCTTTGGCTATTGTGTGATGTACTCCCTCTCCAAGTCTTGAAGTTATCCTATGTTTTGGATGATAGCCCCATTCCAAGTATTGATGATCTCATTGCTCAAGATATTGCTATGGAAACTGAAGCAGTTTCTTTTGAAGTTATCCTTCCTCCAGCTGATAAGGAAGTTCCAAAGGAAGTGATTAGAGAGATTGATGCACTGTATGATAATCCCCAAGGCTCATCTGATGATGATCAAGATGATAATTTAGATTCTGATGACAGCAAGAAGAAAGTGTATAAGAAAAGGAAAGCTCCTCCTAAGGCAGTTCCAAAGCTAAATCCTCTTAATGACACTCCATACTACATTCTCCAAAAGATTACTCCTTATTAAAGAATGCCACGATGGATGTGGTTGTCTAAGAATGAGCAAAAGGCTAGGAAGAAGAGAAGAAGGTACTCTCCTCCTCCTCAAAAGTTCAGGAGAGGTCCTCCTCCTCCTCCTGCAGGAGCTTCAGGAAATGTAACTCAAAGTTCAAATATCTCTAAGTCTTCAAAGCCAGCTCCTTCTCAGCATCAGAAGCAAGCTCCCTCTGGTTCTCAAAGGCATTCCTCTTCTCAATCTTCTAAGTCCAAAGGCAAATTCAGTCAAGCTCCTCCTCCAAGTTCTCTTATTCCAGTAAACAGCAACAAACTTTCAAGCTCAATCTACCCAATTCAGAAGCTTATCTCAGAAGCCATCATAGGATGCTGATCCAGAGAAACCTTCCTCTCCTCCTGCTAATCCAGAACTTGATCCTAACTTCAGGATGGCTAGACTCAATGAGTTAATTGGATTGTCTCAGATTAACAAAGCCAGAAAAGGACAAGATCACTCACAGTTTACTGCAATGTCCTCCTACAGAGAAAAAGAACTTGAAAGGTTGTAAGTAAGTAAGAAAGTATTCAATCTTGCTGAATATATGTCACTTCATCCAGAAGCAGTTGTACCCAGAGCCACCTCTCAGAAAACCCTTGGTGAGCAAGATTTAAAGATGTCAAAGAAGGAAGCAGAAGACCCAACTAGGAAGATTGCTTTTACCAAAACTTCTTCTGCTCCTCCGCCTGCTAATTCTTAAGTTTTCCTCTGAACTGTTATTACTTTATTGCTTTACTGTTTTACTGTTTTATCTGAACTAAATGTGCAGTACATTGCTATATTATATCTGTTGATAATTTAAATTTTATCAGATATGTATGGTCTTGTATTTCTTTTCTTTTTACTTTTAGTGACCTCACCCAAATAGGGGGAGATTGTTGGAACTCTTGTTTGATTTAGGCTAGGTCCACTCTTAGGATGTTGACCCATATGTATAGCCAAGGTCAAGGTCTAGGTCTAAGTTAGTCTCTACAGGTCATACTTCTCAGGACCAGCTTTGGATTTCTCTCTTAGATCTCAGACTCAGAAGAAATCTGTGGATTTCATATCAGTTCGACTTTCGTCAAACTCAGCTCGACGATCGCCGATTTCCGATCGACGATCTCAGAGATTAGTCTCTGAACTGAGCTCGACGATCTACGAGCTCAGGTAGACGTTTTCTCTTTTGTTCTCAGAAATCTCAGATATCAGATAGTTGATCTCAGCTCGACGATCTTCCATCCCAGATCGACGATCATTCTCTGTGTCCGATTCCTTTTATTTTCAGCAGCTGTCTTGAAGATTTATTTCCTAATTCATTGATTCTATTTATGTCAAATAATCTCTGGTAGTTAATGCTGACATTCTCAAGGCATATAGCCGTTTCTTCACAACATTAATTATGGTATTTCACAGAGTTACTATTCTGACTTATTTGCCAAGACAGTTGGGGAGAAAATTAATTGCCAGAATTTGTAGCCGTTTTTCTCCTCGTTTTCTGCAATAATTAAAGGAATGTTTTTGAATCTCAAAAAGAAATATTCAGACTGGTTAATAGTCAGACAAGCAGATTTCAAAACAAAGAGTCTCTCAGAAAACACAAGCATTTATCTGCAATAGCTCTCAGAACTCTCCATTCTGCTCTGAGAAAACAAAAAAAGAACAACTAATTTTCATCTTGAGTCTTCTTCTTCGGTTATATCTTCAGGAATCTACTGAGACAGAAAATCAACATCATTCTACAGATTCTGAAGAACAAGAACACCAGTCTATTGAAGACCTACACCCTGGACAAAGCATCCATCTTCCTGAATCTACTCAATATCTCAAGGGGAACTTTGGCATCATCAAATCCACATAGTCTTCTAATTTTCTTTGAGAAAGAGAAGACTGCCATCTTTAACCTCTCTTATACATGGTTATTACTCCCTTCAAAAGTAAACTCTTTGGTGATAGGGCACCTGATCAAAAACCTATTAGTTTTCAGGCACCTGATCAAAAGCCTGAAGGGTTTCTAGATCTACCTGAAGCAGATCTTGTGATGATAAGGCACCTGATAAAAAACCTAAGTGGATACCTACCAGGGTGGTAGAAGAGTGGATGTACCCAGATTTGGGGAACCACTATAATTTTCTTGTGTCGTCTGGTTACTCGTATTTCCTTATTCCTGCTGTGCTGTGTTTACTTTTGTTTTTAATCCTCTTATACTTATAAGTAACACCTATTTTAATTCCATTATAAAAATTTATTAAAAGTTTTTAATACTCTATTCTCCCCCCCTTTAGAGTAGATTTGATCTATCCCCTCTCTTTCATAAAGGAAGAGGTTTATGTTGAATAACCTCCAGGTTTTATCTCTTCTACTCATCCCTCATATATTTTTAAATTGCATAAAGCTCTCTATGGTCTAAAGCAAGATCCAAGAGCTTGGTATGAAACCTTAGCTAGCTTCCTTTTAGAACACAAGTTCTCTAGAGGCATGGTAGATAGGACCCTTTTTCCTAAGATGCATCATGATAAAATTTTAGTAGTATAAATATATGTAGATGACATCATATTTGGCTCTACTGATCCCAAACTATGCAAGAGATTCTCTGATCTAATGCATTCAAAGTTTGAGATGAGTAGCATGGGAGAGCTATCATACTTCCTTGGCCTACAAGTGAAGCAATCCCCTGATGGCATATTCATATCCCAATCTAAATATGTAAATGAGCTAATTAAGAAATTTGGGATGGTTGATGCCTCCTCAATGAAAACTCTCATGGCTTCCAATGCTGTGATTGACTCTGATGAATATGGAAAACTAGTTGATCAGACCAAGTATAGGGCTATTGTTGGATCCCTACTTTATCTCACAGCAAGTAGACCAGACATCGTTTGCTACATATCTTTGTGCTAGGTTCCAAGTGAGCCTTAAGGAATCTCATCTTATTTTCATTAAAAGAATTTTAAGATATATAAAGGGTTGTCCTAATCTAAGACTCTGGTATCCAACAGAGTCAGCATTTGAGCTTACTGGATTTTCTGATACTGACTATGCTGGATATAGAGTAGACAAGAAAAGCACATCAGAAACATGTCAGTTCCTTGGTGATAGGCTTGTGTCCTGGTTTTGCAAGAAGCAAACATCTGTGTCCACATAAACTGCTGAGGCTGAATACATGGCAGCTGGCAGCTACTGCTCACAGATCTTGTGGATACAAAACCAACTCCTGGATTATGGGTTCAATCTAAATAATTCAACCATATTTTGTGATAGTACCAGTGAAATCTCTATTGCATATAATCCAGTGCATCATAGTAGGACAAAGCATATATATATAAGACATCATTTCATAAGAGACTGTGAGGACAAACAGAAAATTAATCTTGAATTTATCACCACTGATTTGCAAAGGGTAGATATTTTTCACCAAGCCCTTGAATGAATCTAAACATTTGTTCTTTCTGAATCAGTTAGGAATGATAGATGGAAAGGCTAAATTTTAAATCTGTCCTTAGTGTAAACGATCTTGAAATAATTCGCCGACCTGAGATCGACGATTTGCAAACTTTTTGTTGGGAGTTCGTCGACCGGAGATCGACGAAATCTCTGTGTGAAGTCAGTTTCGTTGACTTGAGATCAACGATCCTGTTTCAGGGAGTATTTCTGAGGACGACGAAATAATTCCATATCTTCAGTCTGAGATCGACGAATTTATCTCTTCATGAGATTTTTCATCGACCTGAAATCGAAGAATTTTCTTTCTCATCGGGCTGAGCTTGTCGATTCATATTCTAAAAACCTTTATTAGGCCTTCTTCTTCGAGCTCTATCCCGCGCTTTCAGAATTTCCTTTTGCACTTGATCGTTATTGTTCTTGCAAAAGTTTTCTCTGAGCCATGGCGACCTCTGGATCTTCTCTCGCCGCGATGAAGTATGATGGTTATTTTGATATTGATTTCGATTCCTTCAGTCACTCAGACAAAATCTTAACCGTCATTCTCTAGCTTTTTGAGGAACATAATCAGAAGAAACTTATGACCACCAGAATAAGGTTGTCGGTGGCAGAAATTCGAGAATGGGTATATTCATCTACTGCTTCAAAAACAGAAATGATTGGCACTATCTCTGGAACACAGGTTACTTTATCTCCTGCTGTTTTGTCTGAAGTTTTCAGTTTTATAAATAGTGTAGATGATATAGAATTAGATTCTACTGAGTATGAGAACATGTTGACTGTTATGGGTCACTCCGATGGAAACCCTAATAAGCTATTAAAGAAAAACTTGTCAGCGGCTTACAAGTTTTTGGCCGATGTCGTGGGCAAAGTATTGTTTGGGAACAGACTGCTCATGACTACATTACAAGGCAACAGTTCCTTATGATGTGTGTCCTGGTTAACGAAAGGAAGGTTAACTTGGGGCAAGTTCTGTTTTATCTGATAAGAAGGAAGAACTCCAAGAAGGAAGTAAGTTTTATCGGGATATTAGGTATCTTCTTGCAGGCCAAGGCAAATGAACTACTAGTCTCACCGACAGTGTTCATCAATGCCTCTAAGAGGCTGACACCTGCCCTATTTGACAGATGGGAGAGGACTATCTCAAATCCTTCAAAGGCTCCCTCCTCTTCAAATGCTTCTGAAAGCATAAGGGTGGTAATAACCTCTCCCCCACTGGTTGAAGAAACCCCTTCATCCGCTCCTTCACCACCTCCTTCCCCTCTTCCTCCTCATCTGGAAAACATCTCATCCTCCAACATCCTCTCATCCCCAACCTTTGAACTTATATCACTAGGTTCATCTCCTCAACAATCCCCTCACAAATCCCCTCAATATATTTCATCCCCAGAAACCCCATCTTTTTCCCCCTCATCATCACCACCTAGAACACCACCTCACATCCCTACCTCAGCTGTCATTCCTCCATCATCTCTCCTCATCCAGGATGAAATCATGACATATTTCATTCCTCCTCTAGCAGACATTCCATCATCAACCCCTACACCATCTCCTTTGGACAATAACTCCATCTCCATCCTTATATCTCACCAAACCCCTCTTCTAAAGCAACTCATAGTAGAGGCAATTGCACCTCTTGCTGCATCCATCAACTCCATTGTTGCCCTCCTTTCTGCTGCCTCTATCTCCCCTCCTTCTTCAACCAGGAGCCTGGTTCCAGTATCTACTGAAACCATGTAGGGGGAGATGCTTGATGAAGAAGCAGTAGCAGAAGCAGCAACAGTTTTTATAGCGGCAGTAGCAGTTCCAGATGTTGCAGCAGCAGTTCCAGACATTGAGATGTCAGCAACAACAGAAGTTGATTCTATTTTGCCTGAGATCTTGACTGTTGGTGATTGTATCATCAATCCCACAGTAGATTTAGTTGATTTATTACATTCCTTTGATTATTTTTCTTTAGTCATCTTCCAGTAGCAGAAGCAGGCTCTGCTAAGGCCATTGTGTGTTATTCTCCTCCAGCAAGCTCTGATGGCATAGCTTTAATTAAGGCCAGTTTAGCAGTTGTTTTGGAGCCTGATACAGTTGAATTTGAAAAGGTATCAATGGCTGAGTCAAAGGCTATGTCTCCACCTACTTTTGTAATGGATGACTCTCCAATGACTGACTTGGACTCTTTTCTACCCGATGACACAAAAGATGCTCCTTTGTTTGTGTCAGATCCAGTTGAAACTTCTCCAGCAGAAGTTCTTGTCCCAGTTCCAGTTCAAGTTCCTACTCCTCAGGTTCCTCCTTCTAAAATCACAGCAGAACAACTGAAAGAGATAGATGACCTATATGATTTTTAAGAATCAGATGATGAAAATGATGATGATGATGAAGATGATGATCCAAGTACAAAGAAGAGAAAGCTTAAGAAGAAAGCTCCTCAGTCTGCTCCAAAACCCAATCCAAGCAAAGACACCCCATTTTACATTCTGAACAACATCAAACCTTACCCAGGGATGCCTCACTGGATGTAGCTATCTAAAAATTAACAGAAAGCCAGGAAGAAATCCAGGAGATACTCTCCTCCCCCTCCTCCAAAAAGGGATGGGAGAGGTTCTCCTCCTCCTCCTATAGATGTTGGTGCAACTAGAAATGTTAGCCAGAGATCCTCATCAGTTACTAAAACCTATCAGAGGCAAGGCAGACCCCATCAATCTTCTGGAAGCAGATATCCCCAACAGCAACATCATCATTCTTCTAGAAGCCATGCTCCTCCTCCTGCCAAGCATCCAAGCCCTCCCAAAACCTCTTCATCTCCTAAAAGAGACAGTAGTCCCGAAAGCCCTCCTATTGAAGCCTATGATCCTGAAATGGAACCTAATACAAAGATGGCAAGGTTTAATGAGCTGGTTGCTCTATCTCAGATCAGGAAAGCAATAAAGGAAGGTAAGGATACTTCTCAATTCTCTACTATATCTTCCTACAGGAAGAAAGAGCTTGAGAAATATCAGGTGGGGAAGCTTTTCAATGCAGATGAATACATGCATCTCCATCCTAAAGCTGTTGTTCCAAGGACAGTTGCTCAAAAGACTCTTGGTGATGCAGACTTGAAGATGACTGTCAGAGAAGCAATTAATACTAACAGGACAATCTTTTTTGCAAAATCTTCTGCCCCTCCCAAAGACTCTTAATATTTTTCTCTACTGTCTGTTTTCATTTTTTTGAACAATATTTGTATCATAGCTTTAATCTTTTATTGATAGCTTTTTCATTCTAACAGCTCTATATTTTTTGTTATGCTTTTGTTTCTATTATTTTTGAAGTAACCTCACCCAAATAGGGGAAGATTGTTGGAACCCTTGTTTTTGATTTGGGCTAGGTTCACTTCTTAGGTTATGTTGACCCATGATGTATAGTTAGGGTCACTATTTTTTCTTTCTAGGTTTTAGGTCAGTCCCCAAGTGTCAAACTTCATGGACCTGCTTGATGTGGACTTCAGATTCAAGACTTAGAAGATTTTCAGTTGTCTGGAAATTAGTTCAACGTTCGTCGAACTCAGCTCGATGATAGTCGAGCTCAGCTCGAAGAACTTAGAGATCCTTCTCTAAGTTGAGCTCGACGAACTTAGAGCTCAGGTCGATGATATTCATCAGAAGGATATATTCTGTGATTGACGTTTTCTCCCAGACAGATTCTCAGCTCGACTAATTCTGTTTGTTCAAGTTCTGTGGTCGATGATCTTTGAGTGTAGAACAGATTCTCTGGTCGACGTTCTTGGAGCGCAGAATAAGTTGTTTATATTTAGTGTTTGCTTCGCAGAGCTCGGGTCGACGAAGAGGATTTCTCAGGTCGACGTTCTCTGAGTGCAGCTTGACGAAATATGTTCTCTGGTCGACAAATTCTGTAAGCTGTCTGTTCTTTGTTCTTTCCTTATCTATTCCCTCTTTATTATTATTTTAAATCATAAATTCCCTGAGTAATCAATGCTTATATTCCCTATGAATATAACCGTTCCTGGCAGCATTGATTATGATATTCATCAGAGGATTTATTTAACATATTTCTCGGGACAGTTGAGGAAACGAATAATGACAGATATGCTAGCCGTTTTCCTTCCCAGTTTTCTAGCAAGGCATTAATTGCAGTTATTCAAATTTCTAAGGAAGATTGGTTGTCGAACAGAATACAGAGAGAATATTTTTCAAAAAGCGACAAAGACTGAGAACAGGAATTTATTCTCACAGAGCAGAAAAATCACAGAGAGATATTCTTAGCAAGAGCAGAAAATTCACAGCAGCTCTCAATCTTCATCTCTCACTTTGCTCTCAAGAAGATAGAAGAAGAACAACACAAACTGATCAAGAGTCTTCTTCATCTTCTCTTTCCAGGAATTTGCTTAGACAATAAAGATCCATCTGTCTAAAGTTCATGGATCTGCTTTACACAAGCAGAAGACCTACACACTCCTGAACAAAGCTTCTCAATCCTGAACAACTCTACATCTCAGTGGGAGCATTGACAATATCTGAAATCCACACAAAGTCTTCTAAAATTGTTTTTGAGAAAAGAGAAGACTAACATCAATTTCTTTCCCACCCCACTGTACAGGGTTGAAAGACTTGATTTCAAGAACCTAGACACCTAGAGGGGGGGTGAATAGGTTCTAATTTTCTTTAAAAAATTTAGGCAATTAGTTTGTTCTAACTTAGTATAGATAATACAATTCTCAGCACAGCAATCGCAACACAGCAATCACAGCATATCAATCACAGCACAGTACAGTACACCAGATTTATAGTGGTTCCCCAAGGTATGGGTACATCCACTTTCCTCCTTTGCCTATCAAGTAGAGAACTGGATTCATCCCAACTACCTTCCACTTACTCAGATACATAGATCTTACAACTCAGAACCAGATTGGTTCCTACAGCTCAGACTTATACAAGTCTTACCTCAGATTCTTCCCAAGAATCCTACCTCAGGCCTCATCCCTACCACAGCCTTTATCAATAGGCTTACAACTCAGACTTTCACAAGTACTACACCTCAAGCACTCAGCCCTACCTCAGCCTTTATAATTACAGGCTTACAACTCAGATCTTACAAAAGATCCTACAAGAAAATTGAATGATTTAAAGGGTAAAGAGATTTCACCAGATAAAACTCTCTGTTGGTTTGAGCTTCTTGATAAGTTCTTGAATAAACTAAATCTTAGAATCCAACCTGCCTTAGCTGTTTCAAAGCTTCTTAATAGAACAAAATAAGGTTGATCTTCACTTGATGTAGAAGTTGATCTTCAGATAGCTCCTTCCTTAGATTCAGAATTAGATCTTAATCTTTCTTATAGACTGCTCTGGATCTGCCTTCTTAAGGGTTTCCCCTTTTCTTGTTGTCAGATTCTCTTTCCCATTATTGCTTGATTACTTCCTTTCTTAGTTCGTTATTCCTGGTTGTCAAGGATCAGTCCCTTATATAGAGTTTCTTCATGATTACCGGCTGATCTGGTTTGTAACAACCTTCTGACAGTTATGATAAAGGTGTCAGACCTATTGGTTATGACAGCTGTCGAGTCACCAGTCATGACAGTTGATTCCTCAAAGACTTTACAACTCAGTATGAACCACTCAACAAACTGATTCACATGTGTCGACACAAATAGACTAAGTGTCGACACAAGTCTTGATGATCTCGACACAATACTCCATGTGTTGACATAGTCATTCTTCTGCTACTCGACACAGCTTATGTTTATATGTGTCGACACAAGTCCTGTATGTCGACACAACTGCTCCTGGTCTCGACATAAATGATGCTGACAGATGGCGTTGAGTGTATGTCCAGCTGTCGTTGAGTGTGTGTCGAGACGTTGTTGAGTGTGTGTCGACACAAGTCCTGTGTGTCGACACAAGCCTTCAGACTCAGTATAGTTATTGCCATTAGATGGCATTGAGTGTCGTCCAGATGTCGTTTAGTGTGTGTCGACACAAGTCCTGTGTGTCGACACAACTGTTTCTGGTCTTGACATAGCTGATGTAGACAAATAGCGTTGAGTGTGTGCCGACACAAGTCCTGTGTGTCGACACAAACCTTCTTCAGGTGTAGACACAATTCCTGAGTGTCGACACAGCCTTTCTTTTAGTGTCGACATAACTTCTGGGTGTCGACACAGCTTCTGCTTTAGGTGTCGACACAATTCCTGCCTTAGGTGTCGACACAATTCTGGGTGTCGACACAGCTTCTTCTTCAAGTGTTGACACAATGTCTGGGTGTCGACACAAGCCTTGTTTCTAGTGTCGACCGACTTCTGGGTGTCGACACAATTCTTCACAAGTGTCGACACTTGTACTTAGAGAAATTTCTTGCAAACCTTACACCTGCATAATGAAACTCAAACATCCCATCAAATACAAATTGATGTATATCATTGAGTAAGATGAGGCTTCTCCAAATCTGGTATATATTTTTCAGTGTACCCAACAAGGGTTTTAAGTCCCTTCAAAAGTTAGCATGGTTCACAAGTCACCTTCCAAAAGACTTGGGCTTGATTTTTGGGCACCTGATCAAAAGCTCAAAGGGTTGCAATATCTCCCTACAAATAGATATTATGGTGGTAGGCACCTGATCAAAACCTTTAGTGGATTCCTACCAGGGTGGTAGAAGAGTGGATGTACCTAGTTGGGGAACCACTATAATATTCTTGTGTTGACTGTGTGTTTGCTGTTTTCTTTTTGTCTTGTGATGTGGTAGCTTAGTGTAGCTTTACTTTGGTCCTGTTAACATCTCTTAGCTATTACTATATCACCTATTTTATCACTTAACTTTATATTTGTAAAAAGTTGCAAAGGAATTTTTTATTAAACTCTATTCACCCCCCCCCCCTCTCTAGAGTTAATCAGAGCTTACTCTCTCATTTCTTTCATCCTCTCCTCTTTTAGCTGGAGGGGACACATGATAGCATATATATGGGCCAGTACACCAACATGGAAACATCCAAGGGCGAAAAGCTTGGTGGGCTTGGGCTCAAGAAAAGAGAGGAAAAGAGGGGAGTTGTGGGCTTTTGCGAAGGGCCCATTCACAATGTCTTCGCTGGTTGTATGAGCTTAAAAGAGGGGAAAGGGCAGAGCCCATGCCTATTTATGATGAGAGGGTGCACCCCTTTTTTGGAAAATTCCAAAAAATGGGAAAATAAGAGTTTGACCAAAGTCAACCTTAGGGTGGGTCCCCCATGTTGGTCAAAGTCAAAGTAGGTCCATGTCATCGGGGGTCGGATCAAAGTTGGGGTATCATATCATAATTGGTGTGCGCACATTTGCGGTCCACGACTGCGCTTGGTTTGACCATAGATTGACCACCAGTCATCGAAATTGACCGGGGTGAACTTCGTTGACTTCGTATTGACCACATGAATCCAACGCCACTGACCGGGGTTAAATCAGAGTTTGTTTGCAAAATTCCAATTTTGCGTGTTGCGGTACACTAAAACGATCAAAATGGTCATATTCATCGTCTGACTTCAAATTATAACGCAATAAGTTCCAACGTGCTCATATCGACTATACAAAGCCATAGGAAAAGATAGAACTCAGATTGGAGTTCTCTAGCTCGATATACAAAAATTCTTGTATTCACAACGTTCTACGAGGAACGGTCATATCCACCATATGATCACGAAATTCCATAGAATGAGTTCCAACGCACTCGTATTGACCATACGAGATCACAAGAACTGACAGAACTCAAATCAGAGTTCCCTTGATTTATATCCCCATCTAGGGTCATCTCCTACCTCGTTATGGGTCTCAGGTTGAGGTTCGGGTCACTTTTATTGGGCCTATTAGGGTTTTATTTACTCAATAAAAGCCGGGATGTTACATCTCCAGCTGTATAGCCTTGCGATTTGGCTTATTCAAACCGTATAGTCCACGCGCCTTGTGTTTAGTCCCATATCGTCTGTTGTATTCTCATTTGTCCCCCATTTTATATAAAAAATGGGGCATATCTTTGTATTATCTTATCTTTTTGGAGCAATAAAATTTGTCTTTTATTTAGCTCTTTTTACACTTCCATCACCCTATCAACTACCTTGGCTTCCTTCTTTTACTTGATCATATGTTAAACGTGTTGAGATAGCACCCTCTCGCCACCTTCGGGTCGCTCCTGATCTGGATATGCATCCCTCCGTTGTTATATTTCAAACATTGGTTGTAAGACAAGGGTACACATTGAAAGACGTTTGTAACGCCCCCGATTTTTCGGTAATTATTTAATTCTATAATGACGTATTTATGACGTCATGGCATTACTGTTAATATAGAGTTGACGGCGTGTCATCGTTAGTGCGTTTTCGCGTCTGTTCGGTCGAGTCGGCCAAATACGTGAATTCTTATTGTAAATGGAAAATTTCACTTTAGGAAATTAAATTAATTAATTTTTGACATGCTCGTCAAGTTTTGTCGCGATCCGAGCGATTTTCGAACCTCGGCGATTTTCCGAAGTTTTGTAAAATTTATGTTCGCCGTAGACTTTGAAAATTTATATCTCAAGAACGGCTCGTCGGATTTTGGTCTTGACTTCGCCATTGGGTTCGTAGCGTTAGTGTTCGCCTACGGTGCGAATTTCGTTTAATTCGCCGCGCGTTTGGGCCTCCGTTTTTAACTCGTGTTTCCTTGTTCAAAAATATAAATATGATTATTATAATATTAAAGCACTATTCAAAAATGTCATTTCCTATTCATCTCTATACTTTAATTTTTGGATATATTTATAAAATCCACTATTCACGAGGACAAAAAGAAACTATTCATACAATTTAGTTCTCGAGTAATCTATTTCATCTCGAGTACTTCTGCTTTTAGTTCTCGAGTAATCTGCTTCATCTCGAGTAATTCTGCTTTTAGTTCTCGAGTAATCTCTAGGTCCTTCCCGAGTAATTCTAAAAATTGTTCTCGAGTACTGTAGGTCCTTCTCGAGAACTCTAAGGCTCTGTTTGGGACAGCTCTGGCGGATGGAAAAGCTATATTCCAACCGCCAGAGCTGTTTTTTAACTGTTTGGGAGAGCTTTTCATGTCCAACTTTTTGAAAATTAATTTTGATAGAGCTACTTTTTGAGAAGCTATGAGGGGTCAGCTTTAGCGGTTTATAAATAGATTTTTATTGGCGTAGACGTGATTTTTCGGCTCGTATTCGATTTTAACGCTAATATGCGGTTTTTTTCCTAGACAGGATTTTTTTGCACAAACGCGGTTTTTTTGTCCTAACATAATTTTTTTGCCCAGACGTGATTATTTTCGCCCGAGTGTGATTTTTTTCGCTCTGGCGTGATTTTTTCGCTCATACGCGATTTTTTCTCCCAAACGCAATTTTTTCGCCCAGACGACATTTTTTTGCCCAGTCGTGCTTTTTTCACCTAGAGGTGATTTTTTTGCCCAAATGCGATTTTTCGCCCGGTCACGATTTTATCGTCCGGATGCAAAAATTCTCCCTGGATATGATTTTTTCGCACGGCGCAATTTTTTCACAAGACCATGATTTTTTCGCCGTTGGGCGGTTTTTTCGCCCGGACGCAATTTTTTCACCCAGATGCGATTTTTTCGCACGGGCGCAATTTTTTCGCGCGGGCATGATTTTTTTGCATGTGTGCGATAATTTAACCCGAACGCGATTTTTCTGCCCTGACACGATTTTTTCGCACTTGCGCGAATTTTTTCGCCCGAGTGTGATTTTTTCGCATGAGCGCGATTGTTTCGTCCGGGCGCGACTTTTTCGCTTGGACCCGACTTTTTCGCCCGGCCGCGAATTTTTCTCATGAGCGCGACTTTTTTGCCCGGACGCGACTTTTTTCGCCCGGACTCGATTTTTTTGCTCGAAAGCGATTTTTTCTACTCATACACAATTTTTTCACACGTGCACGATTCTTTCGCCCGGGAGAAATTTTTTCGCTCGGGCGCATTTTCGACTGGGCGTGATTTTTTCTCCCGTGTGCATGTATTTTTTCTGTCGGTCGAGATTTTTTCACTCAGACACGATTTTTTTGGCAAGTGCAGGATTTTTTTAGTCCGGGCGAAAATATCGCGTCCAGGCAAAAAACCGTTTCCGTACGAGAAAAAATAGGGCAGAGTGAAAAATTCACGCCCGAGCCAAAAATTGCTTCCAGGACGAAGAATTGCGTCCGGAAGAAAAAATTCCGTCCGGGAGAAAAAAATTGTTAAACTTTTCTGAGATCACTTTCTAAGAGGTCTCCGAGTTTTTTCTACCAAACAATCTGCAGCTCTATCTGTAGTGATTTTTTAAGAGCTCTGCTCCATCAACTATTTTTCCATCCACCAGAGCTGTCCCAAACAGAGCCTAAGCGTGTTCTCGAGAAATCTCAGCCCCTTCTCGAGATATCCGTTTCAATCTGCTTTCGGGCGCCGTTTTGAGGGTCAATACGGTGTCATATATAAATATGGTTAACATGGATTTTGTTCGTCTCGACGAGATCTACAACTTCCGTGTTGATTACTTTTCGATTCGAGGCCATCTTAAATCTCTATTTTTGTTTCCCGCGCGCATGCGCATAAAATTATTATTTTTATTACTATGACTATTATTATTAATACTATTAATCTTATTATAACTATCAAGTGTATAAAGACATTAGGTTAGAGAAAATCCTATTCATCTTCTCCAAGTGACCGAACCAAAACCAGGGCGGCGACTTCCTCCTATTCGTGAATCTTCCGGTGGCCGCCGACGGTGCTCCGGTGCTCGAAATCTTCAACGGGATATAGATCCGGAAAGCTCTCAATGAGAGCAACGCCGTCGTGGTAAAACTTTTCTCGTTTCTTGAGTTTGCTCGTTAGGGTTTTTGGCCCTAACCTCTATTTCGGCTATTTTTTATTCAGATTTCGACTCCTCGCATCTTCTTTTGCCCTGATCTGCGACGAGGAGTGATTTGGAGAATTTTTCTTGTAAAATCAAGACAAGTGGTGGTTTTACTCCCCTTTTTCCCTTCTTTCTCCGATCTGCTGAAATTTCTAACTTCTTTTTGTCGTTATCATTAATAACTTGATGATTATAGTGTTGTCTTAATCCTTTGTTTAAATCCACTTGTATTATCATGTTCTTGATTTCACTAGTCTAACTTTGTAAAGTGATTTATGTTTTGATGATGTGGTTGAATCTTGATCTTTTAACCGCCCCTTAACTATTATGTAGGACGTGTTAGAGTTTATTTAAGATTGTAAATCCTTCCTAAAGGTCGATCAACCGTTTCTTAAATCTAGAAATGCCTAGTATAATCCGACGTGTCAAGTCTTGGGATATATATATATATATATATATTTGGGTTTTCTTGATTGCGGGAGTTAGTGGACGAAACCACCTCCGAAATGTTTGTTTCCTTTATTAGTACCTCGTGAAACTCTATCGGGTGTTTGGGCGTCTGCGGTTAATGGTGGAGTGTATGAGTCTCCCCTGCAGTTAGACGGATATTATATCTATGATGGTGTGTCCAGATGAGTGACCACCTCGCCTTTGTTTTTGGGTAGAGTTGACCACATGTGGCTAATAAAGTTTTGAGTATTCTTTCTTATGATTTAATCATGTTTTCAACCCTTTTAATCTTGTGCATCTGGTGTGATTTGTTGTACTTGACGATTCACGTAAGTTCTATGTTTCTGATTTTGGTACTTTACTTCTGTACTTTACTTCAGTACGTTTGGTTTTCGGTTGGTACCCCTTTTGACCTTTGTTTACTTTTTGGCTTACTTTTCTACCACTGCTTGTACCTGCTTGCTGAAGTGTTCTGTGTTTGGAATGCCTCAGGTTCGGATCTTTAGCAGGTAGTGGAGCTGGTTTTGGAGTTCCTATGCAACATTGTTGGCTATGGTTTTCACCTCATCGTTGCGAGGTAGTTTGTTGTTTTAGTTTGCTTACTTAGTTTAGACATACTTCTATTTTATGTGGGTTTGTGTCAGATGGTTGACGCTCACAGGATAGTTGATTTTGGGATACCTTGTTAGCTGCTAGTTGTTTTCTTTGTGATGGATTGGATTACTTGCTTTCTGAGATGTTTTATGCTAGGACTACATGTTAAGTATTTTCAACTTATAAAACCCTATTATTAGTATATCATACATGTCATATCTTTCAAAATGAAGTCACTACTTTCTGGTTAGCGTAAAGACTTTTAGTTATACATATTATAAATCTAGGGTCTTGTATAGCATGGGTTGTCCATTTGGGGCATTTGCACTCATGTAGGATGTCTAATCTCATAAAAGAAATATTTTTCGCAACGTATAACTATTTTCCCCGTGGACTTGATGAGCCACTAAGCCGAGGGATACGGCTAACCGTTTAACTTAAACTGGATTTTTCTCTAAATACCTTTTAAAAAAAATCTTTCTTTATGTGTCAAGTAGGAGTCTTGCCTGAGCGTTCGCGGTTATCCCCTATTGACGTGGCATCATGACGCACATTTTCCCTTACTCTGATATATCTTTAATAAGGAGGAAATGCGGGTTATGACAGTTGGTATCAGAGGGAGGTTGGTTTGACAAGTTGGTCGAACCAGCCAATCTGATATAGTTTTGTTTTCCTTCATTCATTTTCATACACACACTGATGTGTCATCAATACGTCTTAGTCCAAGCATAGTAACTACACTCATAGCATGATAAGAAGTATACGGGGTATATTATGTAGTATGGGATGCATAATATGTGTTTGTATATGGATCCACCATAAGTGGTGACATGTGACGGTTATGTAGTATGGGATGCATAACCACCATCACATGGGTGCCCATTAGCACGTTTTTGTTTCTTGTTGCATGTGATATTATGTAGTATGGGATGCATAACATTTCATGTGTACGCTGCTCATAACATATATTAAGGCCTTTTTAGAATGCATAACACTGCATACATAACATATCATCGCATAAGCACGCGTGCTAAGTTAAGGTTTACATAATGACACATGTTCACATGATTTTAAATAAGAGTAAAGAATCCATTCATTCATATCATAGACACATGAGTCAATCGGATGAGAGGATATCATCCTAAGTAAGACATAACATCATTCTAAAATCCTAAAGAAAGTTACAGCATAAGCAAGTGTCTTTTAAGTATGGTCTGAACTAAGTGTGTGGCCTAGTTATAAGCTAAGATTCTGATGAGTTGTTAGTTTTGCCATTTTAGAAATGTCGCCAAAGCGTGTTGCGATGAGCTCGACTCTCCAGTCGAAGGGTGAGTCATCAGGTGCGCATAGCGATGCGTTGATCGAGAGTTTGCGCCAGAGCAAAGAGGCTCTGTCGAGGCAAGTAGTTGTGATGCAATCGCAAATTCAGACTGTGGTGTCTGCCGCTCCCGCGCAGCAACCCTTAGTGCAAGATTCTGCCGTGGATCGAGTCGTACCCGATTCCCCTACTCCTTCGGTGCCCCCGGTGATGCTACCGCCAGAGATGAATTTTATCTCGCATTTCCAGCGATTGGGACCTCCCACTTACGACGGGAGTGCTGACTTCATGTTTTTGGATGATTGGATCATCGTTATCGAGGAGATGTTCTTGTATTCGGGGATTGCAGAAGCCCAGAAAGTAATGATTACAGCTTATCAGTTAAAAGGCCTGGCAAAGAGCTGGTGGATTCGGGAAAAGGAGAGCCTAAATGAAGGATGCTCGTGGGAATTTTTTAAGAAGATGCTGCTGAAAAAGTTTTTACCCTCGGTCAAGAAGGACCGTCTGATGAATAACTTCCTGCATCTGAAGCAGAGACAGCTCATGGTGAGTGAGCATGAGATTGAGGTGCCGTTTGGGAGGGCTTTTTCCCTCCAGTGCTTATTAGCCGCACCACACTTTTGTGGAAAAGCTGGGTTTGTTTTTCCACAGCTCCAAACCGGCGTTTTATAACAACCGTTGTTTTTAGGTAAATAGCGATAAGCTAGGTTTTATCCCAGTCCATCCGCGCCGCTCCACATTTCTTCTTCCCGATTCCTCTGCCAGCGAGAGTCCGCTGTTCACGCGACGATCGCCTCACTCGACAGCGGCGATCTCCCCACTCCACAGCGCCGATCCGCCCGAATCTCCTCTGTCGTGCCTCTCGCCGACTCCTTGCGGTGTTCCCTCCCGATCTCACCGACGGATCTTGCGCCTCTCTCCGCAGTTGCTTCGATCTCCCTGTTGCCAGCCGAAGCCATCTCCGATCTCAAGTTGGACGTCGACGAAACCAGTGGAGGACGCCGACGACTCCAGATTTGGCTGATTTCCAGTTCGGCGCCGAGAACTCCAGCTTTGCCCAATTTCTCCTCCCAGATTTGCAATTTCCTTCAGGTAAACATCAATGAGAACAGAAAATTCTATGTGGTTTGTTTCTTTAAAATGTGTGTGTGTATGTATATAGATTTGTGTGAATCCAGAAATTTTTTTTGTGCTTTTGATTTGGAATATCTGTATGTACGTATATGTGTGTATGTGTGTGTATGTGCATTTGTGTATATTTGTGTTTGTGTATGTGCATTTGTATGTGTGTGTGTGTATGTATATATATATAGTGTGTGTATATATATTATATAGATTTGTATATGTGTGTGTTGGGGTAAATTGTGTGTGTATTTATATATGTGGGTGTGTTTGTGTGATAGTATATTTTTGTGTGTGTGTGTATTTATTTTTTGTTTATGTATGTGTGTATATATTTTTGTGTGTGTACATGAGTGTGTATGTATATATGTGTATGTCATTTTATATGTGTGTGTGAATGTATATAGGTGTATACATATGTGTGTGTTGGGGTTAATTGTGTGTGTATGTATATATCTGTGTGTGTATGTGCATTTGTGTTTATGTGTGTGTGTGTGTATGTATATACATAGTGTTTTTGTATGTGTGTATATATATTTGTATGTGTGTGTGTGTGTATGTGAAGATTATGTATAATTGTGTATGTTTGTGTGTGTGTGTGTGTATGTGAAGTTTATGGGTTTAAAATTGTGTGTTTGTGTTATGTGTATTTGTGAGTGTATTTTTTTGTTTGAACATAATTTTGTGTATGTGTACACATGTGTGAGTTCATGTGTATGTGTATATATATGTATGTGTATGTGTTGGTGTTTTGAGTGTATATATTTGAGTGTGTGTGTATATATATGTGTGTGTATGTGATGAGGTTGGATGAAATTGGGTTTGGGCTTGTGTGATTTTATAATTTCCTAGTATGTGTATATTTATGTGCTTGCTTTTGTGTTTAGATGTGTAAGTGTACATGTGTGTATGTGTGATTTTATTGTGTGTATGTGTTTGTTTGTTTTTATTTTGTGTGTAGATGTATGTGTGTGTGTGTGTAGATGTGTGTGTGTGTGTAGATGTATGTGTGTGTGCGTGTTCATGTGTATGCATTTGAACATAATTTTGTGTATGTGTACACATGTGTGAGTTCATGTGTATGTGTATATATATGTATGTGTATGTGTTGGTGTTTTGAGTGTATATATTTGAGTTTGTGTGTATATATATGTGTGTGTATGTGATGAGGTTGGATGAAATTGGGTTTGGGCTTGTGTATGTTTTTGGGTAGTATTATTTATCATTTATATGTATGTATTATTTAAATTTTCAAAAAAATATAGATGGGAAAACCAAAGGATGGAGGAGTCTCAGCCATTTGGGATCAAAATGACATCCTTCAATTTTGTGACCTATGCATCGCTGAAATTGGTCTTGGAAATCGGCCAACGACACATTTCAATAAGGAGGGCTGGAATAACCTTGTCTTAAGGTTCGAGGAGAAAACAGGGAAGAAATATGATAGAATACAGATGAAAAATAAATGGGACCACCTTAAAAAAGAGTGGAAATTATGGATGGACCTCAAAAGGGGGGAGACTGGTCTTGGATGGAATGCCTCCAGAAAAACGATTGATGCGAGCGATGAATGGTGGGATGAGAGGTTGAAGGTAAACCAAAAAATCATTTTGCCCGATTTGTGTTTATTTAGATTGTTTTTATGGATTAATTTAAGTGTATGTCTTTTGCAGATTGTACCTGCCGCGAAGAAGTTTAGGTACGGAGGGATAGTGCCAGAGCTCGAAGATAAAATGAACACCATGTTCAGTTCTATTGTTGCCACGGGAGTGCATGCTTGCACACCAAACACAGTGTCCCAAGGCCGAGAGTCGATAGCCGAGCGAACAATGTCTGAGGAAGAAAATGATCCACTTGACAAAACTGGGAATGTAGAGAGTTCTCCAGCTGAAGCTCGGAAACGCCGAAAGAAGGGGAAAAGCAAAGCGTCCACATCATTCTTAAGTGACTTGGTGGAGTCTACCAAAGACATTGGGGTGTCTCTCCGGGAGCCTCCAAAGTCCTCGTGTCCCTTTACTATTGTTGAAGCAGTGGCGAAGATTGAATCTTTCCCTGAGTTCTGTGAAGATTTTGACTTCTATGATTTTGCAACAATGTTCCTGATAGATAAGTACCACAGGGAGTTATTCATGGCCGTTAGGGATGACTTCAAGGTCAAGTGGATGCGCGCCCGCTACGAGCGACGGGGGGATTAGGAAATGATTGTTGCTGCGTTTATGTATCTTCCATGTTGCTACTTTTATATATCTGTTGTATCTGATTATTGCGTCTGTTATGTATCTTCTTGTTGCTACTTTATATATCTTATGTATTTTCATGTTGCTACTCGAATTCATCCTGCTACTGTTACGTATTCTTGCTTCTTTTACATGGGTTAAGTTTATGACATTCATTAAAAAGATGCACTCTCTTTTTGTGAAACAGAAAATGTCAGGTGAAGATTCAAGTACAGATTACTCGACTGACGAGTATGAAATGATTAGGAGACGTCATGCTGCTGCGTATCAACAAGCTCTCACTTCCACTGTGTGTGTGTTAGCTCAACACAGCAGATTGTTAAACAGTTGCACCCCTTGCATGACGTCAAAGCAAACTGGCGATAAATGGTTGGGTGAATTACTTCGTGGGCATCCAGTTCGATTTCATAATGCGTTTAGAATGACACAAGAAATCTTTTTTGATTTACTTGGTACGTTAGAACAGAACCATGGGTTGCAAGGTTCACGAAGGACAGCAAGCAGGGAGGTCCTGGCAATTACGTTGTATGTGCTATCTCACAACGAGTGTATCAGAAAAGCTAGTGAGCGTTTCCAACATTCCACCGAGACTGCAAGCAGATATTTTAGTGTTGGCATTCGTGCTTTGGTGCGTTTAGCAGAGGTTGTTATAGTCCCGGAAGAAGGATACTTTGATTCCACTCCACCAGAAATTGCTGAAGGTACACGTTACATGCCATTTTTTAAAGATTGCATTGGAGCAATAGATGGCACACATGTCCATGCAAACGTACCGGTAAAAAATCAAGTACCTTATATTGGGCGTCATGGAACGACTACACAGAATATAATGGCGGCTTGCGACTTCAACATGTGCTTTACTTTCGCCATGACTGGTTGGGAGGGATCTGCACATGACAGTCGGATATTTAATTTTGCTATTAGCGATCCCAAGTACCGCTTCCCGCACCCTCCAAGAGGTATTGAGGCTTACAATTCATTTAATTTGCTATTTTATGTTTTCGTAAAATTATTCAATAATCTTGTGTTTTGATGATTCAGGAAAGTTTTACTTGGTGGATGCTGGATATCCACTTCAAAGGGGGTACATAAAACCATTTCCAGATACACGATACCACCTTCCAGATTTTGCACGTGGTAATCGTCCGGTTGAAGGACTTCAGGAGATTTTCAATCAATCACACTCTTCCCTTAGGAGTGTGATTGAACGAACATTTGGAGTATGGAAGAAGAAATGGGCAATACTTCGTGACATGCCAAGTTACAGTTTTACGAAGCAGAAACGGATTGTCCTGGCGACAATAGCTTTACATAATTTCATACGTAGGCATCCATCACGTATAGATCCGGATTTTAGAGAAAGTGAGACAATCAGTACGGGAGTCAGAGTAGACACACAGAGGCAGTCTGGTACATGCATTGACACGGCGGGCGGAGTGGAGGAGATGATAGCATTGCGGGACTCTATTGCACAACAACTCTATGAGTCAAGAAGGTAATAATCATTACTCACATTTTATATTTTAAAATAATTTAATAACTTATTCTAATAAAATTTTTTCCACATATAGGTGATAAAAGACTCTACTGCCACGCAACCGATGGATCCGGGCGTTGAGAGTTCTAGTATTATTTTGGATATTTGATGTCTAAAAAACAAGAAATTTCTACTTATTATTTCGTGTATTTTTAATTTTAAATACTTTAATTAATGTATGGATCAAAAATCTAAAAATTATTTCGATTATAAAAAAATCAGCTGCCAAAACTCCATTTTATCCAAACAGTTTCTTCAAAACAGCTTATGAGTAAGCTCTGCAAACTCCATTTTACCCAAACAGTTTTTTAACAAAACTCTGTTTTCAAAAAACAGCACTTTTTCTGTCAGCAGCTTTCCGTCAGCAGCTTACCATCAGCAACAGCTTAGCCAAACAGACCCTGAGTTTAGTAAGTTGAGCAGATTTGCTCCTAATTTGGTAGCTTCAGAGGAGGGAATAGTGAAACATTTCCTAGGAGGACTGAGAAGTGATGTCCAACAGTGGGCATGCGCTTATAGAGCTGAAAGTTATGCTGTCGCAGTAGAAGCCGCTCTGAAAGTTGAGGCGATTGAAAACGCTAAGAATCGAGGTGCCGCGACGAGAAAAGAGAAGAGGAAAGGTGTTGAGGATGGAAGCTCTAGGGCATCTGGCCCTTCTTCGAAAAAGAAAAGTGGAGAAATATGTAGCTTTTGTGGTCAATCCAGCAACCCTTACGAGAGGTGTTTCAAGAGGACTACCACTCTGAAGTAGCAGCAGGTTCTCGCCATCCAAGGCGCACCCAAGGGAGAGCTAGTGTGCTCATTCTGTTCAAGGAAGGGACATAACATGAGTCGTTGCTGGTCAAAGGATAAGGCTTGCTTCCAGTGCGAGCAGAAGGGGCACCTGAAGTCTTCATGCCCCCAGGCTCAGCCCCCACTGCAGCCTGCCCCGCTCCGGGCTCTGCCGCCGCCACCAAACCAGGACAAAGGGAAAGGAAAGCTAAATGTGGTGACCAGAGAGGAAGCTAAGACCTCTACCCAAGTGATATCAGGTTAGATTCTAGTTTAACTTTTACTCACCATTGTTTGTCCTAGTTTTCATTCGCTTAGTTATTTGTGCTATAGTTTTAGGGGAGTTTAAGGTGAAGAATAGGTAGGCGCGCATTCTTTTTGATTCGAATGCCACCCATTCCTTCGTGGCGTGAAGTTTTTTAGATAAACATCGTTTGAACATGGATCAATTAGGAGTTTCCTTCAACGTCAAACTTCCCTCCGGAGATTTGGTGATATCCAATCAAGGAATTCAGAGATGCCCTATTTGTCTAGGTGATTTCCTAGATTTTGCGGATCTGATGGTGTTTGATCTGGCAAATTTCGACGTGATTTTGGGCATGGACTGGTTGTTTAAGTATGATGTGGTAATCCAGTGCAAGGCAAAGCGACTGGACTTCAAGATGGACAACGACCAACCTATGAGTATCTATGGATTTCAGGACAAGGGTTCCCCCATTATTTCTACGGTACGTGCTTGTCGAGCTCTAGAGTCTGGTTGCGAGGCATATCTATTTCTGCTTTGGAAATAGCTTTTGTTACACCACGTCTTGAGGATATCTCGGTGGTGCGAGAGGTTTCCAGATGTCTTTCCTGATAGCCTTCCAGGACTTCCTCCAGAGAGAGAGGTGGAGTTTGTGATATACCTCGAGCTAGGTACTCGCCCGATTGCAAAGACACCGTACCGTATGGCTCCGTGTGAGTTAGAAGAGTTGTGCACTCAGCTGGATAAGTTGCTGCGGTGTGGTTTTATTAGGCCGAGTTCTTCCCCATGGGGTGCCCCAGTTTTGTTTGTAAAAAAGAAAGACGGTTCCATGAGGCTCTGCATAGATTATCGGGAGTTAAACAAGGTAACCATTAAGAATAGATATATGTTGCCTCTGATTGATGATCTATTTGATCAGTTGTGGGGATGCAATGTGTTTTTGATGATTGACCTTCGTTCAGGCTACCACCAGTTGAGGGTCCGTGAGGTTGATATACCACAGACGGCTTTTCGTTCCTAGCACGGGCATTTTGAGTTCTTGGTGATGTCCTTTGGTTTGAAAAATGCCCCCTCTGCTTTCATGGACTTAATGAATAGAGTGTTAAGAGATTTCTTGGACCATTTTGTGATTGTGTTCATAGATGACGTTCTCGTGTATTCCCGCAGTATTGAGGAGCATACTCAACACTTGCGTTTAGTTTTGTCAACCCTAAGAGAGCACAAACGGTTGGGTATTGTATCCACAATTACCTGGATTTGAAGAAGACTCCAGTCAAGCTAAGATGGATTCACAATGTATTTGACGATCTTCTATCAAGTTGTGCTTGCAGCTATTCCATGCTAAGTACACACAAATGTCAGGGTGCAGTGGGTCAATATACACGGGTCTGCGCAACGTAATCCCTAGCTGAGTAGATCAGTGTATTGACTCACATGTGCTCTCTCTATTGGAGTGTACTTATTTTCAAGTACAGGGTTAAGGCAGATCAAGAGCAGAAGAAAGAGCAAAGATGGGTCAAAGACCAAGTCATCAAAGGAAGGAAGAAAAAATTCTTCTAAGTCAAAATCGACGGGAATCACTAAGTGATTCTCGCCGACTTTGACGGGAATCGTTAGTGATTCCCGCCGATTCGACGAGAATCAGTCTACATTCCCGCCAACTTCTTCCGGAAAACAGTTTTCTAACAGGAATTCTGCCAAGGAAAAATCGACGGGAATCGTGAGTGATTCCCGCCGACTTCGACGAGAATCAGTCTGCATTCCCGCCGACTTCTTCCGGCTGACAGTTTTCCAACAGGAATTCAGCCAAGGCAGAATCGACGGGAATCGTGAGTGATTCCCGCCGACATCGACGGGAATCACCAACGATTCCCGTCGATTTTGCCTTAGGCAATTTTTCTCGTTCGTTGGACCGAACCACCTTGCCAAGCGTTGTTTAGGTCGGGGCTAGGGTTTCTCCTTGTGGGCCCCACAATGGTCATTAGGGTTGGCTCTAGTATTTATACTCGCGTATTTTGAACTTCTACAGTAATCAAATCTCAAAAATCAAAAAGGAGGCCGTGCGTGACCTAGTGGATCGCGAAAAGCGCCGATCGCCTGTTGCCGCTCGCAAGGAAGTCGTCGCCGATAATCTCCGATCATCTCTGATCTTCCAACGACAGTATCGAGGCAAGCCGAGAGTCTCACGTATCTCTATTGAGATCTCTTGTCTTCCGATTCGTAGAACGAGACTTGTTCTCCATTCCGAATCGGTTGAGACGATTGATCCGACTGAGATCGTTGGTAGACCTTGCTTGCTTCGTCAAGAAGTTTGGATCTACAAAGTATTGCCACCGCAATCACTTGTCATCGCTGATCTTGACAAGATCCACTCCAAGCGAGAAATCCGGTTGTGGACTCTTCGTAACTTTCAAGAAAGCTTCAACGAACGAAGAAGGGCCTCGGAATCTCCAAAAGCTTTGTTTGTATTTTCTTTTACATTCAATTTTGATTTATTATAAAGGAATTTTTATTCCTAGTTGTAAAGGTTGGGTGCAACCCGTGGTGGTGGAGTTGTGACTCCTTTGTTGGAAGGGTTCCTTCCGTAGTGTGAGGATTGGATTTCAATCCGATTGGAGAAGTGACTGAGTCATCCCTTGGTGGGAGATAGGTTGAAGGGGGAAAGTGGACGTACCCAAATCGGGGAACCACTATAACCCTTTGTGTGTTTTCTGTGCTGTGTTTGTTAATTTGTGCAGGTTAATTTAATTCCGCAAAAGACCGTACAACACATATTCCCCCCCCCCCCCCCCATAGGTGGATTTAGTCGACACTAGATACTTTCAAGTGGTATCAGAGGGAGGTTTCTCATCAATAAGGTTAACACCTTGAGTAATATCATGTATCTAGTGTCAAGAAGAAAACAAGACTCAAGCATGGAGCTATACACTGATGTCTCTCCTCTGAGACTCCCTGCCTGCACAAAAGAATATTATCCCATCTGGAAAATGAGAGTTCAGTTTCATCTTGAAGCCATTGACCCTCGTGCGTTATTCATTATGGAAGAGGGTCCCTTCATTCCCATGAAGGATTCTGGTTCTGGAAAAGATCTCCAAATCCCCAAGAGTCCCGCAGAGATGTTTGAGACTGAGCACTCATTATTCAACTTGGTCAAGCTGGTTCGACAGATCATTTCTGATATTTGGTCTGGATCATCTCTTACAAGATTTGATAAGTGTAAGACTGCAAAGTCCATGTGGCAAACTATCTCTGACCTCATGGAGGGAACGAAGACTGCCGGGACTGAATGCCAGCAAGAGGATGAAGCATATGTGGGGGTCCTCATCTCTGAAGATGAAAGTCAAGAACAACCTCTCAATATAAGGGCTCCAGTGTCTCTATCTGAGACTGAAGAAGAGATTGAGGAATGCAGTTGTGATGAAGCTAAAACATCAGTCTCTGCAGACCATAACTCTAACCCTGATCAACACAATCAGGATCAGGTATCTTCCTCTTATTTCTCCCTTCCTCTTATATCTCCTGAAGATAGGAGAAGTTCAGAGGTTTGTCCATCTTTTGAGGCAAGGGAGATTGACAGCTTCAATCAAAAGATTGAAACTCTTGATTCCCTTCGTAGAGCCCTTTAGAAAAGCAACTTGCTTGTTGAGGAACAAGCTAAGGAAATTGCTCAGCTGAGGACCATGATGGACCTCCAATTGGAATCCATCAAGGTGAAGGACTCAAAGATCTCGGATCTAGAGTTTAATCTAAATACCGAGAAGAGGATAGTATCTAATTTTTCCAAGATAGATGTTATTAAGAGAAAGGGAGAAAATGGGTGGATCTCGTGAATTATAAAATCGTGGAGAAATGGGGAAACTGTTTACAGACCCCCCATACCGAGTAGGAGGGGCACTCATCATTCCTTCAGGTATGACCATAAGAACAACTATGGTCACTACAGGAATGATCGACCCTCATGTGGAAATACCCTTAGTGCAAGTGCTGTTATGGCTACCCATGAGAAAATACACATGGCTCATCATGAACCGTTTGTATTTGCGGCCTCAGCCCCCTCACCTCATGACATTGCTGGAACAAGCTCTCTCAGAACTTCTTCCCACCCTAGGACAAAGGAAAAGGGAGTTGGCAAACATGTAGCAAGCATCACTGGGGCCCCTAGATGTTTGCTGGCTGAAAAGAAAGCACCATCCCCCAGGCTTCATGATACTCACCACATGTCCACCATCAGACCCCCCTCAAGTCTCGGTGGAAAGGGTAAATCTGATAGTAGTTCCAGCTTTGCCTCTTTCAGACCTAGGGTCATGACTAACTCCGTTAATAAACCTGGTCAGAAAAGGAGGTACAATATTCATGAGTGTTGGTGCTTTGGCAGAGTGAGTCACTTTGTTATAGATTGTTGGTACAATCCTTCTGTGCCAAGAGCAAGGGTATGTCCACATCCTTTGGCAAGAGACAGCTTTCCTGACAGAAATCCTGTAGGAAGGCATGCTGTATTTTATGCTGACAAGAACCTAGGACCCAATACCTATTGGGTTCCTAAGGTAAGGTAATTCTTTTTTGCAGGATAGTATAGGTACCCATGAACCTGATGGGACCTAGACAAGAGATGTTCTAGGCTTGCTATGGAACAAGTATATGGGATAAGAGATAATGCTAACCACAGTGTCCTACTTGTACATGATACCCTTCGTACTTCAAATAGTGGATCCGAATGATCAACCTAGTAATCTCAGGTACGTGCATTCAGTTTCGAAAATTGAATCGCATTACATAGATATATATATATATATATATATATATATATATATATATATATATATATATATATATATATATATATATAGACATATATGTAGATTTTCTTTCAAGATATATATCTACACACCTGAAATGGAAGGACACGCAAGCCAATAACCGTATGATTCTTATTTTAGAATCTGATAAATTTTCTATATCTTGATAATGTGTGAGAGTGGGTGTCAATTGGTCTGATGAATCTCAAGGGACTTGTACAAGTAATTGCAACTAATATTTTTTAAATCTTGACTCACCAAGAAATAGTCGGTGATTATTTCTAGTGTTATCCTTCCATCGACTCGGCGTAGCTATTCTGACATGAAAATTTTTACCCATTATTTAAAAGGGAAAAGTTTCGAATTAGCAGGAATTCTCGTGGCCTCAAAGGTTTAAATGTACAGGAATTCCCATCAATGAGCGGAAATCTCCCGATCGTGAAAGAAGGTTTAAATGTACAGGAATTCTGACCTCAAAGGTTTAAATGTACAAGAAATAGCCAGTGCTTAACGTTACCATTTTCCCGTCGTGAAAGAAGATTGTTTAATAGAACGGAAAGCAGCGGAAACCCTTCACCTTCTCGTCGAACCTTCAGCTTCCTGCAGAAAGAAGCGGAAACCTCGCCATTTCCCGTCGACCCTGCGGAAACCTCGTCGAATCCCTTCAGCAGATCTCGCGGAAATGAGCCTCCCGTCACTCCCAGCCGTAGTTTGTCGACTTCCACAACCTTCGAGTCTGCCCGCAGTCGTCTCCCATCGATCGTAGCCCGCAGTCGTCTCCCGTCGATCGTAGCCCGCAGTCGTCTCCCATCAATCGTAGCCCGTTGACTCTGTGTTCCCGTCATCGGCATCAGCTCGACGCACGTGTCACGCTGTACCATCGCCAGCCTTCAGTCCGTACGCAAGCTTCTCATCGGCCTAGGGCTACTCTCCTCTCACCGCCTACTACGCGTCTCCTTCCTTGCACCCTCCGTGTGAAAGGTAACTTCAGTTGCTTCCTTGAGATTCTCCATTTTCAAGGATCATCCCTCCTTCTAGTTCAGTTTCTACAAACTCTAGATTTAGATAGAGTTAATTCCTTGAGTGTAACTCGTTTAGGTTCATAATGGCTCCTCGAACAACGGTCGGGCTCCTCACTGGAAGTGAGTTGGTTAGGACAGGCTTTGCCCATGCTTTAGACGAATTCAGAAACATCATCTTGATGATGGAATAAGCCGGGCTCTCCTTCATTCTCGAGCACTCGTGCAAGGTTCTAGACAAGGAAGTTCTTGAGTTTTATGCAAACTCCAAGCTGCGACACGAGGACACCCTAATAAAGAGTAAGATAGCAGGTCTAAGGATAAAGATGACGGCTGCCAAACTATCACATCATCTCCTGCTCTCCAGCTTTGAACAAGAGGACTATCTAGATTAAGATGATCGTACGAGGACACTTCTTTTTCTGTGGATTGGCTAGAGGGACCAGGGTTATTAAACGCAAGGACATGAACGAAGAAGGAAAGCTTATCTCAGATATCATAGGGAAGGTTCTGATCTACAAGCCTGGCTCACACGATCACATCTCAGGGGACATGTTTAAGATCCTGATCGTCATAGTGTGCAGAAAGAAATTGAACTGGGGGGCCATGTTATTTGAGAAAATAAAAGATACCCTATGTACTCCTAACTTCGGGAGAATCATCAGTCTCTACCTGAATCAGATGGATGGAGATAGATTTGATATGACTAAGGGAGTTCCCCTTCACTACCTAAAGAAGATGGACTCCAGCGTCTTTGATAGGTGGGAAAGAAGAATTGTCCAAGGGGGTGCATCTGGAACACGTGTTGATGAAGAAGACAGAGCACCAGAGTTCACAAATCCTTCGGATCAGCCCAGTGAAGTTCTTGATCTGCTGAATGCAGGAACTGAGGGGGAGTCGTTACCCAGTCCTTCTGCTATCAAGATGGAAGCCTCAGTGTTGGTACCCTAGTTTGATTTGAGTTTAGTCCTCTCCTTTGTGCTCCTTGACCCAAGAAATATCTATGGTCAATGGTTAGTAGTCTAGCTGTAGAGTCCTCACTTTTCCAGATTGAGAATTTGGTTAAGTTGTTTGTTCGTTCGACTATCGTCGAACGCCGCTCGACTATCGTCGACTAACTGTTCGACGATCGTCTATCAGTTGTTCGACTTTCAGTCTGCGAGGATAGTTTGACTATCGGTTGATAGTTCGACTATCCGTGTGCTTTGATAGTTCGACTATCTGCTTGGATAGGTCGACTATCTGATAGTTCAACTATCTGTTGATAGGTCGACTATCTGTTTGTCTTTGATAGTTCGACTATCTGTTGATAGGTCGACTATCTGTTTGGTTTTGATAGTTCGACTATCTGTTGATAGGTCGACTATCTGATAGCTCAACTATCTGTTGATAGTTCGACTATCTGTTCTGCGTTGATAGCTCGACTATCTGTTGATAGGTCGACTATCTGTTCTCGCTTGATAGTTCGACTATCTGCTTTGATAGTTCGACTATCTGATAGTTCGACTATCTGTTGATAGATCGACTATCTGTTTGTTTCTGATAGCTCGACTATCTGTTGATAGCTCGACTATCTGTTTGTTCTTGATAGTTCGACTATCTGATTGATAGGTCGACTATCTGATAGCTCGACTATCTGTTGATAGCTCGACTATCTGTTTTGCCCTGATAGTTCGACTATCTGTTGATAGGTCGACTATCTGATAGTTCGACTATCTTCTAGTAGTTCGACTATCTGCTGTGATAGTTCGACTATCTCCTTTGATAGTTCGACTATCTGGATCGTTCGACTATCTGTCCGATAGTTCGACGATCTCCGTGCGTCGGTCGACGATCTCCGAAGGTCGTTCGACGCTTTCTGTCTGCCTTTATATTTTGTATTTATTTATTATATTTAATTAATTAATACATTTTCCGGCAAGTTGTTTTTAGCTGTATTATGATAATATTTCCAGGCATATCTGCTCTATTCTTTTTGCCTGAGTCAAATCTTTTTAGATAAAGTTATTTGTCTTATTAGCTGACATTATAAATTACTTTATCTGCTGTCAGCCCTTTATAGCCGTTAGACTGAAAAGTCTTCTTTTTGCTATAAAGAGTTTGTTTCTGATATGACTTTATTTAGTACTTTATTATCAAAATTGTTTCCTGCAGCTTCCTAGAAAAAGGGTTATTCCTTTTATAGAATGTTTCTGCTGCAGAGTTTGTTGTGTCTTCTTGATATTTACAGCTCAGGTCTCAAGTCTCAGAAGAAGACAAATTATTCAAACTGAAGAGAGCCGTTGCTTGCTGATGTTATATAAAGGACCCTTTGAAGAAGGATTCAAGCTAGCACATAGCTAACTAGTGTTACACATATTTTCAAGCATTCAAGCCTTCATCAAGATCAAGCTTTCTGCTCTCAGCAATTTCCATCTAATTGAGAAGTGTTAAGATCTTCTACTCTTCTTCAACATGAGTTCTCCTGCTTTTAGGAAGTTCAAACTCAGAGTTCGTTTGAAGAAGAAGAAGAAGAAGACAGCTGCTTGAAGATCTTTATTTTATTATTTGTATCTTCTTGTAGTTTTTCCTTCAGAACTTTCTGAAGAGCTTTTCTGCACTGAAGCAAGACTTCACCTGAACATCTTTGAGCTAGGGGGAGCCTTGATTCTTTAGAGCTTTCTAGCTCAGTGCAAGTTTTGTGCTTCTCTAATCTTTGTAAAATAGAGAAGACATCTTAACCTTCTTCCCCCTCCTGTACAGGGTTATTACTCCCTTCAAAAGTATCCCTTGGTGGCAGGGCACCTGATCAAAAACCTGTGCTTGGTTTTTAGACACCTGATCAAAAGTCTAAAGGGTTTCTGGATCTACCTGAAGCAGATCCTGTTGGTGGCAGGGCACCTGATCAAAAACCTGAGTGGATTCCTACCGTGTGGGTAGAAGAGTGGACGTACCCAAGTTGTTTGGGGAACCACTATAAATTTCCTTGTGTCGTCTGGATTCACTTGTTTAATTCCTGCATTGTGGTTGTGAATAGATATAACTAGGATTGCTAGTTGCTGATTAGGTTTTCCAAGCCTTAACTGTAATTACAGTTAGCTTGAGTTTGTACACATCACTTGTGTTAGGCTTTAAGGTTAAATCAATATCTATAATCTTTTATTCCGCACTTCACTCCAAGGGAGTTAGGTAGACCATTAAGTTTTGTCTAGTGCAAAATTTGATAACTCTATTCACCCCCCCCCCCTCTAGAGTAGTATCTATCCCTTCACTTTCAATTGGTATCAGAGGGAGGTTGACTGACTGAATAGGCTAACACCTAAGTCACAAGATCCTGATAGATACCAAAGCTTATAGATATTCACTATCATGGCCCAGTCCAAGGATTATTCTAGCACCAGACCTCCAGCATGCAACTTAGCTAAGTTTGGCATCTGGAAGGCAAGGATAAAATTATATATGAATTCTATTGATGAAAGCATCTTTGCTTCTATTTTGTCAGGTCCCCCAAGAGCACCTGCTGCTGCTACTGCCTCATCATCTGATATGAGTGCAGTGTCTCCTCCAGATTACAATGATGAGTACAAGAAGGCCAAAATAGCAGATGCCAAGGCAATGAATATACTGGCTCAGACAATGTCTGATGAGGTATTCCAGAAGGTTGCTGACTGCTCCTCAACAAAGGCCATGTGGGATACACTGAACCAGATTGTAGCTGGTTCAGCTGATGAAAGGAAGGACAGAAGGTCCAACCTGTTCTCACAGTATGAGAACTTCAAGAAAACTGATGCTGAATCAGTTGAAGCCATGTACACCAGGCTCAGCTCAATCATCAATGAGCTGAGGACCCTGGACAAGGACATATCATTGACAGAGGTCAATGATAAGATTCTTATGTGCTTCCCTAGCACATGGGATCTAAGGATCTGGCCCATCAAGGAAGCCAGAAGTACAAATGAGATCTCCACTGAAGCCCTCCTCGGCAAGCTCAAGTCATTTGAGCAAGTGCTGAAGACAAGAGAAGCAGAAGCTGAAGCAAAGACCCCCACTCCAACAAGAAAAGAGCAATCTCTAGCTCTTAAGGCTGCTGATGCTTCTGAAGGCAGCCAATCTAATGAGGAACTAATGGCATTGTTTGACAAGAGGTTTCTCAAGATGGGGAGAAAGGAGTTCAGAAAGAAGTCTTCACGCTATGAAGACAAACCAAGGTATGATCGCTCTCCTGCTAAAGAAATTATTTGTTATGGTTGCAGGAAGCCTGGACACATCTTGCCAGAGTGTCCAGAGGAGAAGAACAAAGAAAAGAGAAAAGAAAAGGAACAGCACAGGAAGCACTCCAAGCCATCCTCCTACAAAAACAAGAAGAAGGAGAGAGGTTTCATTGCTGAAACCTGGAGTGATTCTGATGAAGAATCCTCCTCATCAAGCTCTAGTGAGGATGAGGAAGAGAAGAAGGCAAAAGAAGTTTGCCTGATGGCAATAGATGCCTGCAGCAACCACTCTGCTGCAGAGAGTTCTGATTCTGATGAAGAGATGCCTACAGAAGATGAGGTACTTTCTTCTTATGATTTTACTTCAGAAGAATTTAAATTAGACTTTAAATCTTTATGCTTAATTTGATTAGTTCTGAAAAGAAAATAAAAGAACTTAGAAATAGGTTAGCTGACTCAGAATCAATAGCTACAGAAAATGTTAGGTTAAAGGAAGATCTCACTACTTGTAGTGAAGAAATTAAATTTCTTAAAATAGAGTTAGCTAAGTCTAAGAGATTAGAGGAATCACTTAATGGTAGAAGCCTTAAGTTGTTAGAAATTACCAGCATGACTAACACTAGGTCAGGTAATGACAAACTAGGCTTAGGAGCTTCTCCCAGTGAACCCCCAGTACTTCTTAAAAATAATCTTTCAACTCCAGTAAACTTCATTTCAGCTAGTGGAATGAAGAACACTGAGCAAGTAAATCTAGTTAATAAAACCTTAAATAAAGCTAAGAGAGAAAAGAGAAAGAAATTCTTTAAAGAAATGCAAAGAGCGTCGAACGCCGCTCGACGATCGGAAGCTCAATGGTCGAACGAAGCTCGACGATCTGAGCGCCCATCGTCGAATGTCGATCGACGATTTCAACATGATTTTCAAAATCATAATCAGTATCATAGAAACCTAAATGAAAATAGAAACCCTAGGTTTGTTGACCCATCATCTGCATGGAGAATCCCACCTAGGAGATCTCACCCACTAGGTTATCACCCTCAGCCTGCATTCTCATATATTTCAGTTTTTCTTATGTGAAAAAACAAGGGACCCAAGGTTACCTGGGTCCACACTGTCTAAATAATTGTCTTGCAGGTGAAGGCCTATCCAATCACTCAAAATAAGTGGTATTTGATAGTGGATGCTCTAAGCATATGACAGAAATAAAGATCTTCTTCAAAGTACAAAGCTAAGCTCGGCCCAAAGTTATCTTTGGAGACTCCAGCTGTGGTCAGAGAAGGCTATGGCAAGATCACAATTGAGCAGTTACTTTCAAGTGAGTTGCATATGTCAATGGACTGAAGCACAATTTGATTTCAGTCAGCCAGCTATGTGATGCTGGCTACCAGGTTTCATTTTCTAACTTCTCTTGCAATATTACTTTAAATAATAATGTTGTCTTAGTAGGTATTAGAATAGGTAATATCTATTTAGTAAATTTCAATTCATCTCATTCTGAAATCTGCCTGTTTAATGAAGTAACCCTTAATAATAATTCTTTGTGGCATAAGAGGCTTAGTCATGTTAACCTTAAAAATATATCTAGGTTATCTAAACACAACCTTGTTAGAGGTTTACCTTCTTGCCCCTACAAGAAGGAGAGCCTATGCAAGGCTTGTCAGCTAGGCAAGCAAACCAAGAATTCTTTTAAATCTGTAAATAAGAGTGATTCTCCTAGAATCCTGTATTTATTACACTTGGACCTTTTTGGCCCAATAAATGTACAGAGTCTAGGAGGGAAGTATTACACTTTAGTAATTGTAGATGACTTCTCTAGGTTCAGTTGGGTTTTCTTTTTGAGAACTAAGTCTGATAACTTCAAAGCCCTTACAGACTTTCTACTATGTGTGCAGACTGAGTACTCTACTCATGTGGCCTTGATCAGAAGTGATCATGGTACTGAGTTTGACTCTCTTCTCATGCAAGAATTCTGTGAGAGAGAAGGTATCAAACATAGCTTCTCAGCTCCTAGAACTCCTCAACAAAATGGGGTAGTTGAAAGGAAGAATAGAACACTCATTGAAGCTGCTAGCACATTGTTGGCAGATGCTAACATGCCTCTCTCCTATTGGGCAGAAGCTGTTAGTACAGCCAATTATGTCTTGAATAGAAGTTTGATACACAAACTTAAGTGTAAAACTCCTTATGAGTTACTTAAAGGAAAGAAACCTAAAATTAATTACTTTAGAGTTTTTGGCTGTATGTTTATATTCATAATAATAATAAAGAATATATTAGAAAATTTGAAGCAAAAGCTTCAATGGGAATCATGCTTGGATATTCCCAAGTAAGCAAAGCTTATAGGGTTTATAACAAATCTACCTGTAAGATTGAAGAATCTGTGCATGTATCATTTGATGAGCATCAGATGTTTTACAAGGAGAAAGAAAATTCTCCTTCCTCCAGTTCTTTGCAGGTACCTGATGCCCCTCAAGAAATTCTTCAACTATCAACTCTTCAGATCACTGAATCAGACAGTGATGAAGACATTGCTGAAGCAGTTGTTGTTCCACCAACAGTAGATCAAATTCCCCCTGAGGAATTAATCCCAACTGTTGCTGAAGATCACATCCCACCTGCTGATATTATCACACTTAGAGATCACCCCACATCTCAAGTGATTGGAGACATATCAGCTGGTGTGCAAACAAGACACCAATTAAGACAGGATGTGATGCATGCTTGTTTCCTCTCACAGGTTGAGCCCCTCACCTTTAAAGATGCAGAGCTAGATCCCCACTGGATCATTGCTTTGCAAGAGGAACTCAATCAGTTTGAGAGATGTAAAGTTTGGACTTTGGTTCCAAGACCTAAAGGCCAACTGATCATAGGCACCAAGTGGGTGTATAGAAACAAGTTAGATGCAAATGGAATTATAATAAGGAATAAAGCTAGGCTTGTAGCTCAGGGCTACAGACAGGAGGAAGGTATAGACTATGACCAAACCTTTGCTCCTGTTGCAAGGCTAGAAGCAATAAGGATCTTCTTGGCCTATGCAGCCTACATGAAGTTTAAGGTGTAACGACCCCATCCGTTAAATGACGTATAGTAGAAGGTCCGGCCGGGGCCCCACACTATATGCCACAAACAGACGGTGAGGTCACAGGATAATACCAAACCAAATACGAATCCTAACTCAGCGCATTCTAGCGGAAGCTTTAAGTTACATCTTTGAACTCTTAACCGGAATGTCCAATATATATAAAACCACCTTTATATATAAATACCACGGAATGTACACAACCACAAGAGTTTGGCCTTAAGGCCTTACAGTTCCTCTGAACATACATCATGTTTTACAAACCTCGGCGCGCAGGCCGGCCATACATGAGTAAAAAGAGAAAACAAAACAATGGCTTAGCCTTCCAGGCTAGCCGCAGCAGCAGCAGCAACAGCATAGGGCTCTCCCGCCCATCACTTACCACTTGGCTCTCCAGCACCTGCACGGAACCACCACCCAACCGGTGGCAAACAATGCAACGGTCAGCATTCAGCTGACCCAATTATAACAATCCTACCCCTTTCTCGGGCATGAGCATTCTTTCCCTGCAAGCATGGCATCATCAATAGCAACTATGTGCGCGCAGGCACATTCAAGCCATCACAACCATCGGCCACGCCCGGCCGACAGTCCGTGCACTCAGGGCACATTTCTCGTGTACCGGAATACCAGGGTCAACACCACCGTCTACACGGTATTTGAGCATTCTAGTCTTTCCGGCGCGCGGGCCTAAGACTCTCATTAGGCGCTCCAACAAAACCTATAACCAGGCTTCAAGTCGGACGGACCTAACGCAGGTACGGATCAGCCACCCCCCGTTGCTCAAGTCGCCGAGCCACGCGAATACGGAAGTATCCATGCATTTATAGGCGCGGTCGGTTTCACCTTTCCTGTTCGGCAATCTGCCTTTTCATCGAGTTGCAGCCCAACGGCTCAACTACTCACAAGTGGCAACGCACGGCCACAAGAGTTGCATCCAACCCTCTTCATTCCTGGACATCGTCCAGTACTTTCGCTGCCGCACCAAGCAACAGTGTAGGAACAAGGCATCACAAGCCATAGGCATCACAAGCCATTATCACGGAGCCTTCTCCGATATGCAAACAAGCATCACCAATCCAGATTCCATCCCAGATGGCTTCACACAGCATGCCTAGAGCCGTACTCCAATTCCGGCCTCTAACAAGGGGGACTTCACATATCTACCCCAAGGGACACCACAACCCACCGCACACTCGCGGGGAAGGGCTTTCCCTATGCAATGCAGAAAAGAAGGACTTCACATGTCCAAGGAGGGAGATCGTTACCCTTGTCGATCTCTTGGGAGCCATCGAAAACTAGCCGGTGAGAAAGAACCGCAGCAGCCTTGCCGTCACAACGCCGGCTTCGGATCACGAATCGAACCACGGGAGCTCCGCCGGTGGCTTGGCCTCCTCCTCCTTCTTCCTCTCTTTCTCTCTCTTTTTCTCTTCCTTAAGAATAATGAAGAATGACTTCTTCAATCCTCTTTCACGACTTATCCAGCCCAAGAAACCACCTGAGCCTTTGGATCAAAAGAGAGGAAACTGAACGGCCAAGATTTGTCCCAAAATTTCACTTTTTGGCCGACACGGCCTGTGACACGCCCGTGTCACAGGCCGTGTACCCCTTAAGCGGTGCACACAGCTTGAACCGACTGAACAACACGGGTCATCGACACGCCCGTGTCGGACCTGACACGCCCGTGTCAAACCTGAGACACGCCCGTGTCTCCTGCTCCATCGAGCTGCAACCAGAACACGGGTCGGAACACGGCAGCTGACACGCCCGTGTCCAGCTTGACACGCCCGTGTTCCCGGCCGTGTTCAAGGCCGTGTCCGGCTCTGACCGGAATAGGCCAATTTTGCAAAATAAATAGAACATGCCCTGGGACACGCCCGTGTCCCAGGCCGTGTCACCCGACACGCCCTGGGACACGCCCGTGTCCCAGGCCGTGTAACCTGACCTGCTACTCAAATTCAAGTTGAGTCTTTTGGGGCCTTTTTGGGGTGTTACAACCCTCCCCCCCTTATCAAAATTTCGTCCCGAAATTTGCACGGTAAGGAAAAAAACCAGCAAGCTATAAGCATGTTATAACAAAAAGTACACGGTCTACAGTTTATACAAATAACTCGGGAAACTCGGCTCGCATGGTCTGCTCTCGCTCCCATGTTAGCTCTTCACGGCCACAATTGTCCATCGGACCTTGACCATCCCGATCACTTTGTTCCGCAACTGTTTCTCGGCTCGATCCTCGATCCGAATGGGTCTAACCCTCGTCGTTAGCCCATACTCGACCGGTACCCGATCAGCCTCCACGACTTGAGCTGGATCCTTTACCGCTTACGAAGGACTGAGATGTGAAACACATCATGTAATCCACCCAAGTCCGCTGAAAGTGCTAGTCGATAAGCAGCCTCCCCAACACGCTCCACCACCTCAAACGGACCAAGATACCTCGGACTTAGCTTTTTCAAACGCCGAATCCTGGACACACCTTTGAAGGGTTTGATCTTCAAATATACCCAATCACCCACCGCGAACTCCACGTTCCGGTGCTTGGCATTGTAGTACTTTGCTTGACGATCTTGGGCTATCAATAGCCTCTCCCGAATCGAGCGTATGAGCGAAGTAGCTTCTTCGACTTCCTTTTTCCCATTCAGCTTCGAGTCGCCTGCTTCTGCCCAAGCTAACGGTGTACGGCATTTCCGACCATACAACGCCTCGAATGGTGCCATACCAATACTCGCTTGGTAGCTATTATTATAGGCAAATTCGACGAGAAATATATACTCTTCCCATCTCTTACCAAAGTCTAGGGCGCACATGCGGAGCATATCCTCCATCGTCCTGTTGGTTCGTTCAGTCTGGCCATCCGTTTGGGGATGAAAGGCCGTACTAAACGCTAATTTTGTACCAACATTTGATGAACGAGCCGCCAATCATTCGATGTGAACCGCCCATCACGGTCACTAAGATGCTCCGGGGAACACCGTGCAGTCGAACAACCTCTCCACATACAGCTTGGCCAAGGTTTCCACTGAATCGTCTCTTCTGTTTGGAAGGAAGTGCGCCACTTTCGTCAACCGGTCCACAATCACCCAGATTGAATCATGACCGCGTTGAGATCTCGGCAACCCGTGCACGAAATCCATCGAAATATCATCGAACTTCCACTCCGGAATAGGTAACGACTTCAGAAACCCGCCAGGCTTTCTGGCATTCTGCTTTCACCAACGCACAGGTGTTGCATTTAGCCCATAACGAGCCACATCTTTCTTTAGTCCGGGCCACCAGAACAGCTTTTTCATATCCTGTACATCTTTGTGCTCCCTGGGTGAACTGAGTACTTTGCAAAGTGAGCTTCGTACATCAACTCTTCCCTCAGTTTACCCACACTTGGGACGCACACTCGACCATTTCTCCGTAACAAACCGTTATCATCCCAAGGAGAATTGATCATCCGGCCCATCTTTAGCATAGCGCTGGAGACTTTCATCAAGCTCCGTTGCTCGCCGAATTCTGTCCGTAAGGTCATATTGCACCTCCGTCCAGTTCAAGCACGCATCGGTTGACGCACCCTTGTCAACACACGATATCTCCATTGCTTCCAATTCCTTGGATCAAACGCTGATCATCGCTCTGCAACCAGCTTGCCCGTACCGGAGTCTTCGACTCAAAGCATCAGCGACCACATTTCCCTTCCCGGCCCTGGAGTATAGTGAATCTCGAAGGTTAGTCCCCCGAGGAACTCCATCCATCTTCGTTGTCGCATATTCAAATCCTTTTGATCCAACAAATACTTTAGGCTCTTGTGATCCGTATAGATATCCACTTTGACGCCATATAGATAGTGCCGCCAAACTTGAGCGCAAAGATTACCGCCGCCAACTCCAAATCATGGACGGGATAATTCCGCTCATGCACTTTCAACTGACGCGAGCCATAAGCAATCACTTTCCCAAACTGCAGAAGAACGCAGCCTAAGCCGCTCCAGATGCATCACTATAGATCTCATACCCATCGTACCACATGGCGATGTCAACACAGGCGCCGTGGTCAAACGACTCTTCAAGTCTTCAAAAGCTCGAGCGCACTCCGGCGTCCAGATGAACTTTTGATCTTTCTCGTCAGCGTGGTGAGAGGTAAAGCAATCCGTGAGAAGTTTTCCACAAACCGTCTATAGTAGCCCGCAAGTCCAAGGAAGCTCCTGACCTCGGCCACTGAAGACATCACTGGCCAATCTCGGATGGCACTTATCTTCAACGGATCCACCGCGATACCCTCTCCGCTTACCACATGGCCTAAAAAGGCTACTGAAGAGAGCCAGAACTCACACTTTGAGAACTTGGCAAAAAGCTTATTCCTCCGCAGGGTATGCAAGACCAACCGCAAATGGTTTTGCGTGATCCTCTTCCGACTGAGAGTATACTAAGATGTCATCGATAAACACAATAACAAAACAAATCCAAGTACTCTCGGAACGTTCGATGCATTAGGTCCATAAATACCGAAGGCGCATTACATAGGCCAAACGGCATTACCGTGAACTCATAATGACCGTAGCGTGTTCCAAACGCTGTCTTGGGAATGTCACCTTCCCGAATCCTTAGCTGATAATATCCCGATTTCAGATCCAACTTGGAATAGACCGTTGATCCCGCCAGCTGATCAAAGAGGTCATCAATCCTCGGAATCGGATATTTGTTTTTCTCCGTCAGCTTATATCAACTCGCGGTAGTCAATACACAACCGTAAGCTACCGTCTTTCTTTTTCACAAAGAGAACAGGCGCGCTCCAAGGTGACATACTTGGGCGTATATAACCTGCTCCAACAACTCTTGCAGTTGGACTTTCAACTCAGCCATCTCTTTTGGCGCGACGCGATATGGAGAGCGGCCACAGGTTTCGCACCTGGCACCAACTCAATAGAGAAGTCAATCTCCCGCTGGGGTGGTAACCCAGGAAGATCTTTAGGAAAACACATCGGCAAACTCTGACACAACTGGCACTTCACACACGACACTGGCCTTTGGCTCAACAGCCTGAATTAGCGTGAAGAATAACTCCGCGCCTTCCGCACAGCATTGACGACTTGGAGTGCAGACAACAACGTTCCGCCAACTCCTCGCATACAGCGAACTTCGTCACAAGCCCGGTATTCTGGCCCAGTGTAATCTCTTTGGAGTTGCAATCAATAAAGGCACGCTGCTCCTCCGAGAGCCAGTCCATACCAAAGATCACATCAAACTCCGATAACGGTAGCACAGCTGCACTCAAACCGAAATCCCGACTTCCTATTTGCACATCCACATCGCAAGCCCTATCCGCAAGCATCACACAGCCATTCGGCAATAGCACCCTTGTACTATCCACCGTCACATGACTCGGTACCCCAATGCGAGATACGAAATCCTCAGACAGAAAAGAATGCGAGCACCCGTATCAAACAGGGCTCTCGCTAAAGTTATTCCGAATCAGGACAAAGCCTGCAGCACACACACACAATGCACCAGCTAAACAAACCCAAAACCAAAAGCACAGCAAGTAAACTAAACTCCAACTCGTACCTGTGACGACGTCACTTTGCTTAATCGCTTCCTGTTGGCCAAGTTGATAGATTCGGGGCTGCGCCTTGGAAGCAGAGGAATCCACCACCGCTTTGCCCTTCTCAGCATACGACGCACCCGTCTTCTTTTTCCCCTTTTGGCTGCACAACCGACAGTCACGAGCAATATGCCCCACCCAGCCACAGTTATAGCACGTACGAGCATCCGGCCTTGATGTCGCTCCCGACACAACGGTCGTAGTCACTTGCCCAGATGGCTTGGACCTCTTGCCCCCTTTCTTCTGGTAAAACGACTTGCCTGGGCGAGGTGCTTGAAATCTCTGCTTAGACACCACCAAGCCCTTATTCCCTTGCACTCGCCTCATGTCCTTTCCAACGCGCACGCAGTATCAACCAACGCCTGAAACCCTTGGCTCACAGAACTCGAAAGCAGGAATCGTAACTCATCCCGCAATCCTTCATAGAACCGATTCGTTCTTTTCCTTTGGTCATCCGCGAAGATTGTTCCCGCATATCGTCCCAACCTGGTAAACTCGTGCAAGTAGATATCCACACTATCGTCCCCTTGCTTTAACCCGTTGGAACTCATTTTTCCATAGCAATACGTTGCGCCGCTGGGACATGTTTCGCCAGAAATATCCGAGAGAACTCCTCAATCGACACTTGTGTTAATTGCCCCTGCCCGCCATGGTGTAGCTCAACCTCGTCCCACCACAACCGCGCCTCCCTCAAGCATGAAGGTGGCTAAGGTGACCTTGAGAGTTTCCTCCGCCCTGATCGCTGTCATTATCCTCTTGACACGCGATAACCAATCTTCCGCCTGCGTTGGGGATCCCATTCCCGCAAACGTCGGAGGACTGAAGCTCATGAATTGCTTCAACTGTCGGTCAGCTGCTCGTGGATCTACAGCCTCAACCGGCTCGTGTCTTAACATCAACACGAACTGGCACTACTACTGCGCCGGCTGCGCTTGCCCGGTCGGCTGAATCATGGCAAATAGCGCCTCAGCAACTAAACGAACAGTTTCCGCAGATGGAGGAGGTGTTGGCACCTCAGCTGGTGCCGCACTCTCATCAGAACGCTGGGGCTCAGACTGCCCAGCACCACTACGTGTCACCTATATGTGGACAAGACACACATTAGCGAACGTATGCAAGCAAAACAACACAAAAAGGAACGCGCAGATTCCTCAAACAAGATTTTGTACATTCCTTAATGGACATTCCAGAGTTCATTAGCGTTACAGCAGGTCGCACAAACACGTGCTCGCCACCCCCACAAAAAGAATTCGACCACGAATTCGAAAGAGGAAGACCGACGAAAAGCTGATATACCAAAACCCACAGTCGAATCGAAACTCTGATACCAAAATGTAACGACCCCATCCGTTAAATGACGTATAGTAGAAGGTCCGGCCGGGGCCCCACACGATATGCCACAAACAGACGTGAGGTCACAGGATAAATACCAAAATCAAATACGAATCCTAACTCAGAGCATTCTAGCGGAAGCTTTAAGTTACATCTTTGAACTCTTAACCGAATGTCCAATATATAAAAACACCACCTTATATATAAATACCACGGAATGTACACAACCACAAGAGTTTGGCCTTAAGGCCTTACAGTTCCTCTGAACATACATCATGTTTTACAAACCTCGGCGCGCAGGCCGGCCATACATGAGTAAAAAAGAGAAAACAAAACAATGGCTTAGCCTTCCAGGCTAGCCGCAGCAGCAGCAGCAACAGCAGTAGGCTCTCCCGCCCATCACTTACCACTTGGCTCTCCAGCACCTGCACGGGAACAATCCACCCAACCGGTGGCAAACAATGCAACGGTCAGCAGTCAGCTGACCCAATTATAACAATCCTACCCCTTTCTCGGGGCATGAGCATTCTTTCCCTGCAAGCATGGCATCATCAATAGCAACTAGTGCGCGCAGGCACATTCAAGCCATCACAACCATCGGCCACCCGGCCCGACAGTCCGTGCACTCAGGGCACATTTTCGGTGTACCGGAATACCAGGGTCAACACCACCGTCTACACGGTATTTGAGCATTTCTAGTCTTTCCGGCGCGCGGGCCTAAGACTCTCATTAGGCGCTCCAACAAAACCTATACCAGGCTTCAGTCGGACGGACCTAACGCAGGTACGGATCAGCCACCCCCCGTTGCTCAAGTCGCCGAGCCACCTCGAATACGGAAGTATCCATGGCATTTTTATAGGCGCGGGTCGTTTCACCTTTCCTGTTCGGCAATCTGCCTTTTTATCGAGTTGCAGCCCAACGGCTCAACTACTCACAAAGTGGCAACGCACGGCCACAAGAGTTGCCGCCAACCCTCTTCATTTCCTGGACATCGTCCAGTACTTCCTGCCGCACCAAGCAACAGGTAGGAACAAGGCATCACAAGCCATAGGCATCACAAGCCATTATCACGGAGCCTTCTCCGATATGCAAACAAGCATCACCAATCCAGATCCATCCAGATGGGCTTCACACAGCATGCCTAGAGCCGTACTCCAATTCCGGCCTCTAACAAGGGGGACTTCACATATCTACCCCAAGGGACACCACAACCCACCGCACACACTCGCGGGGAAGGGCTTTCCCTATGCAATGCAGAAAAGAAGGACTTCACATGTCCAAGGAGGGAGAACGTTACCCTTGTCGATCTCTTCGGTGCCATCGAAAACTAGCCGGTGAGAAAAACGCAGCAGCAGCCTTGCCGTCACAACGCCGGCTTCGGATCACGAATCGAACACGGGAGCTCCGCCGGTGGCTTGGCCTCCTCCTCCTTCTTCTCTCTTTCTCTCTCTTTTCTCTTCCTTAAGAATAATGAAGAATGACTTCTTCAATCCTCTTTCACGACTTATCCAGCCCAAGAAACCACCTGAGCCTTGGATCAAAAGAGAGGAAACTGAACGGCCAAGATTGTCCCAAAATTTCACTTTTTGGCCGACACGGCCTGTGACACGCCCGTGTCACAGGCCGTGTACCCTTAAGCGGTGCACACAGCTTGAACCGACTGAACAACACGGGTCATCGACACGCCCGTGTCGGACCTGACACGCCCGTGTCAAACCTGAGACACGCCCGTGTCTCCTGCTCCATCGAGCTGCAACCAGAACACGGGTCGAACACGGCAGCTGACCGCCCGTGTCCAGCTTGACACGCCCGTGTTCCCGGCCGTGTTCAAGGCCGTGTCCGGCTCTGACCGAATAGGCCAATTTTGCAAAATAAATAGAACACGCCCTGGGACACCGCCCGTGTCCCAGGCCGTGTAACCTGACCTGCTACTCAAATTTCAAGTTGAGTCTTTTGGGGCCTTTTTGGGGTGTTACATAAGGTGTTCCAAATGGATGTCAAAAGTGCATTCCTAAATGGTGAGCTTAAGGAAGAGGTGTTTGTTGAACAACCACCAGGGTTTGTTTCTTCAACTCAGCCCTCACATGTGTTTAAGTTACAGAAAGCTCTTTATGGACTAAAGCAAGCTCCCAGAGCCTGGTATGAGACTCTAGCTAGTTTCCTTTTAGAGCACAACTTTACTAGGGGAGTAGTTGATAGAACCCTTTTCGTCAAGCATCACAAGGACACAATCCTGTTAGTTCAGGTGTATGTAGATGATATTATATTTGGCTCCACTGATCCCAAACTTTGCAAAAGGTTTCTCTGACCTGATGCACTCTAAGTTTGAGATGAGTAGCATGGGTGTGCTGTCTACTTTCTTGGTCTCCAAGTTAAGCAAGATGCTGATGGTATCTTCATTTCCCAATCCAAATATGCCAAGGAATTGGTAAAGAAATTTGGGATGGCTGATGCTTCAGCAATGCCTACACCTATGGCTACTAATGTAGTTATTGATTCTGATGATCACGGCAAGCCAGTTGATCAAAAGAATTATAGGGCCATTGTTGGTTCCCTATTATATTTAACTGCAAGTAGGCCTGATATAATGTTTGCTACATGCCTTTCTGCTAGATTCCAGGTCAACCCCAAGGAATCTCATCTGATTCTTCTAAAGAGAATCCTGAGATACCTGAAGGGATGTCCAGATCTAGGACTTTGGTACCCAGCTGAGTCAGAATTTGAATTAATTGGATATTCTGATTCTGATTATGCTGGTTGTAGAGTTGACAAGAAGAGCACCTCAGGAACTTGCCAGTTCCTGGAAGAGAGATTGGTCTCTTGGTTCTGTAAGAAGCAGGCTTCTGTCTCAACTTCAACTGCAGAGGCTGAATATATAGCAGTTGCTAGTTGTTGTTCACAGATCCTGTGGATTCAAAACCAGCTTGTGGATTATGGTTACTCACACAAAAACACCAAAATTATGTGTGATAGTACCAGTGCTATCTCAATTGCACAAAATCCAGTGCACCACTCTAGAACGAAGCACATTGAGATTCGGCACCATTTCCTGAGAGATTGTGTGGAAAAGAACAAGATCTGTCTTGAGTTCATATCCACTGAATTTCAGAGAGGTGATATATTCACCAAGCCTTTAGATGAACAGAAGCATCTGTTCTTTTTAGTTCAATTAGGCATGATCAATGGACGAGACTAAGTGTGACTATATCTGCCTATATTGAAACTTGTTTGAAGATCGTCGAACGATGATCGAAGATCGTCGAACGGATCAAGTCTATCGTCGACCTCTGGTTGATGATGGCTTATCTGTCTGAAGATCGTCGACCGGCGTTCGACCATCGTCGAACAAGTCGAGCTCATCGTCGATCTCTGGATGACGAAAGCCTGTTGTTTGTGAAGCCAGAAATAGCCGAACGATGGTTCGACTACTCTGCTTCTGAGCCGATCGTCGAACGGCCGTTCGACTATCGGGTCAAGTATCTTTTTAATAGATCGACTATTTCCGGTCTAATATAAAGCCGATAGTCGACCTAGGTTAAAAGATCTTGTGTTTTATCATCGACGGAGCGTGTCTTTTCGCATTCTGCCTTCCCTCTTGCGATTTTCGGCCGTTTCGTCTTCTTCGTCCTCTCCATCTTTCTCGAGCTTTCTCCAGCAAATCAATGGCGGTCTCTCCAGCAGTTCTAGCAGTTGTGAAGTTTGATGCTGGCTTTAGCGTGGATTTCGACGCGTTCAGTAGTTGCGATGCCGGGATCGTAGAAGTTCTTCAGCTATGCAGGGATCAAGGATTAGAGAGGTTAATGTCTGCAAGGATTAAGATAAATATACCAGAGATCAAGGAATGGGCCTTCACGTCGTCCTCCACCGACGAATCGATGACTGGTACCATCGGTGGAGAAGAGGTAATCCTAACTCCGGCCGTTTTGACTGATATTTTTGGTTTAATAAATGGTGAAGAGGATTATGAGCAAGATGCTCAGGAATTCGGAAGAATGCTAGTTGAGCTGGGACATGCAGAGGGCATTCCCACGAAGCTGCTCAAAGTAAATTTCCCCTTCAAGATCAAGTTTCTTGCTGAGCTGGTCGGAAAAGTGCTCCTGGGTAAGCACTCTGCTCACGATAATATCACAAGGCAGCAATTCGCACTGATGTGTGCGATTGTTAATCGGAAAAGGATAGATTGGGCAGCAGTGATGTTTGATTTAATAAGGAAAAAGAATGGCAAGAAGGAAGTTACCCTCGGAAGGGTTATTGGAATCTTCCTGAAGGAAAAGTACCCCCAACTGCTGAGTTCAACCGCAACAACAATTAACGCAAGCAAGAAGATGGATCCAAATCTGTTCTCTAAATGGAAGAGAACTTTTGTGAAACCCGCTCTCACAGGGGTTGCTCCAGCAACATCTGAGGACACCAGGACTGAATCAGTCACTCCTCACCCTGTCGATGCTGGCTCAGCTCTTCCCTCCTCCTCTTCTACTTTGCTGTCTGCTTTAGTTGAAGTTCCATCAACTTCAGCTGAAGTACGACCTTCTCCCTCTTCTGCTCCAGAAACAACTACGGTTGTTCCTCTTTCTCCTCCAGCATCTCCAATTCCTTCTCATCAGACTAGGATATCTGCTCCTAGCTTTGATTTGTTAGGATCTGAGAGAATTCCTACTCCTCCTTTGTCTCCCATTCATTCCCCAGTTAATTCTCCAATTAACTCTTCAGCTCCATCTCCTGTTCAATCCCCTGTCCACACCATTCTTCATCCCAGCACTTCAACCATATCTGTTGCAGCTCCATCCACTTCACATCCATCATCTTTTGAGATCACTCCTGAATTCATCTCCCGCATTATGGAGTTGATTACCCCGTCAATCAAAACCATGATTGAAGAGGCAATCGCTCCCCTTGCATCCTCCATTGATATCTTAACTGCCTCCATCAAATCTCTTTCAAAATCTGCTGAGCCATCTTCCTCAAGGGGCCTGGTTTCAGTCTCCACTGAAATCAGGCAGGGGGAGATGTTCTATGAAGATGCCTCAGAACCTCCTGCCTCCCTTCCAGCTATAACAGATACTGTGATGACAGCCCTGGAAGAGTCTGCTCCAGCTGAGAAAGAAGTAGTTCCAGTGTTATCTGATAAGGAAATAGCTGATGGAATCATGCTATCTGAAATTGCAGTAAAAGTCTGCCTAGAAGATCTCACCACTCCTGTGGTTGCTAGATTCCTAGAAGGAATTATAACTTCATATCTAGATGAATCATGGGAGATGGTCAAGTATGAAGGTAATTCACTTATTCGATTTATTGACGAGTCAATTAATTTGCTTGCTAGTGAATACCTTGAAGGAATGATTATTGCTTATTTAGCAGATATGTATTCATAATTCTATAGATTTTATTAGAGAAGATTTATCTGCTCAGATAATAGTAATTGTCTCAGAGGCTGCCCCAAGTGTTCCTGTTATCCAAGTAGATCCAGAATTGGAATCGTTTTTAGATGATAGAGAAGATGAGCCTGAGAATCAAGATGAAGTCAAAGATAACACTCCTGCTCTGAGTATGGAAGAAGTACAAGCAAGAGCTACCTGGGATCTAAGAGTACAGTCTTTGTTGAAAGAGAAAGAAAAAGAGCTGCAAGTTGAAAAGTCAACCATCTGGGATGACTCACCAGGGTTGGACTTAGATTCCCTTCTGGCTCTGGATGCCATTGAAGAGCAAAGAGAGAAATCTGCTCTGAAGCTTAAAGAAAAGGCTGTTTCTGAAGACTATGATCCGTATGATAATCCCCCATCATCTCACTCTAATGATGAGGATGATTCTGATGTATCCGAAAATTCAAAGAGAAAGAAAGTTGTTCAAAAGAAGAGAAAAGCTGCTCCTCCTCCTCCCAGTAAAGACAATGATATTCCGTATTACATTCTGAAGGGCATTGACCCTAAGTCAAAGGAATTTCAGCATTGGATGTGGTTCTCAAAGAACCAGCAGAAAGAAAGGAAAAGATCTAAAAGATATGATAGTCCTGGTTCAAGATGGACTCCCAGAGGTCCTCCTCCTCCTCCTCCAGGTGCAGGAGCTTCTGGTAATCCTTCTGCCAACCCTTCTGCATCTTCAGGAAAATCTGCACCTCTCAGCAAGATCTGACTCTTGTCTCAACATCAATCAAGGGAAAGCTCTCATAGCTTCTTATGGAAAGGTCCTCCTTTCTGGCAGTCAAATGCATGAAGCAGAAGTGAAAGAACAAGTTAAGGAGGTTGTGTATCTAAAGCCAACTTTTTCACCTCCTCCTTCTCCTAAGAGAAAGGTTTCAACTGCTGCACCAGTTCAGTCTGAGAAAGTTGTTTTAAAAGGTAAGTAGTTTACTTTGTTTTAAAATTCTAGCAAGAACCTTTTGCTAAGTTTGCCCCAATATCTTATCTAGATAAAGAATCAGATGCTGCTCCTCCTGAGCCTGTTTATGAAAGTCCAGAGCTAGATCCTAACTTTAGGATGGCTCGTTTTCACGAACTAGTTGGAGCAGCTCAAATAAGAAAAGCAAAAGCAGAAGGAAAAGATATTACTGGTTTAACCACCATGTCTGCTTTCAGAAAGAAAGAGTTTGAAAAGTTCCAAGTCAATCCTGATGTATTTGATCCCTCAAAATATATGGAAAAGCATCCTGAAGCAGTAGTCCCAAGAGCTGCAGAATTGAAGATCATTGGCGTGCAGGACTTGAAGCTATCAAAGAAAGAATCTGATGATCCTCTAAGGAAAATCTCTTTTGTTCCTAGTTCCTCTGCCCCCTTGCCAGACTCTGTAGATTCTTAATAGTTTGATTGATGCTGTGTTATAATTGTTAGTATCTGGTTGATAATGTTAGTTAATTGCTATCTATTTCTATTGCATAAATGTTAGTGTTCTATAGCTAGCTGTTGTTTTAGTTTTTGAGAGACTTAAACTCAAATAGGGGAGATTGTTGGTACCTAGTTTGATTTGAGTTTAGTCCTCTCCTTTGTGCTCCTTGACCAAGAAATATCTATGGTCCATGGTTAGTAGTCTAGCTGTAGAGTCCTCACTTTTCCAGATTGTGAATTTGGTAAGTGTTTGTTCGTTCGACTATCGTCGAACGCTGCTCGACTACGTCGACTAACAGTTCGACGATCGTCTATTAGTTGTTTGACTTTCAGTCTGCGAGGATAGTTCGACTATCGGTTGATAGTTCGACTATCTGTGTGCTTTGATAGTTCGACTATCTTTGATAGTTCGACTATCTGCTTGGATAGGTCGACTATATCTACTATCTGATAGTTCGACTATCTGTTGATAGGTCGACTATCGACTATCTGTTCTTTGATAGTTTCGACTATCTGTTGATAGTCGACTATCTATTTGGTTTTGATAGTTCGACTATCTGTTGATAGGTCGACTATCTGATAGCTCAACTATCTGTTGATAGTTCGACTATCTGTTCTGCGTTGATAACTCGACTATCTGTTGATAGGTCGACTATCTGTTCTCGCTTGATAGTTCGACTATCTGCTTTGATAGTTTGACTATCTGATAGTTCGACTCTATCTGTTGATAGATCGACTATCTGTTTGTTTCTGATAGCTCGACTATGTTGATAGCTCGATATCTGTTTGTTCTTGATAGTTCAACTATCTGATTGATAGGTTGACTATCTGATAGCTCGACTATCTGTTGATAGCTCGACATATCTGTTTTGCCCTGATAGTTCGACATCTGTTGATAGGTCGACTATCTGATAGTTCGACTATCTTCTGGTAGTTCGACTATCTGCTGTGATAGTTCGACTATCTCCTTTGATAGTTCGACTATCTGGATCGTTCGACTATCTGTCCGATAGTTCGATGATCTCCGTGCGTCGGTCGACGATCTCCGAAGTCGTTCGACGCTTTTGTCTGCCTTTATATTTTTGTATTTATTTATTATATTTTAATTAATTAATACATTTTCTGGCAAGTTGTTTTAGCTGTATTTGATAATATTTCCAGCATATCTGCTCTATTCTTTTTGCCTGAGTCAAATCTTTTTAGATAAAGTTGTTTGTCTTATTTGCTGACATTATAAATTACTTTATCTGCTGTCAGCCCTTTATAGCCGTTAGACTGAAAAGTCTTCTTTTTGCTATAAAGAGTTTGTTTCTGATATGACTTTATTTAGTACTTTATTATCAAAATTGTTTCCTGCAGCTTCCTAGAAAAAGGGTTATTCCTTTTATAGAATGTTTCTGCTGCAGAGTTTGTTGTGTCTTCTTGATATTTACAGCTCAGGTCTCGAGTCTCAGAAGAAGACAAATTATTCAAACTGAAGAGAGCCGTTGCTTGCTGATGTTATATAAAGGACCCTTTGAAGAAGGATTCAAGCTAGCACATAGCTAACTAGTGTTACACATATTTTCAAGCATTCAAGCCTTCATCAAGATCAAGCTTTCTGCTCTCAGCAATTTCCATCTAACTGAGAAGTGTTAAGATCTTCTACTCTTCTTCAACCTGAGTTCTCCTGCTTTCAGGAAGTTCAAACTCAGAGTTCGTTTGAAGAAGAAGAAGAAGAAGACAGCTGCTTGAAGATCTTTATTTTATTATTTGTATCTTCTTGTAGTTTTTCCTTCAGAACTTTCTGAAGAGCTTTTCTGCACTGAAGCAAGACTTCACCTGGACATCTTTGAGCCAGGGGGAGCCTTGATTCTTTAGAGCTTTCTAGCTCAGTGCAAGTTTTGTGCTTCTCTAATCTTTGTAAAATAGAGAAGACATCTTAACCTTCTTCCCCCTCCTGTACAGGGTTATTACTCCCTTCAAAAGTATCCCTTGGTGGCAGGGCACCTGATCAAAAACCTGTGCTTGGTTTTTAGACACCTGATCAAAAGTCTAAAGGGTTTCTGGATCTACCTGAAGCAGATCCTGTTGGTAGCAGGGCACCTGATCAAAAACCTGAGTGGATTCCTACCGTGTGGGTAGAAGAGTGTACGTACCCAAGTTGTTTGGGGAACCACTATAAATTTCCTTGTGTCGTCTGGATTCACTTGTTTAATTCCTGCATTGTGGCTGTGAATAGATATAACTAGGATTGTTAGTTGCTGATTAGGTTTTCCAAGCCTTAACTGTAATTACAGTAAGCTTGAGTTTGTACACATCACTTGTGTTAGGCTTTAAGGTTAAATCAATATCTATAATCTTTTATTCCGCACTTCACTCCAAGGGAGTTGGGTAGACCATTAAGTTTTGTCTAGTGCAAAATTTGATAACTCTATTCACCCCCCCCTCTAGAGTAGTATCTATCCCTTCACTTTCACTCAGTCACAGGACAAGTAAACGTTGTTACTGACATCACCCTCATCGCTAAGGAGGCAGTGGAGACTCTCGCTACTGATCAGACTGATGAGGAGGAAGAAGAGGATGATGTAGAGAATATTGCTGCTAGTGAGGATGATGTGGATTCCCTTGAACAGTAGGTTGCTGAGGAACTTGATGATGAGCAAGCTGGAAGTGATATGGCCATGAGGGAGATTGATGTTGACCTCCCTTCTGAGGAACAGATTCAGGTAAAAGTTCCTGATGTATCTGGCGCATCAGTTGAGGGGGAGACCTCCCGGCCTCAGGAACAACCTGATACTATGCTAAAGGGGGTGATGAGTATACATGGAAACTTGGCAGATGCTGCCTCTATCCCCCCATTGGAGACCGTAAATTTATCAAGCTCCACAAGTGTATCTGAAGAAGAGAATCCTGACTCACAGAGTCCTACCCCCCCCCCCCCAGAGCACGACCAGGCCATACATCAGGATCATCCGTTAGGACGTAGCCTGGCAAATCACACTGTAAATATCATTCAAGGTATAGTAGATGAACTGAAGACCTCCTTTAAACGATCTCACAACAGGGTACTTAAACAAATTAAGCAATCAGAGGATCTGATGCTAAAGAATATTGTGGAGATAAATCACAAGCTGGATAAGATGGAACAAAAGTTTGAAGCTAAGTATGCTGAGGCCGGCACTGCCGTCAATATTCTGATGCAAGGGCTACAGAAAAATACAGCTGACTTGGCAGTGGTAAATCAAAATGCTCATGTTATTGCCAACAACATCAAATTGTTTGATGCCAACATGGTCACACTCAACACAAATCAGAATACCCTGCTGACCGATTTTACTCAGAATGTAAAGCATGTAGATGAGTCACTGCATTCTTATGCAAACTCAATTGTCTTCGAAGCCAAAAAGGCGGAGAAGGGTTATGCAGCTAAGATGGCAGCGTTAGAGCAAATCATGGTCGACAACTTCAAGCAATCAAATGAGTATGTTTTTGAAAGTTTTCATTGGCTAGCTCAGCAAGCTTCAGGTATACATATTCCTGTTAATCCAATTGATGATGTTACTGTTGTTGCTGATGAGGTTTCTATTGCTGAGGAATTTCCCATAAGTGAAGCTGATGCCAGAAAGGCTGCTAAAGCCGCTGCCAAAGCTGCTCACAGTGCAATGTTTGATCAAGAAGCAATTGTGAATGGGAAAAGAAAACTTCAAGAAGGAACTTCTAAAGAAACTGCAGCAGATAAGAAATTAAGAAGGAAGGAAAGTGAAGTTAAGAATGAATGATGGAGTCCTGTGTCTAGGAACATCATACTGGATACATTCATGCTACAATAGCGGGGAGAGCTTAATAGAAATGAAGTATATAGTCAGTATGAGTGGGAAAAGCACAAAGAATATGAGGCTAAAAGAAACATTTTCTTCAGGTCAAACACAGTGGAGAACAAAGCTCCTCCCCCCTAGTACTACCTGAAGCCAAAGGAATTTTTTGAAAGGCAAAGCAAGAAGTACCTGGCTAAACAACTAAGAGATGCTGAGGCAAAAAAGGGATAGACTTGAAATCTAAACTTTTTATTTTTAATCTGCATGTACGTCTATTCTTGTAATTATAAATGAACAACTCTTTGGATATATATATATATTTGATCATATGCTGATTCAATTTTTATTTTGAATGCGTAAAATTTTATTATTCTAACTTCTTGTCTCGCATACTTTTATATATATCTTTTTGGTTGGTGTAATTCATCTTAGCTAGTAGGATTTTGTCTTCTTCAAATAGGGGGAGATTGTTGGGTATTGTATCCACAATTACCTGGATTTGAAGAAGACTCCAGTCAAGCTAAGATGGATTCACAATGTATTTGATGATCTTCTATCAAGTTGTGCTTGCAGCTATTCTATGCTAAGTACAAACCAATGTCAGGGTGCAGTGGGTCAATATACACGGGTCTGCGCAACGTAATCCCTCGTTGAGTAGATCAGTGTGTTGACTCACGTGTGCTCTCTCTATTGGAGTGTTCTTATTTTCAAGTATAGGGTTAAGGCAGATCAAGAGCAGAAGAAGGAGCAAAGATGGGTCAAAGACCAAGTCATCAAAGGAAGGAAGAGAAAATTCTTCTAAGTCAAAATCGACGGGAATCACTAAGTGATTCTCGCCGACTTCGACGGGAATCGTTAGTGATTCCCGCCAATTCGATGAGAATCAGTCTGCATTCCCGCTGACTTCTTCCGGCAGACAGTTTTCGAACAGGAATTCTACCAAGGCAGAATCGACGGGAATAGTGAGTGATTCCCGCCGACTTCGACGAGAATCAGTCTGCATTCCCGCCGACTTCTTCCGGCTGACAGTTTTCCAACAAGAATTCAGCCAAGGCAGAATCGAAGGGAATCGTGAGTGATTCCCGCCGACATCGACGGGAATCACCAACGATTCCCGCCAATTTTGCCTTAGGCAATTTTTCTCGTTCGCTGGACCGAACCACCTTGCCAAGCGTTATTTAGGTCGGGGCTAGGGTTTCTCCTTGTGGGCCCCACAACGTTCATTAGGGTTGGCTCTAGTATTTATACTCGCGTATTTTGAACTTCTACAGTAATCCATTCTCAAAAATCAAAAAGGAGGCCGAGCGTGACCTAGCGGATCGCGGAAAGCGCCGATCGCCTGTAGCCGCTCACAAGGAAGTCGTCGCCGATAATCTCTGATCATCTCTGATCTTCCGATGACAGTATCGAGGCAAGCCGAGAGTCTCACGTATCTCTCTTGAGATCTCTTGTCTTCTGATTTGTAGAACGAGACTTGTTCTCCATTCCGAATCGGTTGAGACGATTGATCCGACTGAGATCGTTGGTAGACCTTGCTTTCTTCGTCAAGAAGTTTGGATCTACAAAGTATCGCCGCCGCAATCACTTGCCGCCGTCAATCTTGACAAGATCCACTCCAAGAGAGAAATCTGGTTGTGGACTCTTCTTAACTTTCAAGAAAGCTTCAACGAACGAAGAAGGACCTCGGAATCTACAAAAACTTTATTTGTATTTTCTTTTACATTCAATTTTGATTTGTTGTAAAGGAATTTTTATTCCTAGTTGTAAGGGTTGGGTGCAACCCATGGTGGTGGAGTTATGACTCCTTTGTTGGAAGGGTTCCTTCCGTAGTGTGAGGATTGGATTTCAATCCGATTGGAGAAGTGACCGAGTCGTCCCTTTGTGGGAGATAGGTTGAAGGGGGAAAGTGGACATACCCAAATCGGGGAACCACTATAACTCTTTGTGTGTTTTATGTGTTGTGTTTGTTAATTTGTGCAGGTTAATTTAATTCCGTAAAAGACCGCACGACACCTATTCCCCCCCCCACCCATAGGTGGATTTAGTCGACGCTAGATACTTTCACAAACTCTATGCCAAGCTGAGTAAGTGTGAATTCTGGTTACCCCAGGTTTCCTTTCTGGGCCATGTTATGAGCAAGGATGGTATTTCCGTAGACCCGACCAAGATTTCTACTATGATGGAATGGAAGAGACCTTCTACTCCTAAAGAGATTAGGAGCTTCTTAGGTCTGGCTGGTTATTATAGAAGATTCGTGGAAGGGTTCTCTGTGTTGTCTGCTCCTCTAACTAGACTTACACAGAAGAACATCGCATTCATTTGGAGCGATAAGTATGAAGAAGTCTTCCAAGAGTTGAAGAAGAGACTGTGTACTGCTCTAGTTTTAACTTTACCTACTGACGGAGTCAAGTATGTTGTGTATGTGGATGCATCACACATTGGACTTTGTTGTGTTTTGATTCAAGAAGGAAATGTGATCGTGTACGGATCAAGACAATTAAAGATTCATGAAAGAAACTATCCTACGCATGATTTGGAATTTGCTGCTGTAATCTATATGCTGAAGCTTTGGAAACTTTTACTATATAGCGCGTTGTGCAAGATCTATACAGACCATAAGAGTTTGAAGTACGTCTTCACTTAGAAGGAGTTGAATCTGCGCCAGCATAGGTGGTTAAAGTATGTGACTGATTATGAAGTGGAGATCCCTTACAATCCAGGAAAGGCTAACGTAATAGCCGATTCTTTGAGTAGGACAAAGATCTTATCAAAGGGAAGGACAAGGCCACACTGACTCCTCTTCAGGTCCTTTCCCTTACAGGCTGAAAGACACAATTGTTTCCAGGACTCCTCCTGCTTCTGAATCTCTCAACAGGTATGAACCTCCTGTTCCTTTGAGGATCCTAAGAACAATCCTCTATCCTGGACAGCAAGAATGAAAGAGCTAGCTGCTCTTGATCAACTAAAGAAAGCCAGAGAGCAAGGCATGGACATCTCCAATATAACAACTTTTTCAGATCAAAGGAAGAAAGAATTGGAAAGGTATGCTTCAAGAAAGTTTTTCAACCCAGAAGACTACATGATGCTGCACCCAGAGGCTTTAGTTACAAGGCCAAGATCTTAAACTTCTCTAGGTGCAGAGGATGACAGAAGATCAAAGAAAGAAACCCTGAATCCTAACAGAGAAATTTTGTTTAAAAAGGGAACTGAGAAGAAGTAAAATTATGTAAGCTAAACATTCATCCACCTCTGGATAATTGCTGCTCTTTCTCTGTGATCTGCTTGCTGCTATATCTTTGCTTGGTTAGCTCTTGTTTTGAATGTATGCTTATTCTTTTCCTAATGTTATTTGTAAATAGTAATCCTAACCCAAATAGGGGGAGATTGTTGGAACACCCTATTACTAATTTGGGTAAGGATCACTATGGTTGTCTTAGGAAACAAGGTTGACCTAGTTGTATAGTTGTGAAGGTCAACACTAGAGTGAGTTTAGGGCTTAGAACTTAGGATTGAAGCTGCCCCCAGGACCATTCCAAGATCAAGGTTGAAGAGCTAAGTCTAAGGCAATTTTCGTCGAGCTCAGGTCGACGAATCGTCGAACTCCATTCGACGCTCTCTGAGCTCAACTTCGATAAATCGTCGAACTCTGGTCGACGATCTTCGAGCTCAGATCGACTATTTGCCTTCAGCCCGTTCTGCTGAATCGTCGAACTCCATTCGACGCTCTCTGAGCTCAACTTCGATAAATCGTCGAACTCCTTTCGACGATCTTCGAGCTCAGATCGACGATCTCTCTTCAGTTATTCTTCAGGTCGCTGAGCTCGGTTCGACGATCTTCGAGCTCAGTTCGACGTTTTCTGTCTGCTTTATCTCATTTCATCTCTGAGCTCAGTTCGACGATCGTAGAGCTCAAATCGATGATTCTTCTGAGAGATCGACGCATTTAAGGATTCAAATGTTGTTATTCTTTGGAATGTTTTTGAATATTATCAGCATTTATGATAAGAAGATCTGCCAGCCGTTTGTCTTTATTCTGGAGCAAGTTTCAAGGTATTATTCAGAGAATGTTTGCTGGACTTTCCTCTAGAAGACAAGACTCTTTATGGAAGACATTTATGACTGCCAACGGCTACTTTGGACAAAGAATTTTTCAGAGAATAAGATCTTCCTTTTTCAATCAAAAAAATATATCATTTACAGAACACTGATAGCAGAAGAACAATAGAAGAACTGTGACATAAAAATCTTCTTGCTTACTGAAAAGTGTTCACAACTTCATTTCAAGAACTCCAGACACCTCATCCTTCAGTCTTCTTGCTGAAACAATCTTTTGCTGGAGATCAAAATTCTGAAGACCTATCACCCTAGAGCAAAGCTTCTTTTCCTGAACCAGTCTAGATCTCAGGGGGAGCTTTGACAACAAAGATCCACTAAGTCTTCTCTCATTTGATTTGAGAACAGAGAAGACAACTTCATTTCCATTTCCTTTTTATTTTCCTGCTGTAAAAGGGTTCTTGAACTCCCTTCAAAAGTTCTGTCTGGTTCTGAGAACCTTGTCAAAACTCAGTGGTGGCAAGACACCTTATCAAAAAATCCAGTTTTGGTTTTTGAGCACCTTAACAAAAGCTCATTGGTGTCAGGACACCTGATCAACTCATCCTGAGTGGATTCCTACCAAAGGTGGTAGAAGAGTGGATGTACCCAGGTTTTGGGGAACCACTATATTTCCTTGTGTCTTCTGGATTGTTTATTTGATTGTTGTTGTGTGCTGTGCTCTTAATTTCTTGCCTCTTAAATTTCTTTCTAGCACTCTACACTATAGTGTAAATTAAATTTTATATGTGTTGATATTTTCAAAACTGTGAAACTTATTTGAATAAACTCTATTCACCCCCCCCCCCTCTAGAGTTGAGATAGATCTTACCCTCACTTTCAAGTGATAATGTTCTTCTCTTTCTCAAATACAACTGAGAGAAGACTAGTGAATTCTGGATGGTGTCAAAGCTCCCCCTGAGATTTTGATCTGTTCAGGAAAGAAGGAAGCTTTGCTTTAGGATGTAGGCCTTCATATTGATGTTGCTCTCCAGCAAACTTTCTAGACTGATATTGATTGTTGTCTCTTGAAAGCCTGGAGCAACTGATGAAGAACACTGTATGATAGAAAGTTGTTGTGTTCTTCAGAATCTCTATTCTAATTACTCTTTTTTAGTTGTCAGTCACTTCCTCTGTATTTGTTATCTATCCTGCAAACTTCCAAAACTATATATATTCCCCCTGGCTGTAATTCAAACATTTGAATTAACTCTACCTTGAAACGGCAGAGGCATTCCCGAGAGAAAAAGATGCCTGGGGAATTAATCACATTAACTACTGCTGTTGAACGGCAATATGCATTAAATCTGCGAGATATTAAATGCCTTAAATTAATTCTGCCAGCTGTTAAAATCTGTCTTGAATACTGTACAGATTTCGTCGACCTCAGTGTTATTCGTCGACCTCAGCTTAGAGATCGTCGACCTGAATAATCTTTGCGTCGAGCTGAGATTCTGGCTTTAATATCAGTGATCGCCGACCGGAGCTCGGAGATCGTCGAGCTAAACTTCTGGCTTGAGATAAGATATGTAACACCCCAGAAATCTCAAAATGAGTTTTCAAACTTATTTGAGGTGCAGGCTGTTTGACACGGCCTGGGACACGGGCGTGTCCCAGGGCGTGTCGGGGGTACACGTCCTGGGACACGGGCGTGTCCCAGGGCGTGTTCAGGTTAGTCGACGATCGATAGTCGACGATCGTCGAGCCTGGGACACGGCCATGGACACGGGCGTGTCCCAGGGCGTGTCCGAATTAAATTTCGAAAATGGCCTGTTCGAGTCAGAGAAGTACACGGCCTTGAACCAAGCCTTGAACACGGGCGTGTCAGGTTGGACACGGGCGTGTCCGATGCCGTGTTCCGACCCGTGTACTGATTGCAGCTCGATGAGGCAGGGATGATACGGGCGTGTCTCAGGAATGACACGGGCGTGTCAGGTTCGACACGGGCGTGTCGATGCCCGTGTTCTGGTAAATCTCAGTCGGTTCGAATACCGTGTGTGCCGCTTAAGGGTACACGGCCTGTGATACGGGCGTGTCACAGGCCGTGTCAGCCAAAAATTGGGTTTTTGGGCAAATCGTGGCCGTTCAGATTTCTCTCTTTTGATCCAAGGGCTCAGGTGATTTCCTGGCTGGATTAAATTCGTCAAGGAAGGATGAAGAAGTCATTCTTCATTTTGCTTAAGGAAGAGAGAAAGAGAGAGGAGGAAGAAGAAGGAGGAGGAGATCAAGCCACCGGCGGAGTTCCCGTGGTCCGATTCGTGATCCGAAGCCGGCGTTGTGAAGGCAAGGCTGCTGCGGTTCTTTCTCACCGGCTAGTTTTCGATGGCTCCGAAGAGATCGACAAGGGTAACGATCTCCCTCCTTGGACATGTGAAGTCCTTCTTTTCTGCATTGCATAGGGAAAACCCTTCCCGCGAGTGTGCGGTGGGCTGTGGTGTCCCTTGGGGTAGATATGTGAAGTCCCCCTTGTTAGAGGCCGGAATTGGAGTACGGCTCTAGGCATGCTGTGTGAAGCCCATCTGGACATGGTCTGGATTGGTGATGCTTGTTTGCATATCGTAGAAGGCTCCGTGATTATGGCTTGTCTTGCCTTGTGCCTAGGGCTGTTAACAAATAGTATAGTTCGTGAATAATTCGAGATTCGATTCGTGAAGATTCGATAAATATTCGTAATTTTCGAATTCGAATCCGGATTCGAATCCAAATTCGGATTCGAATAATTTTCGAATCCGAATCCGAATAAATTTATCCCTATTCGAAGTATTCGCGAATAGTAAAATTACTTAAATAAAATTATATATATTTAATAAAATTATATATTTAATTATTCATAATAGAAAAATTCGAATTCGAATCCGTGTTCGAATTCGAATTCGAATCTTAATTCGAACCCGAATTCGAATCCAACATTTCATATCGAATTCGAATCCGAATCCAAATCCGAATATTCGAACGAATCCGAATCCGAATCCGAATCTTTGCATTATATGTGAAATTTGGATTCGATTGAAGAGATATTCGATTCGATTCGGTTCGTGAACAGTCCTACTTGTGCCTACCTGTTGCTTGGTGCAGCAGGAAGTACTGGATGATGTCCAGGAAATGAAGAGGGTTGGATGCAACTCTTGTGGCCGTGCGTTGCCACTTTATGAGCGGTTGAGCCGTTGGGCTGCAACTCGATGAAAAGGCAGATTGCCGAACAGGAAAGGTGAAACCGACCCGCACCTATAAATAGCCATGGATACTTCCGTATTCGAGATGGCACGGCGACTTGAGCAACGGGGGGTGGCTGATCCGTACCTGCGTTAGGTCCGTCCGACTTGGAAGCCTGGTTATAGGTTTTGTTGGAGCGCCTAATGAGAGTCTTAGGCCCGCGCGCCGGAAAGACTAGAATGCTCAAATACCGTGTAGTCGGTGGTGTTGACCCTGGTATTCCGGTACACCAAGAATGTGCCCTGAGTGCACGGACTATCGGGCCGTGTGGCTGATAGTTGTGATGGCTTGAATGTGCCTGCGCGCACATAGTTGCTATTTGATGATGCCATGCTTTGCAGGGAAAGAATGCTCATGCCCCGAGAAAGGGGTAGGATTGTTATAATTGGGTCAGCTGAATGCTGACCGTTGCATTGTTTGCCACCGGTTGGGTGGATTGTTCCCGTGCAGGTGCTGGAGAGCCAAGTGGTAAGTGATGGGCTGAAGCCCTACTGCTGTTGCTGCTGCTGCTGCGGCTAGCCCTTGAAGGCTAAGCGAATGTTTTGCTTATTTGCTTTTACTCATGTATGGCCGGCCTGCGCGCCGAGGTTTGTAAACCATACGTTGTGAAAAGAGGAACTGTAAGGCCTTAAGGCCAAACTCTTGTATTTGTGTACATTCCGTGGTGATATATAAAGGTGGTTTATATATTGGACATTCCTGTTTAGAGTTCAAATTTGTAACTTAAAGCTTCCGCTAGAATGCTCTGAGTTAGGATTCGTATGGTTTGGTATTATCCTGTGACCTCACCGTCTGTTTGTGGCATATAGTGTGAGGCCCCGGCCGGACCTTCTACTATACGTCATTTAACGGATGGGGTCGTTACAAGATATCGTCGACCTGAACTCAGAGAAGGAGCTCTGAGTTAGTCCACCTGAGATCGATGTTCGTCGATCTGAGTTCGACAATCGCCGAACTGATTTTCTGCCTTTGACAAACTGCATTTCCTCTGGAAATCTTCTGAAGGAGCAAACCTGGAATTAAGCTAATGACCCATGACTATACATTTTAGGGTCGATCTAATCAATCCTAATAGTACTCCTTGCCCAAATCCAAATTAGGGTTCCAACAGTGTGTAGAAGGCGAACTAGAGCCTTCCCTCATGTAGATCTTCGTGGCGGCATACACTACGTCAATTTGGTATCAGAGGGAGATTATTTTAACTTCTATGTTGCAAATGTCCTCGCTCCCTTTTGTTGGCACGAATTAATCAAAAAAAATTTTTTGTTCTGCCAATAGCGTCTAGAATCTTTATTTTTCTGCGAAATTAGGAAAAAAAATTTAACGTTGCTCGTTCCTGTCACTTCGGGAAAATTTCAAAATATCATGTTTTGACTTTAGGTCCAACCCTAGGGAAAATCGTCTTTCAAAATTTTGGTAACTTTGTATGCGCACTAGGCTAGGAACGAGGTACACTACACCGTCTTCGTCTAGGATGGCTGCGAATGAGCACGGAAATACGAATACCGAGGCTATTGAGGGACTATGAACTGAGATGACGGAACTTAGGACCATGTTAGCCCAACTTCTAGCGAACCAAGGGCGACTGCATCCACCCGTTAACGTGGGATAGCCTAACCGGCACCAACCGGTAAGCGATTCGGACTCTGATGGGAATTCTCCCTGAGTGCCTCATCAGGACCGTCACCACGGGCGTGACTTCAATATTACTAGGGCAATTAAGATTGATGCCCCTACCTATGACGGCATGGGAGACCCCCAGATCTTTCTCACCTGGGTGGTAGACATGGAATGTTACTTCGAATGGCACACCCTCACGAACCTCCAGAAGGTCCAAGTTGTCAGGATGAAGTTAACTAGGCGTGCCAAGACATATTGGTTAAACGAGGAGCGTAGACCTGGGACCGGGAATGGAGACACTAGTTGGATGGCCCGTTATGAAGAACCTTTTGTCTGATCAATACATCCCTGCATACCACCGTACACAGATGTTCGATGAGCTATCCACTCTTCAGCAAGGCTCAAAATCTGTAGCGGAGTACATGGGTGAATTGAAGGATTGTATGGTGCGTTGTGACCTCAAAGAGGTTCCCGAGGTTACCTTATCTAGATTTCGTAAGGTACTATCTCCCGACATCCAAAGGAAACTCCTACGCTATGGACATACGGATCTGAACACGACTCTCAATGCGCCCTTGACATTGAAAAACATCTAGCCTCTAAGGCTCACGCCCGTTATTCACAAGCGAAGGGTAAGTCCACACTAGGAGTATCCTCTTCCACATATCAGGATAAGGGGAAATTTCGGTCCAACGAGTCTAAAGCAGTAGTTATCACAGCTAGGAATGCTAGGAACCCCACCAGTGAGCGTATCCCCATAGGGAAGGTTAGTAAGGCCAATACTACGTGTTACGCTTGTGGTATTCAGGGCCATTATGTCTATGAATGCCAACAAAAACTAAGGTCATCGCCCTATTAGACTCGACTACCGATGATCTAGTTTATGAAGTTGCTGAAGAGGATGACCCAGATGGTGTCCTGAGTGACTTGGGAGGACGATCACCCCCTCATGGTGATGCGTTGCATCTTGACCACTCCTCGTCCGTTAGATGATTGGAAGAGGACGAGTATATTTTCTCTGATTTTTAAGAGTGGAGAGAAGTTCTGTAAGTTGATAATTGATAACGGTAGTTGCGTGAATGTCATATCTGAGAATGTCGTTACGCGTATGACCCTGACCACGGAGCCCCACTCGACCCAATATCAAGTAGCTTGGATCAATAAGGTTACCGCCCCGGTCACCAAGCGATGTCTAGTCCCCCTCTCATTCAAATCCTATACTGATGAGGTGTGGTGTGATGTCCTTCCTATGGACGTTTGTCATGTGTTGTTAGGCCGCCCTTGGCTTTATGACCGTGATGTGACGCATTTTGGCATGGCCAACACGTATGAATTCAAGTTCAATGGCAAGACCATTACGTTGAGGCCGACCATCCCGAAGGAACCTGTAGGACCGGGTAAGGACACCACAATCCCAGTTGAGAGAAAGACTTTGAGCCTAGTCAGGAGAAAGGATTTTATTAAGGACCCGTTTCTTGACGGCGTGATGTATGCTCTAGTCCTTCTAAGTACGAAGATGGATTCTGGAGTATTGGATGATCTCCCCAGTGAGCTACGGGTATTGTTGGAATAGTATAGGGATATATACCCAGATTAGTTGCCCTCGAAGTTACCCCCACTTAGAGATATTCAGCATGCGATAGATCTCATCTCGGGGTCTTCCTTGCCCAACCAACCCCATTATCGACTCCATCCCGCTGCCTATAAGGAGTTGCAGGTTCAGATAAAGGACTTGTTGAAGAAGGGATTTATTAGGACCAGTATGAGTCCATGTGTTGTACCAGCTCTGCTTGCCCCCAAGAAGGATGGTTCATGGAGAATGTGTGTTGATAGTCAGGCTATCAACAAGATTACCGTCAAGTATAGGTTCCCTATCCCACGTTTAGATGATCTCTTGGATGTTTTATCTAGCGCCACTATATTTTCTAAGTTAGATCTTAGGAGCGGTTATCACCAGATTAGGATCCGTGAAGGAGATGAGTGGAAGACTACGTTTAAATCTAAGGATGGGTTATATGAGGGGCTCGTGATGCCCTTTGGGTTATCCAATGCCCCCAGCACCTTCTCCCGGATGATGACACACATCTTTCGACCATACTTGGGGAAGTTTGTGGTAGTCTATTTCGATGACATCTAAATCTATAGCACCTCCACTGCCGAGCACATCTCCCACTTGAGAGTGACTCTGTCCACCTTGAGGAAGGGAACTTTATTCCTTAATCTTAAGAAGTGCATATTCTCTGTTCCAGAGGTAGAGTTTTTAGGTTATATAGTCGGGTCTGAGGGTATTCAAGTTGATCCTGGAAAGGTTCAAGTGATTAAGGACTGGCCCGAACCGACTAGCCTACGAGAAGTGCGTAGTTTCCATGGTTTGGCTACTTTCTATCGATGCTTCATACGAGACTTTTGTAGCATTGTGGCACCTATTAGTGACTTCATGAAGAAGGGTGAGTTCACTTGGACGAAGTCCTCCACCTTTGCCTTCCAACATATTAAGAAGCTCGTGAGCGAGGCACCGGTGTTACGCCTACCTGACTTCACCAAGGTCTTTGAGCTTACCTGCGATGCATCGGGGGTGGGAATTGGAGGTGTTTTAAGTCAAGAAGGTCACCCGGTCAGTTATTTCAGCGAGAAACTAGCGGGCGCTAAATTGAATTATTCGAACTACGATAGAGAGTTTTATGTTGTTATTCGATGTTTGCACCATTGGAGGCAATATCTACTCTCCAAGGAGTTTGTGATCATCTCCGATCATGACGCTTTGCGTTTCATAAAAGGTCAGCATAAAATCAGCCTGTGTCACGCTAAGTGGGTAGCTTTCTTGCAAGGGTACACGTTTACTCTTAAGCACCTTAAGGGGTCTGACAACCGAGTTGCCTATGCACTTAGCCGCCTTACCCTTCTGCTGTCTACCAAGCAAGTCAATGTTACAGGATTCGAACGAGTTAAGGAAGAATATGCCACTTGCCCGGATTTCCACGAGGTGTATTTATCCGCCCAGGATAGCTCTCCAACGACCGTATCCGCTTTTGTTCTTAAGGACGGTTATCTTTTTAGGCACAGAAAGTTGTGTATTCTGCGATCCTCCTTACGGCACCACATTATCTGGGAATTACATAGCGGAGGTCTGAGTGGACACTTTGGGAGGGATAAGACCATTAAACTCGTGGAGGTGAAATTTTACTGGCCTAAAGTTAAGGCGATGGTTGGACGGATAGTGAGTAGTTGTCGTACATGTCAAGTATCTAAGGGCACTAAAACCAATGTTGGGTTATACACCCCTCTACCTATTCCTTCCGTACCATGGGAATACATGAGCATGGATTTCATATTAGGCCTCCCCATCACTCTTCGTTGACACGACTCTATTTTTGTAGTTGTGGATAGATTTTCAAAAATGACATACTTTCTCCCTTGTAGTAGGACCAACGACGCATCTCATGTAGCTAAATTATATTTTAACGGGGTCGTTAGTCATCGCAGAGTGCCGAAGACAATTGTCTCGGATAGGGACGTGAAATTCACTAGCTATTTTTGGAAAACTTTATGGATTTTAATGGGAACCAAATTATTATTTTCTGTTGCATATCATCCACAAACCGACGGGCAGACGGAAGTGGTCAATCAAAGTTTGGGGAATCTTCTAAGGTGTCTTGTGAGTGATCACAAGGGCACATGGGATCTACTTCTCCCCCATGCACAATTGGCTTACAATAACTCTAAGAATAGGTCCACGGGTATGTCCCCAAACGAGATTGTTCATGGGTATAAGGCTCCTGTGCCTCTTGACTTGGTTCCATTACCTCTATCCTATAAGGCAAGTCAATTTGCACAATCTTTCGCCCAACACATTCATGACTTGCACGCACATATCCGAGAAACCTTGACCTCCCAATACGAATCCTATCAAGCATACGCTAATTGACATAGGAGAGTGTCACACTTTAAATTCGGCGATCAAGTCTTAGTTCGCTTAGTTCCCGATCGACTGCCAACTGGCAGCGTTAGAAAGTTAGCTCCAAAGCACATCGGCCCCTTCCGGATTATAAAGAAACTCGGTGATAATGCTTGTCTTAGATTTGCCGGCTGATTGGGGTGTTTCACCCATTTTTAATGTCTCGAATTTGACAGTGTTTGTTTCGCCTCCACAAGAGTTGACTTCTTTGTCTTCTCCTTCCACTCAAAATTCTTTGGATTTGGGGAGTGGTAGTACGAATGCTCTCTCTCCTCTGGTATCCACAGGTTTAGCATCGGATGGTAAGTTGCCTTCTTTTATTCCCACTGCTGATATGTTTCCAAGGTTTCCCAAAACCTTTCTTATACCAGACAGGATACTTGATGCTGAGCTGCTCACTACTACCGATGGTACTACCCGCTGCTTTCTCATCCGTTGGCGTGAACGCCCTCCTTCTGACGACTCATGGGTTCTCGAGACAGAGCTACAATAATTGGATGACGCTCTTCTCTGTTGCTATCTCCTGGACCATGCATCGGTGATACGTGACTTTGAGTGGGGGAGGATTGATGCCACGGCCTCTCCACCACCACTTGAAGATGATCCGGACGACGAGATGCTACAACGAAAAGATTTCAGGCGACATGACGACTCTTTGGCCGCTAACGGAAGGCAACGTTACAATCTCCGTCTGTGGCACGCGAAGCCCACTTAAAGGCTTATTTGAAGAACATTTCATATTTCCTTAAAATGCTTTAGTTTATTTAAAGCTTGTAATTTTTAATTTTCTGAATTTTATTTTTGGTGTGCAACTAGCCATCCGGATTGATGAGGTTTCATCTCAATCTTGGATGGTTGGATCTATTTTGTAACTCCTATATATAAGAGGCTTATTAAGAGAATGAGATGATGAAGATTGAACCCTAAAGTAGCCCTGAAAGGAGCAGTTCGGCCAAGGTTTGTGACTAGCCCCCCCCCCCCCCTTGCCCCTCTCTTCTCCATCTTCCCCCCCCCCCCCCACCCGTGGAGCTTCCAGCGTGGTCTCTTGGTGCGACGCCAAGGAAGAAGGATGGCAACCCCACTCGGTGCGACGCTGGTGGATCCATTCGGTGCGACACCGGTGGGAATCATGGAGAGAGTGATTCTCCCACAAGTTATCAAGTGTGTTTCCACCAACAGGTTGGGCAAACTCTTCCCCTCTCTTGTGCTTCTTCTCTAGATTTGTGGAAGGTGAACCATCGTGTTCTCCGCGTCTTTAAAACTTTAATCGCTTTCAAATCTTTGAGTAGAAATCGTTATTGTTCTTGTTTCTTATTTCCGGACCGGGTAGGTCCATTTTGCTTGAGCGAATTTTGGCCTATAGCCTTGATCTTTCTCTCAAAAAGATTGGCAACCTTTGTGTTAATTTTGGGGAACGAGTCGACTCATTTTTCACCGCTGTTTCTGAGTCGACCATTCTTCGATTGTGTTTATGCTTATGCGCGAAATGATTACATAGTAAGGGCAATAGATGCTTGTGTAGGTGTGGCGGAACAAGAGTGTGTAGAAGGGCGAACTAGAGCCTTACCTCATGTAGATCTTCATGGCGGCATATGCTACGTCAAGTCTGGAAGAGTACATGTGATATCTTGATGAATTGGACTTAAGTGAATTTTTATCACCGAGTTTCCGCCATCACGCCATGTACAGTACACGTGGACGGTAGACCTTGGTTCAAAATCAAGCCGTTAGTGAGGAATCGACTATAAATAGTCTTGGATTATTTCAGAAAACTTAGAATCGCAATTCGAATTGCAAATCTAATTTCATATTGCCAAAAATGATCGGAAATACAAATCGATTTCACGAAGGACTTTATCGCCGACTTCTCTCCTGATCTGCGATTCATCTTGGAAAGAAAGGACTCGATCGATCTTAAGATTTCAGATTTACATTCATTCAAAGATCAATCGTTTCTCAGATCTGATTCGTACAATAAATTCAAATCCTTATTATTCTTCAAGAATTTAGTCAGAACTTTCAAGCAACGAATGTATAACCCCATGCCCGGCGAGTGGGCCCATCAGGGGAGGAACCAGCCAAGTAGTGGTCAGCCTTTGAATCGGGCGAGTCGAATGGGAGGGTAGTCCCCGACTCGAGTAGACCGAGCGGCTAAGGGCGTTGGGGTCGAGTGGAACATTTGGACTTGCACTCGCCCTAAGCCCATGCCAGGGGGTGGGCGAGTGGGGTAATCACACCTGCATTCGCCCCAGGCCTTGGGCTAGCGGCGAGTCCCAATCCCATCGAGCACTCGCCGCCCCAGGCAAGTGGTATTTTCATGGACCACTCGCCCAGAGTGCCTTTTACCAAAATGCCTCTGTTGGCTTGTCAATAGCCCCTCAGAACAACTGAGTTTCTTTGTTGGCAGACCTTTTTGCGCTGCGCATAGAGGATCTGAACAGTGGAGTTAAGCTGTTTGCAGACCAAACTTGGAATTCTATAAATAGACCCAATGGGAACCTTTAGAGGGGATCGAGTTCTTTTTGCTTCTTCCTCCTCAGGTTGTTTTGGTTGGTTGCGAGATCCCTCCATGGTGCCCGACTCAGCTTTTGGCCTAGGAGGAAAAGCGCTCTTGAGACCTTCTAGGTGTGTGGTGGGACCTCCACACTGCAGCCCAGAGTCGGTTTTCTAGTTCTGCGTGTCTGGTCAGGAGTTCAAGTCTGGGAGAAGTAAGTGCAAGCTACCCCCTTGGGTCCGAACTCTCGTTGAGACTAAGTTTTGGCTTCAACATTTTTGGTGCGGTAAGCGTGGACCGTAGCCTACACAGGAAAATCTTGAGCTAAGCTTCATGGCTGGAGGCGAGGGAGAAGGAGGTGGTTCGGGCAACTCGCCACCTCAGGAGAGTGGTGTCACGGTTGGGATGCTGGAAGAGTTCAAGAGGGTGGTCCTACAAACCATTCACTTAGCATTCGCCGCAAGGAGCGAGTGGGATACGCCTTCTATCCCAGTTATCGCGACCCCATCGCTAGGCGAGAATACTCCTGGTCAGCGACCCGGGAAGGAGGTCCCAGTCGAAAGCGGCGAGAGGGATCTAATCGGGCGGGAACTGTTCCAAGGCTAGGCGAGTGCTGACAGGGACAGCGAGCCTAGGGCGCGAGATGGTTCTGCTCACCTGGCGGGAGGGGGAAGCCCTTTCAGTGAGTTGGTCTCCTCGTCCCCAATTCCAGATAGGTTCAGAAAGCCGGAGATGTCCTACTACATGGGCAGAAATGATCTGGTACAACATGTCCAATGGTTCGAAGATGTCGTCTCCAACAGGCAGATGTCGGACGCCTTAAAATGCCGACTTTTCGCCATCACCTTGAAGGAGAAGGCAAGGGACTCGTTTCACCAGCTTCCTGCAAGCTCCATCTACTGCTTTGAGAACTTGCGACGTGGGTTCCTCTTGAGGTTCTCGACGTCAAAAAAGAGGAAGAAGGGAGCAGAATGCCTGTTCGCGATCAAGCAAAAACTGGAGGGGATGTTGGGGAGCTACGTCAATCGATTCCAAGAAGAGATCCTTCTGGTCCAGGAGATTTCAGGGTATACCCTAATGCTCCCCTTCACCCTGAGCTTAAGGCAGTGGTTCTTTAGCATGGAGATGAAAAGGTTGTCACCCCTTTCCTTCGAAGAGTTGATGGAGAGGGCGGCAAAGGAGATAGAGGGTGAGATGGCAAACCCAGCATTCGCCAAGAAGCTGACCAAGTTAACAGAGGATGAGGTGAAAGAGCAGGGAGCAGGAAGACAATAAGAAGCGAGGAGGAGGGAAGATGTAAGACCCCCCTCCCAGAACACAAACATGGCACAAGAGGGGTCTTATGCCCAGAACAGCCGCCTTGCGGTAACACTAGCACTCGGGCTAGCCCGTACCACAAGACGCCTATCCTACCGGCTACAACCAATATCAACACATCAATGCCAACCAAACCATAATAATATAAAGAAGTCAATCCACACTAAGCATAAGTCCATAAGTACAGCAAAAGAGAAGCTAAACAAGCTTCTACATAATCAGAGTACGTAAATAGAATTGCCCCGAAGGGCTACAATAAAATCTCTCTCACTCACATCTGTAACCGACGGTAACAACAGTACCATCCCCTCAGGCCCTGTCGTCCTGGCCTGGCTGTCCAGCTGCATGACTTGCTGCTCCACCTGCGGGGTTTCCTCCTAAAAAGGAAGACGTAGAAACTATTAGTCATAAAGACTAAGTGGCTTCACATCCGCTCCCCCGGCGACTCCTCGGCACCGGGCAGAGAAAGGAACAGGTACAATATATATAACAGTAGTACAAGTAGGTGAAGTAAGTATACATGTCATAGTAGCAATAGAAGTAGTGTATTAATGAGCAACCTATTATTCTATAATTCTACCATCTACAGCAACAAGAGAGTATAATGTTATAACAGTAAGTAACTCAACTTAAATGGATGCACATACAAGCATATAAGTTGAGGGTCGTTCAGCAGTAAGTAACTCATCGTATAGGAGTGCCCATACAAACTTATACGATGAGGGTCTTGTGTATGTAATGAAGTGCAATGCTATGTATGCAATGCAATGACACACCCATGATCAAGCACATGCAATCGCTATGTTGACACGGACTTATAGTTCCCACTATTCGAGCAGGTAGCTAACCTCTCAGGCGTAAACCGTCGTGGCCAAACGGTGACAGTAGAGCGGGCATCTCCACTACTAGGCTGGTCTCCACACTACCTGGCCTAGGCCTCCGTACGCCTCAATGCTAAGAACACAACAGCGGAGCTCACATGCGTACTACGGCTCAGCGGGTTCTTTTGGGTAAATGTGCACCAAGATACTAGCCCCGAACTGGCCTATAGTATGACACGGAAGGAGCCTCGGAAGTGAGCACGAGGACCAAGCCCAACCGTTCACTTGGCATGGAAGGAGCCTCGGGACGTGAACACCGAGGACCAAGCCCAACCGCCCAAGGTCTAACTGTCAACTCCCATCGGTGTGACGATTGGCGAGCCCGTAGACCTGCCACACTATCCTTAACCCGGGATTATGACACCGCGTGTCGACTCACACCACATGCAATTCCACAATATCGTGGCATGGAAGGAGCCTCGGGACGTGAACACCGAGTTCCAAGACCAACCATCCATCAAATACGGAAGGAGCCTCGGGGCGTGAACACCGAGGACCAAGCCCAACCGTCTAACTTTACTCATCTCAACCTCATTCCAACTAGTGACGGTCAACACCGCACTTGTTAACTTCCACAATATTACCCGTAGGGAGACGACACTCTAAGCATTGGATTACTAATTCCCTTCTATCCATTCAACATACATCATGGCCATAGTTAAATCATTTATATGCCCTTCCAAATGAATTCAACATGATATAGATAATGGGCACCAATATACATCTACCAATTTATATCAGGCTCTTTCCTTAAATTAAGCTTGTCCACAACCCGTTATACGAATTCAGATTTATAACATCAACCTATCATATCACTATGATGATTATGTCAAAAGAGTTCACCCAAACCTCGAGTTGGATCGCAACATTAAATTCCACCAAATCGAATTCCACATTACACAGCCCAGAATTTAGGTGCAGCCTTAATCCGGGCAGCAACTTCGACCAAGGATTCCTGTAGTTACAGATAATCGGCGAGTGCGTGTAACCACTCGTTGGAAAGATAATTTCAAGGGCTACAACTTTCGTGTTTAGTCAAAAGCCCAGATCTGATCGCATCACAACAGAAATTCACTCGAAGCCTGCTGCGTACATGATACAGATTTCCTGGGTGGAATTTCCCCCAATCGCAGCAGATTCGAACTGACTTTCCCGTGGCTACAGGTATCACCTGGAAACGTGCAACCACTCGTTGGAAATATAATTTTGAGGGCTACGACTTTCTTGTTGAGTCGAAAACCCAGATATGACCAGAACCCCTCCGAAACTGGCCACGAAGATCACTGCGTGTAGAAATCAGATTTCTGCACGCATCTTAAGGTGAGATGAACGGCATCCGTTCATCTTCCTCCTTGCACCGATCTCCCAAAAACTCCTCCAGAAATTCGTCCACCCTTATTCACCCTCATAAAGCCGTACTTCTCCATGAATCACTCTCTCATCTCCACTTTGAAGGATGAAGATGTTGAAGAAGACTAAAGCCTGGAAAAATACCTAGGCATGGCTTTCCCTAAGAAATCTTCTCCTCACCATCAAGACTCTATGGAGTCGATATCTCTCCTAGAATATAACTACAGATCTAGCACCAAGGGAGAGGGGAGGAAGCTCACCACATTTCCAGCGGTACCATCATTCCCGGCCATGGATCTAGTCATCCTCCTCCGCGGCATCCTTTCCTCCTTGACGGCGATGGCGTTTCTCCTCTTCCAAAGTTTGGCTGGCTCCAGCAAGCCTCTCCTCCTCCAGAGCTCCGACTCCGACGATCCGCTTCTCTCCCGATGGTTTTGCGCGGGTAGCGGCTCGGCAATGATCGAAGTGACGGCTAGGGTTTAGTTTTCTTCTTATTTATATTAGCTCATTAGGGTTATGTCACTTTGCCATGTGTCAACCTCTGATTGGACCGCCCAAATTAGGTCTTATTTGAAATGACCGGTCCAAGGGATCATCTAGCACGAATCCCGAAATCCAGTTCAGTCCGCCTGTACAAGCCGGCGAATCTGCCTGGGCGGAAAAACGCATAAGTCAAATTCGGCGGGAATCAGCTTCCATTCTCGACGATCGGCGAGTATAGCCGGGTATTCTCGACGAATTCGTCGGGTATCAACAATGATTCCCGACGAGTTTCCCTTAACCATTATATCGGAAATCCTGGCATTGAGTGTGTTGAGTATCATTCAACGATACTCGACGATCGGTCATCATTCTCGACGATCGGTGAGTATAGCCGGGTATTCTCGACGAATTCGTTGGGTATCAACAATGATTCCCGACGAATGTCCCTTAACCCTTTTATCGGAATTCTGGCATTGAGTGCGTTGAGTATCAGTCAACGATACTCGATGATCGGCCATCATTCTCTACGAATTCGTCGGGCATCAACAATGATTCCCGACGAATTTCCCTTAACCAGTTTATCGGAAATCCTATCGTTGAGTGTGTTGAGTATCAGTCAACGATACTCGACGATCGGTCATCATTCTCGACGATCGGTGGGTATATCCGGGCATTCTCGACGAATTCATCGGGTATCACTCAACCCATCACTCCGTTCAATACACTTGACACCTTTTGCCAATGTGCCACGAGCCCGAGTCAAGTCTCTTGACTCAGAACTCGTGCGAGGGGGCCTAGCGCGAATTAGGACGTTATAAATCCTATAAACAAAATAAAAGATTTCATCCCCGAAATCAGGCTGAGGCTATGGAGAGTAAAACATACAAAAATAACATATTCTTTTAAATAAAACTACCTGAAGAAAACAACTCCGGGTAGCATCCTTGCATCAAATCCATCGGCTCGCATGTGAATTCCTCCTTCCCATGATTAGACCATAGCACTTTTACCAAGAGAACCCTTTTGCGGTGCAAGGCTCTTATCTCATTACCAACGATCTGCACCGTCTCCAGTCGCACAGATCTGTCAGATGCCACAGTACCATCAGTTGTGGGGATGTATTGTTCGGGCCGCAACAGCGCCTTCCGAAGCGATGATACATGGAACACATCGTGGAGATTCTCTAGCTCGGGCAGTAGCTCCAGCCGATTGGCCAAAGGGCCAATCCTTTCCAATATGATATAGAGCCCAACATACCGTGGGCTGAGCTTCTTCACTCCCCGCACCCGTGACACTCCATGCATCGGCCGGATTTTCAGGAACACTTTATCACCCACTTGAAACTCCACCATACGGTGCCTTGCGTTATAATACTTCGCCTGCTGACTTTGAGCCTCTAACATACGATCCCGTATCAACCTAAACACCGCATCCGTGTCATCTATATATTCAACACCCAAAGTCTTCGGGTCTTCATCTTGCACCCAAGACAAGGGGGTTCTACACCTCCTTCCATATAGGGCTTCATGGGGCGCCATGCCAATGCTAGATTGATGGCTGTTGTTGTAGGAGAATTCCACTAAGGGCAAGAGTCTTTCCCACGGCTCTCCCCTATCTATCACACACAACCTCAACAGATCCTCCAATGTTTGGATGGTCCGCTCAGACTGCCCGTCCGTCTGAGGATGAAATGCGGCGCTGAAGGTAAGGCGCGAGCCCAAATACGCATGCACCGCCTTCCACTCCTTGGAGGTAAAGCGACCATCACGGTCCGAAACTATCGTCTTAGGTACGCCGTGATACCGTACAAACTGCTCCACGAAAAGGCGTACTAAGACATCCACATGAGCCTCCTTCTTCATAGGAATGAACCGGGCAACTTTCGTCAGGCGATCAACAATCACCCATACTGAATCATTTCCTGAGCGGGAGCGAGGTAGCCCATGTACGAAGTCCATGGAAATATCCTCGAACTTCCACTCGGGGATTGGCAATGACTGCAATAGGCCACCGGGACTCCTGCACTCCACCTTCACTCTTTGGCAGGCTTCACAATGCGTGACAAAGTATCGGACATCCTTCTTCATTCCTGGCCAACACATCGTCTTCCGTAAGCCGGCGTACATCTTTGAAATTCCCGGGTGCACTGAATATTGAGAGCAATGTGCCTCTCTAAAGATATCCTCCCAGATTTTACCGCCTTTGGGAATGTAGAGCAGGCCGCGAAAGTAAACGAGGTCGTCCTTTAGTGTGTGTCGAAGTATGAGACCGGGCGGTCTGGCGGTTTGAGCCTGGCGGGTTGTAGACCGGGCGGTCTGGCGGTTTGTGTCTGGCGGGTTGATATCCAGACTATTGTTGTGTGGTGTCTAGCAGTCTGACGGTTCATCTCCGGCGGCTTGGAAACCGGGCGGTCTAGCAGTCTCCTACCGCATCTCTCTCTTACTTCTGGTATTGCCGAGCGGTTAGAACATTGTCTAACCGCGCAGCCTGTTCCGGTCTGTTGTTCTAGCCTCCCGGATCTGATGTATAGCTTTAGTCCCACAATGTTAGTTTGTATTCTATCCTCTCTCCTCCATTCTATAAAAGGGAGGCCATACCTTTGTAAATCATACCTTTTTTGGATAATAAAATTTCAATTAATCAAAGTTCCGGCTTGTTTTCTAGTCGTTTGTTCGCCACTTTAGTCTTTTGTTCGCTACTTCTCACATGGTATCAGAGGACTCGATCTTCTCCTCCTGATTCTGTGCGCCCTGTCCGCGCGGCTTGCCTCTTTTTCTCTCGCGACCTGTTCTCGCGGTTTCTCTTCTGCTTGCTCGCGCCCTGTCCGCGCGACCGTCTTTTCCTGCCTTTCAGTCACAGCGACCTGTTTCTTTTGCTCGCCACGACCTGCTGCCCTTTTTTGCCTTGTTCGTTCATCCCTTCTGTTCGCGCGGTCTATCTTCTAGCCACTGGACTTCTTTCCCTGCTTGGATCTGCGGCTTGGTCGTGGCTTCTCTGGCCGCTGGTGTCTGTCATCGTGACCGCCGCAGCTCTTCTTCTTCCTATCCGCGCGGCTTGTATTCTAACCGCGCGGCTTCTCACAGATTTCTCCTATAGCCCTTTCTGAAACCTCCACTACCACCACTCCCATCACCACTCTGACGCCGCTTCCTACTCCCTCTGGCAACCTTGGCACGGTTTCTAAACTTGTTGGCTCCAACTATCCGGATTGGAGCGTTTCTTTCACCTTTCTTCTTCGCTCTCAGCGCAAACGTCATCACCTCACCGATGACCCTCCTCCTCTAGACTCTGCTGAATTTGATGACTGGGATGCCAGTGACGCGCTTGTCCGAACGTGGTTGGCTAACAGCCTCTCCGATGAATGTCTTCCTGTCATATGCCATGATGAGACGGTCAAGACCGCTTGGCTTCACCTTGCTGCTCTCTACTCGAAGGGGGCCCAAACATCCCGCATTTATACTCTCTACGCGGATCTCTTCGCTCGCCCTTCCATGTCTCCTGCTGCGGCTTATCAGCAAGTTCAGGCTCTTGGCGCTGAAATCCTCCAGAATCGCCCTTTCTCCGCGGACTTGGCCGAGCAGCACAAACACTTCCAGGAACTCCTGGTTGTTTGTTATCTTCTACGGCTCCCTGAGTCTTTTAATATGATCCGCCAGCAGATCTTGGTCGAAGCCGAGTCTCCCACCTTGGATGCCACCACGGCTCGCATCGCCGTTGTTACTTCACTGCTCCACCGTCCTCTATTGTCCTCCCCTCCTCCACAGGACTCCTATGCTCACCAAGTTCAGCGGGGTGGCAATAGTGGTCGCAGCCACTCTGGCACGCGTGGTCCGTCAAGATTCTTCTGCTCTCACTGTGGTCGTACCGGCCACTCTGTTGACCGCTGCTGGCAGAAACATCCTCATCTTCGTCCCTCCGGTGATACTTCTTCCTCAACCTCCGCCTCCTCTCGGCCATCTGCTTCTGTGGCCACGACCTCAGGTAGTGCACACGTCATTACCCAAGGTAAATGGCTGATTGACTCTGGTGCTACAAATCACATGACCGAAAACCCTCACTGCTTCTCTCTCCTAGAGACGCATGATCGGTTACCCCCGGTTCTTGTTGCGGATGGTTCGCCTTCCCTGGTTCATGGAACAGGCATGGTTCAAGTCACCCCGTCGCTTTGCTTAGCGGACACTCTCTATGTCCCGAAGTTCCCTTGCAATTTGCTCTCAGTTACCACTTTATGCAAGCAACTTCAGTGTTCTGTCTTATTTACTTCTACTTCTTGTTGTTTTCAGGACCCGAGGACCCAACGGACGATTGCTACTGGGACTGAGAGTGGCAGTCTCTACTTGCTCGACAATGTTTCCGCTCTGTCCGCCTTCTCTTCCTCGTCTACTGATCTGCTTCAATGGCATCTTCGCCTTGGACATCCTCCTCCTTGGATTCTTCGTCAGCTTCTTCCTCACTTACCTCAGACCAGTCCTCTGCTCAACTGTGATGCGTGTCAGCTTGGCAAACATCACCGCTCCTCCTTCCCGCCGAAGCAAGGTCGTGTTTCCTCCCGCCCTTTTGATCTCATTCATTCCGATGTCTGGGGTCCTGCTCCTACTCTCACCGTTGGTCGGGGTAGTTCTTATTTCGTAACTTTTATTGATGATTTCTCTAGATGTACCTGGGTGTATCTTTTAAAAGATCGCTCTGAACTCTTATCTGTCTGGCAATCTTTTTATAATATGATTAAAACTCAGTTTGATATTTCTATTAAAGTACTGCGCTCTGATAATGCTAAAGAATACCTCAGTCATGAGTTTTCGTCTTTTTGTATGCAACATGGTCTTATTCATCAGACCAGCTGTGTTTACACCTCCTAGCAAAATGGGGTGGCGGAGCATAAAAACCGACATCTCCTCGATATCGCTCGCACTCTAATGACGCAGATGCAGGTACCTCGCTCCTACTGGGGCTATGCTGTTCTTCTTGCCTGTTATCTCATCAATTGCATTCCCTCTTCGGTTCTTCACGGCAAGACCCCCTTCTTCATTCTCTACCCGGGCAAGAAACCCTTTCCTCTTCCTCTCCATATCTTTGGGTGTACGGCTTTTGTGCATGCTTCGTCTGCTACCCGTGACAAGCTTTCCCCCCGTTCCACAAAATGTGTCTTTTTTGGATACTCGACCACTCAAAAAGGCTATTGTTGCTTTGACCCCGTTCTGCGCAAACAGTTTGTTTCCGCGGACGTCACCTTCTTCGAAAATGCATCCTACTTTTCTTCTCCATCCCCGCTTCCTCCTGCTGTCTCTAACTCTCCACCATCTCTGTGTGATCCCTCCACGCATATCGACGTCTCCCCTCCAATATCATCTCCTCCTCCGTCTCCTCCTCTCCCTATTATCTCCCCTCCTTCTTCTCCGCAGCCGTCTCCCTCTAGTCCCGGGTCAGCTTTCTCCGCCATGGACGCTCCGGTCCCTGAGGTACAAGACGACCTGTATCTTCCCATTGCCCTTCGCAAAGGGGTGTGGGCGTGTACCCAACACCCGCTTGCGGCTATTGTTTCTTATGATCGGCTTACTCCCTCTCGCAGGTGCTTTGCTTTGGCTATCTCGGCTACTACCACTCCCCGCACTTACCAGGAGGCTCTTGTTATTCCTCATTGGAAATCTGCCATGGATGAGGAAATCACCACTCTTACTGAAAGGGGTACCTGGACCCTTGTTCCTCCACCGGTAGGTACTGATGTGGTTGGCTGCCGCTGGGTGTTCGTTGTGAAGTTTCGCCCAGACGGCACTGTGGATCGTTACAAAGCCCGACTGGTGGCCAAAGGCTTTACTCAGACTTATGGAGTTGACTATTTTGATACTTTCTCCTCGGTTGCTCGCCTCAGCACTATCCGGGTTCTTCTTTCTGTGGCCGTCAACAGGGAGTGGGCTATTTCCCAGCTTGATGTCAAGAATGCTTTTCTGTATGGGGATCTTCAGGAGGATGTCTATATGGAGCAACCTCCTGGGTATGTTGCTCAGGGGGAGACATGAGTATGCCAGTTGAAGAAGGCCATCTACGGCCTAAAACAGAGCCCTCGGGCATGGTTCGACAAGTTTAGTGGCATTGTGGCTGCCATTGGCTTTACAAGGAGCTCAGCCGATCACTCATTGTTTATTCGCAAAACCGTATCGGGCCTTGTGGTTTTGGCGGTGTATGTGGATGATATTCTTCTTACCGGCGATGACCAGGCTGCGGTGGACTTTACAAAGAAACACCTTCGTCAACACCTAGTCACGAAGGATATGGGCTCCCCGAAATATTTTTTGGGGATAGAAATCTCTCGGAAGCCCGACTCGTTGGTTCTCTCCCAACGAAAGTATGCTCTTGATCTTCTACAAGAGGCAGGATTGACCAGTGCCAAACCGGCCCGGTATCCCATGGCCACTAGAGAGGACAAAACATGGACAGATGACTCACCTCTTATATCCGATGCCACAAGGTATAGACGTCTGGTGGGCAAACTCATTTATCTCACGGTGACCAGACCCGACATCGCCTATGCTGTAGGCAAGGTCAGTCAATTCATGCAAGCTCCCAGGGAATGTCATCTTCAGTCTGCCTTGAAGATACTAGAGTATGTCAAAGCAGCATCAGGAAAAGGGCTACTCTTTCAGAAGCATGGTCATCTGAGAGTTAAAGCCTACTCAGACTCAAGCTATGCGGATGATAAAGGTGACCGTAAATCTACATCGGGTTTTTGTACATTTGTTGGAGGTAATCTTGTGAGCTGGAAGAGCAAGAAGCAGTCTGTTGTCTCAAGGTCCAGTGTAGAAGCCGAATACCGGAGTATGGCGTCAACCACGTGTGAGTTAAAATGGTTGCGGGCTCTCATGCTTGACCTAGGAGAGGTCTACGACTATCCTCTGCATATGTTCTGTGACAACAAGGCCGTTATATACATATCCAAAAATCCGGTCTTCCATGAGAGAACGGAACATATAGAGGTCGACTGCCATTTCATCCGAGAAGAGGTCTTGAAGAGACAGATTTGCACTCCGTTCGTCACCTCCGACAAAGAGTTGGCAGATATCTTCACCAAGCCATTTCTACTTCCTTCTTCCATATCTGTGACAACTTGGGCATGATTGATATCTATGCTCCAGCTTGAGGGGGAGTGTCGAAGTATGAGACCGGGCGGTCTGGCGGTTTGAGCCTGGCGGGTTGTAGACCGGGCGGTCTGGCGGTTTGTGTCCGGCGGGTTGATATCCAGACTGTTGCTGTGTGGTGTCTAGCGGTCTGACTGTTCATCTCCGGCGGCTTGGAAACCGGGCGGTCTAGCGGTCTCCTACCGCATCTCTCTCTTGCTTCTGGTATTGCCGAGCGGTTAGAACATTGTCTAACTGTGCGGCCTGTTCCGGTCTGTTGTTCTAGCCGCCCGGATCTGATGTATAGCTTTAGTCCCACATTGTTAGTTTGTATTCTATCCTCTCTCCTCCATTCTATAAAAGGGAGGCCATACCTTTGTAAATCATACCTTTTTTGGATAATAAAATTTCAATTATTCAAAGTTCCGGCTTGTTTTCTAGTCGTTTGTTCGCCACTTTAGTCTTTTGTTCGCTACTTCTCATAGTGTGTACTCGTATGTAGCCTCGTCTTCGATCAACTTGAGTGTCGGGGCCAGAGCTGCATCCAATCCTTGCTCCACTCAGATCCGGTCCCGGATATCACAAACTATGCTCATGCTGGACAAGTACTCCGTATATTCTGTCGAAGGAGCCTTAAATACCAATGTAATATCCATCTCCTCAATCATTCGTGCCAACTCCATGCTCATTAACCGAGACTCTGGGCTCGAGCCGGGTACTTTCCTGCTCAACGCATCGGCTACAGAGTTTGCTTTTCCAGGGTGGTAGTTAAAGGTGAACTCATAATCGCATAGAAACTCTAACCACCACCGTTGTATTAGGTTCAACTCCTTCTGGGTATAAACGTACTTCAAGTTTTTATGGTCCGAGAAGATTTCGCAGTGGACGTCGTATAGATAATGCCTCCATACCTTCAAGGCGAACACCACTGCTCCTAGCTCCAAATCATGCACCGGGTAATTAATTTCATGCTTCTTCAATTGTCTTGAAGCATAAGCAATCACGTGCCCGTGCTGCATCAACACCGCTCCTAACCCCTGATAAGACGTGTCCGTGTAAACTTGAAGTCCTTCCTTCCCAGACGGCAGGACAAGGATGGGGGTGGAGGTGAGTCTATCTTTCAATTCCTGGAATGTCGCTTCACATTGGGGTGTCCACTCAAATGGCACACCTTTCTTTGTCAAAGAAGTAAGCAGGAGGGCAATCTTGGAGAATCCTTTTACGAACTTGCTGTAGTATCCGGCAAGTCCAAGAAAACTCCTCACATTGGCCGCCGACTTCAAGGGTGACCACTCCTTCACGGCACGCACCTTGGCCGGATCCACAGCTAGTCTAGCCCAACTGATTACATGACCCAAGAAAGCCACTTCCCTAAGCCAGAATTCACACTTGCTAAACTTGGCGAACAGGCCGTGCTCTTTTAGCTTCTCCAGAACTAAAGCCAGATGCTCGGCATGCTCTTCCTCCGTCTTAGAGTAGACTAAGATGTCGTCAATAAACACAATGACGAAGACATCTAGATATGCCTCAAACACTTTATTCATCAAGCTCATGAAAGCTGATGGGGCATTTGTGAGCCCAAACAGCATCACCGTAAACTCATATAAGCCGTACCTTGAGCTGAAAGCCGTTTTCTGGATATCATCCTTTTGTATTCTCAATTGATAATACCCCGAGCGCAAATCCATCTTGGAGAACCAATGCGCTCCCACCAGTTGATCGAACAACTCATCGATCCGAGGTAACGGATAGGTGTTCCGTACCGTCAGTTGGTTGAGCTCCCGATAGTCTATACATAAACGTAGGGTTCCATCTTTCTTCTTAACGAATAGAATAGGGGCTCCCCAAGGTGATGAACTGGGGCGAACAAACCCTGATTCTACCAACTCCTGCAGTTGAACTCTAAACTCTGCGAGTTCTTTTGGGGCCATTCGATAAGGGGTCCTGGAGACAGGCTTAGCTCCTGATACAAGCTTAATCTGAAAATCCACTTCTCTATGCGGGGGTAACCCTGGCAATTTCTCAGGAAATACCTCAGGGAAATCCCGTGCTACCCGCACATCCTTCACATCTACCCTCACCTCCTTCAGTTCGAAACATATCATGTAGACTTCATCCCCTCTCATATGAGCTTTCAAGGTCTGGATTGAGGATAACAATAATCGTGGTACAAATTTTATACCTTGGAAGATTACATCAGTATCTCCATGTCTCAAATAGATTTGCTTCTCCGCACAGTCGATCCTTGCATGGTGCCAATCCACCCACGTCATGCCCAGAATGAGGTCGAATTCTGGTATTCTCAAAATTGTGGCGGGGGTATCAAAGGTCTTTCCCCCAATGGTTATCTCCAACACACACTTCGCGGTTGCCTTCATCTCAGATCCGTCTGGGAGGCGTACTCTTCGAGCAATACTAGTGAAATATTGCACTCCGTGTATATCCTTGATGAAGTCTTCAGACACGAAAGAATGTGAGGCACCGGTGTCAAATAACGTATAAGCCGGTTTCCCGCCGACCATCACGGTGCCTAAGTGTCATTAATAATACTCAAGCTAGACGTCTAGTATATCTTAAGCCACTAGAGGATATTAATGAAAGCAAAATGGCTAATTCAAATCGTACCTACAATCATCTCCTGAGGATTCCGCTCTTGAGTCATATCCAAGGCATACATCTGATCCCGAGCGGGTCCGGGGTTTCTTCCTCGTGGTCCACGTCCTTGACCACGCACATACCCTCGCTCCCGAGGGGCTGCTGGAGGGAAAGCAAAAGGCGAATCTCCAAACAGTTGCGGACAGTAGCGTCGAATGTGGCCCGGTTGGTTGCATTCATAGCACACCCGTTCCTGCCTTCCACCGTATTGCTAAAATTGTTGAGGTGGAGGTAATGCTGGCGGTTGCGGAACCGGGCGCTCCTCTCTAAAATTCTGGGGGAAATGCCCGCCACCTCTCTGATATCCTCTTCCTCTTCTATTGTCAAATCTCATTTTGTTGTTGGGGCCAGCTTCCATCACGCCCTCCGCTGGCCTCTTACCACTTCCCAAGTGGTCCGCCTCCAATCTCTTCGCCATATCGATAATCTCCGCCAGACTAGAGTCCGCTATAAACAAAAGGGCTTGTCTTAGGGGATCTTGCAAGCCTTTGTAGAATCGGTTGGCGTACCCTCTATCATCCCACTCATAGGAGTCAGCGAATCTAGCCAAATGTTGAAACTCCCGTTGGTACTCTGTCACCGACTTGGACCCTTGCTTTAGTTGCAAAAATCTCTCTTCAAGATCATCCCGAGCGGCCGAGGGGATGAAATGCTCTAAGAAGGCTTCATAGAATTCGCTCCAACTAATGTCCGTATACACTCTTCCATGAAAAGTGGAGCCCATGAGGGACTTCCACCACCTTTTGGCATGCAGCTCTAAGAGTGTCACCACAAGGGTCACCGCCATGTTGTTTGGGCATCTTATTCCTGCCAATAATTCTTGTACAGTGTCGAGCCACTCTTCCGTACGCACCGCCAACTCTGTCCCAATATACGCGGGAGGGGAGAGAGCTCGGAAAATGCTTGACCAACTAGATCCCGGACCCTGTTGTTGTACAGGTGCCTGCTGAGATTGGGACCTAAAGGCGTCCAAAATAGCTTTGAGTGTCTGCCCCAGCTCTGATTGTTGGAATTGTGTAGGTACGGACGGGGCGGGGGTGCCCCTCACTGTCTCAGCATGTGCTGGGATCTACACATAGGGTACAAACCTAAGGTTAGGTTGGCTAATCTAAGGACAAAGATGGAAAACTTAGTGTGAATTACATATGGGCACACCACTGCTTCCGCTAAGTCAGTTTGTCCCCAAACTGACTAATCAAACGGGGGTGGCACCATTGTTAAGTGACTTTCTCCTTGGAGGATCATAGCAAGCTGATACCATTTGTAAGACCCCCTCCCAGAACACAAACACGGCACGAGAGGGGTCTTATGCCCAGAACAGTCGCCTTGCGGTAACACTAGCACTCGGGCTAGCCCGTACCACAAGACGTCTATCCTGCCGGCTACAACCAATATCAACACATGAATGCCAATCACACCATAATAATATAAAGAAGTCAATCCACACTAAGCATAAGTCCATAAGTACAGCAAAAGAGAAGCTAAACAAGCTTCTACATAATCAGAGTACGTAAATAGAATTGCCCCGAAGGGCTACAATAAAATCTCTCTCACTCACATCTGTAATCGACGGTAGCGACGGTACCGTCCCCTCAGGCCCTATCGTCCTGGCCTGGCTGTCCAGCTGCATGACCTGCTGCTCCACCTGTGGGGTTTCCTCTTAAAAAGGAAGACGTAGCAACCGTTAGTCATAAAGACTAAGTGGCTTCACATCCGCTCCCCCGGCGACTCCTCGGCACCGGACAGAGAAATGAATAGGTACAATATATATAACAGTAGTACAAGCAGGTGAAGTAAGTATACATGTCATAGTAGCAATAGAAGTAGTGTATAAATGAGCAACCTATTATTCTACAATTCTACCATCTACAGCAGCAAGAGAGTATAATGTTATAACAGTAAGTAACTCAACTTATATGGATGCCCATACAAGCATATAAGTTGAGGGTCGTTCAGCAGTAAGTAACTCATTGTATAGGAGTGCTCATACAAACTTATACGATGAGGGTCTTGTGTATGTAATGAAGTGCAATGATATGTATGCAATGCAATGACATACCCATGATCAAGCACATGCAATCGCTATGTCGACACAGACTTATAGTTCCCACTATTCGAGTAGGTAGCTAACCTCTCAGGCGTCAACCGTCGTGGCCAAACGGTGAAAGTAGAGCGGGCATCCCCACTACTAGGCTGGTCTTCACACTACCTGGCCTAGGCCTCCATACGCCTCAACGCTAAGAACACAACAGCGGAGCTCACATGCGTACTACGGCTCAGCGGGTTCTCTTGGGTAAATGTGCACCAAGATCCTAGCCCCGAACTGGCCTATAGTATGACACGGAAGGAGCCTCGGAAGTGAGCACGAGGACCAAGCCCAACCGTTCACTTGGCATGGAAGGAGCCTCGAGACGTGAACACCGAGGACCAAGCCCAACCGCCCAAGGTCTAATTGTCAACTCTCATCGGTGTGACGATTGGCGAGCCCGTAGACCTGCCACACTATCCTTAACCCGGGATTACGACACCGTGTGTCGACTCATACCACATGCAATTCCACAATATCATGGCATGGAAGGAGCCTCGGGACGTGAACACCGAGGACCAAGCCCAACCATCCATCAAATACGGAAGGAGCCTCGGGGCGTGAACACCGAGGACCAAGCCCAACCGTCCAACTTTACTCATCTCAACCTCATTCCAACTAGTGACGGTCAACACCGCACTTGTTTACTTCCACAATGCTACCCGTAGGGAGACGACACTCTAAGCATTGGATTACTAATTCTCTTCTATCCATTCAACATACATCATGGTCATAGTTAAATCATTTATATGCCCTTCCAAATGAATTCAACATGATATAGATAATGGGCACCAATATACATCTACCAATTTATATCAGGCTCTTTCCTTAAATTAAGCTTGTCCACAACCCGTTATACGAATTCAGATTTATAACATCAACTTATCATATCACTATGATGATTATGTCAAAAGAGTTCACCCAAACCTCGAGTTGGATCGCAACATTAAATTCCACCAAATCGAATTCCACATTACACAACCTAGAATTTAGGTGCATCCTTAATCCGGGCAGCAACTTCGACCAAGGATTCCCGTGGCTACAAAAATCAGGTCAGTGCGTGTAACCACTCGTTGGAAAGATAATTTTAAGTGCTACAACTTTCGTGTTTTGTCAAAAGCCCAGATCTGATCGCATCACACCAGAAATTCACTCGAAGCCTGCTGCGTACAGGATACAGATTTCCTGGGTGGAATTTCCCCCAATCGCAGCAGATTCGAACTGACTTTCCCGTGGCTACAGGTATCGCCTGGAAACGTGCAACCACTCGTTGGAAAGATAATTTTGAGGGATATGACTTTCATGTTGAGTCGAAAACCCAGATATGACGAGAACCCCTCCGAAACTGGCCACGAAGATCGCTGCGTGCAGAAATCAGATTTCTGCACGCATCTTAAGGTGAGATGAATGGCATCCGTTCATCTTCCTCCTTGCACCGATCTCCCAAAAACTCCTCCAGAAATTCGTCCACCCTTATTCACCCTCACAAAGCCGTACTTCTCCACGAATCACTCTCTCATCTTCACTTTGAAGGATGAAGAAGTTGAAGAAGACTAAAGTGGAAAACAACCTAGGCATGGCTTTCCCTAAGAAATCTTCTCCTCACCATCAAGACTCTATGGAGTCGATATCTCTCCTAGAATATAACTACAGATCTAGCACCAAGGGAGAGGGAAGGAAGCTCACCTCATTTCCAGCGGTACCATCATTCTCGGCCATGGATCTAGTCATCCTCCTCCGCGGCATCCTTTCCTCCTTGACGGCGATGGCGTTTCTCCTCTTCCAAAGTTTGGCTGGCTCCAGCAAGCCTCTCCTCCTCCAGAGCTCCGAATCCGACGATCCGCTTCTCTCCCGATGGTTTTGCGCGGGTAGCGGCTCGGCAATGATCGAAGTGACGGCTAGGGTTTAGTTTTCTTCTTATATATATTAGCTCATTAGGGTTATGTCACTTTGCCATGTGTCAACCTCTGATTGGACCGCCCAAATTAGGTCTTATTTGAAATGATCGGTCAAAGGGATCATCCAGCACGAATCCCGAAGTCCGGTTCAGTCCACCTGTACAAGCCGGCGAATCTGCCTGGGCGGAAAAACGCACAAGTCAAATTCGGAGGGAATCAGCTTCCATTCTCGACGATCGGCGAGTATAGCCGGGTATTCTCGACAAATTCGTCGGGTATCAACAATGATTCCCAACGAATTTCCCTTAACCATTTTATCGGAAATCCTGGCGTTGAGTGTGTTGAGTATCAGTCAACGATACTCGATGATCGGTCATCATTCTTGACGATCGGTGAGTATAGCCGGGTATTCTCGACGAATTCGTCGGGTATCAATAATGATTCCCGATGAATGTCCCTTAACCCTTTTTATCAAAAATTCTGGCTTTGAGTGCGTTGAGTATCAGTCAACGATACTCGACGATCGGCCATCATTCTCGACGAATTCGTCGGGTATATGATTCCCGACGAATTTCTCTTAACCAGTTTATCGGAAATCCTGGCGTTGAGTGCGTTGAGTATCAGTCAACGATACTCGACGATCAGTCATCATTCTCGACGATCGGTGGGTATATCCGGGCATTCTCGACAAATTCATCGGATATCACTCAACCCATCACTCCGTTCAACACACTTGACACCTTTTGCCAGTGCGCCCCGAGCCCGAGTCAAGTCTCTTGACTCAGAATTCGTGCGAGGGGGCCTAGCGCGAATTGGGACGTTATAGAAGAGTCCTGAGGTCAGGGGAACTAGGGGCAGCCGCAGGGTTGGGGATATCGGAATCCAAACAACCGGTTGTCCTGGAGACCCCTGGAGAGACCGACCTATGGGCAGGGGAGAGGATATCAATGTGGAGAGAACTACTATGGAGGTCAAGGGTGGTTCAACCCCCTAAGATGGAGGCAGGATCAAAGGTTGCCCCTCCCGCCATAGCGACAAGCGATGGCGATTGCCCAGGGGAGGGGAATGAGAAACATGAATGGAAGAGGAATGAGAGAAGGGGGTAGGGTGGCGTTGCCCTTTTATGACTTCCATCAGGAGGAAGGTCACGCGATGTTCGCCTGCCCAGAGTTTCTAGAGATTAGGGGAGCCAGAGGTCAAGTTCAGCAACAGCCGCCAGTGCGAATAGAGGAAGTTCTGCTAGGAGGAGAGGAGGATAGGTGCAAGGACAGGGCTAACGTAAGAGCCTGCAAGGGATTTGGGGTGATTCATGGGGAGTGGGAATCGAAGCCACCCACAAGGGAAGCTTCCATACCATGTTCAGGAGGAGCGCCGCCTCGACCTCCTAAACCCCACCCCCGGAGGATAAGATTACCTTCTCATCGAAGGACATGCCCGGCTACGAGGATCCATTTTGTGACGTCATGGAAATCTAGGCGGCGATTGAAAACTACACGGTCTCCCGGATTTTGGTCGATAACGTGTGCTTAGTGAATTTGATATTTAAAGGGGCCTTCGAGGCAATGAAGGTGAAGGCTAGGAGGGTGTTGCCCTCAGATAGTCCATTATTTGGATTTTCGGGGGAGAGGAAGGAAGTTGAAGGTGGAGTTAGGCTTCATGTAATGTTGGGGGGATGTTGAGGAATTGCCAATTGATCATCGTTGACGCTCTGAGCAGCTACAACGCCATCTTTGGGTGTCCTCTCATCAGCGCTTTTGTTGCGTCCCATCAACGTTCCATCAATGTCTCAAGTTAAATAACAGGGGGGCAAGTCCAAATCAGAGGAGACCCCAAGGTGACATGACAATATTGCGTGACTGTCATCAACACAATATCTTGGATGGCAGAGGCTGAAGAGATGGGAAGAGAGTTGGCAGCACAAGAAGAGTCAAGAGGTGAGATAGAGGGGATCGAGGAGGAAGTTGCTAGGAAGTCGGTGGTGCCGGAGGGAGTGGTGGAGAAGGTGCATGGAGGGGGAAGAGGAAGGAGAGGTTTGTTCCTAGGCAGGTAGGGGAGTGGAGTTGCGGGAGAGACTTGCCGAGGCGATGGAGGTTAAAGAAGCGGAGGTATAAGAGGTACTTGCATAGGGGAGATATTGGGAAGCGAGTGGGAGCAGTCCAGGCTGGATCCAGTGGAGGAGGTGGTGGAGATGAAGGTCTTCACTAAGGCAGGAAAGATAAAGAAGGTGCGGGTCAGCGACGGGCTGAGTCCCGGGGATCAGGAGAAGATATGGGAGTACATCCAGAGGAGCATCTACATCTTCGCGTGGAGTGCAACGGACATGTCAGGCATCGATACAGATGTGGCATGTCACTGCTTGAACCTTGACCCAAAGACATGCCCCATTCGCCAGAAGAGGAAGACCATCACCGCAAAGCTGGAGGAGCCCATCAGGGAGGAGGTGGAGAAGGTCCTCAAGGCAGGTTTTGTATCAGATATCCAAGCTGGTTCTCCAATGTGGTAATATTTATGAAAGGGGATGGGCGATGAAGGATGTATGTAGACTTCTCTCTTTTGAATAAATCATGCCCCAAGGATTGTTATCCTCTGCCACGAATCAACGCACTGGTTGAATCAACCGGCGATTTTTCTGTGATGAGTTTTCTAGATGCTTTTTCAAGTTACCATCAAATTAGGATGCACCCACCCGATGTCAAGGACGTCTCTTTCATCATGAGAGAATGGTGTTTCAGCTATAAGATGATGTCATTCGGGTTGAAAAATGCAGGAGCTACATATCAGTGAATGATGGACTGGGTCTTCAAAGAGCAAAGGGGAAGGAACCTGGAGGTATATGCGGATGATCTCATGGTAAAGAGCAAAGATGTGGGCTCCCACTTGCTTGACTTGGAGGAAATGTTCGCCGCCTTGCGAAAGTTTAAGATGCGGCTGAACCCCTTGAAGTGTGTCTTTGGGGAGAGCAGGGGGAATTCCTGGGTCATCTCCTCACCCCAGCAGGGGTGGAGCCCAACCCTGACAAGGTGAAGGCCATAATGGAGTTAGAATCATCACGAAGCACCAAGGAAGTTCAAAGCTTGACAGGGAAGCTCGTCGGGTTGAGTAGGTTTCTCTCCCGGGTATGGGAGAAGTGCTCACCCTTTTTCAAAGTGATGCGGGGGAATCAAAAGTTTGAATGGTCAAAAGAATGCGAGGAGGCATTCCAAGCCTTAAAAAGTCATCTTACCCAGACCCCACTCCTCCAAGGACTTAAGGAGGGGGGACCTGGCTTTGTACCTTAGAGTGGGGGATGAGGCCATAAGTTCTGTTCTAGTCCGGGAGGAGGGTAAAAAGCAGCTGCCCATTTATTATGTCATTAGGGTCCTAAAGAATACAAAGCTCTGCTATCCGATCCTAGAAAAGTTGGCTTTCTCCTTAGTTGTCTTAGCCAGAAAGCTCAGACCAAACTTCCAAGCGCATTCGATAAGGGTGATAACTACCGCCCTCTTCACAGAGTCTTAGAAGGGGTGGAGCACTTAGGAAGATTGACTAAGTGGTCCATAGAGCTAAGCAATTTTGACATCTCATTTATACCTCGACTCTCAATTAAGGCACGGGGGTAGCCAACTTATTGGCCGACTATGCCGTCGAAGTGGAGGGTGAAATGCCCTTGCAGCAGGTTGCCTGAAAGGTGTTGGTCGACGGAGCCTCAGGGAAGCATTCTTCGGGAGGAGGAGTAGTGTTGGTAAGCCCTCAGGGGACCTTGATAGAGCAGGTCGTGACTCTACATTTCCCAGTCACTAACAACCAGGCAAAGTATGAGGTCGTGATAGTCGGGCTGCGTCTGGCCAACGAGCTGGGTATTCAAGATGTATATGTGTTCATAGATTCATTGGTGGTGGCCTCACAAATCAAGGTTGAATACGAAGCAAGGGAGTCCACCCTCATGAGGTACCTAACCAAGGTGAAGGGGCTCATTGGAGGTTTCCGAGCATTTTCCATTCAACAACAAAGAAGAACTATTTTTATATCTGAGAAAATAAGTTCTCTTTTCAAACAAGATTTTTCTTATTGCTTTGTAGGAAGTTTGTTCTTCCGAGTTTTTTTTGTAGATCCTTGTTGAAGGATCGAGTGTATGGGAAGTTGTTCTTCGAGTTTGTAGGAGTGGGAGACTCCGAGTTGTAAGATTATTATTAATTTGAGTTTTAATGAAGTAGCCGAATCTAGCCTGAAGTGCTAGATAGGTGAGGTAGGACAGTGGATGTACCCAGTTTGGGAAACCACTATAAATCTGTGTCTATGTTGTGCTTATTCTCTTGTAATGTGCGCTTTATTTTTACTCAATTTTTATTCCGCTAAAAGCCGCAGGATTCACCTATTCACCCCCCTCTAGGTGATTTAGGTTGACAACTAGATACTTCCACATCCCTTCTTCTCCTTCTCCTGGCTCCTCTTTTCAATTCTAAGAACTCTAGGCAAGTCGCAGTGGTGTGACCTTCCGCCTAATGAAAGTCACAGTATTGAGCCACCCTTCTTTCTCCTTCCCTTCTCGGATGTTGAGGCCTCCCTCCACGGCCCCGACCTCGACCAATAGTTATGCCTCCTGACGGGGTGCTTGATTCGACCTCCATGATCCTTGCTTCCTCTCAAGCAAATTGTGGTGGGCCCAGTGCTTGGGAGAGAACCTTCTACCAGGCCTGCCCAGATTACTTCCTCATGTCAGCCTCTATGCCGACCCAGTGAGTGGCCCTTGAAACCTCCTCTCTCGGTCTCGATGATCCTGGTTCTCACATGATCTTCCTTCCTCTCGCCTTCTTGGCTCTTCTCTTATCTTGGATTCCACCTTATCTCCTTCCGCTGTATCCTTCTCCTCTTCTCCTGTTAGCTTGACCAACATGGCCATGAATCCTCGGACCGACGTTGTGCCCTCTATGTAACAATATTTGGTGTAATATTTATTCAGAAGAGAGAAATCAATACACCTTGACAATGACACATCTACTTTGTGACACACCCCGACAATGGTCCTGAATGGCCTTCTGGAATAAGTCACTAACACGAAGGAGATAAAATGCTGACTTGTACTGAAACTGCATTTTTTCTTCCACTACCTTTAAATATTTCTTGGTTGTCAAGAACTCAATGTTGGGATCGATCCAAAACAATTTATGTTTGATCTCCATCAACTCTCCTTCTTCAATTGATGACCTAAAAAGTTATGTAAGGGTCCCTCTGATCTTTGGTCCATATTTTGTTGTATGGCTACCATTCCATTTTCATTTCTTGGCAAAATTGTAGATGCCAAAGGATCATAACATCCTCATCAACTCCTTCACCTTCCTCAAGTATTATTACATGGTTGGCTCTCGATCCTCGTACTCCCCACGAATTAGGGAGGCAATTACCAATGAGTTTGTATATGTCTAGATGTCTTACAACTCTAACTCCTTTGCAATCTGCAATACGACAAACAAGAATTCATACTCCACTTGGTTGTTGGTGACCTCAAAGTGCCACTTCACTACTTTCTCAACTATGTTCCTGTTTGGGCTCATAAAAACACTTCGACTCCCAAGTTCTTCTCTAAAGCCCCACCAATGAACATATCCCAACCCAGGAGGGCATCATGTATTTGCCAGTTGCCTCTAGAGCCATCATGAAATTGTCTAGAAAGAAAGCCACTGCTTTTGTTTTAACAATTATCATGAGGAAGTAGACCACATTGAACTCTCCAGTTTTACTGATCATTTAGCTAGCCTTCTCGAGTGATCCTCCCTTTCCAAAATATTGTGTAGAAGATGATCTGTCGCCACCTTAATGATGTGAGCTTGGAAATACGGCCTGCCTCCTTGCCAACACAACTAACATGTATGCCAACTTCTTGAGGATGAAACATCTCTTCTCGGTGGTCTTTAGAACCCTACTCATGTAATATATGGGCATCTGTTTGGATCCTTCTTCACAGATGGAACGGAGCTCACTGATTCCATTCCAATTCCCAATTATAGGAAAAGGTCTTCTCCATCTCATAGACATTGTAGTAGGGGGCTTCAATTAGCTGTTGCTTTAGGTTGAGGAAAGCTTCCTCGCATTGCAGGCTCCATTTGGACTATTGACTAGCTTGGAGGGAGTTGAAAAATGGAGAACACTTTCCCCTGGCTTGGAGATGAAACGGCTGAGCCCATCACTCCTCCCAGTCAATTGTTGAACCTCTTTAACATCTCTTGGTGTTGCGATTTTCAGTATCACCTTGACCTTATCAGGGTTCGACTCAACACTTTTTGGTGTAGGGAGATGTCCTAGAAACTTCCCCTTTTGGTCTCAAAGACACATTTGGTTATGTTAAGCCTCATATTGTACATCTGCAGGGGCGAGAAGGTCTTTGCGAGATCACTTAGGTGATGCTTTATGCACTTGTGTTTCACTAACAAATAACCAACATACACCTCTATGTTTCTACCCTTTAATTCTTGAAGACCAACTCCATCATCTCCGTTAAGTTGATATGTTGCTTTTGAACTTTTTAATCCGAATGACATCATCTTGTTGCAATAACAAACATCTTTGGTGACAAAAGAAGTGTTTGGAATATCCGAGAGTTGCATCCAAATCTGATGGCACCCTAAAAAATATCAGAAAAACTCATGATGGAAAAAGTGACTACTAAATCAACATATGCATCAATATGAGGCAATGCTTAACAATCTTTATTTAGAAGAAAAAAATGTTACACATTCATTACTTTGCCCTAACCTTTTTTTTAACCATTCCAACATTCGACACAATCTGAAAACTAAATCTTCGAAATGAACCCGACCTTCAACATCTTTTGTACTTCTCCCCGGATGAACTCCACCAGGATCGTCACAATGACTCTCTTCTTTTGGTGGATGGGGAAAATGTCAGGGTCCAGGTTCAGGTGGCAACTGGAAAACATCAGCCCATTTGGGGAGCGTTTTGTGTGGTGGAGTTTGTGGGAAAGTACCTCCACACTTTTATAGTTGTTTGAGAGAAGATTTAGGTTTTATTAGAGATGACTACATAGATGAAAAATTATATTACTTGAGATGATAGTAAGATAGTGCGCTTTTCAGCTTGTGCCATTTTTTTCTTTTTAGGAATGAAGTGCCTTACAAAAGCTTTTTTCTTGGGTCCCGATCCTAGCCCGTATCTGAGGCCAATGAGAATACGCTATTTAGTAGACCCTGCACAGCACTATTTAGTAGACATTGCGCAAAAGTGTTATGCGCATACCATACTATTCTAGTGGGACCCACAATATAGAGTATTTCATCTGGAATCCGAAGACAAGAATTTCTCCTTATGAAATTTTTTTCGATATTGGTATGTATACGTACCTATTTTCGGAGGTGCGCGAGCAGATCCGGCAGTAGGATCGCAAACTTCAACGACACAGATCATTCCCCGCAAAATATGCATGTATTTCTCGAATACGATCGTATCAAAAAGTGACCGTAATACGGTTCAAACAAATCTACGTCGTTAATCTTGGGAAGTATACGATCAAATCTGCTCGCGAACTACTGTAAAGTACCGATGCTTATCAAATTATTTTTGGTACAACATATAAAAAAAACTTTCCCAAATTTCTCTATTTCTTTTCTCGTTCGCGGATAGCTAATCGCGATAAGGCTTTTCTTCAACCCGACGGGGCCCTCGATTCCTCTTTAGTTTCTCCTCTTGGCAAACTCTGTTTTTCGACAGATTCATACGAACCTTTTTCACATCACAAACTCTATCTCGCTCTTCTCCTGAGCTCGTGAACCCGACCGTATTCCAGAAGCCCAGCCATACCCAGATCTTCCTCTTGACGCTGCTCAAATCTCTTCACCCTAGTTTTTTCCTCTACATAGAAGGTCGTCCAACCGTAGATCTGCTCGTCGGAGCTCTCCAAACCGCAGATCTGGTAGTCTGGGTGGCAGGAACTGCAAGCTGGAGACTTTTCTACATGCCCAGTAATTTCCTTACAGGTGCGTTCGTTTGCTCGGAATTGGGGGGAGGAATTGAAATTGGGTATCCCAATTCCAATTCCGCTGTTCGTTTTGTCAAATTTAAGGCCGGAATTGGAATTACTTGAAAACCCATGGGTTTTCAAAAAATAAAAAAAAACCTGCCCTCAAAACCCAGCCCCCCCCCCCCCCCCCCCGTCGTTTTTTGTCTAGTTTTCGGATAGAAGCTTGCCGACTTCACTTCGCAGCCGCATCCTTCCTCCGATCATCTCTCTTTCTTCGGCAAACTCACCATCTCCGACAAAGCTCTCTTCTAGGCACCGTTTCCTGCGACCATCTTCCTCATTTCCGGCGTATTATCGTTTCCTGTGCAGTTTCCTTACTCCGGCCGACTTCCTCAAGCTCAAGAAACGTCTCCTGTGCAGTTTCCTTACTCCGGCCAACCTCCTGTGCAGTTTACTTACTCTGGCCGACTTCCTCAAGCTCAAGAAACGTCTCCTGTGCAACTTCTTTGTTTCCTATTTTTTTCTAAGATGCTGTTTTTTTTGGGGGGGGGGGGGGGGGGGGGTTAAGGTCCTGATTTTTTGTGGGGGTTTAAACACATAGAGCAAGTTTTTTTTCATCAAAACAATTCATTTTGATTTTTTGTTTAGGACTTTACTTGTGTGTGTAAATGTATGTAAATGTGTATGTAAATGTATGTGCATGTGTATGTATTGTTGTAAATGTATGTGTTTGCAATATTTGAGTGTTATATTTCAGTCAATTCCTGTCTCCGAATTCCATCCTGCAAACGAACAGAAATAATGAAAATTTCAATTCCTGTGACTGAAAACCTTCCTGCAAACGAACACAGGAATTGGTTTTCTGCCAAAACCAATTCCTCTGCGCTGTAGGTTTTCGGCCAAAACCAATTCCTGCATCTCAATTCCTATGAAACGAACGCACCCTACAGGTACCATGCCATTCTTAGCTCCTATTTTCTGAAGATGTGTTTCACATCTAGTTTTGAAGCCAGAGCTGCATTTTCATTTTGGGTTATGATGATTTTTAAGTTTAATTTTAATAGCATACAAACATTGATGTTGTTTTTGATCTATATGGGTTTGGGCATTAGTCGTTTGAATGATTTTAGGGCCCGTTCGTTGCAACGTTTTTATTTTTGGTTTTCGTTTTGCTTCAAAATGAAAAATCAAGTGTTTTCGTTTTCGGGTAAAACGAATACTTCTGTTCGTTTGCAACATGGTTTTCAAGTCCGTTTTGAGGCAAAACGAAAACTCATGTTTGTTTGCACATAGTCTCCACATACCTCCATCCCTTCTTCAACATCCACAGTTGTCTCAAAAGACGAAGAAGACTCGATGGAAAGAACACCATCAGGACCAACCTTGTCAATAGCATCAGCAATCATATTTCCCACAACTTCATCATTACCAGATGAAATGGAAGTAGTAGCTGTAACGACATAGAATAGGTATAATTGGATCTTCTCGAGCTCCTCTACCAACGCCGCCACAGTCTTATCAATACCTTTTTTGACGGAAACAGGATTTGCGCCAGATGTAACACTAAGCAAACCAAGTTTGATAATCTCCCTTGCAAGCACACAAGCAGTAGTCGTCCCATCTGCGACAGTCCCGGGAGGAAGAAGATGATCGGGCCGCCTGTAGCACTTCCGTCCGGGGTCCAGCAATATCGCGGGGAGGGGGGTTTGCCGGGAGGAGATGAGCGCAAGGTGCTGGTCGGAGGAATTTCACGGCGCGGGAGGGTTTCTGCAACTTTTTCGTGGAAAGAAGGAGGCGGGCCTTTCCCAAAACGCATTAAAACGGAGGGGAATAGGTATGTTTTGAGAGAGGGGGTTTAATGAAGGAGTGAAAACGTGGTGTTTTGAGTCAAAACGAAAACGGGGCAAAACATAGCCAAACGAACAACATTTGGACTGCGAAAACTCAAAACGAAAACGTGCTATGAAAACGTTGCAAACGAACGGGCTTTTAGTCGTTTGAATGAATTTAGGGAATTATTGAACTCCAAACAGATAAACTGCTTTTAGGTCTTTACTGAAAACACAGTTACTCCAAACATGACAACTGTGTTCATGATCATTGTTTTCAATCATTATGTATTTTACCATAGTTTCCAACCACGGTGTTCACGACCACCACTACTACCCCAAATAGAGAAAAATTTTTGGTCTGCCGAGTGGTCCTAAAGGAAGGTCTGTTCGGCCAATAAAAAGCAACGAGCAGGTGGGGCCACTGTGCACAGTTTTACTGTGCATTGCGGGCCCCACAAAATTACAAGGTTCTCCTCCTTCTCATTGATGGGGACCTAAAGGAAGGTCCGATGCCCGGACCGAATTTTTACTCCCCAAATAGGGCCAAGCTTTGGATTTCATCCTGTCGTACTTGATTCTTGGAGAAATCAAGTTAACTCGGATCAATATTTATTCCTGAAGATTTAGAGGAGGTATTTGATAAGTTTTTTTTAATATTGAAGTTTAATGCTGCTATTGGATACCTTGCAAAAATTTTTGCACTCTAAGTTAAACTTTTGGGGCTCCAAAGATAGTAGATTTTTCTTTTCTAGTGTATCAAAACATTGTTTTCTTGAAAGGATCGTACCTAAACATTGTGATGCGGAGCAGAAACGAGGACGCGCTTTGGGCCCGTTCGGGGATAATTTGGAAACTTTCCATATATGGCATATCCGGAACGACGATCAGACTCCGCGATTGCGTCCGGAGCGTCGCAGCGAGTCAAAATCTTATATTACTTTATTTTTTTAGACTTTTATTTCATGTATTTTGAGGCATCCCCCCCCCCCCACCGACCAATCATAGCCGTCAAATGGGATGCCATAGTGCTTCTTTTATTATAAATAAGAGTGGTAGGGGGCTGAATTGATCATTGCAGAATTTGATGAAAAGAAATCTCGGATTCCAGCAATCAAGCCACGGTTCTGACTCTGTGGAACCCTAGGTGATGACTCCTAGGTGATCTTCTTCCTCCCCAAGGTACCCCCAAACACTAGCCTCCTTTTCCCCACTGTAAAACCTTCCTTTCACCGCCCACAGCATCCCCTACAGCCGGCTGAAATTTCACTACAGATCCATAAAAAAACCTTCAATTACTGTTCATAAATTAAATTCACTATTCATGGCTATAGTTTTTATTTTCCTTCCCTGAATCTGGCCACCCTATCCCTCACCTCCACCACCTGAGGAAGAACGTGCATTCCGCCCAGCCCTCCTCCTAATCCCCCACTTAATCTGAGCCCTCCTCTCCCTCTAAACCCCTCCTGCAACCATTTTCTCTTCAGATCCAAGTTTCCACGGTCCCTCAAGTACCCTTTCCTGCATCCGGCAAGCCACCGGCCCCGATTCCTCTAGCTCTATTCTTCGTGGATCCACTACCAAATAGCCTCTATTCTCTAGATCATGCTAGATCTGAGAATTTTAGCCCTCGTTTTGATGTTTTCCTCCACCCTTATTACCATTTTTGTCCGGATCCGCTCTTACGCAACGGATCTACCCCTCCCCGGCCCGGATCTACTTATACGTGGCCGGATCTACCATTTTATTGTCTGTTTTCACCATTTTCCATCGAGAACAGCCACTCCCACCATCGCCTTGCCACTGGTTCCACCTCCGATCGCCGATCTACACATCCAGACCTCAAATTCTTCAGTGCCTCGGTTCAGCCCTCTACTTTGTGAGCTTTTGTAGTATTATATTATTTGATTTGACATTTTCCATTTAGTGATTTGTTATATTATGTTGCGATTACTGTTTGTAGAAGTTTGTGTTTATACACTAATAATTTGTAGGAGGAGACATTCTCCACGCGCTTTTCTTTGGTCCTCCAAGCGGAGGAAGCCATTATAAAATTTGCTAAAATTAAATATTTTTTTTCTATTTAAATATCTGCGTGGTGCTAAAAATTTACATGGCTTTAATTTATTCGTCAAACATCGATCATTACATTGCATGTAGGTTCGAATTAGCGTGTCACCTTTGCACCACCACCTAGAGTCGTAGGTTTTGTGCACTCGTAGCCTACCCTTACATCACATTGTTTTCTCATCTCATTTACCACAGCCAAAGTTGTAAATATTTGATGTCAGCGACATGTCAGATTAGGTTCTTAACTATGAATCACCAGTACATGTACAAGTATCGAGTACGATACGTATTCGGTACTGTAGTACATGGAGATCAAAAAAATAAGGATACGGGTACTTTTGGGGCATGATGTTAATAAAATTGATTTACACACACAAATATATATATATATATATAAGCCTTTATCCCACTATAGTGGGGTCAGCTATATGGATCCTTTGTCATCATTGTGTTCTATCTTTTGTCATAATCTCACTAATTCCTAAATACATCATGTCTTTCCTTATAGTTTCATTCCAAGCCTTTATTGGTCTGCCCCTCCCTCGTTTAACATACCTAGTGTCTAGACTCTCACAACGCCTAACAAGTGCCTCTAATGGTCTCCTTTGTACATGTCCAAACCATCTTAGTCGAGCTTCACAACTTCTCTGCAATTGGTGCTACTCCTGTCTTATCCCTGATACATTCATTCTTAATTTTATCCAGTCTCATGTGTCCACACATCCACCTAAGCATTCTCATCTCCCTTTTTTGCTCATGTACACATTTCACTGCCCAACATTCATAACCATAGAGCATCGCTGGCCTAATTGCAGTACGGTAAAGCTTGCCCTTAAGTTTTAATGGTTCTTTAAAATCACATAAGATCCCTGACTTGCCTCTCCACTTCAACCAACCCGCTTGGATTCTATATCACATCTTTATCAATACCTCCGTCCTTTTGAACTATCGATCCAACATATTTAAAACACTCACTATGAGAAATATCTTGATCACTCAACTTAATAACGAAGTCATCCGTCCTTCTTGTACTGTTAAATTTAAGCTCCATATACTATCTTTGCCCCGCTCAACCTAAAACCCTTCTTTTCTAAAATGTCTCGCCAAGATTCAAGTTTTGCGTTTACACCCACGTGCGTCTCATCAACCAAAACGATATCATCCGCAAACAGTGATAAGGGCTTAAAGCTGAATCTTGATGTAAGCCAACAGTGATAGGAAATTCTTGTGTTAATCCCCCAGATGTCCTCACCCCTATCACTGAATTTGTATACGTATCTTTGATTATGTCAATATATGATACATTTACACTTCTCTTTTCTAAGACTCTCCATAAGATCTCTCTTGGAACTCTATCATAAGCCTTCTCAAGATCAAGAAACAACATATGCAAATCTTGTTTTCTTTCTCAGTAGTTGTCAATGTGTCTCCTTAAGAGATGTATAGCTTCCATGATCGACCTTCCTGGCATGAATCAAAATTGATTCTCTGAGATGTTAGTTTCCGTCTTACTCTTCCTTCTCTCCCTCTCTCTCTTTATATATATATATATATGAAAGTCACTCTAGTGTCAACTACCTTAACCTATGGGGGGATAGGTGATTTGCAGTCATTTTGCGGAATTAAAAATTTACCTGCACAATAAAACAAAACAAGCATAGCACAGAAACACACAGGCAGTTATTGTGGTTCCCCGATTTGGGTACGTCCACTTTCCCCCTTCGACCTATCTCCCAACAAGGGACGACTCGGTCACTTCACTAACCGGATTGAAATCCAATCCTCACACTATGGAAGAAACCCTTCCACCCGAAGGAGTCATTACTCCTCCACCACGGGTTGCACCCAACCCTTACAATGAGGAACCAAAGTTCCTTTACAACAAAAGTAAAAATAGAATGTACAAAATACAAACTACGTTTGGAGCGCTCGGTGTCCCTCTTCGTTCGATGAAGCGTTCTTGAAGGAGACGAAGAGTCCATGACCTAAGCACCCTCTTGGAGAGGATATTCCCGAGATCGGCGGCGGCAAAGGATTGCGGCTGTGATGCTTTGTAGATCCAAACTTCGTAACAAAGCTAGCAAGGTCTACCAACGATCTTACTTGGATCGATCGTCTCAAACGATTTGGAAGGGGAAAGTATTCCCGTTCAACAAACCAAGAGACAAAGGATCTCAAGATAGAAATGTGAGACGCGTTGCTTGGCTGAGTTTCTGTCGCCGGGAGATCAAGAAAAATCCAAGACTAGCCGCGGTGACAACCTTTTGAGCGGCGACGGTGGCGGAAGGAAATCCGCGATCTGCTAGGTCACGTCCACGACGGCCGACTTTTTTGTTTTCTTCACCCCATGTGAGTTCAAAATAGGAGAGTATATATACTGTAGAATACCCCCTTATGACCGTTGTGGGCCCCACAAGAAGAAGCCCTAAGCCTGGTCCAAACAGCGCCTAAACACTTGGTCCGGTCCAGCGAGCCAACGGAATTCGCCTAAGGCAAATTCGGCGGGAATCATTGGTGATTCTCGACGATTCGGCGAGAATCACTTATGATTCCCGTCGAATTCTACTTAGAAGAATTCCTGCTGAAAAGCTTGCCATCCGGAGAGAATCGGCGAGAATCACAACTATTCTCGACGAATCGGCGAGAATGCAAAGTCATTCTCGACGATTCGGCGAGAATCAGTTGACGATTCTCGTCGATTCTGCCTTAGAAGAAATCTTGAAGGCGTTGAGTCAGCCGGATGCAGTCGGCGAGAATCAGCGAGTGATTCTCGACGATTCGGCGAGAATCACTTAGTGATTCTCGTCGACTTTAACTTAGACGATTCTTTGTCTTTCTGCCCATGAGTTGGTCTTTGACCCATCCTTGCTCCTCTTCTGCTCTTAATCTATCTCAGCCTTGTACTTGAAAGTAAGTACACTCCAATAGAGAGAGTACACGTAAGCCAACACACTGATCTGCTCAACGAGAGATTACGTTGCGCAGACCCGTGTATATTGACCTACTGCACCCTGACATTGGTGTGTATTTAGCATGGAATAACTGCAAGCACAACTTGAAGACAGAGCACCAAACACATTGTGAATTCATCTTAGCTTGACAGGAGGCTTCCTCAAATCCAGGTAATTGTGGATACAATACCCAACAATCTCCCCCTATTTGAAGAAGCCAAAATCCTACTAGGTAAGATGAATTACACCAACCAGAGTAATATACAAGGCAAATTAAGAAAGACAAGACACAGAGAAATAAAGGCAAACAGAACAATATTTGAGTCAATCATGAAATCATATATATATATATATATATATATATATATATATATCCACAAGAATTGTTCATACAACAACATGAAGATAAAAACATGCATTGAGGAAATGACAAGCCATAATCCTAAGCCTATTTCTCCTTAGCTAAATCATCCTTTAGTTGTTGAGCCAAGAATTTCTTGCTTTGTCTCTCAAAATACTCCTTGGGCTTTGGATAATATCTGGGGGGAGGAGCTTTATTTTTCACGGTGTTGGACCTGAAAAAGATATTCTGTTTAGCTTCATATTCTTTATGCAGCTCCCACTCACACTGAGTGTATACATCATTCCGATTTATTTCCCCCCCTCTGTTGTAGCATAAAAGTATCCAAAATAATGCTCCTTGAAACAGGACTCCATCTTTCATTTCTCACTTCATCATCCTTCAATCTTACTTTCTTTTCGGTTGGAGTTTCTTTGGACGTCCCTTCTTGGAGTTTCCTTTTTCCTCTTGCTATGGCTTCCTGGTCAAACATGGCCCTGAGAGTAGCTTTTTCAGCAGCCCTGGCAGCCTTCTTGGCATCAGCTTCGCTAAGTGGAACCTCCTCAACACTTGCAATCTCATCAGCAGCAGTGGTAACCTCATCTGGAGAAGGAACCGGAATTGGAATTTGAATACCTGATGCTTGCTGAACGAGCCAGTGACAGCTATCAAAAACATACTTATTTGACTGTTCGAAGTTGTCGATGATAATCTGTTGTAGCCCTGCCATCCTAGCTTTATATTCTTCCTCCCCCTTTTTAGCTTCGAGGGCAATTGAGTTTGCATAAGTGTGCAGCGACCCATCGATGTGCTGCACAGTCTTTGTAAACTCAGTCAGCAGGGTTTTTTGATTTGTATTTAGAATCACCATGTTGGCATCGAATTTCTGGATGTTATCGGCCACAACATGAGCATTCTTATTTACTACTGCCAGATCGGTTGTATTTTTCTGAAGCCCTTGCATGAGAAGTGTGACAGCAGTGCCGGCCTCTGTGTACTTAGCATTAAACTTTTGTTCCATCAAATCCATCTTGTGATTGATTTCCACAATATTTTTCAGCATTAGCTCGTCAAATTTCTTAATTCTTTTTAATACCTTGTTGTGTGATTTCTCAAAAGAATCTTTGAGTTCATCCACTATCCCTTGAATGATGTTCACGGTGTGATTTGCTAGATTTGGTCGTAGTGGATAACCCTGAGGCATGCCTTGGTCTTGCTCTTCAGCAGATTCACTGGACGAGCTTGACACTTGCACCGTTTCCAATGGGGGGATAGTGGCAGCCTCTGTAGATTTCTCAGGAATGCCTATCAGCCCCTGCTGAGAGGACTCCCCTCCATTGTTGCACCAGATTTCTCAGGAGCTACCATTGGAGCTCGTTCCTCAGATGGAACTTCAACATCACCCTGTGGTTCCACCATCTCCACCCTCTCCCTCAAGGTTGTTTCATCTTCAACCACATCGGCCACTTCGTCAGCACCCTCATCTTCCACATCATCGTTGTCAATTGCATCACTGTCCAAGGCTTCCTCATCTTCCTCTTCATCCCCCAGATCAGTGGCCAGGGTATCAACTGCATCTTTGGCTATCTGAGAGATATCAGAAACAACATCAGCAGGAGCAGGTACTGAGAGATCTTTCCTGTGAATTCCAGTCGCAAGGGGTAGAGACTCCCCCTCGGTTCCTGCAGGCAGCAGATCAGGAACTTCACTGGGTTCAGCCACGGGATCTTCTAGAGTTCTATTGTCCTCATCCCCATAGGACTCAGCCAGGGATTCATCATGTTCTTCAGCAATGGCTGCTTGACCAATTCTTCTTTCCCATCTATCAAAAACACTTGAATCCATTTTCTTCAGGTAGTGTAGAGGAACTCCCGTACTCATATCGAACCAGTCTCCATCTAGTTGGTTGAGAAACAGGCTGATGATTCTTCCAAAACTTGGGGTTCGCAGAGTATCTTTTATTTTCTCAAACAACATAGCTCCCCAGTTGTATCTCTTTCGACAGACTATAACCACTAAGATCTTGAACATATCTCCCGAGATATGATCGTGGGAGCCTGGTTTGCAGATCAGGACTTTCCCAACGATATCCGACAGCAGCTTCCCTTCCTCATTCATTTCCTTTCTCTTGATCGATTTGGTTCCTCGAGCTAGTCCACAGAATAGAAGAGTCCTGGCTCGATCCTCTTCCTCCACATAATCTTCTTGATCAGAACTGGAGAGCTGCAAATATTGTGTCAGTTTTCCTGCTGTCATCTTGATCCGTACACCGGCAATCTTACTCTTGATCACTGTATCTTCGTGTCGTAGCCTTGCCGTTGTAAAGAACTCCAGCACCTCCTTATCCAGAATTTTGCAAGGATGCTCCAGGATAAATGTAAGTCTGGCCTCTTCAAGCATGAGGATAATATTCCTGAACTCATCGGAGGCATGAGAGAAGCCTGTCCGAACCAGTTCACTTCTAGTGAGGAGTCCTGCAGTGGTTCTAGGAGCCATTACAAACCTAAACAGGACATGTTCAAGTGTCTGACCCTATCAGTACTTCTAGAATAGGAGCTACACTTAGACACGAAACTTCAAGGAAGAGGGAAACTTACCCTAGCGCCGAGCGGTTTTGCAGGACGATGGCGACTTGAAGGCACGGAATCGACGGGATCGCGACAAGATCCTTGCGTCCTTAGGATAACGGAAGCACGGAGAAGTGATGGAGAGCACCGGGCGATCGAAGCACGGGGAGCTTTCGCACGATCGACGGGAAAATGTGAGGAGTCTGGGAAGTTGACGGGATGCTCTAGGGGATTCGTCGGGATTTCAGTGATTTCGGAAGGTGAAGAGTCCTTCGGGATTTTCTATTTATTTCTTCCGAACCGGGGAAGTCGACCGGATATTCTATACAACTCCAAGTGGCATGTTAATTATGTTACACCCAAGTTAATAACCGTGGCATGTTAATTTCAAGCCTTTGCCCCCAATTTATTTCTTGATCATGAAACCTCGATCGAGTTGAACAATATATAAGCCCTATACGTAATTCCAGAGTAATTCTAGGTGAAAGATTGTAATATTTTGTTACACCCACTGGCATACGTTCTTTAATTTCAAATGGGCTGATTTATACCTATTGAGATTCATTTTCAACTCTAAATATGTAACTATACGGAATTCTTCAGATTGTTACAATTTTGTCCTTTCATCAGGCGTGTGAATGTATATGTGTATATATATATAAACATTTAGTTTTAGAGTATGAATTGACAAATTCGTGTGGATATATGAGTATATATATATATATATATATGTAAACATCAATATAATATGACTCAAGTAATGAAACTGAACGCATGTACCTGGGATCATAAAATTGATCATTCAGATCTTCTACTTGAGGTACACCAGGTGTCCAATTTGAGTAGGCCATTGTAGTTAACACTGCTCTTATCCAAAATACTTATTCCATGTCATTCTTGGAACATCTCATGTCTAGTTTTCGTTATATCTACGGGAACCTAGACTATCCTGCAACAAAAAATATTATCCTACCTTAGGAACCCAATAAGTATTGGGTCCTAGGTTCTTGTCAGCATAAAATGTCGAATGCCTTCCTACATGAATCCTGTCAGGAAGGCTAACTCTGCCCAGAGGAAGTGGACATACCCTTGCCCTTGGCACAGAGGGATTGTGCCAACAATCTACGGTAAAGTGACCCACCTTGCCACAGCACCAACAATCATGAATGTTGTATCGCCGTTTCTAACCTGATCTACTGACTGAGGTGGTCATGATCTTGGGTCTAAACGGGACCGGACAGGTTCTGCTCACAAATTTACCCTTTCCACCGAGACACGAGGGAGGGTGGATAGAGAGCATGTGGTGAGTGTCATGAGGCCTGGGAGGTGGTGCCTTCCTTTCAGTCAACACACATCTAGGGGCCCCATGGGTACTTACTACATGTTTCCCAACCCCCCTTTCCTGTGTCTTGGGGTGGTAAGAGATGCAGTGAGAGCTGGTTCCTGCAGATTCATGACGAGTTGGGGCTGAGGCCGAGAATACAAAGGGTTCAGGATGAGCCTTGGGTATTCTCTCATGGGTAGCCATGACAGCTCTTGCACTGTAGGTATTTCCACCTGAGGGCCGATCACTCTTGCAGTGACCAAGGTTGTTCCTGTGGTCATACCTGAAAGCATGATGTGTGCCCTTCCTACTCGGGGTGGGGGGTCTGAACACAGTTTCCCCATTTCTCCATGAATTAATGATTTGGGAGATCCACCCATTTTCTGCTTTTCTTTTGATAGCATCTATCTTGGAAAAGTTAGAAACTATCCTCTTCTCGGTTTCTAGACGACTCTCTAGATCCGAGATCATTGAGTCCTTTACCTTGATGGATTCCAATTGGAGATTCATCAAGGTCCTTAGCTGAGCAATCTCCTTAGCTTGTTCCTCAACAAGTAAGTTGCTCTTCTGAAGGGCACTCTCAAGGGAATCAAGATTTTCAATCCTTTGATTGAAGCTATCCATTTCCCTTTCATCACTAGATGGACAACCCTCTGAACTGTTCCTGTCTTCAGGAAATTCAAGGGGAGAGGAGCATGATGAAGAAGTTACCTGATCCTGACTTTGATGTTCCGGGTCAGCGTTAAGATCGGCAGAGACTGTTGTGTCAGCTTCATCAGAACTGTGTTCCTCAACCTCTTCTTCAGTCTCAGACAAGGACACAGGAGCCATGATACTGAGAGATTGGTCTTGACCTTCATCTTCAGAAATGTGGACCCCCACATAGGCTTCATCCTCCAGCTGGCACCTGGTCCCAGCTATCTCCGATCCCTCCATGAGGTCTGAGATGGTTTCCTACATGGACTTGGCAGTCCTACACTTGCCCACTCTTGAACGAGATATACCAGACCAGACGTCAGTGATGATCTGACGAATCAACTTGTCCAAGTTGAACAGTGAGAGCTCGGTCTCAGACATCTCTTCGGGACTCTTGGGGATTTGGAGATCCTTTCCTGAGCCGGGAGCCTTCCTCGGAATGAAGGGACCCTCTTTCAAGATGAGTGATGCTCGAGGTTCGATGGCCTCCAGATGAAACAACACTCTCATCTTCCAGATGGGATAATACTCCTTTGTGCATGTGGGGAGTCTCAGAGGCGAGACATTAGAATATAGCTCCAAGCTTGAGTCTGGTTTTCTTCTTGACACTAGAGGCAGGATCTTACTTAAGGTGTTAACATAGTTGACGAGTAACCTCCCTCTGATACCACTTGAAAGTCACTCTAGTGTCAACTACCTTCACCTATGGGGGGGATAGGTGATTTGCAGTCATTTTGCGGAATTAAAAATTTACCTGCACAATAAAACAAAACAAGCACTACACAGAAACACACAGGCAGTTATAGTGGTTCCCCGATTTGGGTACGTCCACTTTCCCCCTTCGACCTATCTCCCAATAAGGGACGACTCGGTCACTTCACTAACCGGATTGAAATCCAATCCTCACACTATGGAAGAAACCCTTCCACCCGAAGGAGTCGCTACTCCTCAACCACGGGTTGCACCCAACCCTTACAATGAGGAACCAAAGTTCCTTTACAACAAAAGTAAAAATAGAATGTACAAAATATAAACTACGTTTGGAGCGCTCGGTATCCCTCTTCGTTCGATGAAGCGTTCTTGAAGGAGACGAAGAGTCCACGACCTAAGCACCCTCTTGGAGAGGATCTTCCCAAGATCGGCGGCGGCAAAGGATTGCAGCGGCGATGCTTTGTAGATCCAAACTTCGTAACAAAGCTAGCAAGGTCTACCAACGATCTTACTTGGATCGATCGTCTCAATCGATTCGGAAGGGGAAAGTATTCTCGTTCAACAAACCAAGAGACAAAGGATCTCAAGATAGAAACGTAAGACGCGTTGCTTGGCTGAGTTTCTGTCGCCGGGAGATCAAGAAAAATCCAAGACCAGCCGCGGCGACAACCTTTTGAGCGGCGACGGTGGCGGAAGGAAATCTGCGATCTGCTAGGTCACGTCCGCGACGGCCGACTTTTTTGTTTTCTTCACACCATGTGAGTTCAAAATAGGAGAGTATATATACTGTAGAATACCCCCTTATGACCGTTGTGGGCCCCACAAGAAGAATCCCTAAGCCCGGTCCAAACAACGCCTGAACACTTGGTCCGATCCAGCGAGCCAACGGAATTCGCCTAAGGCAAATTCGGCGGGAATCATTGGTGATTCTCGACGATTCGGTGAGAATCACTTATGATTCCCGTCGAATTCTACTTAGAAGAATTCCTGCTGAAAAGCTTGCCATCCGGAGAGAATCGGCGAGAATCACAACTATTCTCGACGAATCGGCGAGAATGCAAAGTCATTCTCGACGATTCGGCGAGAATCAATTGACGATTCTCGTCGATTCTGCCTTAGCAGAAATCTTGAAGGCGTTGAGTCAGCCGGATGCAGTCGGCGAGTGATTCCCGTCGAATCGGCGGGAATCACTAGTGATTCCCGTCGAATCGGCGGGAATCACTAGTGATTCTCGTCGACTTTAACTTAGACGATTCTTTGTCTTTCTGCCCATGAGTTGGTCTTTGACCCATCCTTGCTCCTCTTCTGCTCTTGATCTATCTCAGCCCTGTACTTGAAAGTAAGTACACTCCAATAGAGAGAGTACATGTAAGCCAACACACTGATCTGCTCAACGAGGGATTACGTTGCGCAGACCCGTATATATTGACCTACTGCACCCTGACATTGGTGTGTACTTAGCGTGGAATAACTGCAAGCACAACTTGAAGACAGAGCATCAAACACATTGTGAATTCATCTTAGCTTGACAGGAGGCTTCCTCAAATTCAAGTAATTGTGGATACAATACCCAACAATATATATATATATATATATATATATATACATGTATATATATATATATATATATATATATATATATATATATATACATGTATATATATATATATATATATATATATATATATATGTACATGTATATATATATGCATTGTTTTAAATGTCCTCCGACAGGTCTTCTGACATGTCATTATGACCTTTTGTAAAATATAGACCGACATGTCCAATTTTTCCTATATATCAGCCGACGCGACTTTTAAATATATCACTCGCTATTTTATTTTCTGTTATATTAACAGACTTGTAGAATATGTTTAAATCACATGTACATATTATATTATGTATGTAAATCGGTTGAACTTATTGTTATGATTTTTTAACGTTTTATTATTACAACTAATTTTGTACAATTATTTTATAATTTTTTAATTTCATAATACAAAAAATATGAAAAACATTTAATGCATTTAGTAGTTGATTGTTTGCATGTATTTAATATAAATTTATAGGTTTGAAAAGACTTATAATCAAAAGGATTTATAACTTTTAAATCTTCTTTATTTGCAATAAATTTATTGTTTTCAAAATAAAATTATTGTATATTATTAAATATATTTTATAACATATCATTTTATATTTGTTAATAAAATTTTATCTTAGATACTATTCGATTTTATTTTGTAATATAAATAACTCATCTTTTATCTATTTGTATTTTATTTTCCTATTTTTATAATTTTAAATTATAATTAACATACTTAAAAATAAAAATTTTATTTATAAGAATGAAAATCCGATATTTTAAAATATCTCTGACATGTCTCCAACTTCTGACATCCGACATTTAAAAACTCAATATGATATGTAACCGACATCTGATATTTAGAACATTGTATATATTCCACCTTTTTTTAAAAAAGGAAAAATAAAAAACATAGAAAAATTCATATTGAGCAAGTAGAAAAAACATCTAATCCTCAAATACATAGTAAATTAGCAAAATAATCAAATTTAAATCAAATTCTTCGTAGTTCTAGCGATGAAAAGAAACTTAAATGAGGATCACATTTTATTACTATAGTAAACAAACACCGCTAGTTACATTTATGAGTCATTTTTCTTTTCTAAAATATATGAAGAAATTTTGTGTTTACTTCTGAAAAACATTGTCATCACAAAATGCAGAACAATCTATCAAATCCAAGCTAATCCTCGGACTAGAATAATAAGTGTATCCGTCGAGTATCAGGTACATACCGATATCGAAAACGTACCTAGTACGGGTATGCGGCCCTTAGGAAAATATATGTGCTTCATAGGTTTTTAAATGTCAGATATCGCAAGTCGAAGACATGTTGAAAGTATTTTAAAATATCGGATTTTATATCTCCTAAATAAAAAATATTTGTATGTACGAGTGTCAGGCACGGGCCTCCGGCCCTACGTGAGCGTAACGGTGCAGGGGCGACATTTATCGTGGGGGCGATATTTTTTGTGGTGACAATATTTGTTGTGGGGGCGACATTTGTCGTGGGGGCAACATTTGTCGGGGCGGCATTTATCGTGGGGAGACATTTGTCGTGGGTGGTGACATTTTTCATGGGGGTGACGTTAGTCCTGGGGGAGACAATGGTCGTGGCGGTGACATTTGTCGTGGGGGCAAATTTGTCATGAGGCAACATTAGTCGTGGGGGGCGACATTTGTTGTGGGCGGCAGCATTGGTCGTGGGCGGCAGCATTGGTCGTGTGCGGCGACATTGGTCGTGAGCGGTGACATTGGTCGTGGGCGGCGACATTGGTCGTGGGCGGCGACATTGGTCGTGGGCGGCGACATTGGTCGTGGGCGGCGACATTGGTCGTGAACGGCGACATTAGTTGTGGGCGGCGATATTGATGGTGCTCCTTTAACTCCTGGCGGAGACATTAGTCGTGGACAATCGTCGGGGCAACAAAAAATTTGTTTGAGTATAAACAGAATAAATGAAAGTTCTGAGCAAATTTGGCTAAGCAACTAAGCTGTCATTACAACAATTTGAGTATATTCCTTCACCTAATGTAATAGCTTTTCTGTGTTAAATACTCTCTGACAGAGCCCTCAAACACCTAAATTATTAAAAACAATCCATATTCCTTTAACTAACCATTTGAAATCAGAAGTTTGGAAGGAGTGACATCAGTACATACCTGAAATCATAATACCATGAGAATAAAGTCGGTATTAGGGAGTAGCAGCCATGGAATGCTCACAATGGCAGAAACCTATGAGGTGAAGATGAATAGTTTGGATTATGGAAAATTATGGCGGAAATCTGTGAGGTTAATATAGTAGTTTTGTGTTGTGCAATTGGCACCGGCCCGCGAGTACGGAAATCGTCGCGAACAATAGCAACGGAAGCGAAATATTGAGAAAATAGTGGCGCGCACCAAATAATCAAACTAGCACAAGTACGAGATTCCAAAACACAGAAAACACGAGATTTACGTGGTTCGGAGTTAAGCTCCTACGTCCACGGGGAGAGCGCGCCGGATCCACTAATAAAAAAATATCCGATTACAACACAGGCATTCAACGATCCTCAGCGGATCGACACTAACCTAGAATAGGAAATAAAGAACAACAAGAGAAAAAGAAACTCCCATATGCACTGCTGTCGCCGGGGCTGTCGCCGCAAGAAATCGTCTGAATGGTCGATCGGTGCCACTACCCTCTTCCTCTCCCCTGGACGTTGCTGGCGTGAGACCGCCGCAGCCTTGATGTCGTCGGAGAGGAAGAATAGGCCTCTGTCCGATCTACCGCCGCCGGATCTTGGAAGTCGCCGGAGAAGAAATCCTAGATCGGGTATCCCGATCCCTTGCCGAAGAAGAACCGCCCGCCGCCGAGCGCTGCTGTTGCCGGAGAAGAAGCACCGAGAAGAACCCTCTTTCCCGATCTTGCCGGAGTTGTACCGTCCGCTTGCCGTTGCGCCGCTGCGCCGCTGTCGTCGGAGAAGAAGACTGGATCGGGTATCCCGATCCCTTGCCGAAGACGCCGGAGGAGGATCGCCGCTCGATCGCTGATGCCGAGCTCGGGATTCTCCTCTAATGCCATCGCCCGCTCTTTTTCTCCTCTCGATTAGGTTAGAGATGATTATGTGCAAGTAATTATATATATATATAGTATAAATGGCAAAGGGCTGGATCAGCCCATAAACCAAACCAAAAAAGGACCGAACCGGTCCAGCTGGACCGGTCCGATTGGAGCCATCAAAAATAACAATCTCCACATTGATGCTCCACGAACATTAATACCGCCTAAAACACACAGACCCCCACTGGCGACTACAAGCCCCCTCTCCCTGGGGCCAACACGATCAGCATGTGCCGATATGAGCCAAGTCCAAGCAATGCTTGAACTTGATTCCGGTCAGAGGTTTGGTCAACATATCCGCTATGTTTTCCTCTGTCGGGACTTTCAGCAACTTAATGTCCCCACCTCCGACAAACTCCCTCAACTTGTGATAACGAACGTCAATGTGCTTGGTCCTTGCGTGGTAGACCGGGTCTTTCGCAAGATAGATAGCACTCTGACTATCACAATGAAGTTTCATAGCCTCCTGAGAAACCTGCAGCTCTGCGGTGAGACCCTTGAGCCAAATGGCTTCCTTCGCGGCCTCCATCGCAGCGATATACTCCGCCTCTGTAGTGGACAGAGCGATTATATCCTGCAAAGTAGCCTTCCAACTTATGGGACCTTCACCTAGAAGGAAAATGTATCAAGTCGTGGATCTCCTTCTATCTAGGTCACTCGCGTAGTCAGAATCTACATAGCCCTCTAACACACCCGCAACATCACTCTTCCTGAAGAGTAATCCGACGTCGGGTGTCCCGTTCAGATATCGCAAAATCCATTTGACAGCTTCCCAATGTTATCGCCCTGGATTTGCCATATATCTGCTCACGACGCTCACTGCCTGAGCAATGTCTGGTCTAGTGCAGATCATCGCATACATCAGACACCCCACCGCATTCGCATACGGTACACTCAACATCTCTTGTCGTCCCTTCTCAGTGGTAGGGAACTGAATGACGACAACCTAAAATGTTGTCCCAAGGGGGTTGAGACAGCCTTGGAGTCATTTATACTGAATTTCTCCAATACCTTCTTATTATACCCAGTTTGAGATAACCAGAGCATGTCGCGCTCTATGTCTCGACGAATCTCCATCCCAAGGATCTTCTACGCATGTCTTAGATCTGTCATCTCGAACTCCGAGCGCAGCTTCTCCTTTAATAAGGAGATCTCCTAGGCTGATTTGCACGCGATTAACATGTCATCGACGTACAACATCAGAATTAAGATATCCTCATTCGCCAGGAATCTAAAATACACACAAGTGTTGTACTGACTCTTGGTGAACCCTAATGAAGCCATGAAGACATCGAACCTCTGGTTCCACATCCTCGGTGATTGCTTCAAGCCGTAGAGAGATGCTTTAAGCTTGCACACCTTCTTTTCATTGCCGGGTTTCACAAACCCCTCAGGCTGCAATATATAGATCACCTCATCTAGGATCCCGTGAAGAAATGCAGTCTTCACGTCCAATTGCTCCAACTCCATATCGTAGAGTACCACTAAGGCGAGCGATAACCTAATGGAGCAATGCTTTACGACATGCGAGAAAATTTCATCGAAATCTATGCCTTTCTTTTGCGCAAAGCCTTTCGTGACGAACCTAGCCTTGTATCTCCAGGGGTCCTTCCCGGAAGTAGACTCCTTCCGGAATACCCATTTGGAGCTAATCGCCTTAGCTCCTTTCAGGAGATACACCAGCTCCCAAGTTTTATTCTTGTGGAGAGACTCGATCTCTTCCTCCATGGTCGCCATCCACTGAGAGCTTTCCTTGCTCTCGATGGCTTCCTTGTAGGATTTGGGGTAGGAGGAGATCATCTGGAAAGCGTATGCTACAGAATCCTGTAGCCTGAGATGCACTCTGACCTCTCGCCTAGCCCTTCCCCTAGCAATCGCATACGGCTCCTCCTGAGCGGGCTTAACATTGTCTGATCCATCAGATTCGGATGATTCATCCTGATGATCGGTACTGCTAGTACCCTCATACTCCACTCCCCGATCTGCAGCTCTGCTACTACTCTCGAGCTCCACCTCCACTGGTGAACTCGGATTCTTCTCCACCTCCTTCACTTGGGGCTGAGACTTCTTCAACATAGAAGCCTCATCAAACACCACATCGCGCCTTACCTCAGTCTTTTCGGTCTCGGGATTCCACAACTTGAATCCTTTAGTGTCGGTCTTTCGACCCAAGTAAATGCACTTCCTGGATTTAGCATCAAGCTTCGTCCGCTCTGTGTACGACATCAGGGTGTATACAGGACATCCGAAGATATAGATGTCAGAATACGTGACTGGCGTACCTGACCATACTTCCTGTGGGCACTTTAAATCTAGTGACATCGATGGGGATAGATTAACTAGATACCGTGCAGTGCTCACCGCCTCAGCCCAAAAGGGCTTGGGCAGGTCTGCGTATAGGCGCATGCACCTGTCCCTCTCTTGAAGCGTCCTATTCATCCTTTCAGCAACGTCGTTCTGTTGCGGCGTGCTAGGAATGGTGAAGTTCCTAGTGATACCCTCCTGATCGCAATACCCCTGAAACTCCAACGATGTGTATTCACCACCGTTGTCGGATCTCAGATACTTCATTCTCTTCCCCGTCTGGTTCTCCACCTGGGTCTTCCAGATCTTGAACTTTTCAAACACTTCGGATTTTTGTTTGAGGAAGTAGATCCAAACCTTCCTGGAGTAATCGTCGATGATTGTCACGAAATAACTTTCGCCTCCAAGTGACTACACTGGGGCTGGCCCCATACATCCGAGTGTATATACTCCAGGACGTCCTTACTGCGTCGACTCTATGTCATAAACTTGACCTTGTGCTGCTTTCCTAGAACGCAGGTCTCACAAAAGTCAGGTATGCATGTTTTGACTCCCTTTAGGAGTCCTCTCCTATGTAGCTCTACGAGACCTCTCTCATTCATGTGGTCAAGCCTAGCATGCCACAGCGCAGAGGTATCCTCACCAGACATTGCGGCAACGTCCGCATCACCAGCTATCGTGGTGCCTATCAACCTATAAAGCGTATCAGTACGCTCCCCCTTCATGACGACTAGTGTGCCTCGCTTCACCCTGATAAATCCTGCCTCGCCGGTATAGGAATACCCGGCTACCTCTAAGGTACCTAAGGAGATCAAGCTCTTACTTAGGTCAAGCACATACCTCACATCGGCGAGTGTCCGTATCGCTCCATCAAACATTCTAATCTGGATAGTCCTGATCCTCATAGTCCTGCACTCAGAGTTGTTTCCCATCAAGACCCGACCGCCATCGCACTCCCTGAAAGTGGTAAACTACTCTCTACGTGGGCACATGTGGTATGAACACCCAGTGTCCATGATCCACTCATCCGTGATCTCATAACTCTGTGACACGTGCAAGACATTTGCATCGCTATCGTACCCGACTGCTATAGCGGCCTGTTGAGGCTCGGGTGCTTTACCCGTGAGTTTCCTCTTAGGACAATTCACCTTCCAATGCCCCTCCTCCTTGTAGAAGTGGCATTTATTGTTCTTGCCTCTGGACTTCGATCTAGGTCGAGAGTCCTTCTTGCCTCGCTCCTTCGACCTCCCTCGGGATGGGTCTATGCTCTTCACGAGCAGACCCTCGCTCGCCTTCGATCCAGAACTGCTCCTCTTCTCATTTGAAAGAAGCATCGTCACCACTTCCTCCATCTTAAGGGTATCCTTCCCATAAAATATGGTGGTGGCTAAATGATCGAACGGCCTCGGGAGTGAGGAAAAGAAGAGAAGAGCCTGGTCTTCCTCCTCGACCTTCACATCCATACTCCGCAGCTAGGATACCAGCTTGTTGAACACATTCATATGGTCCAACAACTGCGTTCCCTCGGACATCCTTAAGCTATACAATTGTTTATTAACGTATAGCTTATTCGTAAGCGATTTAGACATATAAAGCTCTTCGAGCTTTTTCCATAGATCCGCTGTGGTCTGCGCCTCGACCACATTGTACATGACCTAGTCTGCCAAGCACAGCTGTATGGTGTTGATGGCCTTGAGATCCAGCTCATCCCACTCGTCATCGTCCTTCACCTTGGCCTTTCTCCTTTCCAAGGAGTGTCTTGTGAAGTCCCTGTTGCACGAGTACGGCCTTTATGCGCTTTTGTCAAAGGCCGGAATCAATTTTGCCATCGTATTTTGGAATCTCGAATTTGGCCTCCATTGAATTTGCTCACTTGTCCGAAGATCGGAACCTCTCTCTGATACCAATTGTTGTACAATTGGCACCGGCCCGCGAGTACGGAACTCGTTGCGGACAATAGCAACGGAAGCGAAATATTGAGCAAATAGTGGCGCGCACCAAATAATCAAACTAGCATAAGTACGAGATTCCAAAACACAGAAAACACAAGAGATTTACGTGGTTCGGAGTTAAGCTCCTACGTCCACGGGAAGAGCGCGCCGGATCCACTAATCAAAAAATATCTGATTACAACACAGGGACTCAACGATCCTCAGCGGATCGACACTAACCTAGAATAGGAAATAAAGAACAACAAGAGAAAAAGAAACTCCCCTATGCACTGATGCCGCTGGGGCTGTCGCCGCAAGAAATCGTCCGAATGGCCGATCGGTGCCGCTGCCCTCTTCCTCGCCCCTGGACGCTGCTGGCGTGAGACCGCCGTAGCCTTGATGTCGCCGGAGAGGAAGAAGAGGCCTCTGTCCGATCTGCCTCTGCCGGATCTTGGAAGTCGCCGGAGAAGAAACCCTAGATCGGGTATCCCGATCCCTTGCCGAAGTCGTCGGAGGAGGATCGCCGCCGCCGCTCGATCGCTGATGTCGTCGATGCCGAGCTCGGGATTCTCCTCTAATGCCGCCGCCCCCTCTTTTTCTCCTCTCGATTAGGTTGGAGATGATTCTGTGCAAGTAATTATATATATAAATAGTATAAATGACAAAGGGCTGGATCAGCACATAAACCAAACCAAAAAAAGGATCGAACCGGTCCAGCTGGAGGCATCAAAAATAACAGTTTTGATCATAAAAGAAAGAAAGTGTGTATACAAACCCATGTTATGAAATAGCTTACAATTGAAGTTATTATCGATAGCAGAAACTCACTTGCAAACAGATGTCATGGAAATAGGAAACAAATTTGATATTGTCAGCAACTTATAATTAAAAAAATTTGCATGGAGCAATAAAGTTGAAATAGGAGCTCATTTTCAACTCAAAAAAAATTGCTTAAAGGTGCATTGCATAGTGAATTAGAGAAATGTGGTCGAGTCTGGGTAGGACGTTTTGTTATCACCTCCCCAATTACCGGTTTACACATGCTGCCCTAATACCTTCTATTAGAAAAGTTATAAGAGAATTGAAGCACTTCAAGACTCTCCCTGCTGATATTAAAACAAAGTACACAGATTAAAGAGAACAAAAGTTAAAGAAATTTAATCAACTCAAATCTAATTTGGACACAGAGATTTAACCAAATTTGACCTTTCAAAATTAAATCACGACATTAAAAAACCAAAGTCAACCTTTAATCTCTCTGCCCTAAAGCTATATTATCACAACATTTTGAAACTATAAAAATCATAATGTAGAAGAATATCGGAAAGAAAAAACATCCTACTTAGCAATTTTGGCATGGTGGTGGCATACCAAGGGTGATGGCAGTAGTGGGGAGGGTGATCTTCGATCAGGTGATGTGATGTGAGGATAACACCGCTTTATCTTCTACAATCGCGCCAGAGAGAAGTCGGATTTGAGGTAGAGGCTTGGCCGCGGGCTTCAGTTTTTAAGATAGTTCATGCTAAAAAAGATAGAAACAATGCAATCTATCATTATAGAACAAAATTTAAAAAAACATAAGTATTGTAAGACTTTGAATTATTGACAATAATACCTTCTATGCCGCACCAAATCGATCCCTTTGGAATGGGGCAAGGAGGAATCAATGTCAATCTACTGCACTCAGAAGCCCTAAAAAACTGGTTTGGAAAAGTTGATTAACATAGTGGTGTTAATCAAAATAACAAGTCTAGTAAACCAAATCCGTACCCTTGGTGGTGTTCTAGAAGAGCAGCAAGTTGTTGAAAAACTCCTCAGATCCCTACCTAAAACCCATAAGCACATTGTCTCTGCTATTCTCGAGGCCCATGACCTTGAAACCATGACTGTTGTTGAACTCATGAGCTCCTTACAAACTCATGAAGACCTTCTTTTTCATGATGAGCCTACACCTAATACTGCCTTTCAAATAGGCCTTGCTCTCGCTGCTATATCCAAGAAAAATACTGAAAGTGAGGGGATAAGTTGTAAATTACTCTAGAGGGGGGGTGAATAGAGTATTCAAAATTTTATGAACACTTAGTCAGCTCCCTTGGAGTTTATTTGCGGAATAAAAAATCTGATACTTGAACCCTAAGAGCCTAACACAGTGAAGTGCACAAGTGAAGAAGTTGACTGAAATTTCAGTTAACTACAAGTCTATCACAGCAACTAGCAACCCTAGGTAGTTCTATCACAGCCACAGAATAAAATGAATAAGCAAGATAACCAGATGGACACAGGATATATAGTGGTTCCCTTTAAATAGGTACATCCACTCTTCTACCACCCTGGTAGGAATCCACTACAGGTTTTTGCTAAGGTGCCCTGCCACCAATGATCTGATTCAGGTAGATCAAACAGACCCTTTGAGCTTTTGATAAGGATGCTCAACCACAGGTTGTTGATAAGGTGCCCTGTCACCAACGTTCACTTTTGAAGAGATGTGAACAAACTCTTTTTACAAAGGGGTTGAGAGGGTTAGATTATCTTCTCTATTTTAAATACAGATTAGAGAAGATTTGTGGATTCTCTAAAGAATCAAAGTCTCCCCCTGGCTCAGTGGAAGTCCAGGGAAAGCCTTTGCTTCAGGATGAAGGAGTTTCAGATAAACTGAAACTAAATCCTCAGAAATCTGAAGACTGATTTTTATCAGGTCTTAAGATTCTGGAGCACTTGAAGCAGATCTTGAGCCTTTTCTGAAGTCTTTGAAAAACTCTAAGCAAATTGCTCAGGAGACTTGAGAATGTAAGATGATTGCTCTGGGCTTTTGCTTCAGGAAAACTTTTCTTCTTCTTGTTGTGAGATTGTGAAGAGGTGCTCTTGATGATGCTTGAGCGGATGAATAATCTTTCTCTGTGTCTGTTACTGTAACTTTTCTTAGAGCAGAAATCTCTTTTAAATGTGTCTTCACGTTTTCCTTTGGAACGGCTCTATTGATTTGAATTCTCGAGCCCTGCAACAGATTATCTCAAAATAGAATATAGCAATAGGAATAGAATGGCCTATTAACTTTCTGTCAGTCCCAATAAGGAATAAAATAAGCGGGAAAGAAATCTCAGCATAAAGACGTGCCGTTCTTGGAAATAGTACATAGTACCAACGGCTAGAAAACAGGCTGGAAAGATAAAGTCAACGTAATTTGTATAATAGGACAAAATGCTTTATCAAGAATACTGAATCCCGTAATTTATGTTTGACAGAATTTGTAAATAATTCATTTTGAATTTAAGCCATAATTTTAGCAACAAATAACTTCAGAGAATCTTTCTAACCACAAGCTAACACACTTGGAAATAAACCAAGGAATAGCATAAATACAAATAGATAAAAGCAGACAGAAATCGTCGACCAGAAATCGTCGACCAGAAAATAGATCGTCGACCAGCTAATAGATCGTCGACCAGCTAATAGATCGTCGACCAGCAAACAGATATCGTCGACTAAAGCAGAAAGTCTGATGGCACAGAAATCATCGAACATCTCATGATGTCGACGACTAAGGCAGAGATCTGTCGAGACAGATATCGTCGACCAACAATGATGTCGACGATTAAGACAAAGATCTGTCGAGACAGAAATCGTGAAGCTAGAACACGATCGTCGATCTGTTGATGACAGATCGTCGACCAACCTTCAGAGCGTAGTAAGCTAGCTCTGAGATCGTCGACCAACGGTCGACGATAATTGTCTTGACTTCAACGATTCAATAGCCCTGCTATCGTCGATCAATGATCGACGATCGCGAGGCCTCGTTCGACGATAGTCGAACGGAAAAGCCTTAACTACAAAAACATCTAGAACTTCTAACCTAAGCTCTAGGTCAGTTATATACTGCCCTAGGGAGACTAAACAAAGACTAAACATGATCATATATCTTTATATGGATCACGAGGGGCTGGAAAGGGATTACATAAGCCAAATCACATCTAGGGTACCAACAATCTCCCCCTATTTGGGTTATGTTATCCAATCCAATTTAAAGGCTAAAGCAGACAACAACAAATCTAAAGATTAACCAGAATGATAAAACACAGGCAATACGCAGAAAATATCACAAGCATAAATCAGCAGAAATGAAATGTATCAAGCAGATTTATCAGCATGTTTAGCATCAGATGAGTTTTTGGGCATTGCAGCTGGTTTGAAAATAATTTCTCTGTTAGGGTTTGCTGCTTGTCTTTTAGATAGCATTAGATCATGTTCTCCTATGATTTTCTTTTCAGCATAACTTGGTAGAACTGCAGCAGGATGTAGTCTCATGTATTCCTCAGTGTCAAAGGCTTCTGGATTGACTTGAATTCTGCTCAGTTCCTTTTCTCTGAATTCTGACATTGTTGAGTAAGCTGTAGGATCCAGTCCTTGAGATTTGGCTCTCTCCATCATGCTAAGTGCAATAGACTCTTTGAATCTTGCCATAGAGGCAATCCTTTCAGCTTCAGTTTTGTCTGATGGAGAGGGAGGTCTATCAGAATCTGTATGAGCTGCAATCTCCATATTCCTTTGAAGAGCTGTAGCAAGTTTGCTTGAATCGAGAGGAATCTGCACAGTCTTCTTAGGATCAGTTTGAGCATAGAGAGATCTAGGAGGTGCAAGCTCAATGAACTTTTTGAGGGAATTTTCTGAAAAGACTACTCTTTTTCCTTTAGAATCAGCTGCAGCAGGTTTCTTTAAAGAGGAGGAGGGACCTTTCCTGGGAGGAGAAGATTTCCTTTCTGGGACTAACTTCTTAGGAGAAGGAGGAGGAGAGAATGTAGGTTGTTGATAAGTCATCTCCTTTATTTGTTCTACGAGAGCATTGTCATTTCTTTTATTTCCTTGTCCTGAACCACTTTGGCTTCCCTGGCCTTGTCTACTTCTTCTCTGATAAGATTGAGAGGGGTTGGAACTGGCTGATCTACCAATTGGAGCAGAAGAGATACTTCCAGAGGCTCCAGCACCAGGAGGTGGAGGAGGATCTCTGGGGGGAATTTTTTGAACTGGAGAGTCATATCTCTTTCTTCTCTTATTTTCTTTAGTCTGATTCTTTGACAATCTCATCCAGGGTTGGAATTCCTTGCTCTTAGGATCTATTCCCTTCAGAATGTAATAGGGAACATCCTTGTTAGGATTTGCAGTAGAAGGAGCAGGGGCTTTTCTTTTCTTGGAAGCAGCTCTTTTTCTTTTCTTAGAGGAGTCAGAATCATCAGAGTCATCATCATCATCATCAGAATGAGATGAGTCTTTCCCAGCATAATCATCAAAGTTTTGTTCAGATGGATCTTTGGCAGCAAGTTCAGCTTTGTCTTTCTTTTCTCTTTCTTCTTTCTCTTTAGCTTCTTCAATGGCATCTTGCCAAAGAAGGGCATCCAGATCAACATTTGGAGCACTTTTCCATAGCTCTGATTCTGGATACAACTCAGGAACTGTCTTGGGGACCAGTTCTGCAATAGAAGGAGTGGATATAGGATAGGTAAGGATAGGAGGAGAAAAGATGACAATATCTGCAGGGGCAGATGCTTTCTCTAGAGAGATGGCTAGGGAATCCAGATGATATTTAGCCATCCCTTCAATGTACTCAGAGGCAATACCTTCAGCCACAAAGTCTATAAATTGGTCAATGTTTAGAGTACCTGAACTTGAGTCCAATTCAGTCATCTTGGGAGCATTGTCTGCTCTATCTTGCACATCTTCAATTACTTCAGCAGCAGCAGTATTTATGGTTGTGCCTGCATGCAAAGAAAGATAGGTTAACAACCAAGTGGGAATAAGATATTCCCCCCAAGGTGAACAAACAACAGGTAATAGATAGGATTACCTGAAGATCTACACAGGATACCACTTTGCATCTAGGAAGGAGGTTATAATTCCTTCTAGATGATTAGTGACATCGGGGATAGACACCTCTGCAAGGCACAAGAGGAGTGCCATACAGGAAAAGAAAAGGGTATCCTTGACCAAGGGGTCATCAAGGTACTCAGGTCTATAAGGGACCATTTTCTCTTGAGGAGGAGGAACAAAAGGAGGGGATGTGAGTGAGAACTCACAGTCTGAGGAAAGAAATGATTCCAAGTCTTTATCAGACTCAATGGACTTGGCAGCATCAACTTGCAATACTAATGTAAGATCATCAGCAGCTGTGATGAAAAGGAAGGGATAAGAAATTAACTCAAAGATGGAGTTTGAATTAATTAGAATCTTAAATAAAACTATACCATCAGGTTGAGCAGCATCCTTCTCACAGGTGTCCATGGGGACTTCCTCATTTTCTTTTTCAGGAACTTCTTCCTCAGAAGCTAGATTCACTAGGGAGTGAATGTCTTTGTTAGATACAGATATCAAATTGAAGTCCTGATTATATCCTTTGGAGGAAGAGTTTTAAGGTTTACCTTCTGGTTCTTTCTCTGAAGTTTCTTGAGGGACTTCTACAGATTCTTGAAGGGGAAGAGAGGAATTGTCCTGAAGAGTCAGGGCATCACCTGAGACCACTTCAACAGACATCTCCCCCTGCATGACTTCAGTGGGGACTGGAGTCATGCATCTTACAGAAGGGGGCTCAGCAGAAGATGAGATGGATTTGATGGCATCAGTGAGAGAGTTAATGGAGGCAATGAGAGGGGCATTGGCAGCCTCAATCATGCTTTGAATGGAGGGAGTGATGAGCTTTACAAGGTGTGCAAGCATTTCAGGGGATATCTGAAATGCTGATGATGTGGAGGTGGATGGAATGGAAGCAGGATGATCTTCCACATGATCAAATGAGTCATGTGGAGATAGGTGGTCATCAACATGAGTGTGGGATTCATGTTGAGAAAGGTTTGTGAGGATGGTAGCAGTCACCATGTCAGCACTGGCCGAAGCTGCCAGATGTTGTGGTGTTGGTGACTGGTGTGGAGATGCAGGTGGAATGTATGATGCATGTTGTGGTGGCACTGCAGGTGTTGTGGAGGAAAGTAATGCAGGAGAAGAGGATGCAGGGATAGAGAGGGAGGATGAAGGGATTGCTGAACCTTCCCCAGTAAGCGGGAGAGCGGCCGAATCAGCCCTTGTGTCTGAAGAAGGGTTAGGATCAACCCTGGCTGACTTCTTGATAATCCTCTGAGATTTCTTGAAAAGGGAAGGGTCCAACCTCTTGCTAGCATTTACTGCGGAGGGTGCAGAAACGAGCAGCAGTGGTGCTTTCACATACAGAAACACACCCAGTACCCTGGCCAGATTTACCTCTTTCTTGTTGTTCTTTCTCCTGATTAGTTCAAATAGAACTTTTCCCCAGGCTAACTGCGTCCTATTCACCAACGCCGACATAAGGGCAAACTGTTGCCTGTTGATATTGTCATGCGCCGAATGTTTTCCCAAAATGATCTTGCCCACCAGGTCTGCCAGAAACTTGTATTCTGGAGACAAGTTTATCTTCAGCAGCTTAGCCGGAATCCCTTCGGCATGGCCCATCACAGAGAGCATGCGGCCATATTCCTCTGTGCTTTGCTCATATTCCTCAGTTCCTGTTTGCAGTCCAAACAGCTCAGTCAATACTTCAGGAGTCAGAGTGACCTCCTCGCCATTTATCTTTCCTGACATCGCTTCGTCGCTGGAGGACGAGGTGTATACCCATTCACGAATTTCTGGTATATGAATCTTAGGAGAGAACGACATAAATTTCTTGAGGCCTTGGTCTTCACATAGCTGCAGAATATCTTGGATTGGTTGATCGCATCGGCTGAAAGAATCGAAGTCGACACAGAAGCCAGTGTCGAACTTCATTCCGAAGAGAACAGCAGAAGGAATCGCCATAGGATTTGAGAGAAGATGGCGAATCGAGAAGCAAAAACAGGGGAGAAGAGAATCGCGCGGGATTAGAGTTCGAGAGCGAATTCTAAGCCAGGAGAAGGAATATGAAAAGACGGAGCGGAAGGACGACGATCTTCAGACCTAAATCGACTATTAGAAACAAATCTGCGATCGTCGATCCCGGAATAAAATCGGTCGTCGAACACAGACCGACGATAGTCAATGTTTGACTAAATCGGTAAACATCGACCGACTATAAGCAATTACCACGATCGTCGATCAAAATATGATGGTCGACGATTCTCCACACAACACAGAAAATCTGTCGTCGACCACTGGTCGACGATAGATTCCTAAGGAGAGATCGTTGACCAGTTGGTCGACGATTTCTGCCTTACTACAGAACGAGCTGTCGTCGACGGTTGGTCGACGATAGTTCTGACCTGGTCGAAGATCGTCGAGCAGTCGTTCGACGATTTTAGACAGAAAACAAAACTATCTTAATTTTCACTACTCTGAACCATTAATCATACCAAGCTGGTTCAGGAAGAACAAATGCTTTTGTTCATCAAGGGGCTTAGTGAAAATATCTCCTCTCTGCAGGTCTGTGGATATAAATTCCATTACTATCTTGTTCTTTTCCACATTATCTCTTAGAAAATGATGTCTAATCTCAATGTGCTTGGTCCTGGAATGGTGCACAGGATTTTGAGCAATTGATATTGCACTGGTACTGTCACACAGAATTTTTGTGTTTGAGTGTGTGTACCCATAATCCACTAGCTGATTTTGAATCCACAGGATCTGTGAACAACAACTAGCTGCTGCTATATATTCAGTCTCAGCAGTTGAAGTAGACACAGATGCCTGTTTCTTGCAAAACCAAGAGACAAGTCTCTCTCCCAGGAACTGACAAGTCCCTGAGGTGCTTTTCCTGTCAACTCTACAACCAGCATAATCAGCATCTGAATATCCAATTAATTCAAATCCTGACTCAGCTGGGTACCACAGTCCTAAGTTAGGGCATCCCTTAAGGTATCTCAAGATCCTCTTTAGGAGAGTTAAGTGAGATTCCTTTGGGTTGACCTGAAACCTAGCACATAGGCATGTAGCAAACATTATGTCAGGCCTACTTGCAGTCAAATACAGCAGGGAACCAACAATGGCTCTATAATTCTTTTGATCAACAGACTTGCCATTGACATCAGAATCAATAACTGCATTTGAGGCCATAGGTGTGCTCATTGATGAAGCATCAGACATTCCAAATCTTTTAACCAGCTCTCTGGCATATTTTGATTGTGAAATGAAAATGCCATCAACACTCTGTTTCACTTGGAGACCAAGGAAATAGGATAACTCACCCATGCTGCTCATCTCAAACTTGGAGTGCATTAGTTCAGAGAACCTCTTGCATAGTTTGGGATCAGTAGAGCCAAATATAATGTCATCTACATAGATTTGAACTAACAGTTGTGAGTCCTTATGATGTCTAATGAACAGGGTTCTATCTACTACACCTCTCACAAACTTGTGTTCTAGAAGAAAATTTGCTAAGGTCTCATACCAAGCTCTAGGAGCTTGCTTAAGTCCATATAGAGCCTTTTGGAGTTTGAACACATGAGTGGGTAGTGTTGATGAAACAAACCCTGGTGGTTGTTCAACAAACACTTCTTCCTTTAAATCTCCATTGAGGAAGGCACTCTTCACATCCATTTGGAAGACCTTAAATCTTTTATAGGCAGCATAGGCTAGGAAAATCCTAATGGCTTCTAGTCTGGCTACAGGGGCAAAAGTCTGATCATAATCTATGCCTTCCTCCTGTCTATAGCCTTGAGCTACTAGCCTAGCCTTATTTCTAACTACTATGCCTTGGGCATCAAGCTTGTTTCTAAACACCCACTTGGTGCCTATGATCCGTTGGCCTCTTGGTCTTGGAACCAAGGTCCAAACTTTACATCTTTCAAACTGGTTAAGCTCCTCTTGCATTGCTATAATCCAGTGGGGATCAAGCTCAGCATCTTTAATGGTTAGGGGCTCAACCTGAGAAAGGAAACAAGCAAACATCACATTTTTGTTGAGTTGATGTCTTGTCTGGACTCCTGCTGAAATGTCTCCAATCACTTGAGATACAGGGTGATCTCTAAGTGTGACAAGATCAGTAGGTTCAACAATGATCTGATCTTCAACAGTTTCAAGATTTACTTCCTCATGTGGAATTTGATCAACTGTTGGAGCAGGTGCTTTAGCTTCAAGCAGATCTACATCAGATTCAGAATCTGAGGGAGCAACCTGAGGAGTTTGTTGGGGATGATTCTCCTGTGTGAGTCTCAAACCTTCCAAATCCTTACTTACTCCTAGGACTTGCACTGTACTATTAGAAGAAGAATCCTTCTCCTTATAGTACATGACTGTCTCATCAAAAGAGACATGTGCAGACTCTTCTATCTTAAGAGAAGATTTATTAAGGACCCTATAGGCTTTGCTTACTTGAGAGTATCCTAGAAAGACTCCCATTGAAGCTTTTGCCTCAAATTTTCTATGGTATTCTTTGTTATTGTTATGAACAAAAGCAACACAGCCAAACACTCTAAAATAATCTATTTTAGGTTTCACTTGCTTAAGTAATTCATAGGGAGTCTTACCCTTAAGTTTATGTATCAGACTTCTGTTCAATACATAGTTAGCTGTGCTAACTGCTTCAGCCCAAAAGGACAGAGGCATGTTAGCATCTGCCAACAATGTACTTGCAGCTTCAATTAGGGTTCTGTTTTTCCTTTCAACTACCCCATTTTGTTGAGGAGTTCTAGGAGCAGAGAAGCTATGTTTGATACCTTCCTTCTCACAGAATTCTTGCATAAGAAGAGACTCAAACTCAGTACCATGATCACTTCTGATCAAGGCAATCTGAGTAGAATACTCACTCTGTATACACTTTAGAAAGTCTGTAAGAACCTTGAAGTTATCAGCCTTAGTTCTCAAGAAGAATACCCAAGTGAACCTGGAGAAGTCATCTATAATTACTAAAGTGTAAGACTTTCCTCCAAGACTCTGCACAGCAATAGGACCAAATAAGTCCAAATGTAGCAAGTACAGAATCCTGGGAGAATCACTTTTATTAACTGATTTAAAGCTATTTCTTGTTTGCTTTCCTAGTTGGCAAGCTTTGCAAAGGCCTTCCTTCTTGTAGGGGCAAGAAGGTAATCCTCTTACAAGATTGTATTTAGCCAACCTAGAAATGTTTTTCAGATTTACATGACTAAGTCTCTTATGCCAAAGGGTATTATTACTGGTTACTTCATTAAATAAGCATATTTCAGATTTGGAGGAATTAAAATCTACAACATAAACATTTCCAATTCTAATACCTACTAACACCACAGTATTATTTAAAGAAATATTGCAAGCAGTGTCAGTAAACCATACCTTGTACCCAGCATCACACATTTGACTTACAGAGATTAGGTTGTGCTTTAGTCCTGAGACATAAGCTACCTTCTTGAAGGTTACAGCTCCTATGGTGAAGCTGCCATACCCTTCAGTCTGTCCACAGCTGGAATCCCCAAATACAACTTTTGGTCCCAGCTTGGCTTTGAAACCTGACAGGTTCTTCTTCTTTCCTGTCATATGCTTTGAGCATCCACTATCCAGATACCATTTGTCATGTATGACTGGATAGGTCTTCACCTGCAGAAAGAGCAGTTACACATTGTGGACCCAGGTTACCTTGGGTCCAGTATTCTTCACAAAAGAAAAACTAGATATAAAAGATTTTGCAGGCTTTGATTTATATCCTAAAGGGTGTGATCTCCTAGGTGGGATAATCCATTCAGTTGAAGGATTAAACAGCCTGGGGTGGTGATTTGGATTTGAAGTTCTGGAAGTTTGAAAATGATTTTCCGGCTTAAGTCCAGATCGTCGATCGATGGTCGACGATCGCAGGCCATATCGTCGATCATTTCCAGTATAGCTATATTCTGGATTCAACGATCGTCGATCACTGGTCGACGACTCAAGATGAGATCGTCGACCTCCTGCACCAAAGCTATTATACTCAGTGTAGGTGTTCAGCGATCGTCGATAGTCGTTCAACGATTGGTTTGACGATCGTCGATTAATGTTCGACGATTTTTGTAAAGCTAGAAATTTTTTCTTCCTATTTTCTTTCTTAATCTTATTCTGAATTTTCTTGCATTTTTCAATTTCCTCAGTATTCTTTATTCCTGATTCAGAAACAAATTTTACTGGAGTGCTAAATCTCTCCTTTGTGAGGAGGATGGGTTCACTAGGGGTAGCACCTAAGCCTAGTTTATCATTACCAACCCTAGTGTTTGCTATACAGGTTATTTCAGATAGTTTAAGGCTTCTGCCATTTAATTGTTCTTCTAACCTCTTAGATTTAGCTAGTTCTAACTTTAGGAATGTTACTTCTTCTTTTGAGCTCTCTAATTCCTTTTCTAATCTGATTATTTCAACACCTTCCATGTCTAGTTCCATTATTTTTAATCTAAGTGACTTAATTTCCTTTTCAGATAATAGTAAATCTAAACATAGAGTTTTAAATTTTAGTTTGAACTCAGGAGATGAGAAATCAAATGAGTCGATTACCTGGTCCTCCATAAAGGAATCTTCTTCATTGTCTCCTTCTTCTTCAGAATTCTCTGCAGCTGACAGAGAGCTACAGGCATCAATGGCCATGAGGTAGACCTCTTTGGCTTTCTTCTCTTCTTCTTCTTCTGAATCACTGGAGCTCGAGGAGCAGGTATCCTCTTCTGTTTCACTCCAGGTAGCAGCCACAAATCCCTTGTCCTTCTTCTTGTATTTGTGTGATGAAGACTTGGAGTGGTGCTTCCTGTATTCTTTCTCATGTTTCTTCTCCTTATACTTCTTCTCTGGACAATCTGGGGCAATGTGTCCAGGCTTGCTGCATACATAACAAATGATTTCTTTAGATGGAGTCTTGTCATACCTTGGCTTGTCCTCATGCTTGGAGAACTTCTTTCTGAGGTCTCTTCTTCCCATGTTGAAGAATCTCTTGGCAATGAGTGCCAGTAACTCCTCATTTGATTGACTTCCTTCAGAAGTCTCAGCAGCCTTAAGAGCTAGAGAATGCTCTTTCTTTGTAGGAGTAGGAGTCTTCACTTCAGTTACAGCAGCTCTACTCTTTAAGGTTTGCTCATATGACCTGAGCTTTCCCAACAGAGCTTCTGTGGAGAGTTCCACAGTGTTTCTTCCATCCTTGATGGGCCATATCCTTGAGTCCCAAGAGATGGGAAGGCACATCAGGATCTTGTCATTGACTTCTGACAAGGTTATCTCCTTGTCTAGAGACCTCAGTTCACTTATTATTGAACTGAGTCTTGTGTACATGGTGTCTATGTCTTCAGCATCATCCTTCTTGAAGTTTTCATACTGAGAGGTGAGATTAGATCTCCTGTCCTTCCTCTCATCAGCTGAGCCAGCAACTATGTGGTTGAGGGAATCCCACATAGCTTTGGCTGAGGTGCATTCAGCCAGCTTCTGGAATATCTCATCAGACATTGTCTGAGCTAGGATATTCATTGCTTTAGCATCAGCTGCTTTTGCCTTCTTGTAAGTTTCATTGTAGTCAGGTGGTGGCACAGCACTGAGGTCAGCAGAAGTGGAAGCAGCAGCAGGCCTAGCAGGTGGTCCTGTCAAAATAGAAGAAAAAATATCTTCATCAATAGAATTCATGTATAGTCTTATCCTGGCCTTCCATATGCCAAACTTGGACAAGTTGCATACAGGAGGTCTGGTGCTTGAATAATCCTTAGACTGGGCCATGTGTGAAAGTGTTTGTGAATGGTATCAGGAAACAACTTATCACAGGATCTTTTAACTCAGGTGTTAGCCTGTATGAACAGCCAACCTCCCTCTGATACCAATTGAAAGTGAGGGGATAAGTTGTAAATTACTCTAGAGGGGGGGTGAATAGAGTATTCAAAATTTTATGAACACTTAGTCAGCTCCCTTGGAGTTTATTTGCGGAATAAAAAATCTGATACTTGAACCCTAAGAGCCTAACACAGTGAAGTGCACAAGTGAAGAAGTTGATTGAAATTTCAGTTAACTACAAGTCTATCACAGCAACTAGCAACCCTAGGTAGTTCTATCACAGCCACAGAATAAAATGAATAAGCAAGATAACCAGATGGACACAGGATATATAGTGGTTCCCTTTAAATAGGTACATCCACTCTTCTACCACCCTGGTAGGAATCCACTACAGGTTTTTGCTAAGGTGCCCTGCCACCAATGATCTGATTCAGGTAGATCAAACAGACCCTTTGAGCTTTTGATAAGGATGCTCAACCACAGGTTGTTGATAAGGTGCCCTGTCACCAACGTTCACTTTTGAAGAGATGTGAACAAACTCTTTTTACAAAGGGGTTGAGAGGGTTAGATTATCTTCTCTATTTTAAATACAGATTAGAGAAGATTTGTGGATTCTCTAAAGAATCAAAGTCTCCCCCTGGCTCAGTGGAAGTCCAGGGAAAGCCTTTGCTTCAGGATGAAGGAGTTTCAGATAAACTGAAACTAAATCCTCAGAAATCTGAAGACTGATTTTTATCAGGTCTTAAGATTCTGGAGCACTTGAAGCAGATCTTGAGCCTTTTCTGAAGTCTTTGAAAACTCTAAGCAAATTGCTCAGGAGACTTGAGAATGTAAGATGATTGCTCTGGGCTTTTGCTTCAGGAAAACTTTTCTTCTTCTTGTTGTGAGATTGTGAAGAGGTGCTCTTGATGATGCTTGAGCGGATGAATAATCTTTCTCTGTGTCTGTTACTGTAACTTTTCTTAGAGCAGAAATCTCTTTTAAATGTGTCTTCACGTTTTCCTTTGGAACGGCTCTATTGATTTGAATTCTCGAGCCCTGCAACAGATTATCTCAAAATAGAATATATCAATAGGAATAGAATGGCCTATTAACTTTCTGTCAGTCCCAATAAGGAATAAAATAAGCGGGAAAGAAATCTCAGCATAAAGACGTGCCGTTCTTGGAAATAGTACATAGTACCAACGGCTAGAAAACAGGCTGGAAAGATAAAGTCAACGTAATTTGTATAATAGGACAAAATGCTTTATCAAGAATACTGAATCCCGTAATTTATGTTTGACAGAATTTGTAAATAATTCATTTTGAATTTAAGCCATAATTTTAGCAACAAATAACTTCAGAGAATCTTTCTAACCACAAGCTAACACACTTGGAAATAAACCAAGGAATAGCATAAATACAAATAGATAAAAGCAGACAGAAATCGTCGACCAGAAATCGTCGACCAGAAAATAGATCGTCGACCAGCTAATAGATCGTCGACCAGCTAATAGATCGTCGACCAGCAAACAGATATCGTCGACTAAAGCAGAAAGTCTGATGGCACAGAAATCGTCGAACATCTCATGATGTCGACGACTAAGGCAGAGATCTGTCGAGACAGATATCGTCGACCAACAATGATGTCGACGATTAAGACAAAGATCTGTCGAGACAGAAATCGTGAAGCTAGAACACGATCGTCGATCTGTTGATGACAGATCGTCGACCAACCTTCAGAGCGTAGTAAGCTAGCTCTGAGATCGTCGACCAACGGTCGACGATAATTGTCTTGACTTCAACGATTCAATAGCCCTGCTATCGTCGATCAATGATCGACGATCGCGAGGCCTCGTTCGACGATAGTCGAACGGAAAAGCCTTAACTACAAAAACATCTAGAACTTCTAACCTAAGCTCTAGGTCAGTTATATACTGCCCTAGGGAGACTAAACAAAGACTAAACATGATCATATATCTTTATATGGATCACGAGGGGCTGGAAAGGGATTACATAAGCCAAATCACATCTAGGGTACCAACAAATACACTTTATACTACTCTCTCCTAACTTATCCTTCTGTTCCATCACTTTATGTGCATAAGCAATGGAACCAAAAATACGTAAGTGAGAAATATCAGGTTTATGCTTATATAATACTTCATATGGTGTAGTTCTATGAAGTGCACGAGTGGGGACTCTGTTCAGAATAAAAACAGCAGTCGAAGCTGCCTCAGCCCATAAGAACTTTGGGCAGGATTTGTGAATGAGCATGGCTCTCATCATTTCAGCAACAGTTCGATTTCGTCGTTCAACAACCCCATTTTGTTGGGGGGTTCCTGGAGTGGTGAGCTGCCGATGAATTCCAGCATCTTGGCAGAGTTTAATGAGCTCAGAAGAGATGAACTCCCCGCCCCTATCACTTCTGATAGCCTTGATACAGGTTCCAAGCTGCTTCTCAATTTGTTTTTTGAATATGTCAAACTGCTGAAAAACTTCAGACTTCTGAACAACGTGAAAGACCCACATAAATCGACTATGGTCATCGACGATGAGGAAATAGTAGAGTTTTCCTCCCAGGGAGGGTGTTCTGGCAGGTCCCCATAGATCCATATGAAGAAGATCAAGGGGCTTGATGGCTCTAGAGGTGGATGTATGAGGAAATGGGAGACGATGAGATTTGCCCCTTGCACAAGCATCACAGGGATAAGTAGATAAAGGGAATGAGGGGAGGCCATCAACAAGCTTCTGATCTTGGATTGTCTTAAGAGAGGAGTAGTTAAGATGCCCAAGTCGATGGTGCCAAAGCTGCCCGGTTGTGGAGGTTGTTTGGGAACAAGCAAAAACTGAGCGGTTTGCAGGAGGAAGGGAGATAGTAAAAATATTGCTTGGATTGATGGGGGCTTGGGCAATGATGTTATTACGTGCGCCTTTGATTAAACACAGAGTTTGATCAAACTCTACTTTATATCCTTTCTTAATTAGTTGACCAACGCTAAGCAGGTTTTGCGACAGGTTAGGAACATATTGAACATTTGAAATTAATTTTGTGGATCCGTCTGGGCCCATGATAGAAATAGTTCCTCTTCCTTCTATAGTCTCCTTCTTCCCATCTCCAAGTATTACAAAGGATTTTTGTGTTTCATCTAGGGTAGTAAAATAAACTCGATTGTTTGCCATATGGCTAGAACAACCGCTGTCAATGATCCAAATGGAGGAGTGATGATTGTCGGTGGATGTATTACAAGTAAACAGAAACTGATCAGAATCAGGATTTGTTTCAGATACATTTGCTTCCTCTTGTGGTTTGTTCCAGCAGCGCTGGTCAGAGTGGTTGGGTATTTTGCATCGTTTACACCTCCAAAAACAGTCTTTTGCTTCATGGTTCTGTTTTTTGCAAATCACACATGGGGGAAAATTTTTCCCTGAAGATGGCCGTTTTTGTTTTTTGTCAAGCAGAAATTGTGGTTTGGATGGGAAATGCATTTTAGTTTGAAAGGCAGTATTAGGTGTAGGCTCATCATGAAAAAGAAGGTCTTCATGAGTTTGTAAGGAGCTCATGAGTTCAACAACAGTCATGGTTTCAAGGTCATGGGCCTCGAGAATAGCAGAGACAATGTGCTTATGGGTTTTAGGTAGGGATCTGAGGAGTTTTTCAACAACTTGCTGCTCTTCTAGAACACCACCAAGGGTACGGATTTGGTTTACTAGACTTGTTATTTTGGCAAAGAAATCCTGAGTCTTCTCATTGTCTTTCATAAGAATAGAATCAAATTGGCGTCTAAGAGAATAGATTTTGAGTTTGATTACCTTTTTTGATCCCTTGTATTCATTCTCAAGCCGCTGCCATGCCTCCTGAGCGGTTTTAGAACCCATGATTCTCGGATAGATGGATGTGGAAATGCCCTGCTGTATTAGATGTAAGGCAAGGGCATCCCGTTTTAATTCATCTTTAGTGTATTTGGGTGGTTCACTCTCCTTAGATTTGCCGTCAGGAGCTGGCCCGTTCTTGACGACATCCCATAAATCCTGGGAACGAAGTAGAGTTTCCATCTTATCGCTCCAAAAATCATATAGCTCGCCGGAAAAGATTGGAATTGATGAGTGGGTGTACGGAGGGGTAAGTGAGGAGGAAAGGGACGCCATATGATGAACGGCACAGAACAAAAAGAAAATGATATTACACTCGGTCGAACTGATGGCGCAAGCCCAAAGGCTCTGATACCACTGTAGAAAAGATGAGAAGGAGAAAACACGGGAGAGAATATGAAAGGATCTTATATTATATGCTAACACAATACATTACCAATACATATATATATTAGTCTACAGGACATTCTAGAAAGGAGAAATAAAGCAGAGGAGGTTGACAGATGAGACACCGGCAGGTACATTTATTATAATGCTAATACTTGGAAATAGTGCAGGTTTTATTTCTTCTTCATTAACTACACATGATTTGAAAACCAAGAGAATAAGACTACCTGGAGATGAGGTCGTGCAAGAAGATGAGGGTGTGAAATTGGTCCAAAGACTCTAACTACTCGACCATAAAACTTTCCTGTAGGGAAAAATAAATCAAATTTGGAAGAATTGATGACAATGTTTATTCATACAACTGAATCTAGATTCTAAAATCACAAGGCATAAACTTCAACTATAAAAAGGGATAAAAATGCATACACAAAAAGAAGATTCCCTATTATAACTCCTAGGGCGAATCAATGGATTTGGAAAAAACTTAACAGTGAGAGCGGCAAGTTGGTAGAGTAAAGATGTAAAGGTCTGCAGAGATTCATTAGGTAAATGCAGTAAAGATGGCAGCGGCTCGCAAGGAGATCGACACTTTATCAACGGAGCTGGAAGAATATAAAACAGTATTTGTTTCTAAAACATAGGAGAGAGACTTGTAGAGAAAAACCATCAGACATGTAAATTTAAAAAATGAAAAATGTGTATTCAGCAGGGAAGCCATTGTGAAGTAAAGCAAATATTTTTGTTAATGGTTTTTTGGCGGAATGCACCCCCCAATATTCCTCAATTGGCACAATGCACCTCAAAAATTTAAATAAGGCGGAATGCACCCCCCAATATTTCTATTTTGGCGGAATGCACCCTCGTAAGGGGTATTTTGGTCAGTTTTCTTATTAGGTTCCCCCCCCCTCTCAAAAATGACCCGTATTAGGTTTTCCTCATTACCGAGCGGCGGTACTTCCCAATCCCAGTCGCGGATCGTCGTCCCAATCGTCGATCGCCGTCCCAGTCGTCGATCGCCGTCCCAGTCGCCGATCGCCAGTAGCTTGCCGTCCCAGTCGTCGATCGCCAGTGTTGGGCCGCACTGCACTCGTCGTGCTGTGCCGATCGCCAGTAGCTTTGCGCTCAACAATATCGGGAAGGTCCTCCAGAAGAAAGGGACGGTTGTTCTCCCGCCACTCTCTCTCTCAAACCGAAGGTATGAGTTGGACAAGTGGATTAAGCCATCTCTGAATTCCTTGTTCCATATTCTCTTCCTCATCTTTTTTTTTCTTTCCTTCTTCAGGGACATGCGTTAGCTTATTGTCCTGAATTGTTAAGATCTGGTCATGCTGCAGTTGTACTCCCCGGATCTTCGCAGAAACAGTCTTGGTTTTCCTGAATTTTTCTCATTCGATCTCATACTCTGGCAGGTATAACAAAAATGCCTTGGTTTTGTTTGTAGTTTAGGGTTTGTTCTTGTTCTTACTTAAGCCTTTTTTTTCTTGTATATCTAGAATGTCAAACATGAATTGGGATAATTTTGTGGTTGAAGAAGAAGATCTAAATGCCTCTAGTAGTAGTAGTGATTCCAGTTGTAGTGAAGATAATGATTCGTCATTTTCCGATGAGTTTGTGGAGAGTGACTTTGAATTAGATGATGTTATTTTTGATGAGAATGTGGATCATCAAATTGAAAGTGTAGGTAAAAAGGATGAACAAAAAGGATATATGAGTAAGAAACAAGGAATACATATTGGAGAGCGCGCTAGTAACATTTCATCGACAAACAAGGTTTCTCATATTCAAGTTTATCAAAACAATGCAAACGACTTTGACTTTGAGTTTAATGTTGGAATGCTTTTCAATAATGCTAATGATTTTAGAGAAGCGGTGAGAGTATATGCTACTACGAAAGGGAAACCAGTAAAGTTTACCAAAAATTGTAGTGATAAAATTCAAATCACCTGTGAATGTGGATGGGTTCTATTTGCTTCTTTCATATCTAAGAATGAGAAAACGTTCCAAATCAAAACAATTAAAGGTGAGCATACTTGTTGTAGGGCATTTGCATCGAAACAATGCAAGTCAAAATTTCTTGCTAGTAAGTACGAACAACATATTAGAAGCAATCCAGAATGGCCAGCAAGTTCGATGCAAGAGATTATGCAGATTGAGAATAAAACAGCTCTTAGCATTTGGAAAATGTATAGAGTAAAGCAACAAACAAATAAATAAATAAGTGGTTCAGAAATGGAGCAATATGCGAAGTTGTGGGATTACTGTGAGGAACTTTATAGGACTAATCCGGACACGACTATCAGAGTTATTTTAAGGACTAGAGATAAACTCATAATAACTATGTTGGAAACTATCAGAGTTATTATAATGAAGAGGCTCCACACTCAAAGGGACAAAGTTCTTAAATTCAATGGAGATGTGTGCCCTTCTATTCAGAAAATTTTGGAAAACAATAAAAAAAATGCACACGAGTTCACTTTGGGTTGGAATGGCAATCGTAAGTTTGAAGTTAATGATTGGGCAGGGGACAAATGGACAGTTGACTTGGGTTTGAATTGTTGTAGTTGCAGGCGATGAGATCTAATGGGAATTCCATGTGTGCATGACACTGCATGCATTTTTTATCAAAGGGAGCAAGTTGAAGAGTATGTGCATCATTGGTACAAGAAGGATATGTTCATGAAGGTCTATGAACACTTATTAAATCACATAAAATCACAAAAAGAATGGCCACTAGTAGGCCTGCGAGCGGTGCGGTTCGGTGCGGTTTGGGTCCAAACTGAAACCGCACCGCAGGGGTGCGGTTTCTTACTGACCAAAACCGTACCGCACCGAAACCGTGCGGTGCGGTTTCAATTCGGTGCGGTTTAGAGTCGGTTTTTGCGGTGCGGTTTTGGTTTTTGGCAGTTTTTTTGGCCCATCTTTAATTTAGGCAAGGACTCTTCTATGAAAAGTTGAAAATTGATTCCTTTCTCAGTTACAATCGAGTTTAACCATCCACTAGGAGTTTCACGTCCAGTCGCGGTGGCTTCGGCGGTGGAGAGTGATGGGCCGCAGGAAGATTTTTAGGGAGTACCTCGATGAGAATGCAGAGTCGTGCATGCGGACTTCAGCGGTGGCTCTGGCGGTGGAGAGTGATGAGTCGTGAGAGAGCGACCGAAAGGTTAGGGTTCCGTGACGGTGGAGAGTGATAAGGTTAGCGGGATTGGAAATGAGGAGAAAGGGCAACGTGGGGAATTAAAGAGCAGACCTAGGAGCAGTTAGGTATATTGGGGAATTAAAGAATTTTTTTTTCATTTTTCAAAAACGGGACTCCTTCTGATTATGGGATTTTGAGCGTGTTTTTTTCTTATTTTTTTATTATTTTGTTTTTTATTAGGTTGACATGTGGTTTCGTTTGGCACGGTGGTGGCGGTCTTGAATATGGGGGTTAAATTGTCATTCGTTAACGCCACCTAGGGAACTTCATCCAACTTTATGTTGAAATAGATGATGTTTGTTAGATGATACTTAACTAATGACGATTTATTCCATGCATTTATGACAGCCGCCACCGTGCCAAACGGAGCCTAAATATGTAATGATGTATTAAATTATATTATATATGTTATATGAAATACTTATATTGTATATATTATATAGTTATATTGAAATCTCATGAAAGATTTACCCATCAAGACCGTTAAACCCATTTACAAATTACAGCGCGTGCGCTTTTTCTTCTTGACATACAATTTTAAAAGTTAAAACCTAAGTCACGGTGCGGTGCGGTTTTCTCGGTTTTATGGAATTATAAACCGTACCGCACCGATTGGGGGTCGGTTTTCACACATACAAAACCGCACCGCACCGCAACCGAGCGGTTCGGTTTGAAATGCGGTGCGGTGCGGTTTGTCGGTTTGGTGTGGTTTTCGGTTTCCCTGCACACCCCTAGCCACTAGCAAACTTGAATCTGATTGTGCCTTGGTCAATTATTCAGAGAAAGCCAGGTAGGCCATTGCGACATGCTAGAAGAATGGAGGAGGAGTTGGAGACGACAAAATATGGTATTAAAAGGCATGGTATAAAATACTCATGTTCTATTTGTGGGATGCGCGGACACAACAAAAGGAATTGCACAGTTGATTCAACAATGCCTTCAACGTCAACAAAAAAATCTAAACTTCCGGTAAGCAAAACCATCATTACCATATCTTTAAACATTATGAATATATTTTCATATTTGATTTTTTATTGTTATCATTAATTTCGTGTAGGTACGGAAGACTACTTGATGTTTGAAGAAAATGTCATCATCCATATATTTTTGGTAAAATAAGACTACTTGCTGTCATCATCCATGTGTATTTGTTATATATAATGTTATAAAGTTTACTAAAAATATATTTGTTTTTAGAATGCAGGTGTTGCGGGGAAAAATTGTGTATGGACGGTGACATGTATTAGAGAAGTTTTGAAGAAATTAATGGATGATATTTTGTAATTTTTATGTATTTGGATTAATGTATTTGGATAATGTAGGTATTTTGAATTAATGTATTTGGATGGTGTTCTCGATTTTCATGGTATTTTAGGTATTTTGAATTAATGTATTTGGAAGAAATTAATGGTGTTTTATATAATGTTATAATTTTCATATTTTGTAATTTTCATGTATTTGGATGGTGCTCTCGATTCCATTTTTATGGATTTTTTAAGGAGATAAGTAAAACCAAAACGAATTAGATGGCGTTGTTTCGAAAAACGGGTTTAAATACCCTAAAAATACTTTATAATCACTTTTTAGGTGACGAAATGGCTAAAATTCAGCCAAAACAAATATTTTTTGGCTAAATGAGCGCCCAGGACCAAAATACCCCTAAAAAATAGCTCGGGGGTGCATTCCGCCAAAATAGAAATATTGGGGGGTGCATTCCGCCTTATTTAAGTTTTTGGGGTGCATTGTGCCAATTGAAGAATATTGGGGGGTGCATTCTGCCAAAAGCTTTTTGTTAATTTATAATTTTTGTACATCTTAAGTAAAATCAGTTGGTTGCCAAAGTTTATATGAGTTTTCCGAGTGGGAATCTGCAAAAAAAAAAAGATTGAGTGTTTGAGTTTGAGCGATACCTATAGAAAATGGAGCAGAGACGGATTTTGCGAAAGATAACTGCAGGAAAAAGGAGAGTAGATCAGTTGCAAACCTGCGACACCAAAGAAAGACAAAGGAAGCCCTTTCGTGGCAAAACTTCTGCCTAGGTTTCGAAGGTTTCTGAATGGTGTTTGGAGAGAGAGGAGGGAGCCGAAGGTAGCAGAACTGCTGCAATGTGCCTAACCTGCGATGTGTGAAGAAGCCTGCGATTTTTGCTGCAATTTGAGAAATAGGAGGAAAATGTCGGTGGAAGAACCCGCGATTTGTGCGCTGAATATGTTTGGCCGACACGATCCACCGATTCCTGCAGAAGACAGAGGAGGTAAGTAGGTGGCGGAGGGTAGGCGGCAGAGGGAAGATGAAGTGATTACCTTGGTAGGCAGCAGAGGGAAGCCCTTTCGGTGGCTGGCTCTGAAGTCGCAGGAGGAGGCTTATGGAGGGGGAAATTTTTTGGTGAGGGTAATGCAGCATGGGATGTTGTGGAAATAAATAGCCCTCCCATCGATGTGGCTCACTCCTTTTACTTTCCAAAATTTGAGCTCCCTCAACCTTTCGCCGTTCCTGCTCCCGACTCTTTGCAGCTCCCTCGACCTTTCGCCGCTCCTGCTCCCGTCTCTTTGCAGCTTCCCCGCCGCTCTGTCATTAACTCGAGCTCTCGCAGATCGCTCGAGTTTTTCTCTAGAATAGTCTTCCTGCCTCTACTCTCACTATCGGAAGCTTTGGAGTACCGCCAGTTTTCCCAGCACTGAAGCCCTAACCTGAAGAAGAAGATCTAGGAAAGTAGTGTAATCTATATAAAATTTTCCATTTTGCTGTACTTCAATCCGAATTTGTATGTCATCCATGTTGATTGCAGTCGCATTTTTAGGGCAAATATGTTTGCAGTCGCATTTATCCGTTTGCTAGCGCTTGTTTAGGGTTTTGCACTAAATTAGGTTGGTTGCGGTTGCATTGCTAGTTGATTGAAGTTGTTTTTTTTTGTGATTTCCTATTTGCAGTTGTTTCCCCTGAGAACTAGTGTACAATTTGTATGTCATTCTTGTTGATTGCAGTCGCATTTTTAGGGTAAATATGTTTGCAGTTGTATTTATCCGTTTTGCTAGTACTTGTTACGGGTAATGTGCTAAATTTGGTTGGTTGCGGTTGCATTGCTAGTTGATTGCAGTTGTTTTTCTTTGTTTGATTTCCTGTTTGCAGTTGTTTACCCTGAGAACTAGTGTAATATGTTTGCAGTTACATTACCTGCATATGCTTGTTTGCAGCTGCATTATATGTATTTTACTATTGAGTTTGCAGTTGCATTAACAGTTTATTCCCGTAGAGCTTGCAGTTGCATTACCTACATATTTTTGTATTATTTTCAGTTGTATTATCAGTGTCCTCTGAATGAACTACTGGAAACACCACAGGTTTTTTTGGGGCCTGACAATTTTCGAAGGAATGCAGTTGAAAACTGTGCTGATATTAAAAAAAATGCAGTTGCATTAATTTACAGTTACCTCTTCTCCAACAACACTACCGGAACCCTGAGTACTTGTTGCTCCCACTTCAGACATTTTTTCCTACAACTTTCCCGAAAAATACAGAGACATATAAGAGAACTCTGATGAAGTTTATAATGTTAGGTTAAGCACTAGATCACAATACCTGGACTGAAAAGATAGAAAACAGTAGGGAGCACGAACGTTGCCGGAGAAGGAGAAGGAGCGGCGAGTTGCATGAGGACTAGGGGCGGCGAGTGGCGAGAGAGCTGAGACACCTTTGTTCTGTCGAAGTTCACTCAGTTTCAGTAGGCGGTTTTTGCTCCCGCAGCTGCTGAGAAGCGGGGTGGAGGGAAAACGGGAATTTTGGAAAGTAAAAGGAGTGGGCCCCATCGATGGGGCTATTTATTTCCGCAGCATCCCATGCTGCGTTACCCGTAACAAATAATTTTCCTTATGGAGGAGGATTGCAGGGTTTGCTTTGGGCGTTGTCGAGGAGACAGCTTAATGCTTTTGGTACTTTGGTTTAGGGTTATATCGAGGTGTCCGCTAAATGAGAGTGGTGGGTATTGTGATAGGACGGAAATGACCCTCTTGTTTTAATTTTTTTAAAATTTTTATGAGGTGTAATTTATTTTTCCGTAGAGGGTATTAATGGCTTAACCAATGTTTTATCAAAGGGTTGTTTTCCCTTTTAATATAGTATAGATACTTAGTATACTTGTATGTTCTATAAGTAAAAATAAGAATAAAAAGTTTACGAACACCGAGTCATGTATATCCCAAAATAAAATTAATGAGCATCCAAAATAAAATATCAGTAATACACTACGACTATTATTTAACAAGTACAAATAGATATATTGTAAAGTATATTAAATATTATACAATAATTTTAGTTAGATAACATTATATTTTATAGCAAATAAAATATTTTAAATGTTAAATATTTTTATTAGTTATAAGTGCATGTTTTCGTGCTTAACAAATTAATGTTAAAAATATACAAAAAATAATAAATATGTTGAAAGTTACAATTTTTGTAATACGAAATAAGAAAGATATAGCGAGAAATAATAAAAAATTTTGATTATAAGAATAACAATTATTAAGAAGAACAAAACAATAAGTCATATTGATTTAAGCATATATAATATAATGCATATAGATACATATAGTTCTAACATTATAAAAATTAAAAATCATACGATTTGTTCAAATCAAAGTGTCTGCCAATATATCGGAAAAAACATATATGTCAGCCAATATTTTATAAAAAGATAATCTATTTGTTTAGAAAAATATGTCGGTTTACTCTAAAAATGACATGTCAGAAGATATTTCGAATATGTCAGAAGACATTTAAAACAATGACAACGTCTCAGTATAACTCCCCCCATGGATGCCCATTTATTTGATCTAGTTAGACACTTGTTTGAAGCTCTTAAAGTTGGTGCATTTAGAAAGATGTTTTGGTCTTTAGATACAACCATCTCTTTTGCCTCTTTGTCTACTGCTTTTGCTTAATCTAATATTTCTTATAAGGTTTATAGTGGATCTTGGGGTCATTAATTTCGGTGCCACTGATTATATCGCCAATTTCTTTGATAATTTTTCTTCTTATAAATCTCTCACTGGTACTCTAAGGTTAAGTGTGCGGACAGTTCTTTAACTGCAATTTTAGGGCAGGGAATGACTCGCGTTGATGATTTAATCCTAGATTCTACATTGTATGTTTCAAAATTATCTACTAATTTTTTATCTGAGAGTAAGGCTCTATTTGTTTGGGCGTTTTTGAGCTTTTCGTTTCCCTCAAAACGCACCTCCCGATTTTTTTTCATTTGTTTTGTCGTCTTCCATTCCACCCGCAACGCTTATCTCATGGCTCAAAACATCGCGGAATGAAACCGGGGGGATGATCACCGGTTTATCGCGTTTAGAGGAAGGGGGAAAATCGCACGCTAGGGCAGTCGAGCCCGGTCCTCCGTCATCTCTCCCGGTCGCCGCCTGATTCTCTCCGTCGTCGCCTCTCCGGGTGCGGCAGTTTCTTCTCCCGGTCGCCGCCTCTCCTCCGTCGCCTTCCCCGGTGCGGCAGTTCCTTCTCCGACGGCGCGAAGTCTTCGCCGCCTCTCCTCCACTGCGGCAGGTAACTTCTATTCTCTGCATGATGTCCGCATTTCTTCTCTGGCATTCAACTCCGATGAAGCTAAGGACTAATCCACATCTTCTCTGCCATTCAACTCCCGCAGGTGAGCCACCCCTCTTCAATCTGCAGCAAATCCGCATCTTCTTCGTTCAAAAATCTGCAGCAACACAGTGTTTAACAGGAGGTATATCTTCATTCCACAGTTATATGTTAGAAAATTTTGTTGGATGTGAGTGTGTATGTGCTGTGTGTGTGAGTTTGTGTGTGCTGTGAGTGTGCTGTGTGTGTGCTGTGTGTGTGAGTGTGCTGTGTGTGTGATGTGTGTGTGAGTGTGTATGTGGTGTGTGTGTGAGTTTGTATGTGCTTGTTTGTGATGTGTGTGTGAGTGTGTATGTATTGTGTGTGTGAGTGTGCTGTGTGTGTGAGTGTGATGTGTGTGTGATGTGTGTGTGAGTGTGTATGTGTTGTATGTGTGAGTTTGTATTTGATGTGTATGTGTTTGTGATGTGTGTGTGAGTGTGTATGTGTTGTGTGTGTGTGAGTGTGCTGTGTGTGTGAGTGTGCTGTGTGTGTGATGTGTGTGTGAGTGTGTGTATTGTATGTGTGAGTTTGTATGTGATGTGTATGTGTTTGTGATGTGTGTGTGAGTGTGTATGTGATGTGTGTGTGTGTGAGTGTGTTGTGTGTGCGAGTGTGCTGTGTGTGTGATGTGTGTGTGAGTGTGTATGTGTGAGTTTGTATGTGATGTATATGTGTTTGTGATGTGTATGTGTTTGTGATGTGTATGTGTTTGTGATGTGTATGTGTTTGTGATCTATGTGTGAGTGTGTATGTGCTGTGTGTGAGTTTGTGTGTGCTGTGTGTGTGAGTGTGATGTGTGTGTGATGTGTATGTGTTGTGTGTGTGAGTTTGTATGGCCTGTGTTTGTGAGCTGTGTGTGAGTGTGTATGTGTCCTGTGTTTGTGTTGTTTGTGTGTTTTTGTAATATGCTCAAAGCACACTTATGTTGGGGCTCTGCTCTTTGCTATGTTGGTTGTGTTTGAGAATGCTTGAAAATCTCATGTTTAACACACTCTGCTCTTTGCACATTTATAATTAAGCATGGATGCAATTTAGCTTAGCCCAATAAGAAAATGAGCTCAAGATACTCATCCAAATTTGATGATCTATAATCTACTGTCTGTGTTTCAATATCTGTTGGGTTCACCTGCACAACAATCTTTTTTGCTGGGTTCACATGTACTATGTTTTTTTAATGTTTTGTTCCTATTTTTAATACAGTTTATTCACTATGGGTAAACATAAGGAAGGTGGTGTTAGTGTCAATTGGGAGGCTAGCGATGTTTTGATTTTCTGTGACTTGTGCTTAAAAGAAATTGAGTTGGGTAATCGCCCGACCACACACTTCAACAGAGAAGGGTGGGTTAACTTGACAACGAATTTCTTAGCTCGCACGGGGAAGTTTATGATCAAACCCAAATGAAAAACAAGTGGGATCAGCTGAAAAAAGACTGGAAGTTATGGCGTGACCTCAAGGGTCGTGAGACAGGTTTGGGATGGGATCCTATACGCAAAACTATTGCTGCTTCTGAGGATTGGTGGAAAGAGCGTCTCAAGGTAATTAGAATAGTTCTTTTATTCTGTACTTAGAATAGTTCTTTTTTTCATTATTCTAACTCCGTTATATTTTCATTTCAGGTTCATCAAACTGCACGGAAGTTTCAATTCGTTGGGATATCTCCTGAGTTAGAAGAAAAGCTCGATATGATGTTCAGTCAGGTCGTAGCTACTGGAGCTCTTGCTTGGGCTCCTAATTCTAGAAATTTTTTGCCTGAATCGATTGTGAGCACGACCTCTCTGCTGGGGCTGATTCCAAGATATGGACCAGTTACCGTTCTCCTACAAAAGCAGGAAAGAAGATACCAGATAGGGAAAACGCAAGCAGACATACAAGAGAAGCAGGAGTTCGACGATGGATCAGATACGCGGAACATCTCGCATTATTGGGCGTTGCATGATGGAGCCCCCGCATCCAGATATCTTCGTCCTCGCACACCATCCTGAAGCCATTCCGAGCTCGAAAGTATGGAGGAGATCATGGAAGAAACCAACTATGCTTTATACGACTTCTGCACCGTTTCTTGAAGGATAAGGGAAATCGGGAAACTTATATGAGTATTCGAAAGGATCGGCGACTCAAATGGCTGGAAACTCGATGTGCCGAGAAATGATCGATCTGCTAAACTGAATAGTTCTATGCATTATCTTCTTTGTTATTGTTTGAACTCATTCGTGTTTTATGTTTATTGCATGATCGGAACTGCTATATTTTGCTACTTATAATGTTTAGTGTTTGACTAGTGTTATGCATTACTCTACTGATTAGCTATTTTTAATGTTTAATGTTTATTTCATGATCGGAAATGCAATATTTTGCTACTTCTATGCATTAGTGTTTAACTCATGTTCATTAATTTTATGCAGTACTTCACTTGTTTTATTAGTAATTAACGTTATTCTCCTTGACATCAGATTAACGATGTCATCCCCGACTCTCACAGACAGTGAAAATGAGGAGATTCAACAACAAGTTGCTGAATCCTTTTTTCGTACAGGAGATCTCGGTGCGTATTTGATTTCAACAGCTAATTATTATTCAGTATAAGGGCCCAGCAAATCACTGCCCTAGGCCTTGCATGACATCAAGTCAAACGGGGGCAAGATGGGTTGGTGAAATGCTAGATGGCCACCCCCAAAGATTTTTTAGTTCTTTTAGAATGTCAAAACAAATCTTTGGAGATTTGCTCACCATCCTAATAGCACAGTATGGGTTGCAAGGATCCAGAAGAACTCTACCACGCGAGGTGCTTGCAATTACATTACATATTTTAGGACATAACATATCAATGCAACTTGCAAGCGAAAGATTCCAACACTCTACAGAGACGATCAGTAGATTTTTCGCAAAGGGTATCACAGCTATTAAGAGAATGTCTTCCGATGTCGTTGCACCTGTAGATCATTTATTCCGTGATATTCCACCATAAATTCTGAATGACACGCGATACATGCCCTACTTTAAGGATTGTGTCGGAGCAATTAATGGAACACATGTAGATGCTCGAGTACCACCAAATCAACAAGTCTCCTACATTGGTCGTCATGGAACGACAACACAAAACGTTATGGCAGTGTGTGATTTCAATATGTGTTTCACATTTGTGATGGCGGGTTGGGAGGATTCTACTCACGACAGCCGTATATTTCAGCGTGCCATTATGGACTCGAGTTATAATTTCCCCTATCCACCCCTAGATAAGACTTTTTAATATTCAGAATTCTACAGCTAATCAATTACAGTTGTTTCATTATTATTCTCATATTAGCCATATGTGCACTTGTAGGTAAATATTACGTGGTTGATGCCGGATATCCACTCCAACATGGATTTTTAAAATCATATTCAGGCACGCGGTATCATTTTCCAGATTTAAGAAGGGGCAGTAGGGTGGTACAGGGCCGCCGAGAAATATTCAATCGGGCGCACTCGTCGTTACGTAGCGTTATAGAGCGGTCTTTCGGCGTATGGAAGAAGAAATGGAAGATTCTTAGGGATATGCCTCCATACAGTTTGACTAAGCAACGAGATATAGTGATTGCAATGATGACTCTGCATAATTACATTCGCAGGCATCCTTCCCGCACTGACGCTCACTTTCGAGCTTGTGATGAAGACGAGAGTTTTGTTTACCCTGCGGGTCTTCAAAGAACAACACGACAAAATTCTGCGAGCGATGGTGGAGAACATATCAGAGGGATTCGAGTGGGTGTTGACGAGATGTCGGCGCTGCGAGACTCCATTGCCGAACAACTGCACAGATTGTGATTGTATTTGGAATCAAATGTATTTCGAGTCATCAGCTGTATTTCGAGTCATCATATGGTTGACATTTTGATCTTTGGATGTGCTCTAAATTTTCATAAATCATAAATTAATAAATTTATCAGGTACATGTATTTTATATTGATATCACAACCATAAATTAATAAATTTATCAAAACATTATTTTACCAAATGGATCTCAGTTTTGAAAAGCTCTGCAAACACAGACTATCCAAAAAAATCTCCGTTTCCAACATCACTTTTCCCAACAGCTCCTTTTACAAACCTCCCTTGACAACAGCTCCTTTTACAACCGCAACCGCTCTATCAAATGAAGCCTAAGACTTCATTTGGTTTAGCGGTTGCGGTTGTAAAAGAAGTTGTTATAAATGGAGGTTTGTAAATGAATTTGTTGGAAATTGGTTGGTGGAAATGGAGATTTATTTGGGTAGTCTGTGTTTGTAGAACTGTTCAGAACAGAGAATCGTTTGGCAATACAGCGGTGACGTTTTATAAAAAAATATTATAAAATATTTTATATTTTTTTGTTTTTAATTAATTTTAATATTAATAATACTACTATTTGGGTAGTCTAAATAGTCGTTGTAAATGGAGGTTTGTAAATGGAGTTATTGAAAACTGGTCGGTGGAAATGGAGATTTATTTGGGTAGTCTGTGTTTGCAGAACTATTCAGAACAGAGAACCGTTTGGCAATACAACGGTGATATTTTATAAAAAAATATTATAAAATATTATATATTTTTTGTTTTTAATTAATTTTAATATTAATAATACTACTGTTTTTAATTATAAATCTTTTTATATAAATTATATATATATTCTATTCTATTTTTTATATATATAAACTTTTTTGTAATTTTGTTTACTGTTCAAACTATATATATAAATTTTTTTGTAAATTTTTAATTGTTTTTGTAATAAATTTATTCCTCCGCCTTGCCTCTGCCTCCCCTGCCTCCGCCGTGCCTTCCCCCTACCTCCGCGTGCCTCCGCCGTCGCCGGCCTCCCCGGAGCCCGCTAACATGATCTGGGTCTCACGGTTAGGGTCGCAGGCGGCCGGAGCCCGCCGGACTACCCTGGTGGGTTCGTCGGGGTCCGGCGACCATGCCGGCGGCGACGGAGCTGCTGGCGGCAACTCTATATAACAACGATGTTGCGCACGGGAGGGCGGCAGAGCGCTGGCATAGGAGGGCGGTAGAGCGCTGGCACGTGAGGGCGGCACTGTCTGAAGAAACACGACGAACTGGAGGTTGCAAGCAGTGTTTCATCCCGCAATTTTTTGAGCGCCGAAAAACGTCGGACGGATGGAAAAGCAGGCGGAAAACCAAATGAGAAAGCCATCACCGTCATGTTTGGCTAAAGCGTGCCGGACAAAAACGCCTAAACAAACAGAGCCTAATTCTTCAATTGCTCACTCATCACTTTTCCTATCTATTGTCTTACATGATTTTTAGCGGAAACAAATTCTTGTGAATGGTCATGAGGTTGGTGGTCGTTACATCTTTGAGGCAAGAGGTGAACTCATCATTCCCCTTGCAATTCCCTCAATTCTACTTCAAATTTGATGCAAGAGGTGAACTCATCATTCCCCTTGCAATTCCCCCAATTCTACTTCAAATTCTGATTTTGTCTCCAAAGTTCTTGTGTGGCTTTTTTGTCTTGGTCATCTATCATTGTTGTCTTTGCGCCCTCAAATTTCAGAATTTTTTAAGTCTATCACCATTTCTATTTCTAACTGTAGTGTTTGTAAGATTGTCAAATTAATCAAAGGGTCACATCTCAATTCCTTAACTTCTATCTCTAGAACATTTCATCTTGTTCATTGAAATGTGTGGGGACCTTCCCCAAACATTTCTTTGGATGAGAATAATTACTTTATTACATTCATTGATTATTTATCTAGTCCTACTTGGGTGTATATGATGAAAAATCGAAGTGAAATCTCTAACATTGCTAAAAATTCCATACCAGGGTTGAAACTCAATTTGACAGAAGGATTATAATTTTTTCTTTCTGATTATGACGGAGAATTCTTTGAATGATCTCTAAATATTTTCCTTGATCAAATGAGAACTACTCATCAAAGCTCTTGTCCCATTACACAATAAAATGGGGTCGTCGAGCATAAAAATAATCATTTACTTGAAACTACTCGCGCTCTCTTTTTTTCATCATAAATTTCCCAAGAATTTTGGCTGACGTCATCTTTAGTGCAAATTATTTTATATATCAGATGCCCTATTAAGTCTTGAACCTTATGATTCCTTCTTTGGTTCTTTAACCTGGGATGGATCCCTTTCCATTACCCCTCTTATTTTTGTTGTTTATGTTGTCTGCAATAAGAGTCCTGGTCGCGCCAAACTTGGCCCCATAACTATCAAGAAAGTTTTTCTTGATTACTCCCTCACTCAAAACTCAAAAAAGGTACAAATGCCTTGAACCTTCTATGAGAAGTCCCTTCATCAACCTGGATGTCTCTTTTCCTGAATCTATACCCTACTGCACCATCCAAGCTATTGTTCCTTGTATGCCTGAGTAGCCTGCATCCTCCGAAGATCCTGCACCCATTGTTCAAGATACTTCTCATAATGTTCCTTCTCCGATTTTAACGAATCCTGATACACCACTTTTGTTATCCCTCCTGCCCCTAATGAAGGGAGCACTGATCCTACAACTACTCACACAGATGTTGAAGCTGAAAGTCCACTCAATACATGTCATATCTTTGATTCGCTACTCTGTATATTCCTATTGCTGACAAGAAGGGGACTTGTTATATTGTCACCTCGAGTCGCATTGCATTCGCTACTTCAGATATTCTTAGTGTTGAACAGAAGTGGACTCTTCATATTGCCACCCCCACAAGTCTCTATGCACAATTGGTCATTCTCTTAGTGCCTTCTTTGGGTATTTTAATTTTCCACCATCATATTGTTCCCCCTAGTTGCTGCGCAACTTATATGATAATAAAGGTGACGGGTCGGGTTGGGCTGGCGATAAATTTTACTTTTTTTAAGTAGCTCCCTTGATCTCAATGTGTCATTTCTTTACACGATTGCTAATTTTTTTTGGGCTTTGCGAATAGCATTTTATGGTGTGCTTGTAACGTTTCTCTTCTAAAATAAAATTGCTTTTGTATGGGGACTATGGAATACCTGTAATGACCCATGCTTATTCCATAGATATATAGTACAAAGACGCTCTTCCTATCCTTCTCTATTATCATTTGTGTGAAAGTAGCAAACAAACGACTAAAAACAAGCCGGAAACTTGAATAATTGAAATTTTTATTATTCAAAAAGATATCATTTACAAAGGTTGATACCTCCTTTTATAAAATGGAGGAGAGAGAAGAGTACAAACTAACAATGTGGGACTAAAACCTATACAGATCTGAGCGGCTAGAACAACAGGCCGCACGGTTAGACATTGGGCTAACCGCTCGGCAATACTAGAAGAAAGAGAGGGAGATGCGGTAGGAGACCGCTAGACCGCCCGGTTTCTAAGCCCCCGGAGATAAATCGCCAGACCTCCGGACTACAAACAGCAACAGCCTGGATATCAAACCGATGGAGAGTAACCGCTAGACCGCGCGGTCTACAACCCGCCAGGCTTAAACCGCCAGACCGCCCGGTTTCATACTTCAACACTCCCTCTCAAGCTGGAGAATAGATATCATCAATCGCATTCCCTCATGACGCAGATGGCGGAGCGTAAAAATCGTCATCTTCTCGATGTCGCTCGCACCCTCATGACGCAGATGCAGGTGCCTCGCTCCTACTGGGGCTATGTTTTTCTCCTCACCTGCTATCTCATCAATCGCATTCCCTCCACGGTTCTCCATGGCAAGACCCCTTCTCCATTCTCTACCCGGAAAGGACCCTTTCCTCTCTCTCCCGTATCTTTTGGTGTACGGCTTTTGTGCATGCTCTTCCACTACCCGTGACAAGCTTTCCCCCCGTTCCACAAAATGTGTCTTTTTGGGTTACTTGACCACTCAAAAAGGCTATTATTGTTTTGACCCTGTTTTGCGCAAACAGTTTGTCTCCGCGGACGTCACCTTCTTCGAGAATGCGTTCTACTTCTCTTCTCAACCCCCCCCCCTTCCTCCTGATGTCTCTGACTCTCCACCATCACTCTGTGTTCCTTCCACGCATATCGACATCTGCCCTCCTCTATCATCTCCTCCGTCGTCTCCTCCTCTCTCTATTATACTCCCTTCTTCACAGCCGTCTCTCTCTAGTCCCGGGCCAGCTTTCTCCGCCACGGACGCTCCGGTCCCTGAGACACGAGTCGACCTGGATCTTACCATTGCTCTTCGCAAAGGGGTGCGGGTGTGTACCCAACACCCGCTTGCGGCTGTTGTTTCCTATGATCAGCTTACTCCTTCTCGCATGTGTTTTGCTTTGGCTATCTCGGCTATTATCACTCCCCGCACCTACCACGAGGCTCTTGTTATTCCTCATTGGAAATCTGTCATGGATGAGGAAATCACCACTCTTACTGAAAGGGGTACCCGGAACCTTGTTCCTCCACCAGTAGGTACTGATGTGGTTGGCTGTCGCTGGGTGTTTGTCGTGAAGTTTCTCCCAAACGGCACTGTGGAACGCTATAAGGCCCGGCTGGTGGCCAAAGGCTTTACTCAGACTTATGGAGTTGACTACTTTGATACTTTCTCCCCAGTTGCTCGACCCAACACCATCCGGGTTCTTCTCTTTGTGGCCGTTAACAGGGATTGGGCTATTTCCCAGCTTGAGGTCAAGAATGCCTTTCTCTATGGGGATCTTCAGGAGGACGTCTATATGGAGCAACCTCCTGGGTATGTTGCTCAAGGGGAGACACGAGTATGCCAGTTGAAGAAGACCATCTACGGCCTAAAACAGAGCCCTCATGCATGGTTCGACAAGTTTAGTGGCATTGTGCCTGCCATTGGCTTTACAAGAAGTTCGGTCGATCACTCATTGTTTATTCGCAAAACCGCATCGGGACTTGTGGTTTTGGTGGTGTATGTGAATGATATTCTTCTTACCGGCGATGACCAGGCTGGGGTGGAATTGACAAAGAAAAACCTCCCTCTGATACCATGTGAAAATAGCGAACAAACGACTAAAAACAAGCGGAAAACTTGAATAATTGAAATTTTTATTATTCAAAAAGATATCATTTACAAAGGTATGACATCCCTTTTATAGAATGGAGGAGAGAGGAGTGAGTACAAACTAACAATGTGGGACTAAACCTATACAAAATCTAAGCGGCTAGAACAACAGACCGAACAGGCCGCGCGGTTAGACAATGGGCTAACCGCTCGACAATACCAGAAGCAAAAGAGGGAGATGCGGTAGGAGACCGCTAGACCGACCGGTTTCCAAGCCCCCGGAGATAAACCGCCAGACCGCCGGACTACAAACAACAACAATCTGGATATCAAACCGCTGGAGAGTAACCGCTAGACCGCGCGGTCTACAACCCGTTAGGCTTAAACCGCCAGACCGCCCGGTCTAATACTTCAACAATTTGAATCCGATCAGCGACCCACCCAACAGATGATCCTAATCTCGCTGACGCACCTCATCACAAAAATCTCCGTAGATTCGTTCTTCTTGGTAAGGGAAGTTCGTTTGTAGATTGATTTAAAGCTTTGTTTGGCACTCCGACACCTGCTGGACGCGTGGCAGAGGCGCAATGGAACGCTGGGCCGGAACCTCCAACTCCAGCCCTAATAGTGTTGTGGCAGGCCTCGCCAAGCGCCACCACGCCGCGATCCTGTTTGTTGGGCCTCTGAAAGTCCAAATAGTGCCACTAATTCACCTATGCTGGGGGATAGGTGTCTTGCAGAGTTTTTTTCCGAATTAGAATTGTACCTTGCACAAATAAATCAAACAACACAGCACAGAAAGACACAGGCAAATTATAATGGTTCCCCAATTTGGGTACGTCCACTCTCCCCCTTCGACCTATCTCCTAACCAGGGATGACTCGGTCACTTCACCAACAGGATTGAAATCCAATCCTCACACTAACGGAAGGAACTCTTCCAAACGAAGGAGTCACCACTCCTATACCATGGGTTGCACCCAACCCTTACAATTAGGAACAAACGTTCCTTTACAACAAAATGGAAAATGGAGTGTATTAGAAATACAAACTACTTATGGAGAATAGGGTGTCCCTCTTCGTACGACAACGTGTTCTTTAAGTCGACGAAGAGTCCACGACCCTAGATCTCACTTGGAGTGAATCTCCCCGAAACCGGCGACGGCAAGAAGGGCGGCGGCTTGGCTCTCGGGATTGGCGGCGACAACGGAGTGTTGCGGCTGTTCTTTGGAGATTCAAACTTCATAGCAAAGCCGGCAAGGTCTACCAACGGTCACACTAGGATCGATCGTCTCGATCGATTCGGAAGGGGAAGGTTTTCCCGATCTACGAATCAAGAGACAAATGATCTCTGGTTAGACGCGTGAGATGCTATGCTTGGCTGAGCTTCTGTAGTCGGGAGATCTGGAAGAAACCTCGATCAGCGACTGCTATCAACTGGCACGAGTGGCGACGGCGGTGGAGCAAGATTCACGATCTAGGTCACGTCGGCGGCTCGTCTTTTTGAATCAGTGTATTCGTATTTGTGCTGCTCAATAATACCGATGTATTTATACATTAGGTCATCCAAAGTGACCGTTGTGGGCCCCACCAAAAAGAAGCCCTAAGACCGGCTCCAAACGGCGCATGTTCACTTGGACCGGTCCAGAGAATAGCAGAAATTTGCTTAAGTCAAATTCGGCGAGAATCGAAGGTGATTCTCGACGAATCGGCGAGAATCACCTACGATTCTCGCCGAATTCCACTTAGCAGAATTCTAGCTTCGTTGAAATAGCAAGCCGGAGAGAAACGGCGAGAATCACAATTGATTCTCGCCGAATCGTCGAGAATGCAGAGTCATTCTCGACGAATCGGCGAGAATCACTTCGTGATTCTCGACGATTCTGCCTTAGTAGAATTCAGGGCGGCGTTGAGACGGCCGACAGCGGTCGGCGGGAATCGACGAGTGATTCTCGACGATTCGGCGAGAGTCACTAGTGATTCTCGTCGAATCGGCGAGAATCACTTAGTGATTCTCGTCGAATCTAACTTAGACGATTTCTCGTCTTTCTTCCCGTGAGTTGCTTTGACTCATCCTTGCTCCTTGTCTGCTCTTGATCTTTCTTAACCCTGTGCTTGAAAGTAAGTACACTCCAATAGAGAGAGTACACGTAAGCCAACACACTGATCTGCTCAACGAGGGATTACGTTGCACAGACTCGTGTATATTGACCTACTGCACCCTGACATTGGTGTGTACTTAGCGAGGAATAACTGCAAGCACAACTTGAAGACAAGTGATCAAATACATTGTCAATTCACTTTAGCTTGTTTAGGGGCTTCTTCAAATCAGGTACATTGTGGATACAATACCCAACAGTCTCCCCCTATTTGAAGAAGCCTAAACCCTACAAGCTAAGGTGAAAATAACGGCTGGAAGAAAACACAACTTTGAAAGATGAGAATAGAAGTTCCATACCATTATCTTTTAGAGCAATTGGAGCATACACCTTAGCACCTTAGCCGAGAGGGTAATCTCCCCCCTTTTCGGCTTCTGTAAATCTGGGACTGTTGCACTTGATACCATGCTCCCCCTCAGTTCTTGCACTTGTGCTTACACTTGAGTTCCTAGCAGATGCACCCCTAGATGCACGAGCCAGGGGCTTCTGAAGTTTTCATTCCTCATAGTTCAGCATCCCCAGTTCAGTTTTGAAGAGACTGAACTTGGCCTCGTCTAGGGGCTTTGTGAAAATATCTGCAATCTGCTTATCTGTGGGGACATAGCAGAGAGAGATGTCCTTGTTCTCTACGTGCTCCCGAATGAAGTGGTAGCGCACTTCAATATGCTTCGTTCTGGTGTGCAATACCGGATTGTTGGCAATATCAATTGCAATGGAGGAGTCGCAGTACATTGGTACTTCCGTGAACTGAAGGTCATAGTCTGCTAACTGGTTTCTGATCCATAGGAGTTGTGCGCAACAGCTGCCTGCTGAGATATACTCAGATTCAGCTGTGGAGGTCGCTACACAATTCTGCTTTTTACTGTTCCATGAGATAAGCCTTCTTCCGAGGAATTGACACGTCCCGGAAGTGCTTTTCCTGTCATCCCTACTCCCTGCAAAATCAGCATCTGAAAAACCTATTAGCTCGACATCATTGTTTCTCGGGTACCACAAGCCAAGATTAGGGGTACCTTTAAGGTATCTAAGAATTCGCTTTGCAGCGACATAATAAGATTCCTTAGTGTTCACCTGATATCTGGCACAAACACATGTGGAGAACATGATATCTGGTCTACTTGCAGTAAGGTAGAGCAGGGATTCAATGATGCTTCTGTATTTGGTTTCATCAAAAGGTTTCCCTTTCTCATCCTTATCCATAGACATGGTAGATCCCATTGGAGTCCTCATAGAGGTTGCATTCTCCATTCCGAATTTCTTGAGGAGTTCATTGGTGAACTTTGTCTGAGAAATGAAAATTCCCTCCTCAGACTGTTTCACTTGAAGTCCCAAGAAATACTTTAGCTCTCCCATACTGCTCATTTCAAACTTTCCCTGCATAAGTTTAAAAAACTTTTTGCAAAGATTGTTGTCCGTTGAGCCGAATATAATGTCATCGACATAGATTTGCACCAGCAAGATTCTGCCTTTGACTTCCCTGAGAAACAATGTCTTGTCTATTTTTCCTCTAGAGAACTTGTTCTCAAGAAGAAAGCTAGACAAGGTCTCATACCAAGCTCGAGGAGCTTGTTTTAACCCATATAGAGCTTTATTAAGAAAGTATACATGATTAGGATAAGTAGGATTGACAAAACCTGGGGGTTGAGCGACATATACTTCCTCTTTCAAGTCTCCATTCAAGAATGCCGATTTCACGTCCATCTGATAGACTGTGAATCCTTTGTGAGAGGTGTAGGCTAAGAACAGTCGGATTGCCTCGAGCCGAGTAACTGACGCAAACGTCTGGTCGAAGTCAATCCCCTCCTCCTGTCTGTAACCTTGAGCCACCAGCCTTGCCTTATTCTTTATGATGACACCATGTTCATCCAGTTTGTTTCTGAAGATCCACTTGGTGCCGATCACGTTCTGCCCCTTTGGTCTGGGAACCAGCGTCCAGACATTGCATCTTTCAAATTGATGTAGTTCATCTTGCATGGCCAATATCCATGCTGCATCTTTGTTCGCCTCGTCGAACTTCTTTGGCTCAACCTGTGACAGGAAACTAAGATGCAAAATCTCGTTAATAGTACCTCTTCGAGTTCTGACACCGTCATGAGGATCTCCGATGATCTGATCTCTAGGATGATCCCTCACGTGTCGAAGCTCTAGGAGTCTGGCATCAGGAGCTCTGACATCTTCTTGAGCTTCTCCTTCTTCTAATAGGTTTGCTCCATTCTGATCTTCAACTTCTCCAGTTGACGTTGAGGTAGAAACCTTGACGTACTTAGGAGTTACATCTTTAGTAGTCTCATCGAGACTCAGCTGTTCAAGTCTTGCACCTGCATCTTCAAGAATATCGCTGGAAGAATTGCTATTAAGCAAGCTTCCTTCATCAAATACAACATTAATTGATTCTTCAACCACTAGGGTTTTATTATTGAAAACCCTATATGCCCGACTATGGCTACTATAGCCCATGAATATGCCTTCGAAGCATTTTTCACCAAACTTAGTACGCGGGTACTTCCCGTTATTCAGTACATAACATATGCAGCCAAAGATCCTAAAATAGGACATGGATGACTTCCTGCCTTTCAGTAGCTCATAGGGCGTCTTATGATGATTCTTGTTGATCAAGGCCCGGTTTTGTACATGACACGTCGTATTGAAGCCTCTGCCCAGAAGTATTCTGGGAGAGAAGCATCATTCAACATTGTCGTGCAAGCTTCAATGAGAGTTCTATTTCTCCTCTCCGTCACCCCATTTTGCTGAGGAGTACGCGCGGAGGAAAACTCATGAAAGATACCATGTTCTTCACAGAACTCTGTCATAGCACCAGACTTGAACTCTGTTCTATGGTCACTTCTGATTTTGACCACCGAGCAGTTAAGTTCGTTCTGAATCTGCCTGACAAAATTGGTGAAGATGTCAAATGTATCTGACTTGCGTTTTAAGAAGAACACTCAAGTAAACCGAGAGTGATCATCAACAATCACTAGCGTATAAGACTTGCCTCCCAAGCTATGAACTTGCATTGGACCAAACAAGTCCATATGCATAAGATAAAGACACCTGGAGGAGTCTTTGTAAACTATGCCCTTAAAGGTAGCCCGAGTCTGTTTGCCCTTCTGGCATGCAGGACAGGGGCTATCTTTGATGCACTTAATGATGGGAGCATCCCTTACTAAGTTTTTAGAAAATAGCATACTAATTGTCTTGAAATTAATATGTGTCAATCTCTTGTGTCATTGTTCACAAAGAGATGCACTGCCTATTGCTACTAGGCATACGGGGGTAGATGAATCTAAACTAAGAAAATCTAAGCAGAAGATATTTCTGCTACTAATGCCTGTTAATACCATCTCCGAAGAGGCACACGATATTATCAGGCATTTAGCCTTGCAGAACTTAACGTCATATCCTTTATCACATAACTGACTTACACTGATCAGGTTATGATTTAACCCTTCAACGTAAGCCACGTCGGTGATAGAGATTATACCGTTGGAAATCATACCGTAACCCCGGGTGACTCCTCGATCTGATCCCCCAAAGATGACTTTGGGTCCATTCTCGACTAGAGAGTAATCACGCAGCAGGCTTCTTGTCTCGGTCATATGCCGGGAACATCCACTGTCCAAGTACCATATGGGAGTTTTGGTGGCCTTTGGACATTCCTGCAAAACAGAATTAATTTCCCTTAGGAACCCAATCGAACTTGGGTCCTAGATTCCTCGTTAGCATGCTCCCCCTCGAATGGTTAGCCCTACGAGTGGTATGCCTCACATTGCCAACATGAGGAGTCTCGTTATTCCTCGGATTAAACCAGTAATCCATGGCAAAGTGACCAACTTTGCCACAGCACCAGCAGTCAAATCTGTTATACTTTCTCGTAGGCACCTGCTTCACCCTTGGAACGGAAGGTTCAGCCGGGGCCTCAAACCTGGAGGTGGACGCATCATGATGACAACAGTCGCATGATTTCTTCACCTCCTGGTTTCTCAGTGTAACAGGCTTGGCCTTAGGTGCCTGCTTCCGATTATGGTCGCTAGAGAAGTGGCCATAATCCTCCATCTGAACTTCCTCATAAGGTGCCTTGAAGACACTCTCGCCAAAGTTGTGAGGGAAGGCCCACCCCTCATACCGGCTCTTGGGCTTTTCAACCGAGGGCCGGAATAAGTGGCCATAAGTTGACTCAAAGTCCTGTTCATTGCAGGGATAGCCAGGCCTCCTGAATACAACAGGGTTGAGTGGGGCCTTTCCCTTTTCTGCAGTAGAGGCCTTCTTAACAGCCTTATTTCTCCTCTGCTTTTTGTTTCTCCTGGATGATTTACCAGGCACACCCACATGCCCCAAGCTAGCCCCCTTAGCCTGAGCAGAGAAGGTATCAACCAGTGGAAGAACAGTCTTTGGCATAGAGAAGCTTTGGACAATCTTCTTTTCTGCCGTAAGTTGTTCTTCCAACTTATTGATTTCTTCCTGTTTAAGGTCAAGGAGACTTAGAGACTCTGAGTGCTTAGAGATCAGGTCCAGGTGCTCCTGTCGGAGAGAAATCAAGCTAGTGATCTCTTCCCTTAGGGAGACACCCTCGACCTTAAGGAATTTGACTTCCTTTTTCTGAGCCCTCAATCTCTTGCGGCATTCCTCGAAGGTGTTGAGCAAAAGCTCATACTTTTCGAGGAGCTCGGCTTCTCGGGCAGATGGGCTGTCCTCGAGATCATCATCAGGAGACTCATAGTCAGAGTCAGAGAGGGGGGTACGAGCTTTTACCTTCCCAATGAACGGGGGGCATTCTCCTTCTGAGTCAGAGCGACCCACCAGCCCGAAGTAAGCTTCCTCATCATCACTGGAGTCTGAGGAATCAGACTCACTCAGTGTCTTTGACTTTTTGGCGATGTAGCTCCTCTCCTTCTTCTTATCTCTAGAGGTCCTGTGCTCTTATCCCTTCCCTTTCTCTCTCTTGCCTTGATGGAAGTCGGTCACGACGTGTCCTGACTTATTGCATCCAAAACAAATGATGTCAGTATTACGATGTTTGTTCGGTTTTGATTCATACATGTCAGAAGAATAATTCTTCTTCTGATTTCTGGAGGAGGAGCCATCTCTCTTTCTTTGATTCCTCATCTTGAGGAACTTCTTGAATTCTCGGGTGATGAGGGAGAAGTCTTCTTCAGACAGCTCTGAGCCGGAGGAGCATGGCTCGGAGTCTTCCTCCTCATCCTTTTTCCCCGCACGGGATGAAGCTGCACCCTTGCCCTTCCTGGAGTGAATGGCTTTAGGGACACAGTCTTTTCTTTGGCTGCGGCTTTCTCTGCTTCTTCTTCAGCTTTCCTTGTGTTCAGTTGAAGCTCATAGGACATGAGCTTCCCAAACAGAATTTGTGGATCTGTTTCAGCAAGTCTGCCAAACTCTCGGATGACGCGGATCTTAGTGTCTCATTCCTTAGTAAGGGACCTAAGGAATTTATCATTAAGTTCACCGTTAGTGAACACTCTTCCATATCCCTTGAGTGCATTGACGATCTTGAGGAAGTTTTCGAAGGTAACTCCGATCTCTTCCTTGGGCCCCTGCCTGAAGGCCTCATATTTCTGATTCAGGAGGGATCTCCGATCATCCCTCACTTCATCCGTGCCCTCCATCAGGATAATCAAGCTGTGCCAGATATCCTTGGCTGTCCTGTAGTTGCAGAAGTTCTGCATCATGGAGTCATCGACTGCGCTGATCAGTATGTTCTGTGCCTTCTTGTCAAGTACGACCAGCACCATCTCGTCCTTGTCCATTTCAGAAAGCTTCTTTGGCACCTTTTTGGTAGGATCAATGGTGGAGGCCTTAGTGGGAATATAAGGTCCCTCCTCCACGACCATGAAGAGTCGATGGTCGACTGCTTCCATGTAAAATCTAATCCTTTCCTTCCAGATAGGAAAGTTTAGCCTGGTGCACACTGGGATCTTGCCTGAGTACTTGAGTCCGTCCATAGTAGATATCTGCCTTCTACTTGACACTAGTGGCAGGAACTTACTCGAGGTATTAACCCCTTTGATGAGTAACCTCCCTCTGATACCACTTGAAAGTCCACCTAGTGCCAACTACCTTCACCTATGGGGGGGGGGAATAGGTGTCTTGCAGCGTTTTTGCGGAATTAGAATTGTACCTGCACAAATAAATCAAACAACACAGCACAGAAAAACACAGACAAATTATAGTGGTTCCCCGATTTGGGTACGTCCACTCTCCCCCTTCGACCTATCTCCCAACCAGGGACGACTCGGTCACTTCACCAATAGGATTGAAATCAAATCCTCACACTAACGGAAGGAACCCTTCCAAACGAAGGAGTCACCACTCCTATACCACGGGTTGCACCCAACCCTTACAACTAGGAACCAACGTTCCTTTACAACAAAATGGAAAATGGAGTGTATTAGAAATACAAACTACTTATGGAGAATAGGGTGTCCCTCTTCGTACGACAACGTGTTCTTGAAGTCGACGAAGAGTCCACGACCCTAGATCTCACTTGGAGTGAATCTCCCCGAAACCGGCGGCGACAAGAAGGGCGACGGCTTGTCTCTCGGGATTGGCGGCGACAACGGAGTGCTGCTGCTGTTCTTTGGAGATTCAAACTTCGTAGCAAAGCCGACAAGGTCTACCAACAGTCAAACTAGGATCGATCGTCTCGATCGATTCGGAAGGGGAAGGTTTTCCCGATCTACGAATCAAGAGACAAAGGATCTCTGGTTAGACGCGTGAGACGCTATGCTTGGCTGAGCTTCTGTAGCCGGGAGATCTGGAAGAAACCTCGATCAGCGACTGTTATCAACTGGCACGAGTGGCGACGGCGGCGGAGCAAGATTCACGATCTAGGTCACGTCGGCGGCTCGTCTTTTTGAATCAGTGTATTCGTATTTGTGCTGCTCAACAATACCGATGTATTTATACATTAGGTCATCCAAAGTGATCGTTGTGGGCCCCACCAAAAAGAAGCCCTAAGACCGGCTCCAAACGGCGCATGTTCACTTGGACCGGTCCAGAGAATAGCAGAAATTTGCTTAAGTCAAATTCGGCGAGAATCGAAGGTGATTCTCGACGAATCGGCGAGAATCACCTACGATTCTCGCCAAATTCCACTTAGAAGAATTCTAGCTTCGTTGAAATAGCAAGCCGGAGAGAAACGGCGAGAATCACAATTGATTCTCGCCGAATCGTCGAGAATGCAGAGTCATTCTCGACGAATCGGCGAGAATCACTTCGTGATTCTCGACGATTCTGCCTTAGTAGAATTCAGGGCGGCGTTGAGACGGCCGGCAGTGGTCGGCGGGAATCGACGAGTGATTCTCGACGATTCGGCGAGAGTCACTAGTGATTCTCGTCGAATCGGCGAGAATCACTTAGTGATTCTCGTCGAATCTAACTTAGACGATTTCTCGTCTTTCTATCCCGTGAGTTGCTTTGACCCATCCTTGCTCCTTATCTGCTCTTGATCTTTCTTAACCCTGTGCTTGAAAGTAAGTACACTCCAATAGAGAGAGTACACGTAAGCCAACACACTGATCTGCTCAACGAGGGATTACGTTGCACAGACCCGTGTATATTGACCTACTGCACCCTGACATTGGTGTGTACTTAGCGAGGAATAACTGCAAGCACAACTTGAAGACAAGTGATCAAATACATTGTCAATTCACCTTAGCTTGTTCAGGGGCTTCTTCAAATCAGGTACATTGTGGATACAATACCCAACAGCCTCCATCCCGCCTTCGTCCCGCGTCGTGGCGGAGGCGCATCTGAGATCCAAACCATGCCTTGATTGTTGTCTTTGGATGAGTGTAACTGTTAGATTTTGCTGGTTTGTATCATGATTTGATTATTATATTCAAGAATTTATATGAAATTATATGGAACTAGTAAGAAAATTAGTTAAGCAAACCTAATTTTGACTGTCCGTTACCTTTCTTGGATCATAATGGAAAACTTATGGATCTCTATTGGTGGGCTCCATGGAAACAAGGGAAGAAAGCATTCTTCTTTTCCCATTTAAAAGCTGAAAGCCATCTTTTTTACTTCTCCATTTATAACTGATTCTTCAAAATATTTGCTCTGAGATTTTCTTTGATCAAATCATATATTCCAACTGAAATGTGAGCTACTTTTGTGATCCATGGCTGAAATGTCAAATGCTATATTGCATCATAAATCACCTCTCCAGCCGTATTTTCCCTCTTTACATAAATTTCTAAATTTCATCTAATTATGTTTCAAAAGTATTTTCCCATCATTGAGATGGTGACATAGTTGTAATATATTTAGTTTATTCCAAGCCGACGTTATTTTTATTAGACCAAGGTTGGGTTAGTTTGGTCTTTTTCCCTTTTTTAGGTTTTTTTCTTATTCAAGTATATGTATGAGTAAGATCTCTCTTGGTTGATTAATGAAGGATTATTCTCTCCACTTGGTATCAAAGCCAAACGAAACCCTAATCGCGTGTGTCAGCTCTCGCGACTCCCGTTCTTCTTTGATCGAGTGTGCTGGTTTCTCCAACTTCGCTGGTTTAAGCGACTCCATGTGCGCGTCCCGCTAATGCGGCCATCCGGCGGAACCGACACCGCTGTCGGATGCTGAGGAGAATGACGTCATCGTCTCCCGTAAAGTCGTCATCCTTTGCTGATGTTGCTCCCTACTGCTGCTCTCCACCGCCGCTCCCCTGCTGATGCTGCTACCTGCTCTCCATCACTCCTCTGCTGATGCTGCTACCTTCTACTCTCTGTCGCTGCTTCCTGATGAACCGATGTTACTGCCACTAATGGATCCTACTGCTTGACCTTTTGCCCCTCTTCCTCGTCAATATGGGTGATCCCGATTCTTCGGTATCCACTCCAGGTGTGATCCAACCTCAGATGAGTAACCCTCTGGGACCTCATGGCCACTCTAGTTCTTTGAAGATTATCACGGTTCCCTTGGATGACACGAATTATCTTGAATTGTCTCGTCCTGTCCAATATGTCATCTACAGCCAACAAATGTTTGGGTATATCGATGGGATGATTATGGAGCCCCCATGACTGATCCCTCCTGAAAGCGTTGGGATTCTGACAACTCTTTAGTTGTTTCCTGGCACCTGCATTCGATGTCTCCTAAGGTCTATCAGAGCTATATGTTGATGGACTTGACATTCGAGATCTGGACCCGTGCTCGTGAAACGTACTCTCAGATTGGCAATTCCACCTAGGTTTATGAGCTCACTCTCCACATTTTGGAGTTGCGGTAAGGATCAATGACTGTTTCATCGTTCTTCTCGGAGTTCGAGTGCCTTTATCAAGAGCGGGACTACTTTGCGCATTTCACTTCTGCGTGTACTACTGATGTCGTTTAGTTAAAGCAAAAGGAGGATCGCTTCCTTCTTTATGTCTTCTTGATGGACTTGAATATGGAATTTGATATGGTTCAGACACATGTTATCCACCACTCTCCTTTTTCCTCATTTCGAGAGCCATTCAGTATGGTTCTTGGTGATGAAGACCGTCGCAAGTCCCTCAGTGTTATGACTTCTCCTAATCGTTCCGCCATAACCAGTGTTGGTCGTGGTCATATTCCCACTCCTGGATCTTCTGTGCCCATATGTGATTATTGTGGTCGAAGGGGACACTCTCGGGAGGTATGCCTCAAATTTCATCCGCATCTGTCTCCTTCTGGACTTGGGCGTTGGCATGGTCGTGGTCGCGGACTTGGCCGCGGGGGTCATAGACACAATAGCTACTGCTCTCATGATGCTGCTTACACTACAGATGTCTATGATGAGTCACAGTGTTCCGCTCTAGCCTCTCTTACAACTCAGGAATTGGATGCCTTCCGTCGCCTGCTTCACTCTCAGTCCGATCCTGTCACCGGAGTTTCTACTTCACTTGCCACTGTTGTCATCCCTAGTGCTCATGCAGTCACCACCTCACCTTCTGAATGGGTGCTCGATTCCGGTGCTACACACCACATGACTGTGTCTTCCCCAGGTTTTCTCCCTTATATCTTTTGTCTGGTAAGGACAAAGTTATTTCTGCTAACAGTTCTTTATCCTCTATTGTGGGCAAATGCAACATCTCTTGTTCTCCGTCCATTTCCCTTCTCTTTGTACTTCATGTTCCCTCCTTTCCTCGCAATTTAGTCTCCATCAACAATATTACTCAATCTCTTAACTGCTCGGTAACCTTTTTTTTTTTTCTGATTCTCGTGTCTTTTAGGAACTGGATACGGAGCGGAATATTAGTAGTGGTAGGAACCGTGATGCCTTGTACTACCTGGACACTCATCTTCTCTCTCAGGCTCTTTCCAGCTCCACTGTTACTGCTGATGTTGTTTGCCGCTGGCATCTGTTTTTAGGACATTCATCCTCCGTTTATCAGTAAAAATTATTTCTTGTTTTTTTACCTTTTTTGCAGAACTTTGCTTGTGATGTTGTGATATGTCAAAATATGTGAGACATACTTCTTATCTTTCTTCCCCTAGTAGCACCCCTTTTGATGTTATACACTCGGATGTTTGGGGGCCGTGGGGGACGGCCCCAAACATGGGTTTGACACTTTTATTGATTGCTTCTCGCACACTGCATGAGTTTATCTGTCAAAAAAGAAAAATGAAGTTTTTCTTTGCTTTCAAGCATTTCATAAAATGGTGCAAACCCGGTTTAATGCCTCTATTCGTGTTCTTCGAAATGATAATTGGGGGGGGGGGTATGATGATCGGGTGCCTTTAGCTCTTACCTCATAACTCACAGTATCATCCACCAGAAAACATGTATTCATACCTCTACTCAAAACGGAGTGCCCAAACGTAAAAATCGACACCTCCTCGAGGTTGCTTGTTGTTCCCTAGCCACTATACATCTTCCTAAATCCTATTGGGGTGATGTGGTGCTTATGAATGCTCACCTTATCAACCGTCTTCCTTCTCGTGTCTTTTCCTTTACTACTCTAGCTCGTCTCTCCACCTCTAGCATGGTCCATACTTCCCATTTGGCACCCTGTGTCTTTGGGTGTGTCTGTTTCATGCATGTTCACCAACCCCATCGCGACAAACTTGACCCTCAGGCTCAACGTTATGTCTTCCTTGGCTATTCTTCTACGACTAAGGGATATCGCTGTTATAACTCCCTTTCCGGCATATGTTCTGTATCATGGATGTCACCTTCCAGGAGGGAGAATCCTTTTTTCTGTTTTTGACTCACCTTTTTCGTCAGGGGAGAGTAGTTGTGATACGAATGTTATTCCCGCTCCTCTTTCTCTTCTCCCTTCCATCCCTTCCATTCCTTCCACTCCTCCCATTCTGATACCCCTAGCTCCTATCCCGGTACCGGACTCCTCTACTACAATTTCTCTTTTTCCCCACGTATATCACCGTCGTTCAGGTACACAGGCTACCACAACTCCACCTAAACCAATGCCAACTTCAGACTCAGATTCTGATGATGCTGATCTGCATATCCCTCTTGCATTGTTAAAGAAAGGTAAAACTACTTGTACACAACATCCTATTTCGTCCTCTCATCAAATTGTCGAGCGAACACTTGCTAAACAAAATTTGACAAAGTGTTGCGAATTGTCGCGCGAACACTTGCCATAGGAAGCGAAGGGGACTACTTATGCTCCCTTTGAGGAGTTGCCCATTACTCCATGGGATTCGTTGTCAGAGGTTAAGGGTTCTTCCGACATATTCGAAATATCTTCCGACATGTCATTTTTTTAGAGTAAACCGACATATTTTTCTAAACAAATAGATTATCTTTTAATAAAATATAGACTGACATATCCGTTTTTTCCGATATATTGGCCGACACTTTGATTTGAACATATCTCATGATTTTTAATTTTTATAATGTTAGAATTATATGTATCTATATGTATTATATTATATATGCTTAAATCAATGACTTATTGTTTTGCTCTTCTTAATATGTGTTATTCTTATATTCAAAACTTTTTATTATTTCTCGCTATATCTTTCTTATTTCGTGTTACAAAAATTGTAATTTTTAACGCATTTATTATGTTTTTGTATATTTTTAACATTAATTTGTTAAGCACGAAAACACTTATAACTAATCAAAATATTTAATATTTAAAACATTTTATTTGCTATAAACATAATGTTATCTAACTAAAATTATTGTATAATATTAAATATACTTTATAATATATCTATTTGTACTTATTAAATAATAGTCGTAGTGATTACTGATATTTTATTTTGGATGCTCATTAATTTTATTTTGGGATATACCTGACTCGGTGTTCGTAAACTTGTTATTATAATTTTTACTTTTAGAACATACAAATATACTAAGTATCTAACTAAAATTATTGTATAATATTAAATATACTTTACAATATATCTATTTGTACTTATTAAATAATAGTCGTAGTGTATTACTGATATTTTATTTTGGATGCTCATTAATTTTATTTTGGGATATACCTGACTCGATGTTCGTAAACTTGTTATTATAATTTTTACTTTTAGAACATACAAATATACTAAGTATCTACCTAATATTATATTAAAAGAGAAAATCGTCATTTGATTAAACATTGGTTATTCCATTAATCTTCTACAGAAAAATAAATTATGCCTTCATCTCAATAAAAATATAAAAAAAATTAGGCAAAATTATCAAATTGGTCCTTAAACTTTGGGACCTTTTTCAAATCAGTCCTTAAACTTTTAAATGATTCAAATAGGTCCCTAAACTATTAAAACCATTTCAAAATCATCCCAAACCGGTTTTCCTTTTATTTTTTTCATATTTAATATATGGCATCGGGGTATTTACTCCTCTTTGCACAGTAACTTCTCATTTCATCCGCTGCTGCAGAGTAAAGTTGAAAAATCCTCCTGTTCGCCGATCTTCCATACCTGGTACAAGCCTCGCAGTTCGGCACGCCGGAGCTCATCCATCCTCTCCGCCGGTGACATTATTGACATGGTAAGTTTCAATAATTTCTCTCGCTGTGTTTTATTTCTCCGGCCGGTGTTTTAGGGTATTGTTTTATCACTTTGTTTTAGGATTCTATTTCTCTCACTTCATACTCCCCGGACATCGCCAGATCTGTGATATTGTTGTTGTCTTCTATTTCCCCGGCTGGAATTTGTTTTAGGAATGTGTTTTAGGAATTTGATTTAGGATTTTTTTTTAGGAATTTGTCTATTTCCCCGGCCAGATCTGTGATAGTATTGTCATAAATCTGTATTGTATAAACCGATTTTGTACTCTAGTACTGATTCCTGTAACCCATTCAGAAAAAAGGTCCCCGTGCTACCAGTTGGAAGAAGGTAACATGAGATATTAACTCTTTTTGGGACCTTTTTCAAATCATCCCAAACTGATTTGATAATTTTGCCTTTGAATAAATATGTGATATTGTTTATAAATCTGATGTATTATAATGTTGTGTGCTTATAAATCTATTGTATAATGTCTGTCTTGTATAATCTGTGATAGTGTTGTTTTACAGTTTTGTTATAAATTATTAAAAATGTGTTAAAATATGCAGAATCTAAACAGTGATGAAGAATTTTGCGAGAGTGATGAAGAATTGAGCGATAGTGATAATAGTGTCCAAGATATTCATTTTGAGGGCGAAGAAGAATTATTTGATGATGTTGGTATTGAAAACTTGCATACCACTGACGAGAGAATGAATGAAGATTTAAATCAATCGGATTCACTTCATTCTCTTAGTAGTGATGATGAATGTACAAGCTCTGTGAGAAGAAATCATAAACAACCATTGTTCACACCATTAAAGGATATGAAAGAAATGCAGTGGCAACCTGGCTTACTTTTTAAGTCGAAGGAACATTTTAAAGATGCAGTAACAACTTATGCTGTGCATTTGGGTGTGGGTTTAATTTTGAAAAAAAATGATAAGCAAAGAGTGAGATACAAATGTAAGTCTGGCTGTGAATGGGAAATTTATGCTGCACCAGTGCGAAATCAAGATACTTGGGAGGTAAAAACTATAGTAGATAAGCACTCATGTAGTCGAGAATTCAATAATAGATTATTAAGTGCTAAATGGTTAAGCAAACGAATAGAGTCAAGGGTAAGAGAAAATCCAAGCATACATCCAAGACAAATTGTTGCTAAAGTTAAGGAAAAATGGGTTACAGGGATTTGTAAGAGTAAAGCACAACGAGCAAAACAACAAGCTAATATTGCACTCGAAGGTAGTGTCAGTGAGCAGTACAACTCTTTGAATCGGTATTGTGCTGAGTTGTTTAGATCAAATCAAGGAAGTTCCGTTTTCATGAAATTTACCTGACCACAAGAGTTTTATGTTGAAGATAGTATGCCATCACGAGCTATATTACCAAGGTTTCAAAGGTTATATGTATGTCTTGCAGCATGTAAAGAATCATTTAAAGTATGCAGACCAATTGTTGGGTTGGATGGGTGTTTTCTAAAAGGCTACTATGGCGGTCAGCTATTAACAGCAATTGGCAGAGACCCAAATGATCAGATGTTACCTATTGCTTATGCAATTGTTGAAGTAGAGAATAAAGATTCATGGACTTGGTTTCTCACTAATCTAACCAATGATATCGGGATGTATGGTATCACATATATCTCAGATCAACAAAAGGTATGATTTCAATTTTATGCTTCATTTATAAAAAAATTTAAGCTTTTAACATATGTTTTTGTTTAAACATGTAGGGACTTGTACAAGCATTTAAGGAGTTGCTTTCAAATGTCGATCATCGCTTTTGTGTTAGACATCTTTACAATAACTTTAGAAAAAATTTCCCAGCAAGAATTTAAAATGCTTACTATGGAAGGCATCAAATGCAACATATGAGGCGGAATGGGCGAGAGTTATGAATGAGATTAGAGAAATTTCAGTTAAAGCGTATGATCATCTAGTAGCTATAGAAAGAAGCTTATGGTGTAAGCATGCTTTTAGTGGTCACGCCAAATGTGACGTAATCGTAAACAACATGGCGGAGGCATTTAACCGAGTCATTTTGGACATGCGTGAAAAACCCATTCTAACAATGTTGGAGGATATTCGGACTTACTTAATGTGTAGATGGGCTATCAACCGACAGAGAATTGAAAAACAAATAAGCGATGTGAACCTAAAGATTGCAAAAAAACTTGATGATGAGGCAAAGTTGAGTGGAATGTGGATGCCATTATGGTCACATAACAGAGTTTTTGAAGTAATACATACCCCGGATAAGTTCATAGTTGACTTGGATAATCATTGTTGTGCTTGTGGAAGATGGAGAGTCAGTGGACTTCCATGTCGTCATGCAATCAGTTGCATGCATTATCTAAACACAAACAAACATGACTTTGTACATGAATGCTTCAAAAAATCTACCTATATTGCTTGTTATAATCATGCTATCATGCCCACAAATGGACCCAATCTATGGCCAACTGTTGAGAACACTCAAATCCTTCCTCCTATTCTTCGAAGAGCTCCTGGACGACCAAAGAAAAAAAGAAATATTGATGCTACAGAGGAGAAGAATCCAAATAAATTAAGTCGGAAAAATGTTATAATTACTTGCTCCAAATGTGGTGTTTCCGGGCATAACAAAAGAGGATGTCCTACTTGACAGGTATTTATATGGCTTGAATATTTTTTGGTATTTTATATTTTATCCTCAACTCTATTAACACATTATATTTTTTGCAGGTTATGAATTTTCTTAGGAGAAGCTACAAGGAGCATACTAATTTTTTTGGGATAAGCTGACTTATTTTGGGAATATTATGATTACTTTTTTGGGATAAGCTATCTGTAAATGAATGTTATTGGTTTTGTGACAACTGCTTTATTTGAAAGTTTTGATTTTAGGTTTTGATTTTATTGAATATGATTCTCTTATTTATGTGGGGGTAATGCTTTCTCTAAAACAGATGCAGTTAATGTGAAAATTGTTTTGTGCCAGCTCTGTCACATTCAATTTAGCCATCTTTGATCATTGACGCATAACGCATTTCATAAGTTGTCTTCGAATTTACTATGTAGAAAATCGGTTTGTAATATTAGATTGTTTTAATTAAGCATGTTAGAGAACATCCATTCTTAAATTTCAAATCGGCATTTATTTGGGTGAATCTATTTGAACTAATTAATTTACAAATCGGTATCAAGTATGACGATTAAATTTTAGGATTTGAATTACAGTGGTGAGGCTCCAGGCCATATTTCGGGGACAGAGAGTGAGAAAGCCCAAATTCGCGTTCGTATGCAACATGTGAATATGGTCACAGAGGGGGAAGAGATGCAATTCGTTGTCATGAGTAGCCAAAATAAGGTGGAGAAGTTGAAATTTAAGGCGGCAAAGGTATGTTGAGAGACCTGAATATTACCGCTTGTTTCCATTTTTGCTTTTTTTTGTGATAAACTGAATATATAACAAATAATCAAATTGGTTTTTGAATGATTGTTGTATGCCTTGTGCTATATTTTCTGAGTTGATTTGTATTTGAAATATCAATTTAATGATTTTAATGGGAGTGAATGACTGAATGTTGCACTCCAAAAAGAGAGTTTCACTGTTACGTTCATATGTAACGTGTGAATGACTGATTAATTTACAAATCGGCATTAGAGAACATCCATTCTATTTGAAAGTTTTGATTTTAGTTTTGAAGAGTATACTTATACAAATTAATTTAAGTAAAAAAATAAACTGAAAACCAGTTTGGGATTTTTTTGAAATGGTTTTAATAGTTTAGGGACCTATTTGAATCATTTGAAAGTTTAAGGACTTATTTGAAAAAGATTCCAAAATTTAAGGACCAATTTGATAATTTTGCCAAAAAATTAAAACAAGAGGGTCATTTCCATCCTATCACAATACCCACCACTCTCATTCGGCCGACACCCCGAAATAACCCTAAACCAAGGAAAGTACCAAAAGGATTAAGCCGTCTCCTCGACAACGCCCAAAGCAAACCTGCAGCCCTCCTCCATAAGCCTCCCCCCGCGACTTCAGAGCCAGCCACCGAAAGGGCTTCCCTCTGCCGCCTACCAAGGTAATCACTTCATCTTCCCTCTGCCACCTACCCTCCGCCGCCTACTTCTGCAGGAATCGGTGGATCGTGTCGGCCAAACATATTCAACGCACAAATCGCCTGTTCTTTCACGGACATTTTCCCTTCCTATTTCTCAAATCGCAACAAAAATCGCAGGCTTCTTCACACATCGCGGGCTTCCTACATCGCAGGTTAGACACATTGCAGCAGTTCTGCTACCTCCGGCTCCCCCCTCTCTCTCCAAACACCATTCAGAAACCTTTGAAACCTAGGCCGAGTTTTGCCACGAAAGAGCTTCCTTTGTCTTTCTTTGGTGTCGTAGGTTTGCAACTGATCTACTCTAATTGTCCACCTCGATCCTTTTTCCTGTGTTATCTTTCGCAAAATCTGCCTCTGCTCCATTTTCTATAGGTATCGCTCAAACTCAAACACTCAATCCTTTTTTTGCAGATTCCCACTCGGAAAACTCATATAAACTTTGGCAACCAACTTATTTTACTTAAGATGTACAGAAATTACAAATTAACAAAAATAATTGATGTTTATGCCTCATGATTTTAGAATCTAGATTCAGTTGTATGAATAAAATTTTCATCAATTCTTCCAAATTTGATTTATTTTTCCCTACAGGAAAGTTTTATGGTTGAGTAGTTAGAGTTTTTGGACCAATTTCACAACCTCATCTTCTTGCAGGACCTCATCGCCAGGTAGTCTCATTCTCTTGGTTTTCAAACCATGTGTAGTTAAACACCACTAAGTTCATCAACTTCTCCAAACCAGTTTTTTAGGGCTTCTGAGTGCAGTAGATTGACATTGATTCCTCCTTTCCCCATTGCAAAGGGATCGATTTGGTGCTGTATAGAAGGTATTATTGTCAATAATGCAAAATCTTATAATACTTATGTTTTTTTAAAATTTTATTCTATAATGATATATTGTATTATTTCTATCTTTTTTAGCATGAACTATCTTAAAAACTGAAGCGCGCGTTCTTATCGAGTGAAGTTATTCATGCTAAATCATGGTTACAACTCTTGCAGGTGCAACATGGCTATCAAAGGCAATACTGGTGACAACAGGACTCGGAACTCGGTGTCTATAATCATTGTTGGTGGCCTTTGTTGTTTCTTTTATCTTTTGGGTGCGTGGCAACGAAGCGGTTTTGGAAAGGGAGACAGTATCGCCGTCGAAATTACCAGACAGACAGATTGCAGCAGCATATCTAATCTCAGTTTTGAAACTCATCACAGTGGAGCAGGCATTTCTGATGAGCTTTCTGATTCAAAATCACAGACTTTTGAACCCTGCGAAGATAGCTATACAGATTATACTCCTTGTCAGGATCAAAAGAGGGCCATGACTTTTCCGAGGAACAACATGATCTATAGAGAGAGGCACTGTCCTCCTGATGTGGAGAAGTTGTATTGTCTAATTCCGGCTCCTAAAGGATATGTCGCTCCCTTTCCATGGCCAAAGAGTCGAGATTATGTTCCATATGCAAATGTTCCTTACAAGAGTTTGACAGTCGAGAAGGCTGTTCAAAATTGGGTTCAATATGAAGGCAATGTCTTCAGATTCCCAGGTGGAGGGACACAGTTTCCTCAAGGTGCTGATAAATATATTGATCAACTGGCTTCTGTCATCCCAATACCCAATGGAACTGTCAGAACTGCATTGGACACTGGCTGTGGGGTGAGTTGTTTACTTTTAGAAATGGCTAGTTATTCCGTCCTCTCATCAAATTTTCTGATTCGCCTTTCTTCCTGAAAGAATGAATATGTGATTTTGTCTATCCCCTTTTAAAGTATTTGAATATATTTTTTGTTGTGCTATGATTTGTGAAAGTTGGGCCTAAGTACACTAGTGATGAAACCTATTCTCAACCCAGAACTCAACACTCTGTTGTTTCTTAACATTTTTAGTTGTAGAAAGCAGTGTACTTGGATGATTATGACAGCATATTGTCACTCTAATTGTAGGTTGCAAGCTGGGGAGCTTATCTGCTGAAAAGAAATGTACTTGCCATGTCATTTGCACCAAGGGATTCACACGAGGCGCAGGTTCAATTTGCACTAGAGAGAGGAGTGCCTGCTGTCATTGGTGTTCTTGGAAGCATAAAACTTCCATACCCCTCCAGAGCTTTTGATATGGCTCACTGTTCGAGATGTTTGATCCCATGGGGAGCAAATGGTAAGGTTTATCTATTATATTTTTCCCCTTGATTTGTTTGGTTTCAAAATATCTTTAAGAAAGTATGGTAATCCTTATGATATAGGATTTATTTTTGTCTCATTGCATTGTGTTTCTTTGAAGATGGAATGTACATGATGGAGGTGGATCGGGTTCTCAGGCCAGGTGGATTTTGGGTTCTTTCTGGTCCACCTATTAACTGGAAGACTAATTATCAGGCTTGGCAAAGGACTAAAGAAGATCTTGAGCAAGAGCAAAAAAGGATTGAAGAAATAGCTGACCTTCTTTGCTGGGAGAAGTTTACCGAATTTGGAGAAACTGCTATATGGATGAAAAAAATAAATGCCGATTCTTGTCCTGGAAGACAAGATGAACCACGCGTCAAAATCTGTGAAACAATGAATGATGATGTCTGGTAAATACCCTTGTACACACACACAAACACACTAAAGATCTATTACTTTATTAAGTGATGAAATAACTAGTTGTTTAGTAACATTTATGACGCATGCCTTTCATACTTTCCCTCCTTCATTTTTTTATGGTGACTAAAGGTTTTTGTCAATGTACTATACAATCCATTCATACAAAATTAAATGAGAATTTGTTATTATAGATCACGAGCCTTGAGTAATAAGTGTCATCCAATTACCTTCTTGTTATGGGCATAAGATAATTGTCCTATTATGTCATAAATTATGTATTTTTATTAATGCCATATTGTGTCTTTATTTAATGTTGTATCACATCTTTAATTATCGTATTGTAAGTATTGTGTCTAGCGTAGGCTCTTCAAGTTATGTATTTAGTTGATAAATCTATATGAAGGTTTTAATTTTTATGTGTCATGAGTCATTATGAGGGTGTTGGTTGTTATTAGTTATTAGTTATCATTTTTATTATGTGAGTCTATTTAAAGGCATGAGATGTATTGAATGAAGTTACCGAAAATTAAGTCCATTTCTCCTTGCCCGGTTATGAGATTGCGGTAGCTCTCTCTCTCTCATTCCTGAGCATACCCTGCCTACATAGTCGCGCTTCTAGATCCATAATATCCTCCTCTATCATCCCCACTGCTGACTGCTCCTCCGACAACTCTACCGAGGTTCTATGGTTTACCCATAACAACTTGGTAGCAGATCTAAACATTCTACTTCACATCCCATTACCTACCATAATATTTTCAATCACTAATTTCACCCATGATCCTTCCACCTATTTTTTCTCCCACATCCATCTACCTTTTTACGAGCCTTCAAGTCGGATCTTACGGCTCCAACAAGCTTGATTGTCATACGACAAATTTCTTGCCACAAATATCCCCTCCTAGACAATGTTTTCCTCATATGCGTTGTGTCAATGCCTTTGTTGTCCCTGTCAACCAAGTGTCATAGCAGTCCTCGCTTCCCCATCGTCCTGATTGACATCCCAATGCACATCTAGATAAGGGAGCTCTAAACCGTTCATCATCTCGACACCCTGATTGGAATTAGCGAATGCGGCCAATCAGATCCGTTGAGATGGGTTGGGGTCACTGGTCTCCAGACCTGTAACACATCCATAGTAGACCAGAGCGCTACATGAATGTTGCAACACCAGCACAGCTAGACAACTCATCAACTCTTGTGTCCTTCACAGTCTCTCCAATGATTATGACACTGAGACCATTTTGCCACTGCTCTCCATTATTTACGGCTATTGCTGTACAACCGAAATTGCCAATTCTAACAACCGCGGTTCTCACCCCGCAACCACAATTTCATCAGTCACCCTCAAAGGCCCTCAATCGTCGGGCACCCTCGCCGCAACCCCAGCCATCCAGATCACCTATATTTCATACTTGGTTCGCTGGTTTTGCCTCCTTGCAAGCTAAGACCCCTCAACAACAACACCAGTGTTCACGTCATCATGGAGCATGACAGAGGCCCATCACTCGAGGAAGCCTCGACTTAGGCAACATGTTATGATGAGCTCTTTTGACGAGATTTTAGGGAATCATATTATTAGTCATAAATTCACGCCCATAGTCCTTATCATGGTTCTGAGCTTGAGAACAACCTCGAAGAAAAGGAGGGATGGTATGTTATGGACATAGGGCCATAGGCTAGTCACTCTATTATGCCATAAATTATGTATTATTATTAAATATGATGTCGTATATTTATTTAATGTTGTATCATGTCTTTAATCATCTTATTACATGTTTCGAGTCTAGCACATGTTCTTTAAAATAAGTATTTAAATGATGTGTCTTTATGATGATATTAGTTGTTAAGAGTTATGAATCATTTAGTCATTATGAGTGTGTTGGTTGTTAAGAGTTATTAGTTATCATTATGATGCAACCTGCGTTGCCTAATTTTTATTATTTTATCGCACATGTCGTTTATTATTGTAGCGCACGCTTTCGCGCATTTTGTACTTGCAGTTGTATCGCGCACGCTATTAGCGCATTTTGATGTAATTTGGTATTGCGCATATTGTTCGCGCAATTTTGTTTGGCGCGTTGGTGTGACCGGCCAACGTGTCCTTAAATACATAGGTCCGTTAATTAGGAGAAGGGTTAGCTTAGGGCAAGTTTTAATTTAGTTAACTATTTCATTTTAAAAAAATTTTAAGCTTTAAAATCTTCCACTTGGTGTGCCTATATCCCTAACTCCAAAGTATTCCCAAATGAGAAACCCTAAACCTACCCCCCCCCCTAAAAGCAACCTTTTCCCACTGTTCCAGACGGCTGGATTAGAACGAACAGGAAATTTTCTTTCCTGTTATCGTTCTCCCGCCGCCCTTCTTCAAGCCCGACGAAGCCGACGCCGCCTTACTCCTGCTCGACGAAGCCCGACGCCGCCTCTGGTGTCCCTTCCCGAAGCCGGCGAAGCCCCCTGCTGCGTCCCCGGCCAGTTGCGAGCCGGTCGATCCCTTCCCAGCCACCATTACGGCCGCCTGAAGCTACAGTGACCTTCTTCCTCGACGAAGGCGTTTCCTCCAGTTCCGATCGCCGCCGACAAGGTCACCGGAGTCCTCCCTGGGTGTCGACGACCTCCCCCGCACTTTTCTCCAGCAGATCCGGCCAGATTCCAGTGTGTTTTCACCTCCACCGAGCCTGTTCCGGCAGTCCAGCCAGCCACCAGCACCCTCCCTGCTTCCAGTAAGCCGCAGCCATATTCCCGGCCGACTGTGACCCTCACCCTCCATGGTATACCTCTCCATTCCTCCAACTCTCAACCCATGATTTGATTATATGCTTAAAGCTTTAAATGAATAGTAATTAGTTAGAGCTTGCCCTAATCAATTGTTTTCTCCTGATTACCGCTATTTTGTTACACGTGCATGCCACCATTTTATTTCTGAGTCCGTGGAATTATGTTTTGTGACGTTACTACGTTTGTGCGGCAGTCTTGCGTTCGCGAGCGACACCTTGACCGTTTAGTTTGTTAGAAATCACCCGCAAATGTTTCCCGCGCCACAAATATTTTGAAGGATAGCTATTTTCTATTTTAAAACTACAGCCCCTCGATTTTAAATCACATCACATTACTATCATGTGTTTCTATTTAAAGACGTGAGATGTGTTGAATAAAAGTATCCTGGAATTAAGTCCATTTCTCCTTGTCTAGTTATGGAATTGTGGTAGCTTTCTCTGTCCCGACCACACCCCGCCTAGGTAGCTGCGGTTTTGGCTTCATAGTATCCTACTCCGTCATCCCCGCCTCTAGCCGCTTCTTTGACAACTCTAATGACGTTCTATAGGTTTGCACATAACACTTCCCTTCTCTGGTTGAATTACTTTTTTTTTAAATTGTTTCTTGTTTGGTCCTTTTCTTGCAAGTATCATTTTTGTATATTCTCTCTATTTCCCATACATTTAATTAAGTAATTCTTCATATCTCTCATAGTGCCATTCTAGGTAGTGTTGGGATAAAAATGCCATTATACATGTTATAATACAGGTGTTTTACACACGAGATACCATTCTACATGAGTGAGTGAAACAATATGATTCATAAAGCCGACCCCAAATAGTTGAGATAAGATTATTAAGGGTGATATCACAGGATAAAAAATTCTCGATACCTTTTATGACAAATTGGTTTAACACTTTCGACTATACTCAATATGAGTGAATGAAGAGTTATAAGGACTAAGCTCTATATCTTGCAAAAGAAGTTGGACAAAGTGCAAAGTGGCCTTCTGTAGCCTTTATTACCTTATGGGTGTCCATTTGTTCAGAAATTTGGGCCATTTAACAACCATTGCTTGGCTTTTTCGTTAATGAGAAGCAATGGGTTAATCTTGCTATGTGTTTTGTCAGTTAATTACACGATAATCTCATTAGAGAAACAACCCTCCTAATCGTGCAATATGTTTCATGTTGGAGCCAAAATTGTCACCAACTCTCCGCGCGCTACCCCTGGATCGGGTGGTCGGCAGAGGAAAGTGAAGTTCACAAGCGATCAATTACTAGCCCTAGAGAGTCAAGCAGTGGAGGTACAAAAAAGAGAATGTCGCTGGCAGCGGCGAATACCAGACTTACCTGCTGAGGCGAATGCCTCTCTTACGGCAAATACAAGATGTGCAAAGGAAGGAAAACTGAAGGGACTTAGTGTCCTCACCAGCAACATGGCAGGTTCTTGGCTAAGTCTGCTCCCCTCCGCTCGAGTGCCCCTAGTCCCTATTTATACTTGAGGGTAGGCTGCTCGGACAGTTCACGAAATGTTGTGCAATTAATGCTTTATTAAACACGATATTAAATTTGCAGTCGTCCGAGGTACACGAAGAGTCGGGCGGCGGGGGGTTGAAAGAATAGACTGCACGTAACAACACATTGCGTCTGAGGTGATGCCGAGGAGACGAGTCCGCGCGGGCTCCAAGAGTAGTGCCCGCCACGACCTCTTTACTGGATCACCAAATTACCTTCTTAGATGCCGCTCATCCACACACCAACCACTGCAGTGCACGGGCCTCTGACTGGGGAGTGTCCGCAGGTAGTCTGAGAGATCGCCTGGAGAACTTTCGCAGGCACCCGAAGAGACCGCCTGGAGAACGTCTGCGGGCACCCAGAGAGATCGTATGGATGACTTGCTCTTTGTTTTCGTTTGATGTCGTCTTCTGTCACAGGATTTTGGTTAACATAATCCCCGCACTTTTTGGGGGACCGCGCGAGCTCCGAAAAAATAGACTGGTAATCCCAAAGACTGCGACTTGAACTTCGTACTGCTTGAGATCTATAAATAGCGCAGGCTGGCCCACCCCTGAGCCATTTTCTTTCAGAACTTTGGCTCTGCGGCCTCCTACTAGTAAAGATGGTCGACATGAACTAGGACGTACTGGAGAAGCTGATGGAGAGGGCTCGCGAACTAGCCAAAACTTGCTGAAATCATGCCGAGTGGAGCAAGCTTACAGGAATACTTGCGGTAGGAGGTGACCAAGAAAGCCCGCCCTGTCAGAATGCGGGAGACCACTGTGAGCTCCACCTCAAAGGTTGTAGCGACCGAAGGAACTCTCCGCGCGATGATAGACCTGGTGAGAGGGCTCGTCATTCGCAACACCGCTGGAGAGGAGGTGCTGACGAAAGCGCCATCCTTTCTGCGGATCTCCGCAGGAATGACCGCCACCGGAGGTGCGCCAGCGCCCGACAACTCGACAGGGGCATCAACATTCGACGCCTCCAAGGGGATGATTTTTCAAACACTTTTTGAAGAAGTCGGAAAGAGTCGGGAGGACACCGCGGTGAAGGCTCGACTTAGAATGGTGCAGATGGAGGAAGAGGCCGCTCGGGTACCTGTAGATGATGAGGAGACACCGGGGAACGTACCTAAAGGAGAGCCACCAGCCCACCGCTGAAGCAAGCAAAGCCCATAGAGACCGCAAATGATCAGGGCTTGGTCAGGAGGCGGCCGGCGCGAGATCGTGCGGGCGCTCTTGCCTACCCGCTGAAGGCCCGAGAGTCGGTCATATCCCCCCCGTCATAGGGGCGAATCCGGGGGAGCAACTGCAATCCCGCGCGCAGAGAGCTTTTGCGGAGGGCTTGCCTCAAACACACAGACCCTGAGATGGCTAAGTGCCTTGTTTTTGGTCCTGCACGGGCATCGGTCCCCCCCCCCCCCCCTGCGAATTGATTTCAGTACCTTCGGCTGTCCCGGAGGTAGTGACCACGCGACCAGTTCACAAATGCTTGCGACCACCCCGGTTGATATCTTTTGAGGTGAGGACGCAGAGATCGAGGAACCTGCACCTTTGGCGAGAGGTATATTCCTTCTGCAAAACATCTTAATGATATTTAGCTTACCCTTTGCTTACTTGCGCAGTACCTTCTCGAGAAGGGGAAGCACTCGCGGTGACCTTACGCGCCATGCAGAGTGTTTTGATGCGGGCTCAGGCACAGATCACATGGCTGGAGGCAGAGTAAGCCGGGTTGAGGGCAAGGATCAGCCGTTCTGGAGGGCAGTTATAACGACGATTGCTTCGTTTACCTTTTGTTTCTTTCACCAATTGTAACCGTTAGTGTTTCGATAATAAACTTATTTTATCTTTCCCTTGGCATTTCTTTTCTTATCATAAACGTTGTTCGCGACCTTTTGTCAGACGATACCTTGTCGCACGACTGAGAGCTATTCTGGAATGCGGTTACGAACAAACACTCCTCGAAAGGGTGCTTGCTGGCGCCGGTTCACCTTATCAACTAATGCTATAAATAGGGGACCCCACTACGCATTTTATTTTTTCTAAAAAACGTAGACACTCTCTCTCCAAAATGACGCGAGCTCCCGCCCCACTGAAATCTCAGTGCGCGATCGCTTTCTTGAGCGATAGCCCACCTCGTCCGACGTTAAATCGGGCGAGCTTGCTAGTCTTTTTGTCAAGATACCCGCTAGGCAGGAACCTGTCCACTCGCCTTCCGGAAAGAGACCAGAGGGTGAATTCGGTGTTTGAGGGTGAACTCGCTATTCCCCTTGACCACTTTGAAGCGGGATGGACTCTTCCTGTCTTCCCGGAGGTGGCAGAGATAATGGACTATTACGGGATTGTACCTGCCCAATTATCACTAAACTCCGCCGCGACCATTATGTCTTTTGTTACTAACCTGAGTTTCCAGCGAATATCCTTCTCCCTGGAGGTATTCCGCTCCTTATTCCGAACGCGAGCTCTTAAGTCCGGTCAATTGTACTTCAGCTCTAACAAAATGCGAATCCTGCACGTGGCGGGCATCCCCGCGGGTTGGCGATCCCGCTTCGCCTTCAAAGGTAACCTGGACGAGTTCAGCGTCATGTCTGCTCTTCGCGCTGAGGTGGTCTTCTATCCTCCTTCCCTATCCGACGTCGGCCTGTGAATCGTCCGCTACTTGGAGAAAGAGTACTTGGACACACGATACTATGTCCACTGAGTGAAGGAAGTAGAGATCGCACCTATCGAAGAATGTAAGTTTTTTCAAAAAACATCAATTATCCGCGCGTACCTGGTCTGAAACTTTCACAACTTGCAGTTGTTCTGAGGGTGCCAGGTTCTAAACTGCAAGCCTCGTCCGGGGATATTAGGTCGGCCGCTGAGAAGCAACGCGCCCAACAGAAAACAGACGCCAGCACATCTGGCCACCCATCACTAGAGTGAAGCCCACGCTTTGAGTCGGTCGTCCCGCCGGTCATCCCGCTCAAACTGCCTTCTTGGAGGGAGACCTCGCGGGTTCATCGCCACGCACTGGCGGTCACGGGGGCAACCTGTGGCCCGTCGGACTGCTGGGAGATAGAGACGATCCCTGCGGTGGACTTATCCTCGAGGGCCGTTGCGGCGAACCTGCGGTTCTCGCCTATAATAGTGCGGACTGGAGCCTCCTTGACGACGCGCTTGAGATCAACGTCAGCCTGCAAAAGAAGCTGAAGGTAAGAGTTGATTACGAGAATTACTTCCCTTTCTTACCTCATCGAAAAAGTCATCTTCCCGCGAACTCTTGCTATTGTAGGAAAAGAGGGCTGTGGATGATTTAAGATTTCTCCGGGAGTTTGCCCGGCTCGGCAAGCACTTGATGGAGACGGCGATCCGCCTTTTGAAGGAGAACGACCCCCTGAAGTCTGAGTACGCAGATGTCGACTACAAGACTCTCGTCGCGGGCCACCCCGATGCAGTGTGCCAGTGTCCTCGAGCTCAGGGGAGGACTCTTCTTAGGGCTAACCGCGGACCAGGACCCTGGCTTGGGACTCACCACCATGAATTTCTGCTTGTTATTTTCCTCTGTTTCTGTAATAGACATTAGAAACATTTTCGCGATTAATATTAAAAAAACTTACTTGATTGTTCTTATACAAGTTTCTTTACTCCAATTCAAGTATTCTTTTCTCTGCGATGAAATGTTTGTCTATTTTTAGAATAGGAGAAACGGGCGACCCTTTACCGAGCATCCACCCACATAGATTGAGAGAACCAGGCGACCTCTTCCTGAGTGTTCGCCTATCAAGATTAGAAAGCCCAGGAGACCTCATCTTGAGTGTCCGCCTATCAAGATTAGAAGGCCCAGACGACCTCATCTCGAGTGTCCGCCTATCAAGATTAGAAGGCCCTGACGACCTCATCTCGAGTGTCCGCCCATTAGTATTAGAAGACTTAGGTGACCTCATCTTGAGTGTCCTCCTATTAAGATTAGAAGACCCAAACAACCTCATCTCGAATGTCCACTTATTAATATTAGAAGACTCAGGCGAGCTCATCTCGATTGTCCACCTATTAAGCTTAGAAGGCCCAGACGACCTCATCTCAAGTGTCCTCTTATTAATATTAGAAACCTCAGGTGACCTCATCTCGAGTGTCCGCCTATTAGGATTAGAAGGACAGACGACCTCATAGTTTCCGGCGAGGCGTTGCGGATCATTGAGCGGGCGTCGATTTTGGCGAAGTGCTACGAATTGTTGAGCAAACACTTGCTAAACAAAATTTGGCGAAGTGTTGCGAATTGTCACGCGAGCACTTGCCACAGGAAGCGAAGGGGACTACTTATGCTCCCTTTGAGGAGTTGCCCATTACTCCATGGGGTCCGTTGTCAGAGATTAAGGGTTCCAGTCGGGCTTAGGGCATCCACATGGTTCTCGTTCGCAAGGAACGCTGAATAACATTGGAGGAGGATAAAACAGCTGTTGCTCGAATCCTGTCTTCAGAAAGGAAACAATAACGGTAACAACGCTTCGATCAATACGTGGTTTCGAGACATCTAGATACGTCCGAAGTGGTCCAAGCGGGCTCCTGTAAGGCTGTAACCACACATGGGCATTAATCCCAGATCTGCTTTGATTTGTCTTGAAGGTTAAGTACTCGAAGAGAGCACATATCTTGCATGACATGAAAACTCATCTATTATGAATGTATCAGATTTTGAAGATGGGCAAACATGCAAAGTTCTTTAAATAACAGCGATAAAGGAGCAGCATAACAGAAATACGGAACCATAAAGGTTTTTGGCCTGCACTGCTGGGTGCTAGAAGAATTGGTCGATCTGGCCATTAGTTTTGACTTGAGGCGGAACGTATTCTTCCACCGAGTTCACATATTCAACTCGAGGGGGAACGCATTCTTCCACTGAGTCCACATATTCGATTCGAGGGGGAACGTATTCCTCCACCGAATTCACGGACCGGATGTAACATTCTCAAGCGGTCCTAGGGTCGCTCCTAACCCTGACCTATTTTCCTCCCAGTGGGAACTTCAGGACCTGATGGTAGGTCAATGTGATGGCCTGGAAATCATCTAGGAGAGGCCTCCATAAGATCGCATTGTAGTTGCTAAGCACATCAATCACCAGAAAGGACTCCTGTCGAGCTATTCCGCACAGGACGACAGTGAGGTCCACGCTCCCTTCAACCTCTTTCTTTTCCCCCACAAAGCCATAGAGCGGGCCTTCGCAAGCCTTCAGCGCCTCATCCCTCTTCATTACCTCATATGCAGGATTGAAGAGTGCGTTAACAGAATTGCCCACATCAACCAGGATGCGAGCCACAACCTAGTCTCCCAGAACGGCCTTGATGATAACGTCGTGAAATTGGTTGGTCACTTAGGGGAGGTCTTCTTACTTGAATGTCACCATCCCACGAAGAGGTGGAGCTAGCGATGTTGAGTCTACTTCTCTCCCTTGCAACGCTTCACACTCCCCTTGCGGGATGATTCTATTCATGCTCTGCCGTGTATGTAGTTTATATACCCCAGCGGGCCAACCCCTTCAATCATTCTTCCTCCACACTTCCTCCTTGCTCGATGACGTTACACCTCAGGTAGCTCGCCCCCTCTCCAACCTTCTCCTTTCCTTTTCGGGATGGACCTTCTTTGGCCTTCTCCGCTTGCCTTTCTGCAAGCAAATACTCTAACTTCTCTTTCTTTAGTAGCCTTTCCACCACATCGCGGAGGACTCGACAATCCTCGGTATCATGTCCCACATCATAGTGGAACTTGTAGTAAAGTCTTGGGTTTCTACTTCCGAATCCTCCCTTTATGGGCTTCAGGGGCCTGAAGTTTGGTTGTTGCTTGAGGATTTCTACAACTTCCATCGAAACACCTATGTTGGTGTACTCTTGCGTCTCGCTTCCCCATTGTTCTGGAGATGCTCCCAACAACAATGGCAGATTGCCATTACTTCCTTGCTGTAATTGGGGACGCCCTGGCCTCATTTGCAGGAATGCTCGCGGCCCCGATGATGAGAACTTTGCCCCCGCGAGTTCGGGGCCCGATACTCCTGGCGGGAAAAATTGCTTTTTTGAGGGAGAATAAGGGGCGGCCGAAAGAGCTCTGCAGGCGCTTTCCCCCCCAGGTCGGAGAGACTCGCGATGAATTCTTCATTGTTGAATTCTCCTTTGATGAATTGATTAACTCTCTCGATGAGCTATGCATATGTCTTTGGTTTCTTCTCACCAATCATGAACTTGAATAATCCAGGCCGGAGGCCATTTAAAGGCAACTTGGTAGACCTAGGGGTCTACATCCGGAACTTCCATGATCAGACTTTGGAAGTGATCGACATACTGCCCCAAAGTCTCCTTTGGTCCTTGTCGGATTTGGAATAGGGCGTCAACATCTGCCCTTTGCCGTTTGGAGGTGGCAAACCTATGTAGGAAATATCTTCTCAGTTTTCTAAAAGTGGTGATAGAGCCGGGAGGGAGGCTGTAGAACCATTCCCTTGCTTTTCCGTTGAAAATAGTAGACAACAACTTGCAACGCAAGCCCTCAGAGAGAGGCTGCAAAGATATAGTCATGTCAAATGCTTACAAATGAGAGGCGGGGTACTCCTCCCCAAGAAGCGGGGAAGCCGAGGTTCTTTGAAGCCGTTGGGGGCAGTTTCCCCGACGATCCCTGGGACAAATGGTGAGTAGACTTTCGCCCCCTCGACTGGTTCTAGGCCTTCAAAGTCCAGGACCCTTCCGAAGTGGTCCCGGGCAGCTTCCCGGAAAAGCTGACGGTGTGCGCGGGCATCCTCGTCATGGGGCTGGAGCAGGGGAGGATTTATCTGTGGTGTATATGATTGGGGGTTGCAGGCTCTCCCGGGTGCTCGACAGCTTGAGCCCGCTGCAGCCCTTGGGTGACTAGTTGGTTGACTAGGCCGAAGAGGGTGTCGAATTCAGCGCGAGTGACTAGCTGCTGCTCGCGGTCTGGCGACTATCTGTCTGCAATCAGACATCTTCTCTGGTTCGCGCGTACACGAGTGCTTCTTGGCCTGGGTGAACACTATAGCTGTCGGTGACTGTGGGGGAAATTTCACCAATCACTTGGTCCACGCTCACCACACCAAATTCTGTTGGAGCCAAAATTGTTACCAATTCTCTGCGTGCTACCCCTGGATTGGGTGAAGTTCACAAGCGATCAGTTACTAGCCCTGGAGAGTCAAGCAGTGGAGGTGTGAAAAAGAGAATGTTGCTGGCAACAACGAACACTAGATTTACTCTCCGCGGCGAATACATCTCTTGTGGCAGACTTTTGAATTTTTCTCTAAAAAAGATTACAAGGGTGCGGATACTCGTGGGTATTTGCGAATACAAGATGTGCAAAAGAAGGAAACCTGAAGGGACTTAGTGTCTGCACCAGCAACTGGACAGGTTCTGGGCTAAGTCCGCTCCACTCCGCTTGAGTACCCCTGGTCCCTATTTATACTTGAGGGTAGGCTGCTTGGACGGTTCACAAAACTACGGGCAATTAATGCCTTATTAAACACGACATTAAATGCGCTGCCGCCCGAGATACACGAAGAGTTGGGCGGCGGGGGTTTGAGAGTAGAGACCACACGTAACCGCATGATGCCGCTTGAGGTGATGCTGAGGACCTGAGTCCGCGCGGGCTCCAAGAGTAGTGTCCGTCGCGACCTCTTTGCTGGATCACCAAACTGCCTTTTATGAGGCCGCTTATCCACACACCGACCACTGCAGTGCACGGGCCTCTGACTGGGGAGTGTCCGTAGGTAGTCTGAGAGACTGCCTGGAGAACGTCCGCAGGCACCCGGAGAGACTGCCCGGAGAGCGTCCGCGGCCACCCGGAGAGACCGCCTGGATGACTTGCTCTTTGTTGTCGTCTGATGCTGTCCTCCGTCGCAGAATTTTGGTTAACATTTCATGGGTTAATTACTATGGAATATATTACTTTTTAACAATATCTTAATGAATATTCATATTGATTCAGGATGTGTTAAGACTTAAGAGTAGTTATGCTTAAAACATTGCCATGTAAAGCAGGGTTACACTGAGAGGATTTGTTTTGAATTATCATATCTATGCATAAGTGAAAGTTCTTGTTTAACATTTCTACCATAATTTTTGTTTAACATTTCTACTATAATTTTATTTGATGATGAAGCTCTACGCATCAATATCTTGACCTTCTATATGAATTTTATATTGTATGCGTTGGATTAATGTTACATATATTTTCTGCTTGCTAATTAATATTTAGTGCTTGAAAAGATAAAAAACCTGAATCATATGCTTTTCAGCGGTTTTATATCATATGCTTCCTTTGGCTCTCATCAGCTGTAACGGTCCCTTGTCCAAGGTTGCATACTGGTGACTGTCCAGATTTCATGTAAACTAACTTCGATGTCAATTGTCCCTTGCCATGCATGAAATTGGTTTTAGTTTTATACGTAGTTATAACATTTTCATTAAAATTTAGGATTCATATGTTCAAACCTAATGCAATTTAGAATTCACTGTGGGTCTACAGTAAAACAAAATAATAACACAAGCATTATTAAGTCTCTCAATTTACTGTCTGTGTGACATGCTGAGCTTATGAAATTTTTTTTATAATCATGAGAAGAATCAATAACTATAATTGCTACCTCTTCTTTTTATTTGAAATTGAATACTAGTTGAATTGATGTTTCTGTGACTAGGTACAAGAATATGGAGGCTTGTGTGTCTCCTTATCCCGAAGTTAATAATGCTGATGAAGTTGCTGGAGGTGAATTGAAACCATACCCAGAAAGGTTATATGCTGTGCCTCCCAGAATATCTTCTGGTTCTTTGAAAGGGTACTCGGTTGAGTCATACCAGGAAGATAATGAATTGTGGAAAAAACATATCAAGGTTTACAAGAAAATCAACAAGTTACTTGATACAGGAAGGTACCGGAATATCATGGACATGAATGCAGGACTTGGTGGTTTTGCTGCTGCCATTGAATCTCCCAAATTATGGGTCATGAATGTCTTACCTACAATTGCTGACAAATCTATGCTCGGTGTCATATATGAACGAGGATTGATTGGCATATATCATGATTGGTATACACTCTTTCCATTGCCGCTTTAGCTTACACATGTTCGCTAAGGGATTTGGAGTTGAAATTGATGGTTCAATTCCAATAGAAAATGACCTCCAATTCTGTAGTCACGGACGGCTCTAATTTTGTCCAAATGAACGGACCCTAAAGATTATGTGTTGTTAGTTTGCAGAACTTATCTCGAGATCAAATCTTTCTAAAAGAAATCTCTCAAAATTTCCATTCATTGGCTCATTGTTGAATGCACCTTCTATTTGTACTAACTTTTCATTTTCCTCTCTTGTTGCAGGTGTGAAGCGTTTTCTACTTACCCGAGGACATATGATTTGATCCATGCTGCTGGTGTTTTCAGCTTGTACCAGGATAAGTAAGTGACTATGTTTTTCATATTTTGATCATCTAATTTGAGCATGCAAACTGTAGAAAGAAATAGAATGTGTGATTTTATTCATCCATATAGGGGCAATATATAGGACTTACAACAAGACACCCAACACCGATAGGTGGTGTGGGACTAAACTCAACAATATTAAACTATTGCATAATAATAGCTCTAACACTCCCCCTCAAGCTGAAGGGGGACCCTGCAGCTTGAACACAACATAAAATGGAAGGTAAAAGAAGGTTGACAACGTGAGACAAAACAGCAGCCACTGAGGCCCAACCACGTGTCACCGGGGATACTTCAACCGGGCAAGAGCCACACGACGTTGGTCCACAAAACCGATCATGACCACGCTGGATACACTCGGAGCGGAAACTAGGTCAACCACGAAAGACCACACCAACCCTACCAAACCTAGAGAAAACGACAAGGAGACGCAAACAACATACGAAATCAACCTGGGGGCCATGTGCGACTAAGGCAGGAGTCGGGAAAGAGGAATCCGAATCGCCGTTATCACAAACACTCCCCCTCACGTGGAATACGTGCAAGAAGGCATATACTATGCCCGGAGGCCGTGACGTACACTCCCCCTTACGTAGACCACGTGCACGTGTGGGACCCTCGTAGGGTACATGAATCCAGATCACGTGGAAGAGGGCTGAGTCGCACACAAACATAACAACACAACTATAACAACAAGTAGAAAGCAACAATGGCAAGAGGGCTGCCGGGCCGGAGAAATGCAGTAGTAGTGCACGAAGAGCAGCAACAACAAGAGGGCTGCTGGGCCGGGAAGCAGCAGCGGCAAGAGGCACAGCCGGCTAGAAGAAGGCCGGGCCGGAGAAGAAGCAGCTGCAACAACAACCCAGGGCCGGAGCAGCAGGGAGATGCCGGAAGCCAGGACAGAGAAGATGAGCAGCGACAGAGGGCATCCAGGCCGGAGAAGAAAGTGTCGTCGGGAGAAGCAACCGTCGGCACGACGGGAGAAGCAGCGGCACGACGAGGTCGTCGGGAGAAGCATCGACAGGCATCGGCGTCGTCGGGAGAAGCATCGACAGACGTCCCAACACCGGAATTAGATGCGGGCGAAAGCAGTAGCGTAATCAGAGCCACAGAGCCATCAACGACTATCCCGTCGAGGGGAGAATGTCCCGCTCCCGTCTCCGGAATTAGACGACGATTCCGTCGATGGGAGCGAGGGGAAAGGCTATACCCGTGAGCCCTATCAGGTAGCGGAAATGGAAGCACGGGTCGGGAGGGGGGGGGAGTTAAACAGTAGCGGAAGCACGAAAAAAATTATTTAGGTTTCAGAACCTGCTCTGATACCATGTAGAAAGAAATAGAATGTGTGATTTTATTTATCCACATAGGGGCAATATATGACTTACAACAAGACACCCAACACCGATAGGCGGTGTGAGAGTAAACTCAATAATATTAAATTATTGCATAATAATAACTCTAACCCAAACAATGGATATGTTTAGAAGATTTGTGGAGAAGTAGGAATGATAATTTAATGAATAATTGTATTAGAGTGACAATTGGAGTATACTTCATGAAAAGATAATTGAAAATAACATAGGTGGTTTGGATGTGTATAACAAAGGCTGGGAAAATAGGGTCCTGTACATGTAGAAAAAATTATTATCGAAGGATTAGGAAGAAGTAGAAATTAGACAACATGTATAAAAAGTTGTTCAACCAGTCTTAACGAATGAATTTTGAGAATTCATAAAGTTGATTTCAAATTATTGTGATGAGTCTAATGATGACAATGACAAATCATATTGTATTGTATTATGTAAAATCCCATGTGGCCATGGTAATCTAACTTTCACATTATAACCTAGATTTTACATGAATCCTTATTTCTTCTGACAGATGAATTTATTAGTAATCTTTAGAATAAAATTATTGTGATGAGTTTAATGATGATGTTTACTCTTGAAGAATGAAGTATCAAGGCCCATAAAATAACTGTTTTCTTTTGTTTATGTGATTGACCCATGTTAAGGCCCATATAGTGTTCCTTGTTTATTAGTCCCACATTGTGTATTGGAAGTTGGTTTATATTCCGTTTCCCTATATAAAGGGTGAGGTGTACATAAGAAATATGAAATAAAATATAGAAATAATCTTTTATCTCTTGATTTTATCACAATATCAGAGAAATTCGAATCCTAAACTTATTCTTTTGGTTGAGCTCTTGCTCCCGTCGCATGCCTAAGGATGCATTTCTCTTTGCTGGCTCATGTGGTCTCGTGACCTCTGCCTGCTCGCGCGGTTTGGCGGCCTCTTCTGGGAGGCCACACCTCTACTTCTGCCTTTGTGTTTTGCAACTTTACCTTTCCCTCATGCTGCTTTTATATAATTCTCCCGCTGCCTACCGAGACCCACACTCACCTCCAATCTTGTTCGGGCGACCTGCCCCATCTGCTCGCCTGATTTACCTGACCGCAATTTCCGCTTCCCGAGCAGCTCCTGTTCCCACAACTTCTACTCGCGTGGCTTTTGAACCTACTTATCTCCGACCGGCGACCTTCTGTGCTCGCATTCTGAGATCGCGTCTCTTGTGCCAATCGCGACTGTGCTCTCCAATCCCGTGTTTGCCCTTTCACAGCTCCTGTGACCGCCGTCTCCCTAAAGCCACTCCTCCTGCTCCGTTCGCAAAGCTCGATGTTGCTCACGTGCTTGATGTTGATCGCCACTTAATTCCTCTACTCGCCATGCTCGCCGATGCTCATCATGCTAGCTGCGCTCATTGGTTGATTTCTCGTCACCTGCTCTGTGCGACTACTCTCATTGAGCCCACACACCATAGCCTGCAACCAAAGCTCGCATCCAGAGCTCGCATCCAGGGATCGTCCGCGACCGCTCTCACCGAGTTCGTGCCCGGCTGCCCCTCCTATTCTCGCGTGTAACATCTCGGTCTCGTGTGCTGATCTCGTGCTCTCCCCTATACTCGTGTGACCTCCGTGCCTCGCCCGATCTACTCCCTGTGCTCGCGACCTTGTTCTATGAATTTGTCGCTGCCTCTGCTTATTCTGCTCGATGCTGCTTAAGTTTGCTTCCTGCTGCTCTCCCTGTGGACTCCAGCTTTGCTTCCCGGTCTACAACTCGATCTTCTTCCAATGGTGTTCCCACACTAAACTTGATATCTTGCAGGATGAATTTTGACAATTGGAGGAGCTTCTTAACCCTCCCTACTGGCCCAATGACCTCTTCCTTCCATGCCAGCTTCGGTCTTTCCCTTCTAGCTCCTATAGGATTATGAACTCCGACGCCACCAATCACATTTCTCCACAAAAGCTCTCTCGCTACACAGATTCTCCCGATCCCCAATTGACCGCAGTTACGGATGGCGCTACCACCTTTTTTTGTGGATGCAGAGATTGCCGTGACTCCCTCCCTTTATCTACGCTCCGCCCTTCATATCCCTGACTTTGTCTTTATTCTTCTCTCTGTCGGTCGCCTTACTACTTTTACCTTGTCTTCTTTTATAGTGCAGGATTAACGTACATGACATGTCATTGGTACCTATTGACTGTCAAACGGGCTTCTACACTTTGGACATCCCCACCTCTATGTTATCCTCGATTACTTCCGTTGATTGACATCGCCGACTTAGCCATACTCCACTTTCTATCCTCTGAAAAGCTCATTCTGAATTTTCATTTACCGAGTTTCAATGTGAAATTTGCATTTACCGAGTCTCATTTCCAGGCCGTAGAGCATATTCTTAGGTATCTGAAGAATGTCTCTGGACAAGGGATTGTTTATCAGTTTTCCTCTTCTCTGTCTCTCATTGCTTGCTCTGAAGCTGATTATGCTGGCTCTCTTGATGATCGTCGTTCTACGAGTGAATTTTGCACATATTTTGGTGGCATCTGGCCCCCTGATGAAGCAAAAAGCAAACTATCGTTGCATGCTCCTTTGTCGAGGCTGAGTATCGGTCAATGGCTTCTCCAACAGTCTTTTTTTGCGATAATCAAGCTGCTATCTACATCGCCGAGAATCCTGTGTTTCTTGGGTGTACAAAACACATCAAAGTAGATTGTCATTTTGTCAGAGAAAAGTTCAAACTCGGAAATTGATTTTACAACATGTGTCTACTGTAGTACACTTGTCAAACATCATGACAAAGGTCTTACATCACCCACTATATATAGTCAATTACTTTCCAAGCTTGGTGCCTACAACTGGTATGCTCCAGCTTGCAGGGGAGTGTTGAGGAATGATGTATCAAAGCCCATAAAATAGCCGTTATCTTTTGTTCATGTATTTGGCCCATGTTAAGGCCCATATAGTCTTCCTTGTTTATTAGTCCCACATTGTGTATTGGGAGTTGGTTTATATTCTGTCTCCCTATATATGGTGTAATTATTCATGAGAAATTATGGAAAAATATAGAAATAATATCTTATCTCTTGATTTTGTCATTGACAAGCATGTTGTATTGTATTATGTAAAATCTCATGTGGCTTTCACATTATAACCTAGATTTTGCATGAATCCCTAATTCTTCTGACAGATGAATTTATTAGTAATCCTTAGAATAGCCAATTTCTACTCTACATTTCCGTAGCTAGTAAAATCTAATACTTGCTACTGTCTTCTTGGGATGCTAATCAGTATTCTTATCCATATATTAGTAGCAGTACATAAAAACGAAAGCTGGAATTTCCATATAGAATTCAGATGAGCACAAGGAAATGTACTTTCTGATATTTCCTACCTTTGGGAACGAGTGCGAATCATAAATTTCTACAGATAGTCTTCTTGAATAAAGATACAGATTCATCATGCAATTATGCTTTTGAGTATTTTACTGCATTTACTTGCACTGTATTTTTTTAATTTGATTTGAAGATATCCAACCCATCCACATATGTCTATTCTAAGTGTTATTCACTAAAATGGTTTATAAGATACCCATCCCATTCCCATATGACTTGTCTTAATAATTGCATTAGTGCATTATATGAAAATCAGCATTGGATGGCCAGGATTGATTGTTGCACATTGTACGCTTAGCATAGTAAGTAGAGACGATCCAAATCCCCATCCCATAAAAGATATTTTGGGGAAATTACTCCCATCATGGCACACACAAATCCGGATGTAGGCTTGACTTAATTGGATGTTTATTTGAGGGTTGAAGATTAAGCCCTACTCCATTGGCCCATTAATCTAATTTGACCAAGTTCTAGGCTATCGAAACTTGATATAATTGACTTGGTTCTTTGAATAGATATGTAATACTTGGAACTATGGTTTTCGGAAGCATATGTTAGATTAAGAAAGGTTAGTGTATGTATTTATTGAGAATTGGAGTTGTCTAGTAGTTATAAGCTAAATTATAACATTTTGATTCCACTTTGTAAAAATTTTAAAAAATTATTAATGAATGATTTTATTAAAGTGACAATAAGAGGAGGATCAATTGAGATGTGAAATTGGGAATTTACTTTGGATATGTATAATAAAGGGGTAGGAAAATGTACCTCTAAAATGTGTTGATTAAGTTAGCATCACATTATATTAATGGAGAAAATATTTAGAAGATTGAAGGCTTTGCATTAGTAGAATAAAACTAGAATTATTATGATTTACATTTTATTAGGTGTTGAATAACAAGTATTAATTAATATTATGCAAAGGTTGCAGACAGAGGATGTCCTTTTCATGTTAATTTTAAGTTTGAAATATTAGTGACATACCAGATATCTCAGATTGCGGTGATATTAGTTACATTATATATATATTTATATTTTCTTATAACTTCTTAATCTTATAATGCAGTAACTGGCAAAATGTTTGTAAGTCATGACAATAACATTTCATAATTCAAAATATTCTTAAAAATAACAATTAATAAATAAAATATTCATAATAATAATTAACAAATGTGAGAACATTAACTTATAAAGATTCCTAGAACATACATTATTTTTTATCCAATATTTTTTTCAGGTTTCAATATTCTTTATCAATTTTGTAATCATAAAAACAATATTTTTCTCTTGATATGTCTGGAAATATCAGCGATATATCAGGAAATATTCTGATTTATCAACGTTTATCATACAAAATGATATTTTCCTCATAGATAGCAAACTCGCAGTGTTTCTGTTCATGAAACGATATTTCAACAGATATATCAAACATATCAAGTGATATCTTAGTGTAGGTATAACTATCTTGCATAATACATAATAAATTATTATACCCCTCTAGAATTAAGTTTGGATGCTGAAGTTAAAAAGTGCATCGGGAGAACTAGAAGAGAAGAAAAAAGGTGCTTGAAAGTAAAATTTATGAAACTATATTTAGGTCAATCATGTAGACACATGTTGGATGTTAAAATAAATTGTACATTGCTAAGTTGAGATTGGCGAAAATGAATGTTAAGTTGACTTTGTGGTAAAGTTAGGAATGATAAATTAATGAGTGATTAATGGAATGATTTAATGACATCTTTTAAAGATAAGATATTCATAATAGGCATATGTGATTTTAATTTTATCGAAGAGTAGAAATTGCACCCATTAGATATGTAGAGATAAGTGTCATGAGAATATGAGATATACCATTTGCATATAAAAACATATCCAGGAGCAAAAAACACAGATTTTTCAATATGATGTGCAACCTCAAAAGTGACATCCATGGAAGATGATGTGCACAAGGATGCTTGCCAACCCTTCCCAAAACCAGGGCACATGTTTCAATATGCGAGGAAACCCACAATCATGCATTATTCATTTTTGAAGCATGATACTCCATACATTAACGACAATTGTCATGCACCAAGATTGAGCCTGAGTCCCAAGTGAGTCATTTGCCAAGTAAGACCCAACTGTATCTCTTAGAGTAACACCATTGACAACAAGAGTAAAACAAGCACTACAATTACCCATCTTTACAGTGTCTCATAACAATGTCAATACAAAACTCTAAAGATCATGTTTAAATTTCTTGAAGTTCATTAATATTAGAACCCACAAACTTGATTACAACCATATGCGGTGCTTACTTTGCGTCTTTGAGAACTATGGTGTCATTGGTGATCTTCAATAATCTTCTCAATAGCTCCCTCAAATCAAATATTATCAACTGTCTTTGATCAAGGGGTATAAATAAATTATCTCATAAAGATAACAAACTATTTTGGGTCCCAATTATCCGTGCTGAATATGTTACGCACATCTTATTACAAGTCTTTAAGTATGTTATTTTGAGTTGTGTGCGCCTAGTCCTATCAAGTCAGAGTTATTACGAGTCTTTATGATGATTTTTAATATTTCACGCATCTCTTTTATTTTGGGTTTATTTACACTTATACCACTGGTAATGTTTTAAATAGAGCCCTTGGGTCATTGTTTGAGTTATGAATGAAAGTAATCAAGTTTCCATTACTTTTTCTAGTTTTCTCTTCTTCCTCAATTTTTAGGCTCCACTTCTTTCTCTCCCCGGGTATTCTCCGCTGGTAGAACTCGACTCCCCTTGTATCTCATCCTCAACTGGCACCTCCGACGACGTTACAGGCTAGAATTTCATCTTGGTATTAGAGAATCCGTCCTACATATACTATGGTTCCACGGTAAGCGGCCCACACACGTCACCCTCTCCAGATGCCTATGTATCAGAGCCATAACCTTTCCGCCTCACCATTCTCATAAGCGCATCACTGTTAGCAGTCGAAACGGTAACACTGCTCGACCTGCAAGCTCGGGAGCGTCTTCATCTTCATCAAGCATCGACAATCTCCGTTCACATCAACCTGGAATTCCATTCTTGTCGATCTGCAATTTTCTTTTTGTCGTCCTGCAAGCTTTCTTCGTCGCACATTGTCAATCTCCATTGTCGTTGGCCTACACCTCCATTTTTGTCACCCTTGCCTTCTGCTTTCGTCAACACACGCTTCCTCACTGGACACACGCAGAGGAGCCAATCGATGCTCTTTCCATCTCCACAGTCGCTCCTGTTCCATCATCCACAACCACACCTGTTCTTGTTCCTCCGCCTCTTCATCGTCGAGTCTGCAGTCCACCCTTCTAGATTTACGTCTCCCTTCCCCTCCATCAACTACAGTCTCTGGATCATAGCAGATCTGGCTCGACAATCTTTTTTCAGCTTTATCAGCCTTGAGCTACTACCCCCGCTCATCATACCTTTTGTTGATGGAACTAGTTAATCCCTAAATCGTGCAGTCCATACACATATGCCACCTGTATTGTTTTAAATAGAACACATGGGTCATTGTTTTAATTATGAATGAAAGTAACCAAGTTTCCATTCCTCTTTCTAGTTCTCTCTTCTTCCTAAATTTCTAGGGTTAGGGTTAAGCAAGGCTCCTCTTCTTCCTCTCCCATGACATTCTCTGCGGGTAGAGCTCAGCTTCCCTTGCATCTCCGCCTCAACCGCCACCTTCGACGACGTTATGGGCTATGCTCGTATCATCTTGGTATTAGAGAGTCCTTCCTCCATTTCCTGTCGTTACATGGTAAGCGTCCCACACACGTCAGCCTCTCTAGAAGGCCCTGTATCAAAGCCAAGACCTTTCCGCCTCGCCATTGCCATAAGTACATCACTGTCAGTAGTCTAAACGATAACACTCCTCAACCTGCAAGATCGGGAGTGTCTTCATCGAGCATCAACAATCTCCATTCGCATCGACCCGGAACTCCATTATCGTCGACCTGCTATTTTATTTTTGTCGACTTGCAAGCTTTCTTTATCACGCATCGTCAATCTCCATTGTCGTCGGCCTGCACCTCCATGTTTGTCACCCCTTCTTTCTTCTTCCGTCAACACACACTTCCTTCCTCATTGGACTCACACAGAGGAGCCATCAGATGCTCCTTCCATCATCCACAACCCCGCCCCGCCCCTGTTCCATCATCCACAACTGCTCCTGTTTCGGTTCCTTCGCCTCTTTGTCGAGTCCGCAGTCCACCCATCTAGCTCGACGTTTCTCGTTCCCTCCAGCAACCACTGTCTCTGGATCATAGCAAATCTGGATCGACAACCTTTTTCCAGCATTATCAGCCTTGAGCCGCTATCTGCCCATCACGCCTTTTGCTGATGGAGCAGGTTAATCCCTAAATCGTGCCGCAAGCTACCTCCAACCCTTTTTTCTTCTGACATTAATTAATTATTTCATTATTTGAGTTGTTAATTGATTTTGTTATTTCGACATGGTGTATTGATAATTATTGGAGATGTCAGCGTCATATGACGTCGTGCTCTCATAGCTCACCGCCATCATTGACAAAGTCTATTTCGAAGGTCCAATCCCACCGGAGCAGTCATTGATCCCACCTGCACCTGAAGATGCTCCGTCGCTCTCCACAATTCTTGTCGCTCCACCATTGCCTTCAGTCATACCCTCCCCATCGGTCACAAAGTCGGTATCGTCGCTCCAGGCCCCGCGGTGGTGTCGCCACAATTTGTGTCGTCACTTCGGCCGCCTGTTTTGCGGGCCCCTCTGAAGGCATTACTTCTGCCGCTTGCCCCTCAGTCGGCGCTGCCGCTTGCCCCTCAGTCGGCGCTGCCACTTCTATTCTCCGCAACTCATATATAGCACAACCCTTTGTCGCCATCGACTTTCCTCCACCACGGGCATACTAGCCCCGACTCAAGATATGTTTGGCCCTCAATCCTCAGCAAGTGCCTCTGCCATGGTCGCTCCTTGCAATCTCTCGTGCTATCTATGAGCGCGATGACGGGCCTCCCCTCGCTGCTGCCATCGCCACAGCTACGCACTACCGGGAGTTGTTCTGGATGGAAATCAAAGAACCAGACAATAACATCATGCAAGAACGGGTCGAGCTTGGGGACACACTCGATTTGAAGGGCGGGTGGGATGTTATGGGTCCCTATTATTTGCATTGATTATGTTACACATTTTAACACAAATCTTTAAATATGTTATTTCGAGTTGTATGAGTTTATTCTTATCGAGTCAGTCATTACAAGTCTTTCAGATGGTTTTTTCATATTTCATGCATCTATTTTATTTTGGGGTTATTTACACATGTGCCACTTCTAATGTTTTAAATAGCCCCCTTGGGTCATTGTTTGAGTTATCAATGAAAGTAACCAAGTTTCTATTCCTCTTTCTAGTTCTCTCTTCTTCCACAATTTCTTGGGTTAGGGTTGGGCATGGTTCCCTTTCTTCCTCTTTCCTCGCATTCTCCACGGGTAGAGCTCGACTCCCCTTATATTTTCGGCTCCGCCGCCACCGCCGCCACCGCCGCCGACGTTATGGGCTAGTATCGTATCACAACCCTTAATTTTCTTCCTAAAAAATCTACCAACATTATAATAATAATAACATCAAATTAAATCAGAATTTTTATATGAAGTATTTGATCAAAATTATTTCAACAAACTCCTAATTTAAATAAGAAATTTTTTAATACTCTCCTTAACTCAATATTTTGACAATAGAATATGCATCTCCTATTTGAACTCTCCACACCGACCACTTCCATGGCTCTAAAAGGCTCCAAAAAGGCACACAAATTTCTTATCTTTGAAGTTGTAGTCTCCTCTCGTTGAATGTGATATGAACCTGACACTGGGGCTTGACTATGTAACAAAAAAGTCATTCTTTTAATCATCCTCAATATGTCTTTCAATCTCGTGCCCACCCTTTTTCCACAACTCTAACATGCAAACTAAGCACTTTTTGACCTTTGTAGATTGCGATCATTTTTTTATCTCAGAACTAGAACTTCTCAACATGCGACTTCTCCTTTGCTCTTCTGACAAACACAATGATATCACTCCAAAAATTAGTCTGCATTTGGACTATAAAATCGCATATTTTTTCACTCACATGGCTCAATTTTACGAACCTACTCCGATAAAGGCGGGCCTAGTAAAACTGTACTGTGGTGTGTTTTATTTTGGATTTCTGCTAGGATATTTTGAGAAATTTAAAATTATTATAGAGGATTATATAAACTCCAATTGTATGGTTTAAGGTGTGTGAAACTTATATCTGTCAACATTGTTTCTCTTTTGTAACCCTAATTACTCATTGAGAACCTCTCCTACCGGCCATGGATGTAATCCTTTTCCAGGTGAATCACATAAATTTCTTGCCGTGTGATTTTTTTCTTTGAAGGGGGAGCCTTGGCGCACGGTTTGAGATGTTGCCGTGTGACCTTGACGTCACGGGTTCAAGTTTTGGGAGCAGCCTCTTGCAAAAATGCAGGGTAAGGTTTGCCTACATGTCACCCTTGTGATGGGACCCGGACCTCCCTGCGTGGGGATGCTTTGTGCACCGGGCTGCCTGTGTGATTTTTTTCTTTGTTAGATTATCCATAACAATAGTTTTCTTCTCTCTTTCTCTTACAATCTCTTGTAATGTGTGACAAAATCTGTCAACTTGTTCAACCATATGTGCTAATGCAGTCTTTTATTCTTACATAAGCTTCTTGATTTGGGGCATCCCTCAAATGAGTTCTTATTAATTTTATTTTTCAACGTATATAAATAAGGGTTTTAATTTTAGGATTTATGTCCCTAAGTTTTAAAATTTATTGATTTCAGTCCTCAAGTTGCTGATGTGGCAAAAATTACTATTATTTAATCTTTATGTTGACATGCTACGCCAAATAGAAAAAGATATTCATAAAAAAAACAATATTATTTAAGATTGAAATGATGTGACTGATATTCATTCTAAAAAAATTAATATTACTTGAGCTTCATATTTAGGTCAGGACTCCTGACGATGCTCATGGTCCTCCACCAATGAGGAGCTTGCAATGGAGGTGGGGCCCACGCACTTATGACTTGTGTCATACACTTTTGTGCGGGACCCATGCAATTTCCATCTCCTCATTGGTTGTCCTGACCTTTCTTTAGGTCAGGAGTCCTGACCTAAAAATTTCCCCTCGGCAAGAAGGCGCGCCGCAGCCCCCCAGGACAGTTGTGTCGAAGGACTGTAGTCACGCCCTCGGGTGGCAGCGAGCGGCTGGGGTGCTGTTGCGCCGGGGCACTGTCTCCTGGATGGGGGGGGGGGGGGGGGGCAGTGCACACCTAACATAAAAAAAAACTATAATATTTTGCGTTTAATAAATGTAGGTTTATAAGTAAACATTTTATGTTTATTTATATATAATATTTTCCGTTCATGTAAACCTTTTATTTTTAATTATATAGTATTATATAATTCTTTAATAATATTTGTTTAAAAATATTAACGTTTTATATGTTTATAAATAATATTCTGTTTAACTAATATTAGAATCTTATGTCTGTGAACAGTGAGCGGTCTTAAGTGCAAGCAGTGATTAAAAAAAAACGTGGCACTTTGGGCCCAAGTCAGCAAGTTGAATAATTGTTTCCATTAGGTCCGTTCGTTTCAACGACATTGATATTAAAGTATTGGCTTTAAGAAAATGAAAGTCATTTTCGCTGTTCGTATCAACAATTGTAGAGTGGAATTGGCTTTCTAGTGGAAAGCCGTAGATATTCACACAAAACTAAAAACTCATTGGTTCAATGTCTATCTTCAGGTGCGGATATTGAGATTGTCAACATCGGCTTTTCAAAAGAAGAGTAATTTTTTCTGCATGAATGCGATTTTTTTTGACCATACATGATTTATTCGCCCAAACGCGACTTTTTTGCACGGATGCGATTTTTTGGCCAGGATGCTATTTTTTTGCCAGAACGCTATTTATTTGCCCGGGGGCATTTTTATCTCCCGGACGCGTATTTTTTGCCCGAACGCGATTTTTACGCTCGGGCGCAATTTTTTTGACTAGACGCGATTTTTTCGCTCGTGGGCGTTTTCTTCACTCGAACGCGATTTTTTCGCCTGGACGCAATTTGTTAGCCCGGACACTATTTTTTCGCCCGGGCGCGATTTTTTTGCACGGACGCGATTTTTTTGCCGGGACACTTTTTTCGCCCGGGCGCGATTTTTTTGCACTGACGCGATTTTTTTCGCCCCAAGGTGTTTTTTCGCCCGCAAGCTATTTTTTCGCCCACACGCAATTTTTTTGCCCGGGCGCGATTTTTTCGCCCAGGCGTGTTTTTTTCGCCCGGGCGCAATTTTTTCGCTCGTGCGCGATTTTTTTGTCCGGAAGTGATTTTTTTACCCGGAAGCGATTTTTTCGCCCGAGCGTGATTTTTCCGACCGGGGCGATTTTCCGCCCGGGCGCGATTTTTCCGCCCGAACGCGATTTTTTCGCCCGGACCCGATTTTTTCGGCCGAACGCGCCTTTTTCGGCAGGACGCGACTTTTTCGCTCAGACGCGACTTTTTCGCCCCGATGTGACTTTTTCGTCAGGACGCGATTTTTTCGGGCCGAAGCGAAAAATTTCATGTTGGGGTGAAAAAATCGCGTCCGGGCGAAAAAGTTGCGTCGGGGCGAAAAAATTGCTTCCGGGCGAAAACGGCGTCCGGCCGAAAAAATTGTGTTCGGGCGAAAAATCACATTGGGTCATTTAAATTGCTTGATATGAATCTTTCATTGAAAAATGGGAAGAAGAAAACCTTGTTCGAAAATAGCGTCGGGGCGAAAAAATTGCGTCGGACGAAAAACTCGCGTCTAGGCGAAAAAATTGCGTCGGACGAAAAACTCGCGTCCAGTCGAAAAAAACTGCGTCGGACGAAAAAATCGCATCCGGGATTAAAAGTCGCGTCCGGGCGAAAAAGTAGTGTCGGAGCGAAAAATTTGAGTTCGGGCGAAAAAATCGCGTCCGCGCGAAAAAATTACGTCGCGGCGAAAAAATCGTGTTCGGACGAAAGTTTTTTTGATGGTATTAACTTGAGGATTGAAGTCAAAAAGTTTTAAAACTTACGAACTGAAATTCTAAAGTTAAAATTTAAGGGTCTGAAATCTTAAAGATGCAAGTCTTATGGCCTGAAATAAGGGTTTTGCCTAAATAATTCTCTAAAGATAACAAATATCCTTAATATCCTAAAAAAATCTACCAAATAGGTTAATAACCAAATCAGTGTAAATTCAGGATATTTTTATTAAAAACTCCTAATTTAAATATTAAGGTAAAAACAGCAATAAATTAATTTGGGAAGATTATTAAGGAGAATGGTAGATGCACGATCCCATGATAAAAGTTTTTAAAACAGCTTGTCCAAGATGCATCGGTTTAATGCACTCAAGAAGATTAAAACATCACTAAAAACAGCTTGTCATGATAATATAATCTTTCATGTGATTCCAATGTTTTAAGTATTTCTGACGGCCCCCTTCTATTCACATGTGTGATTATAAAGCATCTCATAGACTGATTTAGAAAACGGTAATGAATGACATTATTTAGGGTCTGTATGGGAGTGGTGGCGGTTGTGAAAGTAGTGGTTAATGGAGGGTTGCAAATGAAGCTGTAGTAATCTGGCTGTTGCAAATGGAGATGATCTTTGTTTGTAGAGATGTTCAAGACAAATTTTTTGAGCTGTTTAGTAAACAGCAGTGTGAGCGGAGGCGGGAAAACAAACGCTAGACGTCTGAAGTTGTGTTCGTCTGGAAACAGGACAAAAGCTGAGGGGGTATCCCAAACGGGCCCTTTATCAACCCGCTGTTGAGGGACAGCGAAGCCACTTAGAACCAAAGTGAGTGCAGCGAACTTCAAATGTTTTGAGGATTTCGTGGTAACTATTTGAGAGAATACAGAAGTATTATATTGGATAATTAAGTCATTGTTTTAAAACATTAGTTAAATAATTTCATCACATGTAACAGGGAGAAAAAACTATGCCAATAACCCATTAAGGCACGTGATAATGTTGATTTAATTTGACATTGAATATGTGAAAAATATGCTGATATAGAAATACCATGTGGTTGGTTGCCACTCAATAGGCTTGAGCTTTTGGGTTGAATATGAGTTTGACTCTTGGTGTGTTAGGCCGAAATTTAGTTTCCCTTTTGAGTAAGATCAAGTATTTCATGTTTGTGAATCTCATGGGTCTTCTTGCTTTTATTTGAGTAAGATTCAAGAATGGGTAACTTCATGAAAGCTTCTTGTGGTTCAGTGTGCTCTCTGGGCATGATACTTAGGCTCTGTGTTGGCATGGATTGCACCGGAAGGCCGCTGGAGAGCCAAACCAAAGCCCTTAATGTTAATAGAAAAAAAATTCATTTGAGAGAGCTGCTGATGTGGAGATTTTTCATGTGAGGAAAAGATTATTATAACACATTTGAGTATTGATTTCCCACATTGAATAGTTGAAAATATGTTGATGTACATATATACCCTGAGGTTGGCCCTCACATAGAGACTCAAGCATTTGCATTGAATGTGTCTTTGATTCCTGCTTTGATTCACGCATCTTAACATTACCCAGAGTAAATAGAGTTAATAAGATGGAATATGAAATAACATGGGTAGACTTGGGCTTCGTTGGCGCGGTGGTGGTAGTCATGAACCGTCGTTCGTAAACACCCGACCTTACCTAAAAAATTCATGCATTTTATGCTCAAAACTAATTTATTTTCTTGGTAGCAGTCATAATCTTGGTCTTACCAAACATACATTATGTGATAACGACGTTTTTGACCAAACTCACCGGAGCAAATAAGCCACGCCAAATGAAGCCTAAGATCTAGGAAGCACCGGTACGGGTACGATACGTACCCGGTACGACGGTACGACAAAATTTAAAAAACAAGGATATAGGTACGACATGATACAATATAACAAATATTTTATGCTTTGATTCCTCTCACTTGCAATTATGCCACGCCTACTCGATAGCCCATCCACAATCATCCTCGGCTCTATCTCTCCTCCCGAAATCACATCGATGTGAGATCAGGAAAGAGAGATGATTCTATGCCCTAAGAGAAGGCAGCGAAGAGGAGCCAAATGGGCGAGGATGATATAGGAGAGTGCTGCGAGGAGGATCCATGAGAAGGCAAGGAGGAGCCATGTCATGATAGGCGGAGAGGGGAGAAGGAAGCCATGTCATGCTAGGGCTGGAATGGGGGATGTCGTGAAGTAAACCAGGATTGAGAAGGAGTTGGGGCGGAAGTCGGAGGCCAACGCGAGGGGAAAAAGAAAAGAAGAGCGAGCAAGTGATTTAAAAGAGGGATCCGAGGGCTAGGTTTTAGATTGAACGGTTGAGATTATTGCAATGGATTTTAAATTCATGACTTTTAAAAGCCACTTGTATTTCTTTTTAGAATAGTATAGATATATATATCACAAATCCAATAAATGTTCTCAAAACATCGAAATCAAACATAGATCATAACTTGAAGTACAAATCCACAAATCAATGCAACATAACATGAAGTTTTCAAACATTAAGCATAAGTAAATATTACGAAATTTAACATCTTATATGTTCAATCAAAAAATATAAAATTAAACTTAAGTCCACTCATCATGATTTTTTTTTTCTTCTTCATTATTGGAGATCAACATCTTCAATCTCTGGTTAGTATAGAGACAATTTAGCCGTTTTGTTAATAACTTGCGTCGTATCAACATGTTCAATACACGCACTGGTAATAGAAACGTACTAGTACCAAAAACATACTCGGTACAGATACTCAACTTAATTGACAGTACCAACGCTTCGTAGCATAGAACCAGCTTTTGTTTACTCTAGAAAAATAGACTCCTATCACAATATGCAAAATGATGTGATAAGTTCAACTGTGTTCACATAGGTATATCCGTCGAGTATCGGGTACGTACCGGTACCGGATACGTATCTGGTACGGGTACGCTGCCTTCGGGGAAGTATCCGTGCTTCATAGCTTAAGACTGTGAGATAACTGTGACGTTTGAGCGGTGCTGGTGTGAAATTGTGGTAGTAAACACAGTAAAGGCGGTTTACCTGTGCTTGGAACATTCGCGACAACTATTTTAACCAAAATTACACTTTTTTGGGATTTGGGCCGTTCGTGGCCGTTAAACCTGACCAGTGACCACATTTGCATGACTATGGTGGCTTTTTAGCCTAAAATTGCGTTCTTTTGAAAAATAATGTTCGTGATCACGCCTATCCAAACATTTTCTGCATCTTTTAAAGCTACGTTTACAACTATCACCACACTTGAAACTGTTCTCCCAAACTGGACCTAAAGCTATCAAATTTATGCCATCTTATTTGTATCTTGGACCTTCTATCAGCAGACCAATTATTTCTCAAAACTGCCATATTTTGGCCAAGTTAGATTTGCTGTTTGATCTTCCATTTTAAAATCTGTTCAGGTGCAAGATGGAGGACATTCTTCTGGAGATGGATAGGATTCTGAGGCCCGAAGGCGCCGTCATTTTCCGAGACGAGGTCGACGTACTACTGAAAGTGAAGAAGATGATCGGCGGAATGAGATGGAGTTCGAAGCTCGTCGACCATGAAGATGGCCCTCTTATTCCGGAGAAGATACTGGTGGCCGTGAAGCAATATTGGGTTGCCGGAGGAAAGAACAGTACATCTGAGATATGAAAGACTGCCTGCTCTTCTCGGTTAATTCTCCTCTTGGCTTATGACAGCGAAATCAGAGGAGGCAGGAGTGAGGTCCAGAGAGAGAGAGAGAGTGAGCAAGGGAGGGAGAGCTTCCCATGGTCAGAGAAAAGTAATTTCAGCTTGATTTTGTTTATGGGTAAGCAGTAGGAGACATATTTAGGCTATCTTGCTGCCTTCTTTTCACTTAATGCTATTTTTTTGTATGCAATATAGTTATATTTTTTCATCACGATCCCCTCTTCAAATTTCAAACTGTTAATTTCTCCGAATGATGTAACATTTCACATTTCAAATAATGGTATTTTGATTTCTTGGTTGTTATTATATATTATAGAAAATTCTCTTTATGATTTTTTTCCTGTTTTATTTTACCCAAGATGATTTTTTTTTAAATTTTTTGTAATGTGATATATTAATAAATATAGTGCTCTATGGTTCTGAGTGTTGTGCAGTGAATTGTGTACATGAGCAAAAAAATGGGAGTTGAGGAGATGAGAATGCTTAGGTGGATTTGTGGACACGTAATTCTGGATAAAATTAAGAATGAATGTATCAGGGATAAGACAGGAATAGCACCAATTGCATAGATGTGAGAAGCTCGATTAATATGGTTTGGACACGTACAAAGGAGACCATTAGAGCCACCTGTTAGGCGTTGTGAGAGTCTAGTCACCAGACATGTTAAATGAGGGGTAGATCAATAAAGAATTGGAATGAAATTACAAGGAAAGACATGATGTACTTAGGTATTAGTCGGATTATGACAAGATAAAACACAATGTCGACAAAGGATCCATATAGCTGACCCCACTAGAGTGGTGTTAACCCAATTTTGATCGCTCACCTGGATGACCTTAAGTACCAGCGGCAAGGCCTTCTTTAGCCGCCTAGCCGTCTTCCCGCGGAGTCTCCCCGGCATCGCAGGCGTTGAGGAGTTATCGGTCAGTAGCTGGCTATCCGCCTAGCCGCGCGGATAGGTGACCCTTCTTCCTTCTTGCCCCCTGTATCTGGTCACCGCTGCCCGTTTCTCCTGTACGCGGGCAGTCGGTATTTTTAGTCCTACCCGTTTGGGCAGGCCCCATGAGCCTATAAATAGGCGTGAACAGTACCTCCCAAAGGATCAAGTTCGGACCTCTAAGCTTGCCGCCTGTGGCAGCAGATTCAAAATCTTCCTTTAGCGGGTACCTGCTCGCTAGGACTCTCTGTGCTGACCGCTAGTAACTGACTATTCGACAGTTTCTTCCCCCCTCTTTTCTTTTCATAAAACCCGAAACCGGAAGCACATTTCTTGCATCAACATTAACACGCGACCTTCAGATTTCGATTAGTTGGTGAAATTTGGCGGCTAAACAATGTCAGACCGTCAGACCGCGCAAATCAACCTTCATCCCGACGAGGATGCTCTCTGGGAAGCCATCATGCGGTTAGCTCGGGAAACCGACCAAATTCACCAAGAAATCGCTCAGTAGTTCGCGACGACTAACATGTATTAGCCACTATTATTCAGCGACTAGACTCGCAGCCCGCACCAGCGCCGATTACATCTGCCAACTCGGCGCCAGCAGTGGAGAGCCCGCCTGTTAAGCAGCCCGCGTGTCCGCCAGGTGGACCTTTTGCCTATCCACAAGTCTATCCGCAAGCCTATCCGCAAGTCTGTCCGCAAGTCTGTCCGCAAAACTGTCCGACATCTTATTCGCCTGTGCTGGCCGCAGCTCCCCTGCGGTTTCCAGTTGTTGGGCAAGAAAGGATATGTTCTTATGAACCCGGTCCCCAGTCCGTCGCTTACTCTGCCAATCACGCGAAGACAATGCAAAAATCCTCTGCTTCTACGAAAAGGAAAGAAAATGCGTCAACTTTATTCTGAGTCAGACAGCGTGAGAATGAGACACTCTCTCATTTTATTGGCCGCTTTCAGAAGGAGGTTTCAGAAGTTGAGGAGGCCAGTCCAGAATTGTATAAACTCGCTCTGATTGAAGGCTTAAAAGAAGGACCATTCAGGTTCGAAGCCACCCTCAGAAAAGAAAAAAACATATCAGGAGATAATTAATCTTGCTAACCAGTACTTTCATGCTGGAAGAGGTAATTCTGACTATGTCATGAAGAACAAACCAAATTGTAAAAAATCTTTTTAGCCTGTAGACCAGAAATCCAAGGGCTATGATCAGTACAATGAGTATCATAAGGGAAAGGGTCACCTGACAGACGTTGAAATCGAGAATTCGGTCTCTGTGGAGTTCGCCCTTGGGGAAGGGGTGATCGCGCGTCTACTTCTCTCCTTCAAGCAAAATGACAAGAAAAACAAAAGGAAAAGACCCAAGGGCTCGGCGCGGAGGTCCCACCACAAACCCGGAAGATCTCAGAGCGCTTCCCCTCCCTTAGCCAAATGCCAAGCTAAGGCTACCTCAGAAAGCGCAAGAAGGTCTGGGATCAAGTGAGCATGCCTTCTGAGGTGCCCCTTGGGTCCTATATATATTTTTCCTAGTCAGGTCTGCAAAAAGCCAATTCCCGCTGTTCTGAACAGCTATGTGCAGCCCAACGGGGTCTGCCAACAGCGTAACTCCGCTGTTCTAGAAGGATATTGACACCCCCTGTAAGGTTACCTAGGTAATTTGGTCGCTGGACCCTACTTGACAGGTTCCAAGGATCTGGAGGTCAACTCGCCGCAACACTCCATCCCGCTGAGGCGGACGCGACCTGGCTCTCGCAGCTCGCCTTCCTCCCTTAGGCGAGCGCGAGCTAGGTCGCCGCAGTCCGTCGGCCCTCGTTCTGAGGCGGGCTGGAGGCCAGGCCGCCTATGGGAGAGCGGACTGGATGGGTCAGCTCGCGCAGATCGCCCAACCTAGCCTCGACGAGAGCGAGCTGGCCGCTCCGGATTGCTACTTCGGAAGGGAGTCCCGAGAAATCGAGTTCGACGAACGCCGAGCTCCGTTCGACGAACTCTGACCTCGAGTCGGGAGCTTAGCTCGACGAAAGCCGGGCCCATTTCGACGAACTTCAGGAGGGCGCGGGCCAGGTTGGTCAGCTCTCACAGCTCGCCCATCTAACTTTGGCGAGCGCGAGCTGGCCATTCTGACTCTAGCGAGCGCGAGCTGGACATTCCGAATTCGCCCGTTCTAGCCTGGTTGACCCACTCGGCGAACACGGGGTTGTACACAATTCCCGCTCTTTTTGAGCTTGGCCATGCTCGGAAAGAATCATCAGATACCCACGTGTTCGGTGAGTGCTTTGCTGAGCTGGAGGGAATCTTTTGGTGGGTCACACCGTCATGCTATAAATATACCATTGGACCTTTGGAAAAAACCCCACCTTCTTCTGATCTCTACTGTGAGTTATACCTGTGCGATGTCTGTGTCCGAGGAGATGCGAGCGCGCCTGGAGGCCGCGGCGGAGGGAACCAGGGAGCAGGCTCTTGACGCAGCCCCGTGGTTAGCGCGTGGGTCATTCGGTCCCCTCTTTAGGACGATAAAAGGGAAAATCATTAGGCGCTCTCCTGCGAACGACCCCCCAGGGTCCAGCTCGGCGGCCGGTGTTGAGGCCGCCAATGCGGTATGTGAACTTCCTGCTTGATTCGTCTTTTCGCCCCTGATTCTTTTTGTCGCAGGTGATATCTCGCGAAGACGGAGGTGTCGGAGGGGAGCTGGATCGTCCCATCCTGCCGAAGACCGGTCAGGTTGCCAGCACTTCGTGCGCCCCCCTGCGGCGAGTTTACAGCCGCCGCTTCCCCGCGGGCAGGGGAAGACTTTCGTAATTCCTGAAGGGGAACTTTTCCAGGGCCGACCAAGATCCTCCCGGCCATCTGCTGGCGCGGGTGACGTGCCGACCCTAGATGAGTCTTCACTCATTCCCGTTTATCATTGTTTGCTCCTGATCCTCCCTTCTGCAGGCTTCAATGCGATCTCCTCCTCCGACATCGACATGAGCGAGGGGTATTCGCCTCCCCCTGATACGGATCACATTTCGGAGTACCTGGGTGACCCGCTGGATGCTGAGAGGATGAAGAGGCAAGTAACGCGGCTATTCCAAAAGCGCACGCTACTATTGCAGGAGGTTTACAACAGGATAGAGAAGGACAAGGCCGAGATGGAGGAGAGATTGGCGGTTCTGGAGGGGGCAAGGCGACCAGCCGACGGGGATGGGGTTACTCTTCCGAGGGTGCACATCACGCGAGCCGAGGAGCGGCTTAGGCACGCCTCGGAGGACGTTGACCTGGCTCAGGAAGAGCTGTTGGCGGTTCGCGAGTATCATTATCCTCGCGTACCGCCCCGATCCGGGACGCAGAGGCGAGGTAGGTGGAAGTGGATCCAGTACTGAGCCGCCTACCCCTCCCCTCTCTTGATCGGCTGGGCCGGGTCGCGCCCGCATTCTAGACCAGTTCACGCGGTAGGGTCGCGAACTTTCTTTTCACGGGACATTTTAATGTTTGTAATAATTCGAGACTTCCTTGCCCGCCACCGGGCCTAATGCTCGTTCTATGTTGCTTTTATCGTGTTGTTGTTCAGTTCTATCTGAGTGAATGTGAAAGAAGCGTTCTTGCTCGCCTACCCCTTCTCTAAGTGGGCGCGAGATTATTGAACCGACTCGCCCAGCCCGTCTATCTAGTCTCGACGGGAGCGAGCCGGGTGCCCGCAGATCGCGAGTCCAAACGGCTTGCTCATCTCTAATGGCGGGTGCGAGTCGTGGTTCACCCGTCTCTTGGGTGGGCGCAGGTGAGCGCATCTTGCTGCCGAACAGTCTTAGCGACGCATCGACGAGCTGATGTAAACCCGCGGTTGATCCGAAAGTCGAACTGTCGGGGTTTATTCTGCTATCCGCACTTTTCCCGCCGGCGGAACATTTTCCCGCCCTTTTTTCTTCCTATAAATAGGCCCTGCCGACCCTCTCTCACCCACCGCATTTAAGATTTCCCCTTCTTCTCTGCTTCCTGCGACTCCCAGTTCACCTACTTCCTGCGAGAACTCCGGCATCCCGCTCGACAATACTCACGTGAGATGGGTGGTTTTGGTGGTGATGCGGATGGGCGGAGCAAGTGCGCCTGGACTTTCTCCGAATACGACTTCTCTCACGCCGCCATTTCTGAAGGCGAGTTCTTTGAAATTATAGGTAACTACATACCATCGGGCTTCGTGGCGAGGCAACCCGGGGTGGAGGAGAAAATTAACGACCTTTCTGCAGGGGAGCTCGCCATCCCCATGGCGCATTTCGAGGCGGGTCTCCGGATTCCACTATGGCCGGAGGTCCACCAAATACTGAAATTCTTCAGGGTCGTCCCCGCCCAGATGACCCCCAACTCCATCGCGGTGGTGATTGGGTTCGCGTGCTTCCTATGCGAAGAGCGAATTGAGTTCAGTCTCGCGGTCTTCCGCAAGCTGTTCTCCTTTCGGACAAATAAGGACGGGACCGCCTACTTTTCCAGTGTCCAAATCAAGGTGCGGGAGACTGTCAATAAGAGCCACAATTGGCTAAAGAAGTTTGTCTTCGTCAAAGGGGACTTCGACAACGTCCCCTTCTCGCCGGTCCAGCTCAGCGAGGCGAGCTACCGCCCCTAGCTTGGGGGGCCACAAAGCAGAGCTATGCGGGTTCTTCACAGGGAAGAACTTCAAATTCGCATTCCTTCGTAGGGACTTGGACGACCTCATCCCTGTCCCGCCCGTGGGAGGTAAGTTACTTTCGCTTCTCTGTTCCACTTCGTTATTACCTTTCAATTTTGACTCTCCTTTTTCGCAGGCGAGCGAGACATCCCCTTGCACCCTCCTTACGAGAGCGCGCGACTCGCTTCTAGCGAGCTCGCCCGCACCGAAGTCGCAGCCGCCGCGCATCGCGAGACCCCGGCCTCAGCTCCCCCGAAATGGCCTAGCCGCAGATCGCTTCCTCCTCCTCCGCCGCCCAATAAATCGAAGAAAGCGAGCGGCGCGCCTCCCTCAGCTCGCGAGAAAGGTAAGGCCCCGGTGGGCCAACCAGCTTGGGGTCTCGCTCCTGCGGCCCCTCCGGCCGACAGCTCTCCCGTCGGGGAGGCCAACACCTCCAGGCCACAAGAAGGGGCTCAGCCCGCCGCGAAGCCGGTGCCAAGAGGCCACCGCAATTTTGGCTATGGAGAGGGGCCTTTGGATGAGCTCGGCGTTCCGCTCCTATAATGGGACAAGGAGACGAACCAGGTCTTCGTCTCCACACTCCTGCCGAGATGGCTGGAGCAGGATACCATCAGCGGGGAGGCCTACAATTTCTCATTCGGCCTCTACGCACGGGAAGATGCCTCCATCTATGACGTGGAGGCCACGCGGGTGCTGATTCACGAAAGCGCGCGGGCCCAGCTCCGCAGCCTTGAGCTAAACCACATGGTCGGCCGACGATGCATCCGGGTAGAGAAGAACACCCCCTCGCTCAAGAAGTTGGCGGATGAGAAGGAAGAGGCCCGCCGTCTTGCCCAGGAGGAGGCAGAACGTCAGAGAGAGAGGGCTGACGCGGCTGATGCCGCCCTCTCCGCTTCGGAGAAGGAAAGGGAGGTGCTACAGGCGCGGGTGAGAGAACTGGAAGCCACAGCGGCTGCTTCGCCGCCCTCCAGCAGTGACTATCAGCTCGCGCATTACACCGAATACGAGCTGGAGGAGCTAATGTAGAAGAATGCCGCCAGTGCCGCGAAGTACACCCTCCAGATGTTGCGGCGGGCGGACCTCATCAGGAACGAGGGTGCAGACCTTTCCACGAGCGACGTGGTACCAGCCTTGTTTCTTCCGATACCGAAGCCGGGCGACGGGTCCTTCCAGCCCCTCTAGGACTCGTCGCCCGAGAGTTCGCCTCGCCGAGTCTCTAGGTCCCGCCCCTCATATGTTTATAACTATTTTGTAATGTGAATGCGGGCTGAGTCCCATATTTGTTGTTTGGCTGATCAATGAACTTTTTGTACTCGCCCCCTATATATATATATATATATATATATATATATATATATATATATATCACTGATGCTTGTAATGCTTCCTTTGTAATGCGAGTCCTTACTTTCCTCTTTTGTATTTGCGGTATGTTTCAGTCTTCCCGCTCGCAGTACCCTATCCCGCGTTCCGCGAGCGAGGTCTCGTGTCCATCCTAACTTAGGAGAGCCTTAGGGGAACCGCAAGTGGCGATCTGTCTCCTTGGTCCAGATTCTTCATCATTTTGCTCAATGTTGTAGATATCGGATATCGGGGACACGTCGGTTTAGGTTTTTCATATCGGTTTTACTATGTCGGGGGATATATCGGGGATATTTCATATATCGGGTTTTAATATTTAATTATTTATATGTGTAATTATTTATAAATTTAATCATTTTTTCATTTATATATATTAATAATTTGATATTTATTGAACTTCTAAATTTATTAAACTAATATAAACATTTTGTGTTATACAAGTAATAACGGTATAATGCATTAAATAAAACAAGAGAAAGTAGAATGTCGGGAAGTTGTCTGTAACAATGAAAGAAAAGAAATCTTTAGTCCATAATTCAAAGACCATGCATAATTGACATCGATGATACACTTGGGCAAGGAAGAAAACCAAAGGAAAAAAAGAACCTAAACAATGAAACAATTTTGGTTTATTATCTATTAGACCATAGACACTAATTAAAATAAGTTGAAAAAACCAATCGATAAAATATCAGGATATATCGGCCGATATATCGGCGAATATATCGGTCAATAATAGACATGTCGGAGGATATATTTCAAAAGGATATTTTGCAAAATAATATCGGAAACGTGTCGTTTTGTTCATAAAACCTTTATATCGGCCGACATGTCGGACATGTCGGAGGATATCTACAACACTGATTTTGCTTACGAGATGGAGGAGATGAGCCGACCCGGCTCGCACACGAGCCATTGGGTTCTGTGCGTCCGACCCGCTCGAGTCCGGGACGTGGCCTGGTCTCTCGTCGCTTTGGCCGTTTTTCTGGGAGCTTTTCACGCCGACTTAGTCTCGGCTCGGTACTTCCGGCTCGCCGACTTGCCGAACCCATTCTATCGACTCTGCGATTTCTTCTCCAGACATCCAGACGCCTAGGCCCCTGATTTTTGTCATCGTTTCGTTTTATCGAGACATGTCCTGCCAGCTAGTTGGGAATGAATAGACTCTCACGAGTGACATCCAGCCCTGCTGGCTAGGGTGGAGCCTGGCAGCGGGATCTGCTTAGGGTCCGGGTAGACACACACGAGTGACATCCAGCCTTGCCAACTAGGTGAGAGTCTGGCAGCGGGATCTGCTTGGGGTCCGGGTAGACACACACGAGTGACATCCAGCCCTGCCAGTTAGGTGGGAGCCTGACAGCGGGATCTGCTCGGGGTCCGGATAGACACACACGAGTGACATTCAGCCCTGCCAGCAAGGTGAGAGCTTGACAGCGGGATCTGCTCGGGGTTCGGGTAGACACACACGAGTGACATCCAGTCCTGCCAGCTAGGTGAGAGACTGGCAGTGGGATCTGCTCGGGGTCCGGGTAGACACACACGAGTGACATCCAGCCCTGCCAGCTAGGTGAGAGTCTGGCAACGGGATCTGCTCGGGTTCCGGGTAGACACACACGAGTGACATCTAGCCCTGCCAGCTAGGTGAGAGCCTGACAGCGAGATCTGCTCGGGGTCCGGGTTAGACACACACGAGTGACATCCATCCATGCCAGCTAGGTTTGAGCCTGACAGCGGGATCTGCTCTGGGTCCGGGTAGACACACACGAGTAACATCCAGCCCTGTCAGCTGGGTGAGAGCCTGACAGCGGGATCTGCTCGGGGTCTGGGTAGACACACATGAGTGACATCCAACACTGCCAGCTATGTGAGAGCCTGACAACGAGATCTACTCGGGGTCCGGGTAGACACACACGAGTGACATCCATCCCTGCCAGCTAGGTGAGATCCTGGCACCGGGATCTGCTCGGGGTCCGGGGTAGACACACACGGGTGACATCCAGCCCTGCCAACTAGGTGAGAGCCTGACAACAGGATTTGCTCGGGGTCCGGGTAGACACACACGAGTGACATCCAGCCCTGTCAGCTGGGTGAGATCCTGGCAGCGGGATCTGCTCATGGTCTGGGTAGACACACATGAGTGACATCCAGCCCTGCCAGCTAGGTGAGAGCCTGACAGCGGGATCTGCTCGGGGTCCGGGTAGACACACACGAGTGACATCCAGCCCTGTCAGCTAGGTGAGAGCCTGACAACGGGATCTGCTCGGGGTCCAGGTAGACCACACACGAGTGACATCCAGCCCTGCCAGCTAGGTGAGAGCCTGACAGAGGGATCTACTCGGGGTCCGGGGTAGACACACACGAGTGACATCCATCCCTGCCAGCTAGGTGAGAGCCTGACAGTGGGATCTGCTCGGGGTCCGGGTAGACACACACGAGTGACATCCAACCCTGCCAGCTGGGTGAGAGCCTGGTAGCGGGATTTGCTCGGGGTTTATCAGATGAACACTTCACCCATCTACACAAGTCGCTGCAGGATAACCAACACATTGAGATTTTTGGTGCGGTGAGCGTGGAGCGTGGTCAGCACATAAAATCTTCAGCAGGCTCGATGACGGGAGGTGAAGGAGTGGCTCAAACATGTCTGACTCGCCGCCCCCACCTCTTGCCACCATGGGGATGTTCGAAGACTTCATGTAGGAGGTGCTCAGCCTCGTCAGGTTCACACTTAGCGCGCATGCCGAGTTCTCGACTCCAGCAACGTCGGTACTCGCGGTCCCTGCCCTTGGCGAGGATGCATCCAGCAGGCGAGCTGGGAAGGAAGTTGTAGAGGAAGGGAGAGGTGGCGAGCTCCTCGGGCGAGTACTCTTCCCAGGCTCGGCGAGCGGCGACAGGTTCGGCGAGATGGGGGTACGAGACCCTCCAGCTCGCCCAGCAGGGGGAGGCAGCCCCTTCAGCGAGCTGGTTTCCTCCGCCCCAGTTCCGGAGGGGTTCATGGAGCCAGAGATGTCTTACTACGCAGGGAAGGGATACCCGGTCGAGCACGTCCAATGGTTTGAGGACGTGGTTTCGATCCGATAAATGTCGGATGGGTTCAAGTGCAGGCTCTTCGCCATCACTCTCAAGGAAAAGGCGAGAGAGTGGTTCCACCAGTTGCCGACCAATTCCATTTACTGCTTCGAGGATCTACGTCGGGGATTCATGCTAAGGTTCACCACCTCCAAGAGGAGGAAAAGGTGTCGGAGTCCCTGTTCCACATCAAGCAGGGAGTGAACGAGACCCTGAGGAGCTATGTGGACTGGTTCTAGGAGGAGGTGACCCAGGTCCAAGAGATGTCAGGGCATACCCTGATGATGGCCTTCACCCTGGGGCTACAGTAGGGTTTCTTCCGAATGGAGCTGAAGAGGGTGCCACCCCTCTCCTACGAGGAGCTGATGGAGAGGGCGACAAGGGAAGTCGATGGGGAAACGTCGAACCCAGAGTTTTCCCGGAGGTTGGCCAGGTGGGCCACAGAGGAAGAGAGGCCAAGAGGTGGCAGAGGATAGGAGGAGAGAAGAGCTGAACCCCGACAGAGGCAACAACAACAGCAACAGCCCAGGTGGGGACGTTAGGAGCCGAACCATCAGCTAGGTTGGAGGCCGGAGTAGCAAGACTAAGGGTCGCGAAGAGGTCACCATGGAGGGGATAACCGCCAGGGAGGCCAGGGCCAGTTTTATCCCCCAGGTGGGAGGCAAGGCCAGAGACCACCTCTCCCCAACCAGGACCAGGCTATGGTTATAGCCATGGGGGAGATGAGGAGAGCAACGCGAAGGAGAAGAAAGGAGGTTAGGGTGGAGTTGCCCTACTGTGAATTCCATCAAGAGGAGGGGCACGCCACGACCACGTACTCAGAGTTCCCCGAGGTAAGAGGAAACAGGGAGCAGTAGCAGCAACAAGGATGCTGGGAAGTGCGGATCGAAGAAGTCCTGCCTCAGGCGGAGGAGGATAGATGTGAGGACCGGGCCGATGTTGGGGCCCGGGGAGGGATCAGAGTGATCCATGGGGGGTGGGGGTAGGGGCTTCCCGCAAGGCAAGTCTTCACACCATATACCGCAGGAGCGTTGGCTCTACATCACAGACCTCACCCCCGGAGGAGAAGATCACCTTCTCAAGAAAGGATATGCCAGACCATGAGGACCCCTTTTGTGACGCGTTGGTCATCCAGACAGCGGTCGAGAACTTCACCGTCTCCCGGATCCTCATTGATAATGGGAGCTCGGTCAACGTCATCTTCAAGAAGGCATTTGATGCGATGAAGGTGGAGGCCAAGAGGGTGATGGCCTCGTATGGACCTCTGTTTGGGTTCTAGGGGGAGAGGAAGGAGGTCGAAGGAGGAGTGGGACTCCATGTCACTCGGGGGGGGGGGGGGGGGAGTCCCGCACATGCAAGTTCGTCATCGTGGACGCGCCCAACAGCTACAATGCCATCTTTGGGCGACCCCTAATCAGCGCCTTCCGCTGCGTCCCCTTGTCTGTCCACCAATGCCTGAAGTTCAACGCCGAGGGGATCCAGGTCCGGGTCCGGGGAGATCCCAAAGTAGCAAGGGAGTGCTACGTCACGACGGTGAACTCCAATCTCTTGGCAGGAGGGGGCCGAGGAGATGGAGCGAAGGATGGAGGAGGCGGAGCAGGAGGTAGTAGTGATGGCGGAGGAGAACCGCACCCAGGTGGGGGTGGCAGAGGAAGTTCAGGAGCTGGCCGAAGTCGTGGCCGTGGAGGAGGCTGAGGAGGAAGTTCCTACCCCGGGAGGGGAGGATGTTGGAGAATGGGGGGAGCAGTCTAGGCTGGAGGCCGCAGAGGAGGTAGTGGAGATGGAGGTTCTCACCCTCGGGGGTAGGGTGGAGAATGTCCGCATCAGCGGGGGGCTGACCCCCACCTGTTAGGAAAGGATGCTGGAGTGCATCCAAAAGAACGTGGACATCTTCTCCTGGAGCGCATCAGAGATGCCAGGGATCGATGTAGACGTCGCCTGCCACCGCCTCAACCTGGACCTGGGAGCTCACTCCGTCCAGTAGAAGAAGAGGTCCACCGCAGACAAGCTGGCCGAGCCCATCAGGGAGGAGGTGGCAAAACTCCTCAAGGTCGCCTTTGTATCCGAAATACAATACCCCAGCTGGGTCTCCAATGTAGTTATGGTTAAAAAAGGAGACGGCCGGTGGCATATGTGTATTGATTTTTCTTTACTTAATAAATCATGCCCCAAGGACTGTTATCCTTTGCTTCAAATCGACGCGCTGGTTACTCAGCCGTCGGTTTTCCTGCAATGAGCTTATTAGATGTATTTTCAGGTTATCACCAGATCAGGATACCCCCCCGACGTCAAAGATGTCTCATTTATCACGTGTGATGGGTGCTACTGCTACAAAATGATGCCCTTTGGGCTGAAGAATGCAGGGGCGACCTACCAGAAGATGATGGACAGGGTCTTCCGAGAACAAAGGGGGAGGAACCTGAAGGTTTATGTAGATGACCTCATGATCAAGAGCCGAGACGTGGAATCTCACCTCCAAGACCTGGAGGAGAACTTCACCACCTTGCGCAAATACAAGATGAGGCTGAACCCCCTGAAGTGTGTCTTCGGGGCCAGCGGGGGCAAGTTCCTGGGTCACCTTCTCACCCCCACGGGGGTAGAGCCAAATCCTGACAAGGTCCGAGTGATCATGGAGCTAGAATCGCCTCAGAATGATAAAGAGGTACAACGATTGACATGGAAGCTGACAGGGTTGAGCAGGTTCCTTTCCCGGGCTGGGGAGAAGTTCTCTCCCTTTTTCAAAACATTGAGATGAGGCAAGAAGTTCGAGTGGACTGGGGAATACGAGAAGGCATTCCAGGCCTTGAAGAGGAAGCTAACTCAAGCCCCCCTGCTCCAAGAGCCAAAGGAAGGGGGAGATCTGTACTTGTATATCGGGGTCGGAGTAGAGGCCTTGAGCTCCGTCCTAGTTCGGGAAGAAGGGAATAAATAACTCCCCATATATTATGTAAGCCGGGTGCTGAGGAAGGCCGAGCTTCGTTATCCCATCTTAGAAAAGCCGACCTTCGCTCTAGTAATCTCGTCCCGGAGGCTCCGACCTTACTTCCAGGCACACTCGATTCGGGTGGTGACTGACCACCCCCTCCGCAACATCTTCGAGGGGGTGGAACATTCAGACAGGTTGGCTAAGTGGTCGGTGGAGCTGAGCGAGTTCGACATCACCTTTGTTCCCTGCCTCTCGATCAAGGCCCAAGCGATGGCCGACTTCCTGGCTGACTATGTGGTCGAGGTAGCGGCAATGTTTTAAATGTCGGATGTCGGGTACATATCGGATTGAGTTTTTAAATGTCGGATGTCGGAGACATGTCGGAGACATTTGAAAATGTCGGATTTAGTATCTGTATCTAGCATAATATATTATTATTACATTATTAAGTTCTTTTTTATTATTTATATTGGCAAACAATGATAAATGACATGTCTTTAACACCTCTTTTATTTGCATGTTAGTTCGACCATCAAGTAAATATGTCAATCTGATTGAGTAAAACAATAAATATTCAAGTAAGGCAAGTTTAATGAAAAGGGATATACACAAACATTATGTTTAGATTATCAAGAGAGATTTCTGTAGCAAAATTAAACATCATGCAATCGCAATTTGCAAAATAAAACTCGTCCAAAAGTTAAACATGTTATCGTGCTTCTGTCCAAAAGTTAAACTCGTAAAATACTCTCCTCGACTCCTCCAAAAGATGAACCTGTTACAAATATCAATTACACGAATTAAAGACAAACTAAACATGTTAAACAACATTGTACACAAGTTGCTAGTCAACTTCTATTTGACTAACCTCAGTCATCCTCGATCCCTTCCGAACGCATTGTTTGATTTGTTTCATCGTTATCTGTCTTGTAATCATCTTCTGAAATCTCCTCTTCAATAAGGTCCTCCTCCGATGAAGCGGATAAATCTACTTCCTCTTCCTCATCGACACAATCTAATTTTCTTTTGTCTTTTTTCTTTGATGATTTAGTATTCAGAGTCATTGAAGATTGACGAGACTCACGAGAGCTTTTTCTTGGTTCTATATCAACATCCATACACTCCGCCACTTGCTGCCAAGTCAACCCCTCTCCAGGAAAGACTTCATCATCTTCATCATCAACTGATTTCTTTGAAGAGCTGGAGCCCACCAATCACTCTGTCACTTTTCCATCTTCAAAGTTTTTGGCAGCTATTGGATCTCTTTTAGCATCCATTGACCTTGTTTTTAGAGCAGCATTGAATTTTACGAAAACAAGATCATTCAATTTTTTATGATCCAGTCTATTTCTTTTTTTTGTATGAATCTGTAATTTATAAAGTCAATCAATCCAATTAATATAAAATTTGAGATAGCCAATATATAAAAATTTAATCACAACTTATAAATAAATAATAACTTACCAACTCAAATGTACTCCAATTTCTTTCACAACCTGAAGAGCTAGTAGTCAATCCGAGAATGCGTACTGCCATGTCTCTCAAATCAGGTGCGTCATTCCCATTAAACTTCCACCAATTCACTAATTATATTTAAACAAAAAATAGTAATAAAAAAATTAGCAACATGAAATTATAAAAAAACTATTCAGTAAAACAAATGAATAATTTTAAAAAATTAAAATTATTTATACCAAGATCAAGAGAGATATTGAGACTTTGTCTCTTTGCAATTTCTCTTCCAAAAGATCCCCTCTTATTTCGATAAAGACATATTTGGTCAGCAATACGATCTTTAAGAGTCACATCCCTCCAATACATCTTAGACATACAATCAATTACCGCATCCATGTATTTACCGTCTTTCTCCATTTTTTCCCAATTTGCATAATAAAAGTACGGATTAAGGTAATGACCTACAATATGAAGGGGAGTGCTCAACTTACTATCAATCCTTCTTTCAATTAGCTTCCATATGGGAAGATACCGTGATTCATTACGATTTAGAGCTATCTCAATTTCTTCTTTAGCCTTTAGCATATCTCCGTATATCCACCCCATAGAAGGCTTATCTCCATCAGCTCTTCTCAACACCTTCACTAAAGGAGCAAATACACTAACAACAATCTCCGAATCTTTCCAAAATTTCATATTATATACAATTGCACCAGCCTGTAATTTTAAATAAAGCAAAAAAGATCATAACCGTTTAAGAACTAAGAAGTAACACAAGTTAATCATAATTTAATTATAAAACAAAGTTTTGTATTTTACCCTTTTTCCAGGTGGTGTGCTAGCTAACTTTGAGTTTTCCCATTTTTGCGATGAAAACATATTCCTTAGCTCTTTCTTCTTATCCAAAATGCTTTGCAAAGACAGAAATGCAGTAGCAAATCTAGTCAATCCTGGCCGAATAAGTTCATGAGAATTTAAATCCTTTGTAAATTGCCTCAGCAAATCAAGAGAAATGGTATGTCCATATATAAAGACTGTCAAAATACGACCAAGGGTGATGACATTTTTGATTTGCCTTATTTTTGCAATATCTCCAAGTAATAAATTAATTGTGTGGGCTGCACAGGACGTCCAAAATATGGCAGGTCTTTTCATAGATAACATCTTTGCCGCTAACATATTGTTAGATGCATTGTCTGTGACAACTTGCACCACATTGTCTTCTCCCGATCCAGACTCAGATCCGATAGCCTCGTCAACAAAATCAAAAATGAATTTTCCATCATGAACGTCAGATGAGACATTCCTTGACATCCAAAATGCTACTGCTTCACAGTGAACCATAATATTCATAATACTCCTTCCCTTTCTGTCACTCCATGCATCAGTCATAATGCTACAACCACTCAACCTACAAGTAGCGGTGAATGTGTTTAATGATTCTCTTGTTCGCTCAATCTCTTTCTTGAGATGTTTTTGACTCAACTCATATGGTGTGGGGCCTTTCAACCCATGCCCACACTGCCCAATAGCTTGTAACATGTGATCAAACGAAGGAAGCGTCACTGAATTAAAGGAAACACCGGCCTCGTATATCCATCTTGCGATATATGTGTTTGTATCCTCCCTTATTTTCTTCTTCCACCTATCTCCTCCTAATGCCAACTTTCCACTTTTACTTATTTGTCCAACACTATCCGCAGGTATTTGGAAATGTATATCCAAAGGTCCATTTGTCTTCATTTTAGAAAACAAACTCGTATGTGATTGAGAGTTGTCTTCTGAATCCATTGCACCTCCAACTACTACTTGATCACGGTCTGCCTCCAATCTGGCGATTTTGGCTTCTTTCAGTACTACTTGTGACTTTAAAGCAGCATCAGCTTGATTTTTTCACCTCTGCTGGTACTTTTGTGCATGGTTTAACATTGCCTCGTATCCCAGCTAGATGAGCCTTCAACCGACTCACCCCTCCACTTAGTACTTGACTGCAATACCGACATGGAATTCTATTTGTGTCCTTCGCATCAACTTTCTCACCGTGAGACCAAAAAGAATCTCTGCCTAGCTTAGTACTTGATTCCTTTGTGGAAGCTTCAGACGACATCACGAGTTCTACTTTTAATAGCAGGGCTTGGTTGATCTGTAATTAGAGAGACATACACTGATACATCATACATATGAAAAAAAGGACAGAAAACACAGTGATAATCAGAGACTTAAATTCCATATCCATCATAGAAGGATAAATCCATCAAAATTTTGCAAATTTTCTCATCATTTTATCAACTTGAACTCACAATAAAAACATTGAAATGAAAAACCCTAAAAAAACATACTTTATAGTGTATGTTTTCTATCTCTCCATCAAATTAAAAGTATCTCCACGGATATATTATTCTTAACATATGCCTTCTCTCTTCTTAAAAATTGGAATGTGGTCTTCAAGTGTGAAAAACGCTCCTCAAATGTCGTGTTATATACTAGTATATCGTCAAAAAACATTAGAAAAAACATCCTTAAGTATGTATGGAGACAAAGTTCGTGAGACTTTAAAAGGTTAAAGGTGCACTTGTATAGCATTTGTTTAACATTCAGTGTTTAACATTCCAGTGTTTAACATTAGAAAAAACATTAGAAAAAACATTAGAAAAAACATCCTTAAGTATGTATGCTAATGCCTAAACTCCAGTGTTTAACATTCCACTGATCAGCTTTTAAAATTACATTTTTTGCAAGGCTGGTTAAAAATAAGGTATAGCATTTGTATATCATTACCTCCTAGAAAGGATATGTTAAAGTACAAAAAGAATAGTGTCATGCATTTGTATAACATTTGGGAAGAAGACGAAGAGCTCTGATGATAAATAAAAAACTTACGAAGAATAGTGCCCTGCATTTGTATTTGTCTTCTTCCCAAATGCTCTGACGAAGAATAGTGCCCTGCATTTGTATAGCATTTGGGAAGAAGACAAAGAGCTTTGATGATCGATGAATGTTAATATCTGACTTGGTAATAAGAAGCTTACCTCCGAGAAAGGAGGAGTAGGAAGTGGCTTCGTTCACTGCTCACCGCCGACGGAGGAGGAGGGGAAGGAACCGGAAGTAGCTTCGTTTACTGCTCACTGCCGATAGAGGAGGAGGAAGTAGCAGGGCTACGATCGCTGCTCAACGCCGACGGAGGAGGGAGGAGCAGGAAGTGGCCGGCGACGGAGGTGGAGGGAGGAGCGAGCTTCGATGTTCTCTTCAGCGGCGGATCGATGCGTATTAGATTTAGGGCACGGGCAGTGAGGAGCGGGGTTTTTATAGGAATACGGGAAATAAAAAAAGCAAAAACAAAAATCACCCGACTTTTTCAAAGTCGGTGTCGGCCGAAATTTCGGGTTTTGACCGAAATTTCGGCCGATTTTTTTTAAAACGATAAAAACATGGCTTTTGTAAAAACCATATCGGTTTCACTTGAAAAAGGACATGTCGGCCGACATGTCGGACATGTCGGCCGACATTTAAAACACTGGGTAGCGGAGGAAGAACTCGCTCACCCAGTCCCATGGAGGGTGATGGTAGATGACGCTTCGGGGAGGCATTCCATGGGAGTGGGGGTGATCTTGGAGAGCCCCCAGGGAACGAGAATTGAACAAACGGTGGTGGTACACATTCCCATCACCAATAACCAGGCCGAATATGAGGCAGTGATCGCAGGGCTCCGCCTGGCCAGGGAGCTAGGAGTGCATGATGTGGAGGTCTTCACTGACTCCATGGTGGTGGCTTCCCAGATCAATAAGGAGTTTGAGGCAAGGGAGCCTACTTTGCAACTATATTTGGCAAAGGTTAAGGGGGTCATCAACATGTTCCAGACATTCTCCATCCGACACGTGCCTAGGGAGGAGAACGAGCAGGTAGATCAACTGGCAAAGCATGGTCCCGGGTGGGGGGTACCATCACTGATCTGTTCCGCCCTTCCATTGAGGAGGGAGAGCTGATGTAGGTGGATCAACATCCCTCATGGATGGACCCATTCACCGTCTTCCTTTCCACATGGGAGTATCCGGAGGGGATGGATAAGAGGAAGTTTAAGTACAAATCGGCATACTAACTCATCCGCGATGGGCAGCTGTACCGAAAGACTCTCTCGGGGTTGTTGGCCCGTTGTGTGGCCGAGAGGGAGGTGCTGAGAATCTTGGAAGAAGTCCACTCTGGGGAGTGTGGGAGTCACTCCGGGAGTCGGACCCTGGAAGGAAGGATCGTCGGGCAAGGCTACTTCTGGCCTACCCTGTGCCACGACGCTGCGGAATTCACAATGAAGTGCCACAAGTGCCAGTTGTTCGCCCCCTCCAGCTGCAGCCGGCCCAGCGCCTCAGGAGCATCACGACCCCCTGGACCTTCACCATTTGGGGAATGGATTTGGTCGGACCCCTCCCCCAGGTCAGCGGGCCGAGGAAGTTCTTGCTCGTCATGATAGATTTTATCTCTAAGTGGTTGGAAGTGAAGACGCTGGCCAAGGTGACCTCCCAGGTTATCAGGAATTTTGTTTGGGGGAGATCATCTGTCGGCATGGGTTTCCACAAGCCATCGTCACGGACAATGGGCCTCAGTTCGCCAGTGCGGAATTCATTAGCCTCTGTGAGCAGCTCAGAATTGACCTCAGATTTACCTCGATCCATCACCCTAGGAGAAACGGGCAGGTGGAAACGACACATAAAATAATAGTGAACCTCCTGAAGAAAAAGGTAGAAAATCTGAAGGGGAGTTGGGTGGAGCAGCTTCCCTCAGTCCTATGGGCTCTAAGGACCACTCCCAACACGGCCACGGGAGAAACCCCCTTCAAGCTATCCCATGGATGCGAGGCGATACTCCCAATAGAGTTCGAGGTCCGGACACCCCGGGTGGTCGAGGAAGAGGACGACAGGGAGGAATGGAGAGCAGAAAATGAGGAGGAACTACGGATTTCCCTTGACATTGTGGAGGAGCTACGAGACCTCTCTGCCCTCCGACAGGAAGAAGTGAAGAGAAGAGTGACTAAGTACTTTGACAAGCACGTCTGGGTCAAACAATTCGCGGAAGGAGACTTGGTCTTAAAGAAGGTGAATGCAGCGACAAGATCAACAGCTGTGGGAAAGCTCAACCCTAACTGGGAGGGTCCATATGTTGTGAAAGAAGCATCGAGATCAGGAGGGTATCACCTCCGTAATGTGGAAGGCGAGACCCTAAGTCTCACCTGGAGCGGTGATGACCTAAAATGTTTTTACCCTTGAGACATGTAAGTGACGCCTGGTTTTTTATAAAGCTTCTCGATGTGCTGGTTATCCTGCAGCGACTTGTGTAGATGGGTGAATTGTTCATCTGATAGACCCCGAGCAGATCACGCTGCCAGGCTCCTACCCAGCTGGCAGGGCTGGATGCCACTCGTGTGTGTCTACCAGGACCCCGAGAAGATCCCGCTGTCAGGCTCTCATCTAGCTGGCAGGGCTGGATGCCACTCGTGTGTCTACCCCGGACCCCGAGCAGATCCCGCTGCAGGGCTCTCACCTAGTTGGCAGGGCTGGATGTCACTCGTGTATGTCTACCCGGACCCCGAGCAGATCCCGTTGTCAGGCTCTCACCTAGCTGACAGGGCTGGATGCCACTCATGTGTGTCTACCCGGACCTCGAGCAGATCCCGCTGCCAGACTCTCACCTAGCTGGCAGGCTGGATATCACTCTTGTGTGTCTACCCAGACCCCGAGAAGATCCCGATGCTAGGCTCTCACCCAGCTGGTAGGGCTGGATGTCACTCGTGTGTGTCTACCCGGACCCGAGCAGATCCCGCTGCCAGGCTCTCACCTAGCTGGCAGGGCTGGATGTCACTCATGGGTGTCTACCCCGGACCACGAGCAGATCCCGTTGTCAGGCTCTCACCTAGCTGGCAGGGCCTGATGTCACTCGTGTGTGTCTACCCGGACCCCGAGTAGATCCCGCTGTCAGGCTCTCACCTAGCTGGCAGAGCTGGATGTCACTCGTGTGTGTCTACCCGGACCCCGAGCAGATCCCGCTGCCAGGCTCTCACCTAGCTGGCAGGGCTGGATGTCACTCATGTGTGTCTACCCAGACCCCGAGCAGATCCCGCTGCCAGGCTCTCACCCAGCTGGCAGGGCTGGATGTCACTCGTGTGTGTCTACCCGGACCCCGAGCAGATCCCGCTGTCAGGCTCTCACCTGACTGGCAGGGCTGAATGTCAATCGTGTATGTCTACCCCGTACACCGAGCAGATCCCGCTGCCAGGCTCTCACCTAGCTGGTAGGGATGGATGTCACTCGTGTGTGTCTACCCGGACCCCGAGCAGATCCAGCTGTCAGACTCTCACCTAGCTGGCAGGGCTGGATGTCACTTGTGTGTGTCTACTCGGACCCCGAGCAGATCCCGCTGCCAGGCTCTCACCTAGCTGGCAGAGCTGGATGTCACTCGTGTGTATCTACCCGGACCCAGAGCAGATCCCGCTGCTAGGCTCCCACCTAGCTGGCAGGGCTGGATGTCACTCGTGTGTGTCTACCCGGACCCCGAGCAGATCCCGCTGACAGGCTCTCACCTAGCTAGCAGAGCTGGATGTCACTCGTGTGTGTTTACCTGGACCCTGAGTAGATCCCGCTGCCAGGCTCCCACCTAGCCGGCAGGGCTGGATGTCACTCGTGAGAGTCTATTCATTCCCAACTGGCTGGGAGGATAGGTCTCGATAAAACGAAACGATGACAAAAATCAGGGGCCCAGGCGTTCGGATGTCTGGAGAAAAAATCGCAGAGTCAACAGAATGGGTTTGACAGGTCGGCGAGCCGGAAGTACCGAGCCGAGACTAAGTATCGGCGTGGCGAGCTCCCGGAAAAACGGCCAAAGCGGCGAGAGACCAGGCCACATCGCGGCCCCGAGCGGGTCGGCTCGCACAGAACCCGGTGGCTCATGTGTGAGCCGGGTCGACTCATCTCCTCCATCTCACAAGCAGAATGATGAAGAATCTGGACCAAGGAGACGGATCTCCACTTGTGGCTCCCCTAAGGCTCTCCTAAGTTAGGATGGGCACGAGACCTCGCTCGCGGAACACGGGATAGGGTACTGCGATCGGGAAGACCGAAACATACCGTACATACAAAAGAGGAAAGTAAGGACTCACATTACAAAGGCAGCATTACAAGAATCCGTGACACACACACACACACACACACACACACACACACACACACACACACACACACACACACACACACACACACACACACACACACACACACACACACAGGGGGCGAGTACAAAAAGTTCATTGATCATCCAAACAACAAATATGGGACTCAGCCCGCATTCACATTACAAAATAGTTATAAACATGTGAGAGGCGGGACCTAGAGAATCAGTGAGGCGAACTCTCGGGCGACGACTCCTAGAGGGGCTGGAAGGACCCGTCGCCCGGCTTCGGTACCGGAAGAAACAAGGCCGGTACCACGTCGCTCGCGGAAAGGTCCGCACCCTCGCTCCCTTGATGAGGTCCGCCCGCCGCAACATCTGGAGGGTGTACTTCACGGACACTGGCGACGTTCTTCTGCATTAGCTCCTCCAACTCGTATTCGGTGTAATGCGCAAGCTGACAGTCGCTGCTGGAGGGCGGCAGAGCAGGTGCTATGGCTTCCAGCTCTCGCACCCGTGCCTGCAACACCTCCCTTTCCTTTCTCCAAAGCGGCGAGGGCGGCATCAGCCGTGTCAGCCCTCTCTCTCTCTGACGTTCTGCCTCCTCCTGGGCGGGACGACGAGCCTCTTCCTTCTCATCCGCCAACTTCTTGAGCGAGGGGGCGTTCTTCTCTACCCGGATGTATCGCTAGCCGATCATGTGGGCCAGCTCAAGGCTGTGGAGCTGGGCCCGCGCGATTTCGTGAATCAGCACCCGTGTGGCCTCCTCGTCATAGATGGCGGCATCTTCCCGTGTGTAGAGGCCGAATGAGAAATTATAGGCCTCCCCACTGATGGTATCCTGCTCCAGCCAGCTTTGCAGCAGTGTGGAGACGAAGACCCGGTTTGTCTCCTTGTCCCATTGGAGGAGCGGAACGCCGAGCTCATCCAAAGGACCCTCTCCATAGCCAAAATTGTGGTGCCCTCTTGGCACCGGCTTCGCGGCGGGCTGAGCCCCTTCTTGCGGCCTGGAGGTGTCGGCCTCCCCGACGGGAGAGCTGTCGGACAGAGGGGCCGCGGGGGCGAGATCCCCAGCTGGTTGGCCCACCGTGGCCTTACCTTTCTCGCGAGCTGAGGGAGGCGCGCCGCTCGCTTTCTTCGATTTCTTGGGCGGCGACGGCGGAGGAAGTGATCCGTGGCTAGGACGCTTCGGGGGAGCAGAGGCCGGGGTCTCGCGATGCGTGGCGGCTGCGGCTTTGGCGTGGGCGAGCTCGCTAGAAGCGAGCCGCGCGCTCTCGTAAGGAGGGTGCAAGGGGATGTCTCGCTCGTCTGTGAAAAAGGAGAGTCAAAATTGAAAGGTAATAACGAAGTGGAACGGAGAAGCGTGAGTAACTTACCTCCCCCGGGCGGGACGAGGGTGAGGTCGTCCAAGTCCCTACGAAGGGACGCGACTTCGAAGTTCTTCCCTACGAAGAACCCACATAGCTCTGCTTCATGGCCCCCCAGGCTAGGGGGCGGTAGCTCGCCTCGCTGAGCTGGACCGGCGAGAAGGGGACGTTGCCGAAGTCCCCTTTGACGAAGACAAACTTCTTTAGCCAATTGTGGCTCTTATTGTCAATCTCCCGCACCTTGACTTGGACGCTGGAGAAATAGGTGGTCCCGTCCTTATTCACCCGAAAGGAGAAGCGCTTGCAGAAGACCACGAGACTGAACTCGATTCGCTCTTCGCGTAGGAAGCACGCGAACCCAATCACCACCACGATGGAGTTGGGGGTCATCTGGCCGGGGACGACCCCTTAGAATTTCAGTATTTTGCGGACCTCCGGCCATAGTGGAAGCCGGAGACCCGCCTTGAAATGCGCCATGGGGATGGAGAGCTCCCCTGCAGAAAGGTCGTTGATTTTCTCCTCCACCCCGGGTCGCCTCGCCACGAAGCCCGATGGTATGTAGTTACCTATAATTTCAAAGAACTCGCCTTCAGAAATGGCGGCGTGAGAGAAGTCGTATTCGGAGAAAGTCCAGGCTCACTTGCTTCGCCCATCCGCATCACCACCACCACCACTCATCTCGCGGGAGTATTGCCGAGCGAGACGCCGGAGTTCTCGCAGGAAGCAGGTGTACCGGGAGTCGCATGAATCAGAGAAGAAGGGGAAATCTTAAATGCGGTGGGTGAGAGAGTGCCGGCAGGGCGTATTTATAGGAAGAAAAAAGGGCGGAAAAATGTTCCGCCGGACGGGAAAAGTGCGGATAGCAGAATACACCCCGACGGTTCGACTTCCGGATCAACCACAGGTTTACATCAGCTCGCCGATGCACCGCTAAGACTATTCGGACAGCAAGCTGCGCTCACTCGCGCCCACCCAAGAGACGGGTGAACCACGACTCGCACCCGCCATTAGAGATGAGCAAGCCGTTTGGACTCGCGATCTGCGGGCACCTGGCTCGCTCCCGCCGAGACTAGATAGGTCGGATGGGCGAGCCGGTTCAATAATCTCACGCCCGCTTAAAGAAGGGGTAGGCGAGCAAGAACGCTTCATCCACATTCACCCAGAGAGAACTGAACAACAACACGATAAAAGCAACATAGAACGAGTATTAGGCCCGGTGGCGGGCGAGGAAGTCTCGAATTGTTATCAAACATTAAAATGTCCCGTGAAAAGAAAGTTCGCGACCCTACAGCGTGAACTGGTCTAGAATGCAGGAGCGACCCGGCCAAGCCGATCAAGAGCGAGGAGGGGCAGGCGGCTCAGTACTGGATCCACTTCCACCTACCTCGCCTCCGTCCCGGATCGGGGCGGTACGCGAGAATAATGATACTCACGAACCGCCAACAACTCTTCCTGAGCCAGGTCGACGTCCTCTGAGGCGTGCCTAAGCCGCTCCTCGGCTAGCGTGATGTGCACCCCCTTGAGAAGTAACCCCATCCCCGTCGGCTGGTCGCCTCGCCCCCTCAAGAACCGCCAATCTCTCCTCCGTCTCGGCCTTGTCCTTCTCTACCCTGTTGTAAACCTCCTGCAACAGTAGTGTGTGCTTTTGGAATAGCTGCGTTACTTGCCTCTTCATCCTCTCAACATCCAGCGGGTCACCCAGGTACTCCGAAATGTGATCTGTATCAGGGGGAGGCGAATACCCATCGCTCATGTCGACGTCGGAGGAGGAGATCACATTGAAGCCTGCAAAAGGGAGGATCAGGAGCAAACGATGATAAACGGGAAAGAGTGAAGACTCACCTGGGGTCGGCACGTCACCCGCGCCAGCAGATGGCCGGGAGGATCCTGGTCGGCCCTGGAAAAGTTCCCCTTCAGGAATTACGAAAGTCTTCCCCAGCCTGGGGGGAAGCGACGACTGTAAACTCGCCGTAGGGGGCGCCCCTGGCCCGAAGGGTTGGCGACCTGACCGGTCGTCTGCAGGATGGGACGATCTAGCTCCCCTCCAACACCTCCGTCTTCGCGAGATATCACCCGCGAGAAAAAGAATCAGGGGCGAAAAGGCGAATCAAGCAGGAAGTTTGCATCCTGGCCGGCCGACGAGCTGGACCCTGGGGGTCATTCGCAGGAGTCCGCCTAATGATTTTCCCTTTTACTGTCCTAAAGAGGGGATCAGATGACCCACGCGCTAACCACGGGGTTGCGTCAAGAGCCTACTCCCTGGTTCCCTCCGCCGCGGCCGCCAGGCGCGCTCACATCTCCTCGGACACAGGCATTCACTCAGATATAACTCACAACAGAGATCAGAAGAAGGTGGGGTTTTTTTTCCAAAGGTCCAATGGTATATTTATAGCATGACGGTGGGACCCCCAAAATATTCTCTCCAGCTCAGCAAAGCACTCTCCAAACACGTGGGTTGGATGATTCTTTCCGAGTTTGGCCAAGCTCAAAAAGAGAGGAGATTATGTACAACCTCGTGTTTGCCGAGTGGGTCAACCAGGCCAAAACAGGCGAATTCAAAATGTCCAGCTCGCGCTCGCCAGAGTCAGAATGGCCAGCTCACGCTCGCCAAAGTTAGATGGGCGAGCTGTGCGAGCTGACCCACCCGACCCGCGCCCGCCTGAAGTTCGTCGAAATGGGCCCGACTTTTGTCGAGCTAAGATCCCGACTCGAGGTCAGAGTTCGTCGAACAGAAGCTCGGCGTTCGTCAAACTCGATTTCTCAGGACTCCCTTGCGAAGTAGCAATCCGGAGTGGACCAGCTCGCTCTCGCCGAGGCTAGGTGGGCGAGCCGTGCGAGCTGACCCTTCCAGTCCTGCTCTCCTATAGGCGACCTGGCCGCCAGCCTGCCTCAGAACGAGGGCCGGCGGACTGCGGCGACCTAGCTCGTGCTCGCTTAAGGGAGGATGGCGAGCTATGGGAGTCAGGTCGCGTCTGCATCAGCGGGATGGAGTGTTGCGGCGAGTTGACCTCCAGATCCTTAGAACCTGTCAAGTAGGGCCCATCGACCAAATTACCTAGGTACCCTTGCAGGGTGTGCCAATATCCTTCTAGAACAGCGGAGTTACGCTGTTGGCAGACCCCGTTAGGCTGCACATAGCTGTTCAGAACAGCGGGAATTGGAGCCTTTTGCAGACCTGACTAGGAAAAACTATATATAGGACCCAAGGGGCACCTCAGAAGGCATGCTCACTTGTTCCCAGACCTTCTTGCGCTTTCTGAGGTAGCCTTAGCTCGACATTTGGCTAAGGGAGGGGAATCGCTCTGAGATCTTCCGGGTTTATGGTGGGACCTCCGCGCCGAGCCCTTGGGTCTTTTCCTTTTGTTTTTCTTGTCATTTTTCTTGCAGGAGAGAAGTAGGCGGCGCGATCACCCCTTCCCCAAGGGCGAACTCCACAGAGACCGAATTCTCGGTTTCAACAACAAAAGATTGTAGAGCTCTTCAATAACTAGTGGAGAGAATGATTAAGTAGGGAAAATTTTGTGACGCCGTCCAAAAGATTTATGCATCTCACTCAGGAACCTGAAAAGGCAAAGACGTGCTGGACATCCTCCCCGACTTGGAATAAATAGATCCAAAAACCTCACCTTCAATGTAGAGAATAAATGTGTCAATTTGTTTGTATTACCAACTCATTTCCTAAAACTTTTTTATTAAATATGTTTTTCTATCATTTGTTTTTACCTTATACTTCAAGGCCTCTTACTAACACTTTTCCAAGTGTTTCCTTTTCTTAACAGCTTGAGAAGTAAAGGTCACTGGATCAGGAGATATCGCCAAGTCTAGCTTGGACCCCCCTCGAGAGTCGTTGTCATTAGCGTGACACCACGATGACCATGTGTTGCGGGGAGATTTCGCACCGTGTAGTGGGAGCTTGTAGATTCTCGCGCGGTGGGCTACTGGATTTTGGATCCCAGCTGGTACCTAACTCCACCTCTGCATTTTTGGAGGGACAAGGTGGTTGTAAGCTCTACCATGCTTTGTGAGGGATATTGTACGGCTTGGTGATCTCTTTGAGGAAAGCAATGCCATCATATGCACCTGCCCATAGATCATCCAAGTATGTACCCTCGAACACTCCTTGATACTCTCAAGCGGTGCCTACAGGGAACCCACAACCTAGTTGATCTTTTGAGAAAAGCAATGCGCCTTGCGTACCTGCCCAACTGATCAACCTGGTCTGTATCCCAGGCAAGAGAGCAGTGTATTCTTTTTCTCTAAGTTGGTTGAAGTTTACAGCTTCTGTGATCTCGTGAGGAAAGCAATGCGCCTTGCGCACCTACCCACTTGTCACTTTAGCTTGTAGTTTATCCTACAGTACAGAATGATTCTTCTTCAAGGAATGCAGTGGCCGACAGTCAAAAGTATGCAGATCCAGTTGCAAGATCAAGTTGCTTGAAGTTTACAGCTTCTATGACCTCGGGAGGAAAGCAATGCGCCTTGCGCACCTTGCCCACTTGTCACTTTAGCTTGTAATTTATCCCGCAGTCCAGAATGATTCTTCTTCAAGGGTACGATAGTCGACAACTAAAAGCAACTGATAGAAGTCTATCCGGCGGCCAACATGCAGTCAATGATGCCTTCGCTGAGTCTATTAAATAGTGTTCGATATTTTCCATCTCTTAACCGCGCGGTTAGAGTTCAAGAAAACCTGACATTCTCTAGCTGATCTTTATTCATATTGCGGATATCGTTATTAACCGTGCGAGAAGACTGCGTGATGATCACTTATCTATTCAGTCAATTCATACTGCGGATATCATTATTAACCGCGCGAGAAGACTATGTGTGATGATCACTTATCTATTCAGTCAATTCATACTGCGGATATCGTTATTAACCGCGCGAGAAGACCATGCGTGATGATCACTTATCTATTCCAGTCCCCTCATATTACAGATGTTGTTAACCACTCAATGATACTGTTAAAGTATACTTAGTCGCCCGACAAGATAAACTTCAATGTTTATTATACAAGCTAGTATTTCGTTAACAGATAGCTTGGCTAGGTTTATCTATTCGCATTAGAATGTGTGCGACTATACTAATCTGTTCGAATTTGTTCAATTTATTCGCCTACGTTTCGTTTAACGGATTATCGGGATCTATCTGCATGTGTCGTATTCGCGCGAAAAGAAGTATAATACCGATCGGATAATATGGGTTCATTACTCAAAAAATCAAACAGAAGTGATATCATTTACATTGTCAAAAATTACAAGATCTGTATCCGCGCGGCTTACATAATTCATACCGCGGGATCAAAAGATAGCTAAAAAAATATTATTATTACACATCAAGTTTTCGCCTTTTTTCCGCTCGGGCTCAGAATCCGACTCACTGGAGGAACTTGAAGGGCTGCCAGTTTTAGTTGATCTCGAATCCAGGGATTCCTCCCCGCTCGAGCTACTAGATTGACTTGAACTTTTATCCGCACCGGTATCTGCGGGGACATCTTCCTGATCGCCTATAACCTCATCCTCTGCGAGGATCTCTTCAACATCAACTCTTGCCGCCTCATCTCGCGCGACTTCAACTTCCTGGAAGCCGAGGAATAAGTCGTCAAAAGACACTTTTTCATGATCGGGCTTGAATGCTTGCCGCTCCCTCAGAATATCCAACATTTCCTCCCCACCTTCCCGTAAGTGCACGACAATTTCATTCAGGAAGGTTGGGTTCTCTGGGTCGTAGGCTTTCTGCAAAAGAAGTTCAAGGTAAGTTTTCAGCTAATGTTAAGATAACCGGAAAGGCCGCGAGATAAGATCTTACTGCATTATTATTCTTCAATTTCTCGTTTTCTTCCTTGAGCTACTCCACTTCCTCCTCTAGCCGCTCGGCTAAGCTAACTACTTCGGCAAGAGCTTCGACAACGAAATGATCCATGACGAAGCTTCTCGCGCGAATTTGTGCGGCTAGAGCAGAAAGCTTTTTTGTGAGAATTGTTCGCAGGTCGGCCAAGTTCTCCCTGCCGTACATCACCCAGCTAACCGCGCAGACATGCTTGGAGATCTTCTCATTCTTCCACAAAGGAAGAGCAGTGGATACTTGAACGTGCTTCCCGCGGGGTGCCACTTCATGACCGCCTTACCGCGGCGGATCTTTCAACTTATCACCCATTCCACGGGGTGTGAAGGGTTTGGTGTCGTAGCCTGCGGCGACATCATTCTCTTTGCGACGGTCATCCTCCCTTTTCTTCCGCGCTTCGCTTTGCGTCAGAACAAGCCCTCCAGGTGTTGCCAGCCTATTCGCCGGAACTTTCAAAGTGGCTGCAAAGGGATAAAGCCTTTAGCCGCACGGTAAGACGGGTAATAAATAACTAATCGCTAAATACATAACTTCTTTTACAGGCCAGTCAGCCACGACTGGGAGCATCGAGATGCAATGTAGAATATCGAGCCGCGAACCGACAAGGAAATCGATGATCTCCTTCTCGATACCTTCAACTTCAAACCGCTCGAACAACCTTGCCGGCCAAACTTGCGGGCGCACAGGTAGAAGGCCCAGATTTCCCTCGAACATGAGGAATCTGGTGGACCAGTTCGAGAACTTATTCGGTAAGTTCACCGTCTTCATCCCGGTGCAGCCGAAGTATACAGCGCCTTTGAAGGTCCGGCTATCTTTCTTGCCGGAAATGATGGAGCGGACTACAAAACAGTGGTGGAAGAGATCCATGGTGAACTTTACCCGCTCGGTCCGCAGGTAAATAATGAAGCTCACCACCGAGGCAACTGTATTCGGTGAGAGTTGGCCGGGAACAATTCCGAAGAAGTCTAGGATTTCGATGAACTCGAGTAGCGGTGGCAGGCTGAAACCGTAGTCAAAGTGGTTGATCGGGATGGCCACCAAATTCCTCCCGAAAGTATTAATTCGCTCATCTTCTTGAGGTAGTCGCGCGACTACGTCGGGATTCGTCATATGGGCAGCAACGAAGCGATCAAGTTCGGTTACCATCATTTCTGACCTCCTGTGCTCGGCATCGAGGAAGGCAGAGGCAGCTGCAGCTCGCGCGGGTGTCATTGAATCTTGTCACAGGAATTAGGACCTTGATATTTTTCCATATAATGCGGAGCTAGGCCGTATTTATAGAACCTGCAAAACGAGCTTCTAGTCGCGCGATTAGATGAAAGAAGCCGCTTAGTTATTCAACATTACCTGCATGTATCTTTGCAAGCAGTTCAAGCATCACAGATCGCACGGACAAATAAATCAAACCGCAAGTATTGAAAGGTACTAAAAATGAAAATGTATCAGCAACAACAAGGTCAGTTCGTTCGAACTCATTATTATTACAAATGACGTTCCCTCTCCTCGCGTCTCTCCTCGCGTCGCTCCCCGCCTGGTTCTATTGGGTCCCTGCCAATGTGAGCCACTTGGTCGCCAATGCTCAGTAAAACTGACATCGCGGTTATCAAGTGGTGGCTCAAGGTGTTCTGGGCCCGGTGTATCCAGGATGCATCCCGAACTATGCGGCTCATGGGAACGGTTGGCTCAGTAAAAACCACCTGTTCGCTAGGCCGCATGGGTAGGTTTGCCTGACCGGCCACCGGGGCAGAAGGTTCCCCCCTAGCAGAGCTGTGACCTGATTCCCGCGGTTTCTCCAAACTCACGAAATCAGGTCGCCGACCCTTCTCTCTTTCCACCCTCTCGTAATATTTTCTCTTGAAGTATGCAGCATCATCCTCTGAACTTTTGAAGTCGCCTGGCCTAGGTCGAGACTTGATCGCGGGCAACACTTTCTCGATCGCGGCTAGCGACCAGTTCAGCGGATATAGCGCTTTCCCTCCCGCGGAAAGCCACCAGATCTGCGGACAAAGTCTTTACCCGCTCCTCCAAGCTCCTCCTAGCCTCTTCCTCAACCTGGAGCCTCGCCTTTAGCCGCTCGAAGTCGACAAACAACTCGAAGAAGGTTCGTTGGCCTTCATCATTCTGGAGTCGCCGCGTGGTTTTGTCTAGGACAGCCAGATAATTCAATCCCACCAAGTCTTCATCACAAAGCAAACAAACAGACAGAGTTAGTCTTGTCGAGCGACAAGATCGGCAAGCAGCAATGCTGAGAGAATAGGCACCAGAGCGGAGGCTCTCATCTTCTCTAGTCGCGGCCGCAGTCTGACGGCTAGAAAAAATAGGTCGCCTCAACCTCTCAGGATCCGTCTTCTTCAGGTAATTGTCCCTCAGAAGTCGCTCGACCCGCCTATTCTTTTCAAACTCTTCGCGCGACAGGAGCAAGTCGTCGGTCTTAGTAATTATGCGGATAGACCTCTTTGACCGCAGAGGTTCCTTGTAAGGTGGAGGAATTTTTATTACCTTCGGGGCAGGTTTAAGCATACCAGTCCGCAGAAGCTTGGCGGTTGCCTGGCGGCCAGCTTCATCTTGTTCTTCAACCGAAAGAGCTGGAAGATCGCGGGACTCTTCTCAGGCGGCTAGCAGCTGCTTCTCGGCAAGAATCTTTTCCCGCAGTTTTACCTTGTCATCCCCTTCGAATGGCCCGGGGACTTCTTTTCCTGTTTTCACCGACAAGACCTCCAAGTCGGAGTCGCCCCCGAATAGTAGCTTGCTGCTGGCATTATTTTCCTTCTCCTGCAGGTGATCGCAGTTGTCGGGAAGGTTAGAGTTAACCGCTAAGCTGTCCTCTGTCATAAGGAAGCGTTCAAGCTTTTCGAAAGCGGTTACCTCTTCAGATTGAGCGGTTTCTTCTTCAGACCGAGCGGTTATATCGGCTTGGCTGGTCGCTTCCATGAGTGCCGCGGGTTTCTTGTTTTCTCTCTTCTTTCTCCGGATAATCTCCTCTATCCTCTCCTCAGCTGATAGAGTCGGCTTATGTTTCTGTTTCTTTGTCGGGATTGCAGCCTTCACTGCATCCATGTTCTCCCTGAGCTTGTCGGCGGCATTCTTGGCTGCCTTCTTCTCCTTGTCGATGACTTCGACAATCTCTCCGCTTGCCCACTCGACTTCAGCCTCAGAATCCCCCTTGCCGTTATCTTCGCTTGATGGGGTTGATGTGATATACACATCCGAGGCGACCAAGGGCTGAGTGTTTGCTTGAGCAGTTTCCGGAATCTTGCTAGTTTCTACCCTCCGTGTTCTCGGGAAGCTCTTCAACAGGCTTGTCCATAACCGTGTCGACAGGTCGCTCCGGAGTTCGCGCAGCTACTTTCTCTGTTGCCGTTTTTGAGGATTGTTCAGTCTCTAAAGTTTTGGCCTCGGGTTTCTCCAGTAGTCCTTCGCTTGACCGGTGCGGTTTTAGCGAGACTACCTTGGCAGTATTCATTTTATGCGACTTCCCGCCGGCTTCGCGGCTAGCTGATTCTTTCTGTGGCGACTTGGACGCAGCAAGGCCCTTGTAGCTTATCCTCACCAGGATGCTCTTTCTGGAAGACATTTCAGACATCAAAGTTTTAACCGCAGTAGGGGAGAAGCGACCCGTCTTGAAGGCAGTTTTATGAAAACAACATCTGCGCCAACGTTATTTATAGCTTCAAAGGCATTTACTGCATTCGCGGTCAGGAAGTTAACTACATTTTCGAAATTTCTTGAAATTTAAAAATGTACGGGGATTATGTTAACCCGGTTTTGACCGCTCACCTGGATGACCGCAAGTACCAGCGGCAAGGCCTTCTCTAGCCGCCTAGCCGTCTTCCCGCGGAGTCTCCCCAGCATCACAGGCGCTGAGGAGTTATCGGTCAGTAGCTGGCTATCCTCCTAGCCGCACGGATAGGTGGCCCTTCTTCCTTCTTGCCCCCTGTATCTGGTCACCGCTGCTCGTTTCTCCTGTACGCGGGCAATCGGTATTTTTAGCCCTGCCCGTTTGGGCAGGCCCCCTGAGCCTATAAATAGGCGTGAACAGTACCTCCCAAAGGATCAAGTTCGGACCCCTAAGCTTGCCTCCTGTGGCAGCAGGTTCGAAATCTTCCTTTAGCGGGTACCTGTTCGCTCGGACTCTCTGTGCTGACCACTAGTAACCGACTATTCGACAGTTTCTTCTCCCCTCTTTTCTCTTCATAGAGCCCGGAATCGGAAGCGCATTTCTTGCATCAACAAGTGGGATAAATGTTTGTGTTGTTGTTGATATATTAATAAATATTAAAAATTAATTGTATAGATATTATAAAAATATAATTGAAATATTAGAATGTAATTAAAGCATATTATATCAAATAAAGTCTATAATTAATTTATTACAATTGATATATTATAAATTAGTTATTGTGCCTCGTGCGTAGTCCTGTCCAAAAGGCCCGGGCCCAGTGGACCGGCCCGAGCCCATCCCGGCGAAAGCCTGATTCGGCGCGGCCCGGAAAAACCCAGTCCGGGCCGAGGCCGGGCTCAGGGCCTTATAGGGCCCTGAATTTGGGGGCTTGCCCGGCCCGATACCCGGTCCGGGCCGGCCCAGGCAAAGCCCAAAATTCAGGCCGGCCTGGGCCCGGGCCCAGGCGAAGCCCGGCCCAGGCCCACAGGCTGGGCCCTGCTTCCAACCGTTGGAAGCAGGGCCAATCCAACGACTCTAAGAGCCGTTGGATTCCAATGGCTCTTATAGCCGTTGGATTCCAATGGCTCTTATAGCCGTTGGAAGCAGCCAGCAGGGCTGCTGCTGACAGCCCTGTCGGCTGTCAGCAGCAGCTGCTGCTGGCTGCTCCTCCACATGGCCTAGGCGCCTACGCCCTAGGCCAATACAAAGAATAAAATTTTTTAAAAAATTGTTTTTTTATTAAAAAAAAATTTAGTTTTTAAAAAACTATAAATCACCCCCCACCCTACCCGACCCCCTCTCTCTCTCCTTCATTCTCTCTCTCCCACTCTCTCTCTCTCACACTCTCTTACTCTCTCTCTCTCGCTGCATGGCGTCGTCCTCCTCAACGCCGGCGTCGTTAACTCAAAGCACGGCCGAAGTGGTGGAGCATAATCGGAGGGTGCCCGTCTGGGAGCATTTCGATAAGGTTAAAGTCGGCGACGAATTCAGGGCGCAGTGCAAGTTATGCTCAAAGTTGCTAAATCTTACCGGCAACTCAACACTAGCGAGATACATTAAGTCGTGTTTTGCGAAGCAAGCTCCCGAGTCCAGTCAGGGACAAATATCTGCATCAGGACATATTTGGACGTACAATCAAGCAAGACAGCGAGACATATAAGTGAAAAACGTCATCAGACGTGGGTTGTCATTCAGCCACTATGACAACGATGAGACGACGGAGTACATACACGAAGGACTTCAGCCCAAATATCAACAGGTAAGTAGATCCACTATTACACGCGACACACTTAAATTATATTTTGATGCAAAACTAGATTTAATAAAAAATTTTGAAACTTTCGAGGGACATGTGAGTTTAACGAGCGACGTTTGGAGTAGTAGCGTAAAAGTAGGATTATCTTATATTTGTATCACGGCTCATTGGATCAATTCCGTTTCATGGGAGTTAAATAAACGCGTAATCTGTTTTGAAGGTTTTGAATTTCTGCACACCGGTAAGGCTATATATTCGATAATTATTAAATGTTTACGTGAATTTAAAATAAAAGATAAAATAATGAGTATCTCTTTTGATAACGCTAGTAATAACAACACCGCAGTAGAGTAGTTAAAACGTGAATTAAAACCAATGTTCAACGGTGCGCTTTTTCACACTCGATGTGTCTGCCACATTTTTAATTTAGTGGTACAAGATAGTTTAGAAGCTATGGAATCCTATGTTGAAAAAATTAGGACTATGCTTAGATTTATTTATTATACCAAACAACGAAATCAAGATTTTCGAAAATTTGTGATTGCCCAAGGTCAAAAATATTTGAAACCTCAATTTGATATGCATGTAAGATGCAACTCAACAAATAAAAGATTAAAAAGAGCATTTCAACAAAAAACACTTCTTATGGAATATTACAATGTGACAAATAATCATAATTTAACTAATAACGATTGAGACGTATTATTCCATTATGGATTTATTAAAATGTTTTTATAGGGCGACTGTTTTTTATCTGGTGTGTATTATCCAACTAGCTCGTTAGTAGTTGAAAATTTTGTAAATATCGCGCAAAAACTTAACTATTTTAAATAACACTTCAGATGACTTCCTTTAATTGAAGTAATAGAAGAAATTTTTTAAAAATATTATAGAGAAATGTCTCCTGCATTTTCATGCGCCACCGCCTTAAACCCATTATTTGCTGTAGACGGCGTAGAAAATTTGATGGATGAAATTAACGTTAACTTAGACATAAATTTAAGTTTCGATAACGTTGACGACGTTAATACTACTAAATTTAATTCTATTTTTACCGAATGTTTTAATTATTACGATAACTTATATGACTCACGACCCAGAGAAGAAATAACGCAACCTAGGACAAAAGATTCTTTTACAAATAAAATTTTAGAATTAGCTTCCAGGAAAAAAAAACACGCACATCGAGTAGTTTAAACGAATTAGGATTGTATACGAAAACACAATTTCGTGATTTTATGACTGCGGAAGAGATCAAAAATTTTGATATCTTAAAATGGTGGAAAGGTAAAACTAATACCTATCCTATTTTGACCTGTATGAGCCGTGATTTACTAACAATCAAAGCTAGTACAGTAGTTTCAGAGTTCATTTTTTCTCTTAGTGGCAGGATTTTGAACAAACGGAGGAGCTGACTAAATAAATAATCGCTGGAACTATGCATCTACTATAAGGATTATTTGGATGCTACGAAGAGCAAACAATACATTTCAACGTTGGAGGAGAGGTCAGAAGAAATTGAAGAAGAGATGGACAACCTGAATTTATAAAAATGTAAATTTTTTTATTATTAAAAAATAATCAATTTCATTTTTTTCGAATTTTATTTTGTAAGTGTAATTTTGATTTTTTAAATTTCAATATTAATAAAAATTTTTTATTCAAATTTTCATTTAAAGTTAATGTTTTTTAATAAAATTTCTAATTAAAATTTTTAATTAATAAGGGCCCGGGGCCCGGCTCAGGCCCCTGCCCATGGTCAAAGCCCGGGCCCGATAATGGAAGGGCCCGGGCTCGGCCCGGTTTGCAAAAGCCCGGGCCCGATCAGGCCCGGTCCGGGCCGGCCCGATCGGGCCTTTTGGACACGGCTACTCGTGCTTGAGTTTTCTGTGGGTAGTGTGTGGTGGTCATAATATTGGGTCAGTATTTGTGGGTGTAACCGAACATTAAATTGAAAACACCCATATTTTGATGCTTAGTTTAGTTGCATGATTATATGCAACTTCTCAAAATTGTCCAACATTCCAAAATGTTTTTTTATTTTATTATTTATTTTAAGGAATAATTACAAAATTTTTTTCCTGAAAATAGCATAATTACATGTTGCACCCCCTCTTGAAATTACAAAAATATTCCCTAAAATTTACATTTTTATTAAAATAAATAAATAACCCGTATTTATTCTTCCTAAATTCGAGCCTAAACATAATTGTCCAAAAAATAATTTACATGCCGAGAACACAGATAAGTTTTAAAATAAGGAGGAATAAATTAAGGAAAAAAAATGAAATAACTGATCATAGTCATAGAGAGTACTTTACAATATAAAATACAGATAAATTTTAATTTTAGAAAACCCTCGGGTCATATGGGCTTTTTGAACAAGCCTAAATACTTAAAGTGCAGCCAGGTGCACATAGCATCCTCACGCAGCGAGAGTCCGGGGAAGCATCCCATCAAAAATGTGAAATGTAGACAAACTTTACCCAACTTTTTTTTTGCAAGAAAATGCTTTTAAGACTCGAACATTTAAAACCTTTAGGTCACACAACAACACCTTAACTGGTGGGCCAAAGCTCCCCTTCAACAATCCGAAGTACTTAAAGAAAATAAGTTAAGTTATTACATCAATTTATATCTCAATTTCAATATTTTATAATATCATGATTTACACAGCATTTTAATTTATCTGTTATTTCCTTGATATCTATATATTCAATTTGTTTCACAAATCAAACAGCAATAGCACTCTCTCTCATATTTTTATTCTATTTTTTTTTTGTTTTAAGTTGTGAGCTCACATATAAAAAATTAATCCTATAATTATAAAAAACAAAACTAGTCTGGCGCACGGTGGTGTCAGTCCTGAACACAAACTGTCATCTGTTTGGCGCAATGTTTTGATCCTGTGAGTTTGGAACGGTTATGATCACCCCCAAGAAAAAAAACTACTTTTAAACATAAAAATGAATGAATGTTGTTCCTTGGGTGAGGTGTGCCGAACGATGATTCGTAACCACTACATTCAAGACCGCCACCACCATGCCAAATGGTAATTTCAAATAGTCTGGCAATTTAGATCATGAGGAGCTAGAGAATTTCGCACACCATCGTTTGGCAAAGCTGCACTCACTCCATGATTTACAATATTTTACGAGCGAGAATTTAGCTTCTTCTCTGATTCAGACCATGCGGGTGAACACACATTCGGCAGTGGCGGGAAGAATAACATTCTAGGTCGGCGAAGACGCCCCCAAACATGATTTTTTCCAAAGAAAATAAAGAAATGTGGTGATAACCTCAGGAATACATTATGGATTTTGGAACCCATTAATTGAAAAAAGTTGTCTTACAAAATATTATGATCAATAATAATAATAATAATAATAATCTATGAAAAAAAAATTTGTTTTAAAAAGAATTACACTTGGATGAGGATGTGGGAACTGTGGTAGAAAGTATGAAGGATTTTGGCATATCTAGGAATGTGCTGAGGAAGAACAAGCAAGGGTGAAGTTGTGCACCTTTAGTCTTCCATCAAGTGCAAGTGCCAGCAAATCATATTCCTCCACAAACCAAAGCTCTGAAACATTTGCCTGTATCAATACCAATAACAATAATGAAAAAAAATTCAGATGTTAGAGGTCAAAGACCCTACAGGCGAGATAGCATGCTAAAAAAATTGCTGATTATGAATATACTGCATACAATTTTAGGGTGTGCGCGTAGGTTCTAACAGTTCTACTTTGATTTTTTGGGATTACAAAGAGGGGACTAACCTTGAAGCCATGGAGTTTATTGTTCAATCGCGAAACAAGCTCACGAAAGAACTTGAGCAGATCAGAAGGGTTCTTCATTTCCTGTTGTTCAATCAGAAGTTTCTGTCATTTTAGCCGAAATTATACTGCTAACGATGAACGCTAAGACTAAATTAAGTGGAGGAACATATAATCAATCCATCTCTTCAACCTCCACATGTTCTTTATATAGAGCTACTAACAAATGTTTACAGCCGTGGGAAAAACTTCCTAATTGCAGTCTATAGATATTCATTCGTCATTTATTGGTTGTAAAAGGAAAGCAGAAGAAAAAAAAACAAATTGTTCCGCCGGAGCACACGAGTCGTCGGCACGTGTCATTCCGCCCCTCGCCGCTCCTTCCCCCCTCTTCTAGCGCCGTGTGTTCCCCCTTCCTCGCTCCTCTGACCTCCGCTCCCTCCCAGCTCCGACGAGAATCCAATTTGAAAGAAAACAATCTTCGCCAGCGGGGGATTAGAGAATCAGTTTATGCAGAATTGGAGAATTTTTAGTGGCGGAGATCTCATGAGAGATGAGCTCTCCCTTTTCCTCTCCGGATCTCCTCTATTTCATCACGCGTCGTTCTGACGATTTCTAGGGTTCTTGCGATCGATGGGATCGTCGGGGATGGCGAGGAAACATGGGGATTTCAATCGAAGATCGACTACGTATTCAAGGTGGTGTTAATTAGGGACTCGGCGTTGGGAAGTCACAGCTCCATGCTAGGTTCGCTAGAAATGAGTTTAGCTTGGACTCCAAAGCTACCATCGGGGTGGAGTTCCAAACGCGGACGCTCAACATTGATCATAAGACCGTTAAGGCGCAGATTTGGGACACTGCCGGACAGGAGAGGTATGTTTAGGTATTTGATTTTTTTTCTTCTGTTTCGGCTCATCTTCTCTTGGTTTTGCCTGTTGATTGATCATTGATTTTATGAAGTGATTACGATTTGAGAATTTCATATTGGTTTTTGTTCTTGTGTGAATGACTATGGTGCTTAATTCTTAGTAGTTATTTCAGATTTTTTTATGCTTGAATTTGGAATTTTAGTGCTTAAATTTGGACTGTAATTCTGATGCTTTGATTGTTCATATGTTGAAATCATCAAATCGTTTGGGTTATCCGGTCGCTTGGGTGCAGTGGAATTGACCTTTTGGTGCATGTTAACAGGATCCACACAGTTACATTTAGCATGCATGTTTGTAATGCAAGAATTGACACGAATTAGGATCGTTTACCGAAACCTCCCTTGTAAGTTGGCAAAATTATATGCTGCACCTCTCTATCTTTTGAAATTATAAAAAACACTCCTATAAATTTACATTTCATAACATGCATGCACAAAAATACCCTCCGGAGGAAATTGTGACATGGGGATATTTTATGCATGCATATTATGAAATGTAAAAGTGGAGCTTGTAATTATCCTAAAAGATTTGGGCAATTAATAGATATATATGGCTCCGTTTGGCGCGGTGGAGGCGGTCGTACGGTGTGGTTATGAACATTCGTTTGTGAATGCCCGACCTCACCTCAGGAGCTTCGTCAACTTTTTATATTCAAAACTTGTTTTCTTTTTTGGCGGCGGTCATAACCGTTGTCATGCCAAACATACATTCTTTGACGGTCGTATTTTTATTCAAACTCACGAGAGCAAAAACGCCGCGCCAAACAGAGCCATAAAATATTGACAACTTTGAAATTCAAGGTTTTGCTGCAAAGAGAAAAGTTAATAGTCTATATCTGAGTAATGATCATATAGAGGGTATAATGAGAATTCTTATAATAGAAGAGTGGCGGGCTGTAGAGACCCAAATCCCGGGCTCTTCACAATTAAGGATCGGACAACAGTTTTGAATAAAAGGGTCACAGTACAAAGTACAAAGAAAACCTACCAAGGCTTTTATTTCATTTGTTACGATATTACAGACAAACTACAACATACTATATAGGTTTTGTACAATAAATACACGCAGATCCAGTACAACGAGCTCTGTGCCAATCCCGCGCTTCGATAATTACTTTTGTCAGTTCAATTGCTAGACTCCTGAATGTTCCCCTTGAAGTTGGTTCCATTGTCTAAAAAATGAATCCCAAAAAGGGTTAGTCATAAAATTATGACTAAGTGAGAAAAATATTTCGTGAAACATTGTACATGCAAACAAATGAGAATGATATCAATATGCATACAGTACAAGAACATAATCACTTGATTATTCTCAACATTAATCCTTAGTTTACCCCTTAATTTAGTTACATAAGATGGAAAATGCTCCGGTGATGCAAACTTGAATTTGGCTCCGCCCCCGAAGGACGTAATTGTAGGCTCACCCCTACTGGTGAATCCATCAGTGGATGCCTCCACATCATTGGACTCGAAACCATCACATTTTCCCATGCAGAATTCTTTAAATGAATTTTATCTTGGCGCGACATTAAGAGTTTGAATAACATAAATCCCCTCAGAAATTTACCTATATCGCTTTTATGTTTTTCCCTCGCCCACAATTATTTCTTAGTGATATTTCATTAAGGCGAAATCCATATGCACAGGCACTTGTTTATTTCATAAAAATGCAGCATAATAGAAAAGTAAGTGAATAACTAAATCAAGAAATAAAATACTCACTACATCTTTGCCTTTATTCGCGTTTCCGTCACGATTGCCTTGTGACGCCATCCTCTGTTTTCGAGATCTTGGAAACCACTGAAATTAGCCGTACATCCATTGGGTTGCGTCACAATTTACTTGTAGCATATAGCGTAAAGGTTTTAACAAACATTGGAAAGCTAAAATGATAACTAACCAGGCCAAAACAAATGTTATACTTTGCCGGACAACTATAATAATGCCTCAAAATGGCTAAAACCAGCCTCCAACCGAACTTCCTGTCCGTTACACAAATTTGTCCAGCAAGATATAAAAGAAGCTTGGCTATCTCCAAAAATATCAGCAATTAAATCAAGTAAATAATTAATTCGAGAGGTATTAACCAAATCAGCCAAGGAGAAGAAGAAATCAGTGGCTAAGGAGCAGCAGTAGGAAAACAGCAGCTCGGGAGCGGCTGCAAGGAGCAGCAGTAGCTTCACAGCGACGACGGATATACAGGAGCAGCTCAGAAGCAGCAGAAATCCTAAACCAGAAGCAGAGAAAATTAGGGCAGTACCGAAAAAGAGCAGAGAGTAGTCGCAGAAGAAGAAGGAACCAAGAAGAAGAGGCGGCCACAACCCAGAAAATCGACACAGCAAGCCGATCGGCCCGGCCAACCAGCAGTAAGAAGAAAAGGGAGGAGCGGCAGCCCTAGCAGAGGCGTCGGCGCAGGAGGCTCAGCGCGGCACTGGAACGAGAGCACAGAAGTAGAAATGGCGTGGTACAGGGAAACAGAGCAGCTGTAAAGAGGTAGAGAAGAGACGGAAATCGCAGAAGCAGGAGGTCGACGAAAAGCAGTGCGGGAGAAAAGCAGCGGCCTGAACCTTAATTTATACAGTGCAATCAGCGGTGAAGCGGCAAGGTCGAGCCAAAACACTGCGCCAGGTATCACTTCTTTAACACAGCCAGCACTTCAATTCAACACCTGTACTGCCAGCACTTCTATTCAAAGCCCAACAAACTCAAATCAGCCAGCAACTTACTTATCAGCCCAAGAATAGCCAGCACAAGTTATTTAAAGCCAATATGATACAGGCAGCCAACAACAAATCTATTCGACCAAAATCAACAAAGGCAGCAAAAAGAAACCATCCCGAAGCATTAAGTAGCCCATCAATTGGGCTAGTCCATCTCCAAAGTTAGCAAGCCCACAACAAAGAAAATAATAATAAAGCCAAAACAAATTCGTCAAAATATGCAAAAAAATTCATGTGCCTTTTTCATCATCGGGGAGAATATATATATATATATATATATAATCGCGCGAAAAATAAATAGTTTGTTTTTACGAATTTTGGGCCGTCACACGGGCATTCATTTGTATTGGATTGAGTTTTGATCAATATTGTTATGGATAATCAAGCAAAAAAAAAAGAAAATAGAAGCTCGGGATACCACAACACAAGTGTGTGGTTACCTAAAAAGGACTATGTTCACGAAGTGGCACTGCTCTTTAACTATGGAGAATTTGGTTACAAAAATAACCTGGTTATTTGTTGTGCACGACACTCTAGAACTACCAGAGTTTATGTTGCTCGTGGAGATGAATTTCCAAAATACCTATGTTGGAGTTTACGCATTAAGTGTTTTTATATTTCGGTCTATGTATTAGAGTCCTCTCAGAATGTGTCTATGGGATTTGCCCTACATTGACTATTCTAGTTTATGAGTCCTTGTAAATTTTTTAAATACATCCTTTGAGGGATGAATAAGATGCACTGGATGTTTTCCTTTTATTTCCAACATGATATAAGAGGAGATTTTATTTCCTCCTTAGAATCTCTATCTCGTAAGATAGGGCTAGTTGGTAGCTTCCGCTCTGGTTCCTTATGGCGTCCGTTCTCTCCCGCGACGCTCCTTCCTGCACTCTTCTTCTTTGTCGTTTCCATCTGTTAGATGGGGGAAAATTATATATTATGCAATAAGAGTCTCCCTTTATATATAGAGGAGAGACAAAAAGATACAAGGATACAAACATGTTATTTGCACACCCTAAAAATAAAGTAAACTATGCTAACACTCCCCCTCAAGTTGGGCGAGTGATGTTAAACATGCCCAACTTGTTCACAATCTGATCGAAAGAATTCCCACTTAATCCTTTGGTGAGAATATCGGCAAGTTGCCCGTTAGAGGGCACAAAGGGTGTACATATGATTCCTCTTTTAATATTCTCCTTGATAAAGTGTCGATCCACCTCGATGTGTTTTGTCCGGTCATGCTGAACTGGATTGTGCGCGATACTAATAGCTGACTTATTGTCACAATACAGACGAATGGGTCTTTCTTCCACAAGACCAAGGTCCCTCAATAAGGCCCGAAGCCATAAACCTTCACAGACCCCATGAGCCATAGCTCTAAACTCAGCCTCAGCACTAGATCGTGCCACAACCTGTTGTTTCTTGCTCCTCCAAGTAACAAGATTTCCACCAACAAGAGAGCAATATCCAGAGGTGGATCGCCTATCGTCCACTGACTCAGCCCAATCAGCATCAGTATAAACTTCAATCTTTAGGTCAGTACCTGGGGAAAACAGGATTCCCCTTCCTGGTGAGGACTTGAGGTACCGAAGGATTCTGTGTGCCGCATCCACGTGTCGTGTCTTTGGAGTATGCATGTACTGACTCACAACACTTACAGCATATGAGATATCCGGACGAGTATGTGACAGATATATCAACCTCCCTACTAACCTTTGGAACCCTGAAATATCTTCGATCTCCGCTCCACCATCACGCCCCAATCGATGATTAGCCTCAATCGGAGTATCAGCCGGTCTGCATCCGCTCATTCCCATCTTCTCAAGGAGATCTAACGTGTATTTCTGCTGTGAGAGGAAGATTCCCTGCTTTGATCTTGCAACTTCAATTCCCAAAAAATACTTTAGTTTTCCAAGGTCCTTGACCTCAAATTCTCTGGCAAGCTTCTGTTTCAGATTCCGAATTTCTTCATGATCATCACCAGTTATGACAATGTCGTCAACATACACAATGAGGACTGTGATTTTCCCAAGCCTACGTTTGATGAACAGCGTATGGTCAGCATTACTCTGAGAGTATCCAAACGACATCATCGCCTTGTGAAACCGACCAAACCATGCTCTTGGAGACTGCTTCAGTCCGTATAGAGCCTTCAGCAATCTACAAACTTTCCCTGAGGCACCAGTTGGAGTGAGACCCGGAGGAATAGACATATAGACCTCCTCTTCCAAGTCACCATGGAGAAAGGCATTCTTCACATCAAACTGTAGAAGGTCCCAATCTTTGCAAACAGCAATGGACACCAATACCCTGATGGTATTCATTTTAGCAACCGGAGCAAACGTCTCCTGAAAATCAATGCCATGGGTTTGGGTATAACCCCTTGCAACCAACCGTGCCTTGCACCTTTCAACAATCCCTTGTGGATTCTGTTTCACAGAAAACACCCACTTACACCCAACAGGTTTTTTCCCATGAGGAAGAGATACAAGATCCCAGGTATGGTTCTTCTCCAAAGCCTTCATTTCCTCAACCATCGCATCACGCCATATAGGGACCTCAAGAGCCTGTTGCCAGGACGCAGGTATAGAAGAAGTAGCAAGAGAGGAGACAAAGGCCTTGTAGGAGGTAGACAGGGAGTCATAAGAAACATAATTAGAAAGCGGATGGCGAGTACAAGACCGGATACCTTTTCGAAGGGCAATCGGTAACTCTGAGGGCCCTGAGTCAGAATCCATTGACTGTTCTGGTATCATAGCAGGCTCCTGTGTGCTTGTCCCCTTTGTACGCCGAGTATATACCTGCAAGGTCGGGGGTGAAGGCATGGAGAAGGGAGGATCCATGGAGACGGGAGGAGACATTGGAATAGAGGCCACCTCCACTGGAATAACAGGACTCACTTCCCCTGGTAGAATCTCCCCCTGAAGTGAGGGATATGGAGGAGGTATGGGTAAAGGAACGGAAGGCGTACCCGGTGTGGAGGAAGCAGACAAAGGGTCGTAGGATTCACATTCACGGAAGGTAACATCCATGCTAACAAACACCTTTCTTGTAGGGGGGTGAAAACACATGTACCCCTTTTGCGTCGGAGAGTAACCGATAAAAACACACTTAAGAGCCCGTGGATCAAGTTTGGAGGGACGGGGGTGATGGATGTGAACAAAGCACACACAACCAAACACCTTAGGAGGAAGGCGAGTAGGAGGAACACCAAGCGTGTCCAGGGGAGTAGAGTTCCCGAGAACACGAGTGGGCAAACGATTGATGAGGTATGCAGCAGTAAGGACAACATCTCCCCAATAGATTTTTGGAAGATGCATCGTGGACAATAGACACCGAGCAACCTCCAGCAGATGGCGGTTTTTCCGCTCAGCAACGCCATTTTGTGCTGGGGAATACGCACAGGTAGTCTGGTGTATGATACCGTGATCAGCCAAGTAGCGCTCAAATTGTGAATCCATGTATTCACGACCATTGTCGCTACGAAGAATTTGAATTTTCGACTGAAATTGGGTAGAGATCCTGAAATTGGGTAGAGATCATGGCGTGAAATTGCCGGAAAACAGAGAACACATCACTTTTTCGATGCATCAAATATAACCAGGTAGTGCGAGAGAAGCAGTCAATAAATGTAACAAACCAAGTACAACCGAAAATAGACGGAGGAGAGCATGACCCCCAGATATCAGTATGAACCACAGCAAAAGGAATAGAACTGGGTAAAGAAACATGCTTAAAAGAAGTACGATGATGTTTGTTAACACTACAGACATCACAAACAAAAGACTCAAAAACATCAGCAGACATTGCAGGAAATAAGGACTTCATAACAGAAAGAGAGGGATGTCCCAGGCGACAGTGCCCGGAGTACAGAGGGTGAACAGTGCTGGAATGAAGAGCAAGAGCAGATGTAGCAGCGCCAGAGTCAAGCACGTAGAGGCCATTCACCATGCTACCAGAGCCAATCACCTTCCCGTCGTCAGGTCCTGAAACACACAAGAAGACGGAAGAAATGTCACAGAGCAATGCATGGAGTTGGTTAAATGACTAATTGAAAATAGATTACGAGTAAAGGACGGGACGTGAAGGACAGAGGACAAGGTGAGAGAGGAGCAGGGGATGGTTCCCTTCCCAGCAATAGGAGAAAGGGAACCATCAGCAATGCTCACCTTATCACGCCCAGAGAGAGGAGTATAGAAAACAAAACCTGTAGAGGACCCGGTCATATGATCCGTGGCCCGGAGTCAATGACCCAATGAGTGGAGGGAGAAGAAACGGCAGAATGAGCACCTGGCAGTCCTGTATGAGCGTAGGAGGAAGAGGCAGAAGGCTCAGTAGAAAGACCCTGCATCATGCGTCGAAGGGCAAGCATCTCGTCCGCAGAAAAACCACCAACGATGGCAGAACCATCAGTACCAGAGTATCCATGAGACATATCCGTAGTAGCATCAGTCAGATGGGCCGCACGGGGAGCAACAGAACGACCCGAGGAGCGTCCATAACCACAACCACCACGAGGCGAAGCACCCCCTCTTGGGGTCGGAAACCCATGAAGCTTGAAGCATGTATCCCGAGTATGGCGATTCTTGCCACAATAATCACATACGAGATGATCTTTATCGGAGCTCCGATGCTTGGTATCTCGAGAAGGACGAGTGCCAAGAAGGGAGGGGATGGAAGCAGCCAAAGCAGAGCTCTCTGGCACAGGGTCTGGAAGGAGGGTCTGGCGACGATCAAACTCCTGCTGCACTATGCTGTAGACCTCAGAAAGGGAAGGGAACTGAGGACGTCCGAGAATCTGAACACTGATCTGATCGAAGTCGCGATGCAATCCATGAAGAAACTCGAAGATGCGATTGCGGTCATCTCTAGCCCGTACTACCGCCTCGTCAATAGGGCTAACAAAGACAAGAGGATCAAAGTGATCATACTCTTGATAAAGCTGGGTGAACTCCAAGTAATACGCTGAAGGAGGACGGTCACCCTGCCGGAGTAAGCTAATCCGGCGGCGTAGCTGAAATATCTGAGCATCATTGTGTTACGGGTCACGGTAGAGGAGCGCGTGAGTCGGCGGTCCTCTTGGGGTGGATCCAGCGTGAGGGGAGGGAGAGGGAGAGAGAGCGGCGGCGTGCGGTTAGGGTTAGGCGGAGAAAGGGGATGAGAAAGAGAGGGAGAGGTTAGGTGAGAAAATTTAGAATTACTTTCATCCTCCCTTCTAAGCATAGCCAACCCATATAAATAGTTCCCAAAAGAGCGGGCCCCCCGTTAGGCCTTAAACACGGGAAATAAAAAGGTTTCTTAAAACTCAAAAATAGATAGCAAATAATAATAAAGATGAGACGCCGCTAGCGAGCGTCGTTGCCCCCTTGGGCCATGTTTCCGCGGCGGTGGTACACGCGTCCCCATCGTGCCTCGTCCTCGACTTCTACAGTTGGAGTCGGATTCGTAACATCACCTTCCTCGTCGGAAGACAGCTTGTCCGCAAGCTGTGGTGGAAGGTCGGCGATAGGAACGGTTGGCGGGTCCCCAACAAATCGCTTGAGCTGTGAGACGTGAAAGACGTTGTGGATGCGGGCGTCGTCGGGAAGTTGGAGGCGATATGCCACCTCGCCGATGCGTTTGGTGATCTGGAAGGGCCCGTAAAACCGTGGGCCGAGCTTGTCCGGTCCGTTGGTGCGGCGAAGGGTGGTTTGGCGGTATGGTCGCCGCTTGAGCCAGACCCATTCGCCCACCGCGTGGACGACATCTCGGTGGCTGCGATTGTACGCGGTCTCCATGCGGGTTTGGGCCCGGAGGAGCTGCTCACGGGCGGCGGACAGCATAATATCCCGCGTTTGGAGTTGGTCGTCGACGGTGGTCATTGTCGCCATGCCTTGGTCGTATGTAGCCAGCTTGGGGGGGTCGCGCCCGTAGATGAGGCGGAAGGGGGTTGTGTGGAGAGCGGAGTGGTATGAGGTGTTGTAGCAGTACTCAATCCATGGAAGCCAGTGCACCCATTGCCTGGGGTGATCACCGGTGAGACAACGGAGGTACATCTCCACCGTCCGGTTGACGACCTCTGTTTGTCCGTCGGATTGAGGGTGGTATGCGGAGGAGAACTGTAATTTGGTGCCGCTGAGGGAAAAGAGTTCCTTCCAAAAACGACTAGTGAACACCTTGTCGCGGTCGGAGACAATCGTCTCCGGGAGCCCATGCAAGCGGAATATTTCTTGGAAGAAAATGTGTGCCACTCGCTCGGCGATGAGGGGCCGGCTGAGTGGAAGGAAATGCGCCCTTTGGAAAAGCGGTCGACCACGACCATGAGAACCGTCTTGCCTTTGTTACGGGGAAGGCCTTCTATGAGATCCATGGAAATATCGGCCCATATTTGGGTGGGTACCGGTAATGGTTGGAGCAGCCCGGCGGGAAGAAGATGGAGCCCCTTGTGTTGTTGACAAATGGTGCACCGAGCAATAAAATCCTGAGTGTGGCGGCGAAGGCCTTCCAATAGAATGATGCACGCACCCTGTGGAGGGTCTTATGAACCCCTTCATGGGTCCGATCATGGGCTTCGCTCACGATGGTGGCAATATGGGGCGAGTTGGGTTCCAGGTAAATCCGGTTTTTATACAAAATGAGGCCATCGCGCGCCGTCCACGAGGCCGGGAGAAGCCCGTCTTCCGCCCGACGAAGCAATTCGGTGAGGGACGGGGAGGCCCGGATGTCGGCCCGAATGGTGTCCTCCAGTGGCGTGGTCGGTAGGGAGAGAGCGCATAGTAGAGCTGGCTCGTCGGAGTGGCGGCGCGAAAGAGCGTCGGCTGCCCGGTTAAGCGCGCCCGACTTAAATTCCACGGTGAAGTCAAAGCCCAATAGCTTACTCACCCAACGCTGCTGCGGGATAGTAGTCAATCGTTGCTCCAAAAGATATTTTAGGCTGAAGTGGTCGGTGCGAACGACAAAGGGTCGGCCCCACAAGTAAGGGCGCCAATGTTGGACGGCCTTGGCAAGGCCGATTAGTTCCAGCTCATACGCGGGTAACCGCCGGTGGTGTAGCGCGGTGCGGCGGCTATAGTAGGCGATGGGGTGTCCATGTTGTTGTAGAACGGCGCCACAACCCAAGGCGGACGCATCGCACTCGATGACAAAGAGCATGTGAAAATTGGGTAGCTGTAAAACCGGGGCCGAGACGAGGGCCGATTGGAGCGCTTCAAATGCGCCTTGTTCGGTGGCGGTCCACGTGAAATTCTTGCGGCGAAGGAGGTCCAACATAGGAGCGGCGATAGTACTATAGTTGCGGATGAAGCGGCGGTAGTAGCCCGTTAATCCGAGGAATGCCCGGATATCGGTTTGTGAGCGAGGAGTTGGCCAGGCGGCGATCCCTTGGAGTTTCTCCGGATCGGCCGAGACGCCCTGTTGGTGGACAACGTGGCCGAGATAGGCGACGCTGGTTTGTCCAAAGGCGCATTTAGAGCCCTTAAGCACAAGATGGTGTTGCCGCAAAAGGAGGAGGACGGCGCGGAGATGAAGAAGGTGTTCCTCCCAAGACTTGCTGTATATCAAAATGTCGTCAAAGAAAACGAGTACAAATTTCCGGAGCATGGAGTGAAATACCTCGTTCATAAGGGATTGGAAGGTCGCCGGTGCGTTCGTCAAGCCGAAAGGCATGACGAGGAATTCAAAATGTCCATGGTGGGTTCGAAAAGCGGTCTTTTCCACGTCCTCGGCCGCCATACGAACTTGGTGGTAGCCGGAGTATAGATCCAACTTAGAGAAGAATTTGGCGCCGTGCAGTTCATCCAAGAGCTCCTCCACGACCGGAATGGGAAATTTATCCTTGACCGTCTTCGCGTTGAGCTCGCGGTAATCCACGCAGAACCGCCACGTATTGTCCTTCTTGCGCACAAGAAGCGCCGGGAGGAAAACGGGGAGACACTGCGCCGAATAAGGACCTTCTGGAGCATAGCCGAGCATTGTTGTTCAATTTCGTCCTTCTGGAGGAACGGGTACCGGTAAGGGCGTACCACGACCGGTGCAGCCCCGGGAAGGAGGCATATGCGGTGGTCCTGTGAGCGGTGAGGCGGAAGTGACTCGGGAATGGTAAATGTATCGGTAAAAGTTTGAAGGAGCTGGTCCAGGTCGGCGTGACCCTTTTCCTCGTAGGGCCCCGAGCCGTGGATGAGGAATGCGCTGGGCACGGTGGCGGGGGAGACACATGGCCACTCCATGCATGTGGCGCCGTCGTACCAACGCATAGAAAGGTTGTTAAAATCCCAGGTGATAGGTCCCAATGTGCGAAGCCAACGCACACCCAGAACGATGTCGAAACCGTCGAGGTCGACTACTAAGAGGTCGAGGTCGAAAGTGCGGTTGTAGATAGTAAGAGAGACGCCGCGGCATAACCCGGGGCACACCATGCTATGGCCATCGGCCACGGAGACTTGGAGGCGGTGCTTAGCGAGGAGTGGAAGATTCAAACGGCTTGCGGTAGTACGGCGGATGAAGTTGTGTGTGCTGCCCGAGTCCAATAGGGCCACAAGAGGTTGGCCGGCCAAGGCGACCGGAAGTTGCATCATGCGGCCGCCCGCGGGTCCCGAAATGGCATTGAAGGAGATCTCGGGTGGTTCCATGCCAGGGTCGTCTCCGTCGTCGTCCGATGGGTCATCCACCTCGATCGAGAACAGCCGTTTGCAGCGGTGACCGGGCCCGAATTGGTCCTCGCAGTTGAAACACAACCCCTTGGCGCGACGCTCAACCATTTCAGCATTAGAGAGGCGACGGCGAAAAGGCGGACGAGAAGGCGGCGCCTGTTTGGTCGGGAAAGGGCGGTGCTCCCCCCGTGGGCGGAACGGAAGGCGAACTGAAATGGCTGCCCCCACGGGACGGTGGAACGTAATCTCGGCGTGGAAACGGTTGCCTGTCAAGGAGTATGCGGCGCTCACAGGTGCGGGCGATGCTCATAGCGGTGGTGAGGTCCGTCGGTGCCTGAAACTCCACATCCAAACGGAGTCTTTCATGAAGGCCGGCGGTAAAAATGGGGACTTGCTGATCGAGGCGGCATGTCTCCGCGCGAGCGAGGAGCAGTTGGAAGCGATCGATGTACTCCGCAAGAGAGCCCGTTTGCCTGAGTCCGATGAGGTCACCGAGAGAGTTGCCGCGTGCCGCTGGACCAAAACGGAGCGTGCACGCGGTTTTGAACTCGTCCCACTGGAGGTCCGGCCGTTCGCGCTGGATCTGGTGGAACCATAGCTGGGCGGCGCCGTTGAGGTGGAAGGAGGCGAGGCTAAGACGCTCCTCGCCCGTGGTACGTTGATGCGCGAAGAAGGACTCGCACTTGGAGAGCCATGCGAGTGGGTCCTCGCGGCCGTCAAAAGCCGGGAAGTCCAGCTTCACGTACCGCTGCAAGGGGGAACCGTCCCGGCGAGAGCCCGAGCCCCCGTCGGTGGTGTCGCTGGAGGCGGGGGGCTGTGGCCGGAGGTCGGCGGAGGCACGATCCTCAGCATATCGCGCATCCATCCGGTCCAGCCGGTCCATGATTTGCTGGAGAAGATCCCGATCGGCCATGGGCGGCGTCGGTAGTAGCGGAACGCTGGTGGGTTCGGCGAGTCGGGGCGCGGCGGAACGACGAGGCGGGAGAGGCTCTGATACCAACTTGTTACGGGTCACGGTAGAGGAGCGCGTGAGTCGGCGGTCCTCTTGGGGTGGATCCAGCGTGAGGGGAGGGAGAGGGAGAGAGAGCGGCGGCGTGCGGTTAGGGTTAGGCGGAGAAAGGGGATGAGAAAGAGAGGGAGAGGTTAGGTGAGAAAATTTAGAATTACTTTCATCCTCCCTTCTAAGCATAGCCAACCCATATAAATAGTTCCCAAAAGAGCGGGCCCCCCGTTAGGCCTTAAACACGGGAAATAAAAAGGTTTCTTAAAACTCAAAAATAGATAGCAAATAATAATAAAGATGAGACGCCGCTAGCGAGCGTCGTTGCCCCCTTGGGCCATGTTTCCGCGGCGGTGGTACACGCGTCCCCATCGTGCCTCGTCCTCGACTTCTACAGTTGGAGTCGGATTCGTAACACATTGTCGCGGCGAGAGTAGGTAGACTCCGCACGACGCCAAATATCAGCAGCACTATCAAGGAAGAGATAATTGCGGGCAATGGACTCTTGCATCGAGTTGGTCAGCCAAGACATGACCAAGGAATTCTCGGACTCCCACTGCAGCCAATCTGGAGAAGTCCTATCGGGTTCCGTCGTGTGACCGGAGACATAGCCGAAGAGACGCCGACTTTTGAGCGCCAGTGTGATAGAACGGGACCACGAGAGATAATTGGATTCATCTAGCCGAATGGTAGTAATCTGAGAAGTATTGTGATCAGTGGTTCCACGGTAGAAGGCCGGCGAAGGACCACCAGAAAGAGCCGGAGGAACACCGGTAGAGAGGGAAGGAGAACCACCAGAAAGAGCCGGAGGAACACCGGTAGAGAGGGAAGGAGAATCCGCTCCACTAGATCCCATAGCACAGGAATAGAAATCCTGAGGGAAGGAGCAAACCGGAATAGAAATCCGGTAGGGAGGAAGAAGAAAAAAACACGGACTTAGGGCATCAAGAAGTAAGGAGATCCATCCAGTGAAGCATCACAAGAGCAGGTGGCGCCGGAGAAATCAAGAGCACTGTTCCGGCGCCATAAGAAGAGAGCAGAAGCGGAGAAGAGGAGGCGGGCGGAGGAGAGGGAGGCGAGCGAGGCGGAGCCGGAAGCGACCGGGAGTGCTGCCGAGCGAAGCGAGGCGGAGCCGGATGCGAGCGGGAGGGCTCCCGAGCTAAGCGAGGCGGAAGCGAAAGAACAGCGAGCGGAAGATCGCCGGGCGAGCGCGGGCAGCGTAGTCGGGCGGAACACAGACGAACGGCGATCGGGCGGACGAGCGGAAAGAGGGATTAGGGTATTCCCTCTGATACCATGTTAGATGGGGGAAAAATTATATATTATGCAATAAGAGTCTCCCTTTATATATAGAGGAGAGACAAAAAGATACAAGGATACAAACATGTTATTTGCACACCCTAAAAATAAAGTAAACTATGCTAACACCATCAACGACTTTGATGTCATCGATTCCGGTCGTTCCTCTTCATGTCTCAACAACTTCGATAGCTGGCCTCAATGAGCCCCACCGCTAGTTCTGATCCAGACGTCGAGCCCGTCTACATCCTTCCTATTCGTGCTTGTCGACGATTCCGCTGCGTTTTCCGCTAGCCATCGCCGATCCCGTCACTTTCTTCTTGTTCCTGCAAGAGACCGTCAGCAATCCCGTCATCGTCTTCCATTGACTTCTTCGTGCCCGTCATAGTAGTCGTTCATGTTTGTGTTCCAATCGTAGATCGTTGACGATCTTCCTGATCGATAGCTGCTCTCGTCTCGATCTCGTTGACAGCTTTTGTCGCTGCTTTGACAATGCTTCCCTCTGTCGACGACTTCGTCGATCCCGTCTGCCGCCCCTTTCAATTCCTATTGCTGCTTCTTTTCCATGGCTATGACTTTGGCGCAGCCTCCATGGCCCTTGACGATCGACTCTGCTTCTGATCCAGCGCCCCTCCCCCCTCCTCGACGATCTTGCTGGTTGTTCTGTCCAAGATGTTCTCTTTCTGTTGTCATCCATCCTTTCCGACAATTCCAGCAGCTGCTACCCCATCCGGGGAGATGATTTATTACCGATGATGAAGCTTCATGGTAGTTTTTTTGGTAGTTTTAGGTGTCTTTAAACTTCTTTGCAGTGTTGTTGTTAGTGTCGTCTTAATCTGTGTGTTTTATGCCTTCATGCACGTGTTTAACATGAGGGAGAGTGCTTCTGATGAAGGCGACTCAGATGACATTTCCGGACTATAGCCTGTCACACACGGCCTCCAGGCATGTCTTGTGTTATTTGTGTCTCCTCATTTTCTCTGTTGATTGGTACATGTGCTGTGGTACGATCGTTGTTGGTTGTGCTAATATCAACATGTTGTGCCATGTGTGACTTCCCTCTGTGTAGATTATCCTCGACAGATTATCCCCGATCGCCCTTTTGATGATTAGCCCCACATCTTCTGTTACCTTCCACATGAGTGTGTAGTTGATGTTGGTTGACCCGATCCCAGCGAATTTACGTCGTGCGTGGGACCTGCGTCGTGTGTGGGTCTACGTCGTGTGTGGCTATATCCCCAGTTTGATTCCCCGGTTTGAAATTTGCCCTGGTATCCCGTCTGATATTTTATCCCACGTCGCCTACCTCCAATGTCTTTTTATGATGTTTTCAAGCTGGAGTTTTCCCGTCCAGGTTGAAGGAGAGTGTTGGAATTTACACATTAAGTGTTTTTATATTTCGGTCTATGTATTAGAGTCCTCTAGAAACGTGTCTATGAGTTTTGCCCCACATTGTCTATTTTGGTTTATGAGTCCTTGTAAACCTTTTAAATATCCCCTTTGAGGGATGAATAAGATGCACTTGGTATTTTCCTCTTATTTCCAACAACCTCAAAATTAAAACAGCAGGCAAAAACTAAAATTATAAAGTACCCAGATAATTGGGCATATAAATTATAAACTGAAAAACAGTCAATTAGTCAACTGAACGGGTTTCAAGCATGATTGGAGTTCTAATCTATGATGCACGGGGATGGAAACGGGATACGGGATACGATACGAAACGGATACGGGAAACGTGATTTTTTAAAAAATAAGGATACAGGAAACGTTTTTAATTATTTTTAATTATTTTAATATAAGTACTAATTAATATAAGAATAAGACAACTAATAAACTATTTGTACATATAAGCGACAAATTAAACATTCTATCACATGTCCACATCAATATATCATTACATCAATTGATCATTGTTTTGTTACATTCACATGCAGAAAAAAACTACTAGAGCAACGTTAATTAGCTTATACTACATACAGAAAAAAAAACTACTATAGCAACGTTAACTAATGAAATGCTCTACATATGTTCTACATACAGTTAACAGAAAAAGCATAACGATCAGCCTTATAAAGATGAAGCAAAAAGTAGTCATCTAATAGAATACAATGTTGGGCTAGCTGTCTCCTCTATCACAACTAGTCTTAAAATTTACGTGTTCTGGAAATTAATAAAATTACATTTAAATAGAATGGTATTAAACAGTGTGCAACAATCCAGTGAACAATCCAGTGAACAGCAAAAGTTCTCATTTATCTTTGAATATGCAGTGTGCAGAACATAAGAGTGATAGAACTCTACAGTAAATCTGATTTGTCATCCACCACTAGGACTCCAAGAAGAAGAACAAGAAGAAGAAGAAGAAGCTTAGGGGAGCAGCGTCGATCAGCAGAGGGGAGCAGCGCCGGGATCGGGAGAGGGAGAGGGAGAGGGGAGCAGCGCCGGGATCGGGAGAGGGATCGGGATCGGGATCGGGGAGCAGCGCATGATTGCAAACCTAGCGGGATTTGCGTAGATTAGCGGGACTGAAATAGCGGGATTCGCGTATCCCCCCAGCGGGATACGCGAATCCTAAATATTTTTTATTTTTTATTTTTAAGTGCGTTTCCTGGAGTTTCGGAAACGCGTTTCCGCGAGTTTCCGGACGTTTCCCGTATCCGGTACGCGTTCGAGTCGATACGTTGCCCATTTTTAAGTATCCGTGCATCATAGGTTCTAATAAGCAATGGTTTCACATCACTCCGATTTCGTTGGGCGGCATAATCGAAGCATTGATTTTAGGTTGAACCAACTGAGATTCTGGAAACCCTAAGAGGGTACATATTCAGATCTAGTAAAATAAAAATGAACCTGAAATGTTTATCAGGATGCCCTGAATAATACCAAACATGCATCTCTCGGTAAAGAATTTCACAAATTAAAAACATAGCAATAATCTCGATATAAACAACAAACTGAGATATGGTCGACATTACCTCGAATGTACCTTTAGGGTGCCCCAAAATCCTTGCAAAGGAAGTATGAAGCATAACAGGATCATACTGTACAAAACAGTTCACAAAAACTTAACTATTTGGACAAGGTGAACCATGCTCATGACACAGTGATGAGGACAAAAACCAAAATAACGAAAAACATATCAGTAGTTAGATAATTACATTGTTTAGTACCAAATATTATATAATTAAATGGATGATAATTCATGAAACTGAAATCAAATGATTGGGAAACATGATAATGATAATAATGATGATGTTAATTCACATTAAATTAACCACGAATAATGGATCAAATGAAAAAAATTCTGTGTCTTACCAGTTGTTTCTGGGGAGAGTGTGGAAGAGCATTTCTCAGTTTTGCTCGGATTTTTACAGGATCAGGACCAGACACCACCTGATAGTCCAGGAACATAGGAAATACTATATCATAGAAACAGTAATGAAAAAGACAATGGAAAAGATGAAGAAATCTCAAAGGATTAACTATGTGGATAATCTGTTATCTTCATCATTAGCCTTATTCCAAATATGTTGGGCCAATGTAATGAACATTTTTTCCCACCACTCTTGGTTGGCATTTAAAGGGGTGTCAATTGAATTTTGCACAAGCCCATTTTGCACTACTTCTAGCATGGTGAAGCTGGCCTATAGTCATAATCCTCAAATATTATTCATCAACCCTCCCAAATATTTTCTAGAATTATTATGCATGTTAAGATAATAGATCAATAATGATAAATTTTCCAAGACTGTGGATAGGACGAACACATTATGATGGGTTAAAATTGGCAAATTAGCCTCTCTTTGCACGGCAAACAATTTAATTTGAAAATACGACAATCATAATCATAAAGAAGTGTCAAGGGTTGCGAGAACTGCAAACCACTTAGCTCAAACACCCCTTAACAATATATGTCAAACTAGTGCTCTTGTACCCATGCGATTAGCATGCAGATCTCCTTAGCTAGACTTCACCCGTGAAACTCATAAGAACACAAGGGATGAAGAAAAAACTCAAGAACACTCTTATAAACTCCTAGATCCTTAACCTCAAATTCTTTGCTCAGTGCCCCTTTTAGGTGGCAAATCTCCCGCTCATCATCCCATATGATGATCATGTCATCCACATACACCGCAAGCATGGTGATGTGGCCTTCGTGTTGCCCGACGATCACCGTGTGATCAAAATTGAACTGATGGTATTTCATCCTAAATTTATCGAACTATGCACGAGGAGACTGCTTCAGTCCATAGAGAGATTTCTTCAACCTGTAGACTTTACCTTCTGTCTTAGTTGTGTCGAACCCTAGTGGTATTTCCATGTACACTTCCACAGCTAAATCACCATGAAGAAACGTGTTCTTTACATCTAGTTAGTGCATCTTCCATCCACCATTCGCTGCCAAGTTGATCAGAGTCCTGACGGTACTCATTTTTGTCACGGGTGCAAATGTCTCATCATAATCAATTCCATAGGTCTGACTGTACCACTTTGCAACCAATCGAGTCTTGTAGCACTCGACCTATTCATCGGGGTTCTGCTTCACGGTGAAGACCCATTTACACCCGACGACTTTTTTATCCTTCAGTAGCTATTCCAGCTCCCAAGTAATGTTCTTCTCAAGGGCTCCCATCCCCTCCTTCATAACTGCTTTCCACTTTGGATCATTTTTGGCAATCTGCCAATTATTAGGTACAATAATACTATCCAACGATGTAATGAATGCTCCATGAGAAGATGAGATATTATCATAAGAGAAAAGAAGCAAGATCCCAACCATATCGATACGTAGGATTCCCGCATTACTGTGAGTGGTCCTTCAGAACGTCACAGTTGGGGAGGGAGGAGTGGAAGGAATGATATCACCTAAAGATGGTGGAGGTGTAGGTTCTCCAGGAGAAGGGAACGTTGCAGTCAAGAGACTGGGCACTGGCACTGGCACTGTGGGAATAGGTACTGTTACTGTAGTCTGATTCCCCTTCCTACTATATGTGAGTAACTCCCCCTGAGTCATAGGTAAAACCCCTTTGATTTCCTCCTACATCTCCTCATCACTCTCCTGCTCATCCTCCACCGATCCTCCCTACCATACTCCCAAATCTGTCACCAAATACTCTCACTCTCGCCTTATATTTTTGTCATTTGGCAATTCTTGTATGAGTGAAGCTCCCTCCTGTCGATAGTACTGCTCCGGCTCTCTGAAGTAAACATCCATGTTGACAAAACTTCTCTTCTCTACTGAACTCCAACACATGTACCCCTTCTGAGTACGAGAGTAACCCACAAAGATACACTTGACTGCCCTCGCATCAAGTTTACCAACACTTGGTCTATTGTCCTTCACAAAGCACACAACCAAAAACCTTAAGTGGAAGTTGTTCGTGCCGAGAACGTCCCTTGGTCGCTGAAGAACCTGCGAGAAAGAGAAAGGGGTAAAGGAGAGACTGCGAGTTGTCGGTTACTGGCGGTTAAATGAAAAGGAGACAAAAGGGTGCCGCTGACAGCGGCGACATCAGAGTTCGCCCATCGCGGCTAAAACCACTCCTGCGACGGGCTTTTTGGTTGACATAGAATAAATCGATTACAGCGGTTACCAAGGAGCACCCAATCGGACAGTAACCCGCTCGGCAAAGGATTCAAGACCGCGACCACAGACGGCGAGCTTGAAGATTCGATTCGCGATGCCTAGAGAGTACTGTTCATGCCTATTTATAGGCTCGGGGTCCTGCCCGAGCGGGCAGGCGCTAGAATCATCGGCTACCCGTTGGACAGGAGAGCGGGCAGCGGTGACGGGATACACGGCTAAAGAAGGAAAAGGACAAAGCTTCTGACCGCGCGGTTACGCGGTATAAAACAGAAGGACCGGTAACTCCCAGACGAAAACCCGGCTTGCTGATTGTTGCGGTCTCGTGGTTACGCGGTCGAAAGGGGAAGCTTTGACAGTGATCTTGCGGGAGAATCTGAATAGCGGTCTTCCAGGTAAACAGAAGTATTCCCCCATTGTGTCCCTACAACGTCTGACACAGAGACTCCCACCCTAGAACCTTGGATAACATCCTGTTGATTAGTTGTGCCTCTGTCAACACCATATATCTCCATAAGCTCTGAGGGACCTTCATATCGAGCATCATACTCCTTGCCACCTCTAGAAGGTGTTTGTTCTTCCTCTCCTCCACTCCATTCTGCACAAGAATGTATACGCACGAGGTCTGATGTAGTATCCCATGAGCGGAGAGATACTCCTCTAGTGCCTAATTAGTGTACTATGCTCCATTATCTGACCGTAGAACCTTTACCACAACTTTGTACTGTGTCTGAATGTGCTTATGAAAGTCTCGAAAACAAGTAAATACTTCATTTTTGTTTTTCATAAGATATAATCAAGTAACACAAGAGGCACAATCGATGAATGTCACAAAGTACTTATAGCCACTCAAAAAATTTACGGCACAAGGCCCCATACATCAGAATGTACTACATCAAAAAGGGAAGGACTCCTTCAGCCCGCTACGAAGCACGAATACTTAAAAATGGCTTACGTATCAACTTAAACGTGTATCAGATACGAGAAACGCCCAAAAACGCGTATCCGAAACGCCGAAAACGTTTTAATTAATAAACAAATTAAATTAATTTAGGAGTCGCGTATCCCGCATGTTGGATATCCGACTCCCGCTTATTGACGCTCTGCCGCTCCCGTATATTAGGTTAGCGGCTCCCATTAGCTATTATATTTTTAGGTTACAGCCCGATCTCGATGCTCTGCCGCTTTTGTCCGCTGCTTTGCGAACCTAAGCTCTGTTCGGCGTGTCGCTGGTAAGATCCTCCTCACTTCTTCTTCATCCTCTTCTTCTTCTTCTTCCTCTTCTTCTTCTTCTTTTACTTCTTTCTCTTCTTCTTCCTTCTCTTCTTCCTTTTCTGCTCAGATTTTATATAAATCGACCTCTTCATCTTCTTCCAGGTCAGCTCCAAGCATCTTTTTCTTCACCCATCAGAGCAGAGCAGAGGTAAGGGTTCCGGTGGATTTTATGAATGCATATTCTGGTTTTAGTTTTTTTGTTTTGTGTATAGATCTTAAGATTACCTCATATGTCATCGTCTGTATGAAATTTTCCTGTGATCATGTTTGTTTGTGAGTAGATCTTAAGCTTACCTCATAGTTTTTGGAAATCGAGTTCTTTGTTTGCGTTCAAGTTTTGTTCAATCATGCGTAAGCACTTTAGCTAATTGCGAATCATTCGCTTTCATTTCAGAATCAAATTTTGATCAATCATGCATGTGAGTATGTATGTGAATGAATGTGTGTTGGTGGATGAATGTGTGTGTGTGTTTGTGTTTGTATGTATGCATTTGTGCGGATGAATATGTGTGTGTTTGTATGTGTAGGTATGTATGTGTGGATGAAGGTATGTAAGTCTGATTGTGCAAGGGTGACTACTTAATTCTCTTGATATTACTTATGTGATGTCATAACTTTGCTTTTTTATGACTCCCTATTGAAGTGAGTGTTCTTCTTCCCTTTGTTATTACCGCCAAATTCTATTATTTTCATACCCTTGCAACTCAGTTTTCTTGTGTTAGTAGAATAATCTTGCATGAAGTAGCTGGTGTAGACAAACGTTCACGATGCCATAGTTATTTCATGCTTGCATGTTATTTTACTTGTGTCAAACATTTTCTTTTGCTTCGCGCACTTTTTTCACGCAACCATGCTTGCAAGTAATATTAGGTTATTTCTTAACCTATAAAAGATGGAAATTTTTAGTGGAAATTTTTTAATTATCAACGCCTCTTCTTGGTTTATGTCAACCATTATTTGTCAGCATGATTCACGATAGGGTGCAACTCGGATCGGTTCGGTTTGATTCCACTCAAAAACCAAGAACTAACCCGTATAAGTTTGGTTACAAAATTTTGAAATCAGAACCGACCCGGGGTTCTAAATTATAGAATCAGAACCGAACCAGAAATATCGGTTCGGTTCTGGTTCGGTTCTCGGTTCCTTAAATTTAGGGTGTAACATGTTGCATTAAAAAAATAAACGCAAAACCAATATTTATAAATCGAAGAAAATAAGAGACCTTAAGCTTGCATGACTCCAAAATCATCAAGGTTTTTTAGATTACTAAATACATTTAATAATCTCATCATACAACATTTCATGTTCAAAATTACACATGAAGTACCTCCATCAAACAAATTATTCATCAATCTTTTTCAAAAGTCTTTTACTCATCACAAATATATTTTTGATACTTAAATTCAATAACTCGATTTTCGGGTCAGTTACCCATGTGTATGAACCAAAAACCGAACCAAGTGGTCTGTTCTGGAAATTTTGGATCCTAAACCGAACCGAGACACATGAGAACCGACCTGAATTGCTCGGTTCCGATCCGGTTCTCGGTTCTTCGATTATTTTTGCACACCCCTAAATCACGACATTCAAGGTATGTACAAATAGTTTGTTAGTTGTCTTATTCTTATATTAATTAATACTTATATTAAAATAATTAAAAAATAATAAAAAATGTTTCCCGTATCTAAAAAATCACGTTACGCGTATTTGTTTCGTATCGTATCCCATTTTCATCCCCGTGCTACATAGTTGGCCCATATTAATATAAGAGCTCCTAGTAAACTTGTTTAAGTCACAAACATCATATACTTATTTAGTTTTATTTTCTTTTTCAAAAATAGAAAGAAACAACTGTGATAGTGTCAAATGAAGAATGCCCTGATGTAGTAACAATATATCCTCTGCACTCATCTTCTTTCCCTTAATTCCTGCCTTTTCTGCCACAGTTATAAGAGCTGCATCTAATCCTTCCCGATCCAGATACCATAGTCCATCATGTCAAGTTCCAGTCCCAAGTATCCGCCTCGTCCCTTTCTCCTAGAAAGTCACCTTGGGAATATCAAAAGAAACAATACATCTTATTTGAATGATAAATGAGATAATAGGCTAACTGGAAAAGGAGCATGCAAGACATTGGATAATTTTACCGAACTTGTGCAATTGACTGTACTTTTACCGACCATGCAACAAAATATAAATCAGTACATAGTAGGTAATATCTAAAGTATACAACAAAATTTTAATTGCTACATGTGGAAGTCCGGAGTTTATCTTAGGCATATCTCCAGAAACTACATAGCAATTATTTTAAATACTACATGGATGTTATTTTAATATCACCAGAAACTACATGCGGAAATCCACGAGAGTTAATCCTAGGCATATCTCCCGACATGTGAGCGCTGAAAAGAAATATTCGAAGACGGGGCCAGCCCAACTGGTGAGCAAGAAAAACTCTCTTTTAGTGACACTAAAATAACTTGATTAAAATATGCGTACATACTTTAAAATTAACATTTGATGCAAAAGAAAGGTAAATTATGGTACTTTGCGAACTTTTATTTAAAAACCTTTTTAACATAAATGTCTTTTCTAATACTTGACCTTATACTAGATCTCTCTCCAATTTCAGAATCACTAAAATATAGGGATTCTAGGTTCCGAATTATAGTTGGAATTGAGATGTCTTGTATATTATTTTTCTTATTCTAAGTTATGTCAGCATCCTATGACGCAGCGCTTGTGCGACTCACTGTCAGCATTGACCACTACTTCGGGGGTCCGATCCCACGACAACCATACTCAATGCCACCCGTACTCGAAGAAGCCATGCTGCACTTTGCAGTTTTTGTTGCTCCACCATCGTCTCTGGTTGTTTCCGCCGCGCAGTTCACACAACCAGCATCGTCGCCTCCCAGAACAGTGCTCTGCAACAATATGTCTCGCCACCGACTATACCCGTAGTCTCCATTCTACAGCCTCGGCTCCGACCACCTGCCCCGCCAGCTCATCTGGAGCCATTACTTTCGACGATCTCCCCCAGTCGGCGCCGCCGCTTCTGAACGCCGCAACTCACCTTCATCTAAGACCTCCGTCGCCTGACTGTCTGCATTTACCGGGCACACTCGTCCCGAATCCAGAGCTTCTATCTGACGGTCTTTCTTCTGCACACGCCTCAGCCACGTCAGATCCTCGTAGTCTCTCGTACCTCTTGAGAGCACGTTGCCGGCCCGCCACTCGTTGCAGCCGCCGCAATAGTAGCGCACTATTAGGAGTTGTTCTGGAGAGAAATCGAAGAGACAGATGATCATGTTGCGTAAACTATGTTCGAGTATGTGGACAAGCTCGATCTGAAGGGCGGGTGGGATGTTAGGGCCCCACATTGTAAGTTAACTATTAGCAATTCTTTTATAGTTTTGGGCCTACTTTTATCATGCATCTTTATATATCGAGTTCGAGTTGTATGAATCAACTCGAGTCTTCAAAAATCTAAATGTTTTAGTGTTATTTTTTATTTAATGTTTTAGGGTTAATGTCTTGGGTCTATAAATAAACTCCTTGGGTCTATAAAAGACCCCTGGTCAATGAATGAGGCATAATTGAAATTATGAATGTTCTATTTCTCCCCTGAGTTATTTTCTCTTCCCTCGATTTCAAGGGTTAAGGTTGAACATGGATCCCCTTATTCCCCTCCCCTCGCATTCTCCGCGGGTTGAGCTCGGCTCCCCTTGTATCGTCGCCTCCACCGCCACCTCCGATGATGTTACGGCTAGGCACATAACAACGAGGTGTTTGAAGAAAGTGTGTGCCACACTGGCTGTTGTATAGGGGTGGCTCAAAACTATGAAGTGCGCACTCTTGGAAAAATGGTCCACTAGCACTAGGAGAGTCAACTTGTCGTGTGAGTGCGATGAGCCTTCTATGAAATCCATGAAAATCTTTGTTCGGATTTGAGATGAGACATGGAGCGACTGTAGTAGGCCTATCCGGTGAGTCTGGAGACTCTTGTTTTGTTGATAGGTGATGCATGTGCACCGCTTGCTTGACCATACCCTTCAATCCCTTCAAAAAACAAAATCGCCTGAACTCGCTAAGTTCTTTTTCACATGAATAAGGTTGTTGATGGTACTGATGATAAGTGAGACCAGTGGTGATGTCGGTAGGAGATACCCTCCCCTTGAGCTTTATCAATCCATCTTTGTAACTCCACTAACTAGGAGCTCGACTTGCTTCAATGCACCCCCTAGAGTATTTGCCTCGAAATGGTGTCAGAGGCTACCTTCTCCCTGATAGCATCAAACAATGTTACACCTTAGATATGGTGAGTTGTTACTCCTTCCTCTTCATCACGATAGGACAGAATGGGTCCTGCTCCAATGAGTTTCCCAATCCGATATTTGACCGTGAAATCAAATTCCAGTAATCGGCTAATCCAGTGTTTCTATGGTGAAGTCGTCAACTTCTGCTCCAACAGGTACTTCGAGTTGTAGTGGTCTGCCCTGATGCTGAAGTGGTGCCCCCATATGTAGGGCCACAAATGTCATACAAACCTTACCAACACAACCAATTCTTGCTTGTAAGTAGAAGACTTCATGTGATGGCCAACAATTTGAGGTTAAAAAAGGTGATGGGATACTCATGACGCTAATCCCTCTCCCCAAAGTATCACACCCCACTATAAAATCTTGCATGTAGTTGAGAAGCTGAAAGACTGAGGCTGCTACGAGGGACATCTTCAAGACCAGAAATGCTTGGGTGGCCTCGGGTGTCCACTGGAATCCATTCTTCTTGAGTAAGCTCGTTAGAGGGGGGAATCATCATGTAACCTTGGATGAATCTATGATAGTAACGGGTCAAACCTAAGAAACCACATAACGCCTTTGCGGATTGGGGTTGCATCCATTCCTCGACTGCATCTAGCTAGTCATGGTTGGCTGGGACCACTGTCCATGAACGATGTGGCCCAGGCAGGCTACCTGCTGATGGGGATCCATCAGATCATGCACCAAGAGGGATTCGCCGCAAGGAGGGACCCAAATTCGTGTACTCGCACAGGAGGGCTTGATCGTATCGCCGATCCGACTCCGCGAATGCATCCGGATTTGCGTCGCAAATCTTTTTCATATATTATTTTATTATTTTTGCATTTTATTTGATGTATTTGAGTGGCCCCACCTCCGACCAATCATAGTCGTCGATGGCGGGATGCTGTGGTTGTCTTCTTATTATAAATAGGATGTTGGTGGGCTGTTTTAGGTCATTGCAAAATTTGGAGAAGCTATTATGTTACGCCCCCGGACGGAGCCCGGCTATTTGGGCGTCAATACACGCGAAGGTAGAAGGAAACCGAACCAGACCGGTTCAGTTGTAGTCTCTCTTAGAATAGTATGCTGACATTTTCCAAGAGCCCCGCACTCTCCCACCACCGCGCTTCCGGGATCATCAGATCGTCCTCAAGGCGGGGGTGGAGCCTACCGACATCCGGCCCTATCGATACCCGCACATGCAGAAGGCGGAGATCGAGCGCAGTGTTCGGGAGATGCTACAACAGGCAACGCTCCCGCAGCACAGCACGTACTACTACCACTACGCCGATGGTGAGAAGGGGCTCCCAGGATCCAAGCAAGCCGGTTGTCACTCGGCTGACTTGGCCGGAACTTCAGGCGCGAAAGGAAAAATGGTTGTGCTACAACTGTGATGAGAAGTTCGCTCCGGGGAACAAATGTCAAAAGGTCTAGGTGTTCATGCTATATGAGGATGCCGAGGAGGAGGTGGACATGGTCCCCGAGCCGGACATGACAGAGGAGTCGGCGATGACTGAGTTTGGAGTCTCGATACAGGCTATGTGAGGGCTGCAACGCCCCCCTCACTATGCGCATGGCGGGCAAGGTCCGACGGGAACATGTGACGATTTTGATAGATAGTGGGAGTACCCACAACTTCATCCATCCTGAGGTGGCGCGCCGAGTGGGACACGTGATTGATCGAGGTGCTTCCTTTCAGGTTATGATAGCCGATGGGAGCAAGCTGCAATGTGAGGGGGTGATTAAGCAGGTGAAGCTCAACATACAAGGCTACACGGGTCATACAGATGTTTATCTTCTTCCCATCCGAGGTTCAGATATGGTGCTTGGGGTTCATTGGCTGCGACAGCTACGACGAGTCACCTTTGATTGGGACCACATGACTATGGAGTTCTTACAGCATGGGAAGCAGTTTTGTATGAAGGGCCTAAAATCATCTCTAGTGAAGGAGATCTCTGTCCGGAGCCTACAACGTATTGGGGAAGAAGACAACATGATGACAGTGCTTTTGGGGGTAAAGTCGGCCGACACTGGGCCATCTGAGGTACCAGTCCAGATGCAGTCTCTCCTAAAACAGTATGCTGACATTATCCAAGAGTCTCACACTCTCCCACCACCGCGCTTCCGGGATCATCAGATCATCCTCAAGGAGGGGGTGGAGCCTACCAACATCCGGCCCTATCGATACCCGCACATGCAGAAAGCGGAGATCGAGCGCAGTGTTCGGGAGATGCTAGATGCGGGGATCATCCGCCCCAGTACGAGCACATTTTCTGCCCCGATCATCTTGGTCAAGAAAAAGGATGGGTCGTGGCGGTTCTGCGTGGACTACCGCGCGCTGAACAGTGTAACTGTAAAGGTCAAATTTCCTATTCCCTTGATTGAAGAATTGTCGGACGAACTGCATGGCTGACTTGGCCGGAACTTCAGGCGCGGAAGGAAAAAGGGTTGTGCTACAACTGTGATGAGAAGTTCGCTCCGGGGCACAAATATCAAAAGGTTCAGGTGTTCATGCTATATGAGGATGCCGTGGAGGAGGTGGACATGGTCCCCGAGCCGGACATGACAGAGGAGTCGGCGGTGTCTGAGTTTGGAGTCTCGATACAGGCTATGGAGGGCTGCAACGCCTCCCTCACTATGCGCATGGCGGGCAAGGTCCGACGGGAACATGTGACGATTTTGATAGATAGTGGGAGTACCCACAACTTCATCCATCCCGAGGTGGCGCACCGAGTGGGACACATGATCGATCGAGGTGCTTCCTTTCAGGTTATGGTAGTCGATGGGAGAAAGCTGCAGTGTGAGGGGGTGATGAAACAGGTGAAGCTCAACATACAAGGCTACACAGGTCATACAGATGTTTATCTTCTTCCCATTCGAGGTTCAAATATGGTGCTTGGGGTACATTGGTTGCGATAGCTACGACCACCTTTGATTGGGACCACATGACTATGGAGTTCTTACAGCATGAGAAGCAGTTTTGTATGAAGGGCCTAAAATCATCTCCAGTGAAGGAGATCTCTGTCCGGAGCCTACAGCGTATTGGAGAAGAAGGCAACATGATGGCAGTGCTTTTGGGGGTGAAGTCGGCCGACACTGGGCCATCTGAGGTACCGGTCCAGATGTAGTCTCTCTTAGAATAGTATGCTGGCATTTTCCAAGAGCCCCGCACTCTCCCACCACCGCGCTTCCGGGATCATCAGATCGTCCTCAAGGCGGGGGTGGAGCCTACCGACATCCGGCCCTATCGATACCCGCGCATGCAAAAGGCGGAGATCGAGCGCAGTGTTCGGGAGATGCTAGATGCGGGGATCATCCGCCCCAGTACGAGCTCATTTTCTGCCCTGATCATCTTGGTCAAGAAAAAGGATGGGTCGTGGCGGTTCTACGTGGACTACCGCGCGCTGAACAGTGTCACTGTAAAGGACAAATTTCATATTCCCTTAATTGAACAATTGTTGGACGAATTGCACAACGCACGACGCTTCACCAAGCTGGACTTGCGGTCCGGTTATTATCAGTTCCTTATGCGAGAGGGCGACATCCACAAAACAGCTTTCAGGACACACGACGACCACTATGAGTTCCTGGTGATGGCCAACGGGCTGACCGGTGGGCCGTCCACCTTTCAGGCCAACATGAACGAGATTTTTTCGTCCGCTCCTCCGTTTTGTGCTGATCTTCTTCGATGACATTCTCATATACAGTCCCAGTTGGGAGGAGCACTTAGCTCATGTTGAAGAAGTCTTATCCATCCTCCGCCAGAACCAGCTCTACGCCAAAAAGTCCAAGTGCTCCTTCGGTCAGGAGGAGGTGGAATACTTGGGACATTTAGTCTCGGCTCAGTGCGTCAAGGCCGACCCCCGAAAGATTGAGAGTATGATGTCCTGGCCACGACCCTAGACTGTACGGGCACTACGGGGCTTCTTAGGCCTTACCGGATACTACCGTCGCTTTGTGAAGGACTACGACAAGATCGCTTGGCCTCTTACCCAGTTGCTACAGAAGGACGCCTTCCTCTGGCAGGATGAGGCGGAGGAGGCCTTCCAAGCACTAAAGAAGGCCATGACGACTACGCCGGTCTTGGCGCTTCCCGACTTCACCAAGGAGTTTGTTGTGGAGACTGATGCTTCTGGAGTGGGCCTCGGTGCTGTATTGATGCAGGAAGGGCGGCCCATAGCCTTCTAAAGCAAGGCGTTGGCTCCTCAGACGCTGGGGTTGTCCACCTACGAGAAGGAAATGTTGGCAGTCATTCATGCAGTGGCTCTGTGGGGGCCATTTTTGTTGGGAAGACATTTCAAGATCCGGACGGACCATCAGAGTCTAAAACATTTCTTGGAACAGCGGGTCTCTTCTCCTCTCCAACAAAAGTGGGTGACCAAACTTCTAGGGTATGATTATAGATAGTCTACCGGTACGGGAAGGACAATCGGGTTGTTGATGCTTTGTCCTGCTTACCTGAGGGTGCCCTCCCTCAGATTACTACACCACTGCTTGACTCCATTGACGAGATACAGGACGAGGTACAGCGCGATTCCGAGTTGCAACCTATTGTGGAGGCTCTTCGACAGGAACGTGAGATAACTCCGGGCTACCATCTTCAGAATGACAGGTTGTTCTATCAGAGCTGCGTGGTCATTCCTTCGAAGTCTGCCTGGAGGGTAGTTATGATGCATGAGTTCCACTCCTCTCCGACGGGTGGTCATGTCGGTGTTCTTCGCACTCTCAGGCAGGCACGAGCCAATGTTTTCTGGAAGGGGATGCGCCGTGACATCCAGTTGTTTGTTCAGCAGTGTGAGACTTGCCAGCGCCAGAAGTATGAAACCACGTCCCCAGCCGGTTTGCTCACACCTTTGGAGATTCCTCACCAGATTTGGGATACTGTTTCCATGGACTTTATTGATGGGCTGCCCAGGTCTAAGGGCAAGTCAGTCATCATGGTGGTGGTCGATAAGTTGTCCAAATACAGGCATTTCATAGCACTGAGCCATCCTTATACCGACGAATCTGTCGCCGCTCTTTTTGCCCGCGAGATTGTCCGGCTTCATGGCATACCACGGGCGATCATCTCGGACCGTGACCCGACGTTCGTCGGCAACTTTTGGAAGGAGCTCTTTCGCTTACAAGGGACCTCTTTACGTTTCAGCACAACTCATCACCCCCAGACAGATGGACAGACAGAGGTACTCAATCGAGGCGTGGAAACATATCTGCGTTGCTATGTTATTGACGAGCTGCGCATTTGGACGAGCTGGTTGCATTGGGCCGAGTACTGCTACAACACGTCCTACCACTCTGCCAGCAAGATGACTCAGTTCGAGGTCGTGTACGGTCGTCCTCCTCCTTCCTTAAGCAGTTATGAGGCCGACAGTACGACGTTGCCCGCCGTTGACCGTGCATTTTCGTGATCGTGATCGCACATCTCTCGTTTGCGCGAGAATCTCGATAGCACAGGACCGCATGAGGTGCAGGCTGACAAGCATCGGAAGGAGCGGGAGTTCCAGGTGGGAGATGAGGTCTTTCTCAAGCTCCTCCCCTACAAGCAGTTGTCTGTGGCACAACGGTCAAACCAGAAGTTGGCACCTCGTTACAAAATTACTATGGCCCCTTCCGGATTATTCGGCGAGTGACCTCTGTTGCTTACAAGTTGGCGTTGCCCGAAGGATCGAGGATACATCCGACCTTTCATGTCTCTTTGTTAAAGCAGAAGATCGGCGACTTTGTTCGACCCAGTCCTCTCCTTCCCGAGGCCACAAGACAGGCGAGGCTGCGTCCGATTCCTAAGGAGATTCTGATGATCAAGTGGAAGCACCGCGGCGCTGAGTACCGTCCTGAGCTACTAGTCAAGTGGAAGAATATGACCGCGACGCAAAACACATGGGTGGACTTGTTGGAGTTTCGGGAGCTTTATCCCGATTACCACCTTGGGGACAAGCTGGTTCTTGATGGAGAAGAGAATGTTACGCCCCCGGACGGAGCCCGACTATTTGGGCGTCAATACACGCGAAAGCGGAAGGAAACTGAAGGCGACAACGGGGCTGAACCAATCGATTCAGCCCCCTCTCCCTCTATTTGAAGACCGGCGGTATAGGGGCCGAACCAGACCGGTTCAGCCCCCATATGGGGAGGGGCCAGACGGCCCCTCTCAACCCCGGGTATAAATACCCCGGGGTGGCTCTCTTGGTGGACAAGCAAGATTATCTCAAGGTATTTTCTCTTCTCTACTACTCAACCCTAATTTTCTAGTTCTTCTCCTTTAGTCTCTCTCTTCCCCCTTCTTCTTCCTATCATATTCCTGGATTCCCGCGATTATCCCACGATGCCGATTTCGTGAAAACCCTAGGTGATGACTCATATGCTTGTATCTTCCTCCCCAAGGTATCCCTAAACTCTAAGCATCATTTCCCATCATCCAAACCCCCTTACCGCCGCCCAAAATCCCCTCCAACCGCTGGTCGTTCATTGTTTCCGCCTCCCACACAACAACCGACCTTCCCCCACCTACAAGTCCAGTCGCCGCCCTCCTTACCCACCTCTAGAACCGCCGCCGCCCACTCCTCCCATCTATGAAAAAGCCGCTGGCCCCTTGTGGCTCCTCCACAGCAGCCACTCCCCAAGCTACAACCCACACACCTTTCCGCCGCCCCCATCCATCCCGTGGAGCTATCTCACAACCCCCTCCCTAAATCTGCCCAGATCTGGGCAGTCCAACCCAGATCCAGCCCTCCCCCTTGTCCATGCCACATCCATAGCCCGAATCCGCTCCAAAACACCGGATCCATCATTACTACGCTTGTATTCACCTCTATATAGCAGGATCGACTCATTTCTAGCCTGATCCCGCCTTCCACCGTCGGATTCAGCCGCCTACGTTGTTCCCCTGCCTCCGGTTCCACCTCGAATCATCGTCAACGCATTTTCAGCTCTGAAATTTCCATTACCTTGGATAGCCCACTACTTGGTAAGTTTTGTTGTATTGGACGATTATTTTCAGCACCTATTTATTCGATTTGATATTTTATTTTGCTTGGATATATTGTCCGTAGAAAGACCGCTTCAAATCGCTTGTGACATGCAGGTGAGGTACATTCGCCGTGCGTTTTGCCTTAGCCCTCCGAGCGGAGGAATGTCATTAACTGTTAGCTCATTGAATGCTTATTTTGTCTTCAAATATTTTGCGTGGGTTGAAATATTTATTGCTCGTATTAATTTTCCACCGGCATCGATGGACACATTGCATATAGGTTAGGGATTAGCATGTCGAGCCCACATTCCCCTCCCTAGTAGTCTTGGATTTGTGCACCCCTTAGCCTACCATCACCTATTCCCTACAAAAGGTACACTTGGGAACACTTAAGGAACAACTTACAATGGCGGAGAGCCTCAAAAACCAGTTGCACGTAGTGGCAGTATTAGCCGAGTTGGAGCAGTAAATCAGTATATCATCGAAGAAAACTAAGAAAAATTTGCGGAGGAGCTAGAGTACCTTGTTCATTAGTGCTTGGAAAATAAAAAGGTGTGTTAGTAAGGTCAAATGATATTACTGGAAACTTGATGTGACCATGATGAGTGCAGGAGACTATTTTCTCCACATCATTAGAGTGCATCTAGATCTAGTGGTAGCCGAAGCGCAAGTCCAGCTTGGAGAATAGTCGGGTCCCACGCAACTCATTGAGGAGCTCGTCGATTAAGGAAATGGGAACTTATCCTTGAGGGTCTTGGAGTTTAGTTCCCGATAGTACACAAACAAAAGCCACGACTCATCGTGCTTTTTGACCAGGAGAATCGGGGAAGAGAAGGGTGATTGGCTCAATCGAAGGATCCCATGTTGTAGCATCTTTGGACACTGCCTTTTGAGTTCATTTTTATGTAGGAAGGGGTACTAGTATGGTTGGATGGCTACTGGTGATGTGCCAAGTGATAAATGAATGTGATGGTCAAACGACCTAGATGAGGTCAGCCCCACCGTCTCCTCGAAGAGAAGTGTGTAATCTATTGATCTTCTAGTAAATCCTCCAAGAACCCCTGCACAGAAGGCGAGAGGTCTGCATGGTGGCGAGGTGTGGGAAACTCTTCTGCTCTTCACCCAGCTACTGGACATAGTGTGATCAGAGCAAGAAAGGTATGATGAGGGTGTAGTCCCACACAATCATCCGCAAAGCGCGGAGCCATTGAACCCTGAAAACCACGTTGAAACATGCAAGTAGGATTACGTAAAGATCACATATGATATTCGTGTATACCTCCAGAAGAATGTCTGTGCATATGTCGAGGATGCATAATCACTCTCCATTGGAGACGATTACGTGCATGCCCTCCTTGGCCGAATGGCAAGCCTTATTGTTTGGGCTACCACATTGCCAATGAAATTGTGGGTACTTCCCAAGTCAACCAAGACTCAAACCAAGTGGTTGGCAATTTGGGCCTAGAGATATATTGTCTGTAAGTTGTGAACGTGTATCATGGAGTGAAGCAAAATATTTGACTACTCATCTGTAGAATTTATACCCTTGTCATTTTCCACTTCTAGCCAGAATATCTTCTTGCACTTGTCCCCGGTTGCAAGCCTTGTCACAATTAAAATAGAGCTCATTGGCCCCGGGCACCGCCTTCTATGCGGACAATAGTCTCAAGGTTGCAAAAGTTGGATGTCGGGGACACATCGGTTTGGGTTTTCAAGTCGGGTTTTTATATATCGGGGATATTTCATATATCGTATTTTAATATTTAATTAATTATATATATCATTATATGTTATTTTTATTTTATACATGTTAAAATATTAACTATTTTACAACCTATTGAACTTCTAAATATTTTAAGAAGTTTGCAACTATATATATTTCTAGCAATTTTAAGAAGTTTACAATTATGTATTTTCTAGCAATTTTAAGAAGTTTGTAACCATATATATTTTTCATAACATCAAAATTTTAAAAATTAAATTTCAAACATTTAACCTTATTCTTCAATCTTTATCACTTACATACTCATCAATAATCGGCATAGTAGATAGAATATGGTCATCATTTGATGAACACACTAGATCTGTCTCGGCCATCTCAGATATTTTTCGCTTCCCCTTTCTTTGATAACTAATCACAATGTCTTTGCTCTTTGCTATTCTAGGAGGCCTCCTTACATCATGATCAACATCGACAATATAACCAAATTGCGCCCACATCAACCTCTCTCCAGGAAAGACTTCATCATCGCCATCATCATTATCATCCTCGCCATCATCATTATCATTCTCGCCATCATCAACATTCACCATCCACTCTTGTACCTTCCATGACCCTAAGATCTTAGCTGCCAATGGATCTTGAGATGTGTCGGAATATTTCGACTTCAGCAAAGAATTGAACTTTACAAAAACAAGATCGTTCAATCTTTTGTTGTCGAGTTTATTCCTCTTCTTAAAATGTTACTATAAAATTTAAAAATATATAAATAATACATACAATTATATAATGAGATATTTATGTTGGGCTAAATCATTAAATTAATGCACATCATCTCAAAAGTGCTCTAGTTCCTCTCAAAGCCAGAGGATAAAGTAGTCAGACTCAAAATTTTCATAGTCATAATTTTAAAATATGGCGCATCAACACCGTTAAGCCTCCACTAATGTAATGTGAAAAATAAATGACAACACAATGAATTATATAGTTAATAAAATAATAATAAAATGTACCTGAATTTAAGTTTGAATTTTGTAATCCTCCCTGTCATATCTTTACCAATTAATACTTATTGGTATTGGTAAAGATCAAACCCAGCACTGATGTGATCCTGCGTAGAAGGATCTTTCCTATATATCCTTGAGAGACACTCAACAAAACTACTCCTAAACCTTCCGTCTACAACAATCTTCACTCAGCGGGAATAATAAAAATATGGGGTTAAGTAATATCCTGCAAGGTGCAGAGGGTTGCTCAGCTTCTTCTCCCATCTGCCATCGATCAACTTCCATTTATGAAAGTATTTGTTTCTTAGGGATCGAGAACAACAACCTTGATGCGGCACACCTGCCCGCAACCCTGTAGTCCCACCAGGGGGCCCACATTGGCGTCTCACTAAGACAACTTTCATCACGTCTGTGGGTCGTACACCATAACCAGCTCTCCGTCATAGAGTCATCACCATGCACTTTTATGATGCAGGACAAGCGTCACACCCGCCTGCCACCCTGGCATCACCACCAGGGGGCCCACACGACATCACCACGTGGCAACTTTCATCAGTGCCGCGACCCGTACGCCCCAACCAGCTCTCCGTCATGGAGTCACCACCATGCGGCAGGTTGTTGAGGTTGGGCTTGATCCACACACCTCCTAGATAAGAGTCCTTCACCAGCGCTCTCATCACCAACTGAGTTAAGATCAGTTGGTGATGAGAGCGTTGGTGAAGACCTCTTATCTAGGAGGTTGGAAATCAGGCCCCGACCTCAACAACCTGTTGCATGATGGTGACTCCATGACAGAGAGCTGGTTGACGTGTATGGGCCGCGGCCCTGATGAAAGCCACCTGATGGTGATGTCGGGTAGACCTCCTGGTGGTGATGCCAAGGTGACAGGCAGGTGTGATGTCTGTCCTGTATCAAACCTCTTCCCTAGTTTTTATATATCCTCATCAATGTACAGATGTCAGATGTCGGGGACACGTCGGTTTGAGTTTTCATGTCGGTTTTTTATATATCGGGGATATATAGGGATATTTCATATATAGGATTTTAATATTTAATTAATTATAGATGTAATTAAATATTATTTTTCATACATGTCTCAGTACTACCTATTTTACAACCTATTGAACTTTTAAATATTAAAAGCTATATGTAACATTTAACATACAACACTTTAAAGATAAAAATTTGTAAAACTAGTGATTTTAAGAAACTATCAACCATATATTATTTTTATGAGATCAAAATTTCAATAATTAATTTTCTAACATAGCTCATTATTCGTCACTTAAAGACTCATCTATAGTTGGCAGATTAGATAGAATATGTTCTTCATCAGATGAATCCTCTAGATCTCCCTCGTCCACCTCAGATACTTTTTTCTTTTCCCTTCTTTGATAACTAACAGCCACTGCTTTGCTTGTAGCTAGTCTTGGAGGCCTCCTTTCATCATGATCAACATCGACTATATTGCCAATTTGCGCCCATGTCAGCCCCTCTCCAGGAAAGACTTCATCATCATCATCTTCATTTTCGTCCTCTGCAGGATCAACATTCACCATCCACTCTTGTACCATTCCAGAATCAACATTGCTAGCTGCCAGTGGATCTCGAGATGTATCTGAATATTTTGACTTCAACAAAGCACTGAACTTTACAAATACTAAATCGTTCAATATTTTGCTATCGAGTTTATTCCTCTTTTTAGAATGTATCTACAAATGTTTTAAAAAAGTTAAATAATTTATACAATTTTATAATAAAATATTTATGTTTAACTAAATAAATTAATGCATACCGTCTCGAAAGTGCTCCAGTTTCTCTCACAGCCAGAGGATGAAGTAGTTAGACTTAAAATCTTCATAATCATAATTTTAAGGTATGGCGTATCAACACCGTTTTATTTATCAAAAGGCACAAAACAGCAATTAATAAGGCAACAACCCGTATACATTCATCATTGATTGCAAAATGAAGTTGAATAAATAACTAATAATAGGGACATTTCAAATCATTTGTTGACTAATAAATGAGCCAAATAAAAACAAGGTAGCAATTAATGAGGCAACAACCTACAAGGCAGTCGACCTATAAGACAACAACTAATAAGGCAACATGCAGCAACTAATAAGACAACAACCCACAAGGCAGCCGACCTATAAGACAACAACTAACAAGGCAACATGCAGCAACTAATAAGGCAACAACCCACAAGGCAGCCGACCAATAAGGCAACAACTAATAAGCCAACATGCAACAATTAATAAGACAACAACCTACAAGGCAGCATTGCAATAAATATTAATTGAGGGAGAAATAGGGAGAAGAAAGCACCAGTGCACGAGAGAGAGGAGAGCACCAACAAGCTAGAGAGCACTAGAGAACCACAAAACCAAATAGCTAGAGAGCACCAGCGAACCACAGAGAACTAGAGAGAGGGAGAGCACCAGAGAGCCAGAGAGAGGGAGAGCACCAGAGAACCAGAGAGAGGGAGAGCACAAAAAAAACTAGAGAGGGAGAGACTAGAGAACCAGATAGAGCGCTGACATTGTGTGAGAGAGGGAGAGAACCAGAGAACCAGAGAGGGAGAGCACCAGAGAACCAGAGAGGGAGAGAACCAGAGAAATAAAATGTCGACAGCGCTTGAGAGAGGGAGAGCACCAGAGAAATAAAGTGCCGACAGCGCGCGAGAGAGGGAGAGCACCAGCGAGCTAGAGATCACCGGAGAACCAGAGAACCAGGAGCGACGGGGAGAGCTAGGACAGAGCGATGAAAGGAAATGAAATGAGCGGAGTCGGGAATTTAAAATAGCAGAAGAAGATGTTAAAAATACAAAATAATAAATAATTAAATATTTAAATTTAATTAAAAAAAACGGCCGTGTCGGCCGTTCTTTGGGGCCGGCATGTCGGTTAAAACCAACATGTCGGCCAGTTTTTTTCAAAACACCACATTAAAAATCTACAACGGTGTCGTTGCGTTTTTGCTCCCAAACCTACATGTCGGACATGCCGGCCGATATCCACAACACTGATCCTCATATAACCACCTCATAGAAGGTGTACCCCGTCCACTCTCCTCAAAACCTTCATAAATTGGGTGAATATACCAACAACCTGCTCGACATTCGCCGAAAAGTTTGCGCTCATCACCATCATTGCAGCCTAACATATGCAAAATAATTAAGTAAATAATATAAAGAGTCAGTTTCAAACAAATATTGTAAATTAAAGTGAATAAATATGCAATACATTTACATGTTTTCCTCAGGCACTACTGGCCAACTTCATTGCAGTCCGCTTGGCAGATGTGAATAGGTCACTCAATTGATTCTTCTTCCCTAAGATACTCTCTAAAGATAGAAATATTGTAGTGAATCTAGTAACACTTGGTCGAATAAGCTCAAGAGAATCCAATTCCTTCGTTGACTCTTTAAACATGTCGAGAGAGATGGTGTAACCATAGATGAAGACAGAGAGCTGGTGACTCAAGGAGATAACACTCTATATTAGCTTCAACTTTCATGTGTCATCTGTTGGAAAGAGGAGTTGAACAGGACATTGAACGAGATCCTATTTTTATATGTCCATCTACTTATGTATAAGGCAGCTTTCTTTTTATACTTCCTTTCAATTTTACTATGTTAGGAATCTTCTTTCTAGCTCGACTCTACAACATCTTGAACAAATTGGATAATTGGACCCATGGAACCCGTGCCCGAATGCAAACTCCTACGTGTAGCAGACTCCTCGACTTCATCATCATGTGCTCCAACTACCACCTCATTCAAACTTGCTTACAACTTTGCACTCTTCACTCTCTTGCTCTCCAAGTTTGAATTTAGGGAAGACTTAGTCTTCACCTTAATGTCGGCTGGAACTTGAGGACATAATTTAGTCTTCCGGTTAGCCAAGTGATGGTTGAAATGAGTAATTCCATCATTCATTATTTGCTTACAGTAGTTGCATATGACTCGGTTGGTATCATTTGCAACTGACTTCTCTCCAAATGCTCATAATGGATCTCTACCAGTTGGTGTCATTGAAAGGGGCACCTCATTAGATCTAGCATGAGAAGTCATTTTAGGGAATATGAAATAAAATAAATATTAATAATATGAAATGAAATAAGTATTTTACATAATTGCATCATTAGAAGAAATAATCAAAATCAATTGATTAGTTGAAAAAAGGAACATCAGAAAAGCCCCTTTAAATTCATTAGATCGCTAGATTTTCAATCATCATTCAAAATTTTCATACAAAATTTTATTTATACAATGAAATTTTGCATCATCATTGTATAAATAAAATTTTGTATGAAATTTTTGAAAGGAGATTGAAGATCTAGTGATCTAATGAATTTAAGGGGGCTTTTCTGATGTTCCTTTTTATTTATATAATGACATTTTGCATCATAGATATGTATACAAATTTCAGTGACAAGGGTGAGGACATCTGAAGGATTAACATAGGAATTCCCTATTACTGTTGGATTACATCAAGGTTCAGCTTTAAGCCCTTATCTCTTTACCCTTATCTTAGATGAGCTCACTAGACATATCCAACAAGCAATACCTTGGTGTTTATTGTTTGCGGATGATATCGTTTTGGTTGATGAGACGCGCGAGGATGTAAAAGCAAAACTTAAATCTTGGCGAGATACTTTAGAAAAGAAGAGTTTTAGGTTGAGCAGGGCAAATACGGAGTATATGGAGCTTAAATTTAGCATTACAAGAAGGACAGATGACTTCATTATTAAGTTGGGTGATCAAGATATTTCCCGTAGTGAGTGTTTTAAATATCTTGGATCGATAGTTCAAAAAGACGGAGGTATTGATAAAGATGTAACACATAGAATCCAAGCGGGTTGGTTGAAGTGGAGAGGCGCGTCAGGGATCTTACGTGATTGTAAAGTACAACTAAAACTTAAGGGCAAGTTTTACCGTACTGCAATTAGACCCGCGATGCTCTATGGTTCTGAGTGTTGGGTAGTGAATTGTGCACATGAGCAAAAAATGGGGGTTGTGGAGATGAGAATGCTTAGGTGGATGTGTGGACATACGAGATTGGATAAAATTAGGAATGAAAGTATCAAGGATAAGACAGGATTAGCACCAATTTCAGAGAAGATGTGAGAAGCTCGTCTAAGATGGTTTGGACACGTAGAAAGAAGACCATTAGAGGCACCTGTTAGGCGTTGTGAGAGTCTAGTCACTAGGCATGTTAGACGAGGGAGGGGTAGACCAATAAAGACATGGAATGAAACTATAAAGAAAGACATGATGTACTTGGGCATTACTGAGATTATGACAAAAGATAGGGCGCAATGGCAACAAAGGATCCATATAGCCGACCCCACTATAGTGGGATAAAGGCTTGAGTGTTGTTGTTGTAATGACATTTTGCATCATCAGTAATATACAAATTTATCAGTATCAATTAATTTATCATACGAAGTAGAGAACCCAAGACATCCATTCAAGTATCCAACATTCTATTTATCAATTAATTTTTCAAAAGGAATAAGACATCCAAGTATCCAACATTTTATTGATCAAAAGGCACAAGATATCTAACATTCATTTATCATTCACTATGATGATACATCATCGATTGTCAAATGAAGTTGGATAAATAACTAATAATTGAGACATTTTAAATCATTTGTTGTCCAAAAAAACAAATAAAACAATTTATTGTTAAACAGGCATAAAAACAAGCAGATACATCACAACAAACAAGAAACAAAACTAAGCAAAAAAAAATAGCAACCAAAAAATAACAACCACGAAACTACCGAGCAAGGAAGCAAGGCAACCAGCAATCCACGGCCACCAAGCTACAACCACCAACAAGACAGTAAGGCAACAATGTAGCAAGGCAAATAAAAGAATGCAGAGCGAAAGATTGAGAGTAGGGGCAGGGAGAAGAACTAGATAGAGATTGAGAGGGAGAGACGTGGAGAAGAACTAGAGAGATTGAGAGAGAGGTAGGGAGAAGAACCAGAGAAAGGGAGAGGGAGAGGCAGGGAGAAGAACCAGCAAGAGAGGGAGAGGCAGTGAGAAGAATGCACTGACAATGCTTTTGCAAAGAGGGAGAGGTAGGGAGAAGAATCAGCGAGAGAGTCGAGGGAGGGCCGGCGAGAGAGTCGTAAACACCAGAGAGAAGAACTAGCGAGGTCGCAACAACCAGAGAGAAGAACTAGCGAGGTCGCAACAATCAGAGAGAAGAACCAACGAGGTCACAACAATCAGAGAGAAGAACCAACGAGAGAGTGAGAGCACCATCGAGAGAGAAAGCCCCAACAAGAGAGTTGAGAGCACTAAAGAGAAGAACCAACGAGGACACAACAACCAGAGAAAGAACCAGCCGAAAGCACGAGAGAGCCGAGGGAAAGGACCAGCGAGAGAGACGTAAACACCAGAGAGAAGAACCAACCAAGAGCGTGAGAGAGACGAGGGATAGCTAGGGCGGGAGAATGAGAAAGGGGAGAGAGCTCAAAATATTATCAGACCATATAACATTAACGACTAATATAAATTTATAAACCTCAATTTAAATAGCTATTATAATTTTATGTATTGTAAAACATAATTAAGCAAAACAGGCAGATATATCGCCCATTGTTTTTGGATGATATATCGGAAACGGACAATAAATCGTCACATTTTTTTCAAAGCGCCAAGGACCGAAATTAAAATAGAAATATGTCGTTTTGGATCCTAAACCTTTATGATGTCCGACATCTACAACACTTACTATAGTCTAAGGATGTACTGTGGTGGGCCAACTGCAAGTCCCTATCTCCTCCTCTAGGGCAATTGCCTCTTCGATCTGGGGATTCATGTCTAGGAGGTGGCTGATTGAACCAACGGTCGATGGTCCTATCCAACAGTAGTCGATGATCACAAATATGCGTTAGGTTCATGGTTATTGTGAAGTCAGGAGGGCCTTCACACCTGACGTCCAAGCGAAGGTGCTTCTGGAGTCCTATGATAAAGATAGAGACTCGTTGTTCAGGTTGAACGTCATCCACATGCAAAAGGAGATTTTGGAACTTCTTCAGATAGTCATCAATCATCACAAAGTATTTTACTGCATCAGAGGCCCGCATCGTATGTTGCAGAATAGCGTGAAACCATCTCAGATCATCAAGGGCTTCTCCATTACTAGGTACAAAGAACCACATTTGAGCCATCCCTACCATGTGATAGGAGGCGAGTGCAACTAATTCCATGAATGTTGTCCTTTGATTAGTAAATAATTATTCACATCAGGTTATCGACCCTAGGATCGCTCGTCTTCAAAATGAGGAACTCCAACTTGACATAATATGAAGAGCATTGTGGTTTTATTGACCTCTGTGGTATTCTTCTCGACCTCTGTGGAAGGGAGATCCTCCTTGATGGCTGCTCTTTACCCCAATCACGACGGAATTCACCGCTATCACGTTGAGGGGAATAAGGCTTTCCATGCGAGCCGAAAGTTCAGCCAAGGCCACTTGTTTTTGATCCTTAGATGCGGAGAATTGCACCATCATCATCTACATCCTTACAAACATGACCTCCATTGGGTTGTTAGGTCCCATCATGGTCCTCTCTGATACCAAATTGTCACAAATCCATGTGAAGGATCGAGTCACCAAATGAGCGGCGACGAATGAAGGAGACGGGGAGAAGAGAGCAAGATATTTCGTCGAGACTATTGATGTCGACCTATGTTGGGATAGTGGGTGGAGCCTTGTCACAACTTTCGAAGCGAGGGGATCAATGAGAGAGAGGAAGTTGGTGGTGGACAGAAGAGAGCTCAAAAACCTCAAGATGCCCAAAAAACTAAATTTTATTAAGCATACCGGGATCCAACGTGAACCTGGATTTAAATATGAGTCTAAACACAAGTCAATTGCGGAAATAAATATGAAAATAGTAACATATCAAAAATGTGGAAATAACAACGTTACCAAAAAAAACAGAAATAGTAACTTATTAAAAATGTGGAAATAGTAATATCAACAAAAATGTGAACATAAATAGAATGCAATAAGTATAAAATCATGGTGTCATCATTGTTGGAACCAAGAATAATAACTCATAAAGTTCAGACCAATGGATGGCCAAAGTAACTAAAGGTTACTGGTTCAACGATCGACCCAGACAAAACACAGTAGAAGAAAATGAAGAAGAAAAAGAAGAAGAAGAAAAGAACCCTGGAATGCCTACAAATAAGGCTCGCGTGCTATAGTGAGGAGGTCATACCACACACCCAGAAGTTTATAGGAACTTTCCCTCCTAAAGCCAAAGCCGAGCTAGGAAAGAGGCAAGCTTTGAGGACTAGGGGAACTGATGTAACATAGGGTTAGAGTTTCAAAAAATAAATTTTTTTTTGTTGGGAAATATTTTTTATTTGAGAGAAAAGATAAAAATTCGTTTTTAGGGGTAATTTTTGAAGGCAACGAAGGCTGTACGGCCAAATCGGATTTTGCTCACAATTCGATCTCGTCACTCCGAGCTTTAAGAATACAGCTTTAAGAAGTACGTTAATATCGTTCGAGTGGATCTCTCACGTGTCTTATGAATCAAACCCTCCACGAGATTATTATTCAACCACAAGAAAAAATGCACCAATAATTTTGACTAATGATAAAATGAGCAAATAGAACGTTCGCGGCAAGCTTAGGAATATTTAGAGCAGCACATAAAAATAACTAAAAAAAATGGAGCGAGAGTACCCAAAACTACTGCAGGAAAGAACGCCCAATTCAATCTCATTGGGCAAGGGTATGCTTCGGTTTCTTCAACCCAGTACAGTTGGCAAGGAGAACAGAGGGTTGCTTCAATTTTTGCAGCCGCAGAAAGAACAATACTGGAGGAGGTCGGGATCGCACGTCGCAGTCGACTGCACCCCTCACGCACGAGCAGAGAGCGTCGCCGGAACGGGGCGGGGAAAAATGTCGGAGCCGGCACAGACGGGCGGTGGTGAATGTGTAGTCGAGTCCTTCGCAAAATGCGGGAGTTGGCGGTGGAACTGGTGGTCGCTGACGGCTTGAAACAGGGCGGAGTTGTCTGGCACGTGCAGAGAAACAAAAAACACGTTTTTATGCTCTTTCGGTATGCCTTTTCTTCCTTGCACAGCCAAATGTTAAATAGTTCGGCCTCCTTCTAATTTTTGGCATAAAATTTCATGGCCATCTCAAGATGAAAATTTTCTAATACTCATAGAAATGTTTTTGGCATAAAATTTCATTGACCGGACCTATTTTGATTTCCTATATGATTTTGGCCATACTTTAAGATTCCCTCTTATTTATTGGCTCTAATTTCATTTCAATTTATGTTTTCCTTAAATACCCTAAGCTTGTCGTTAAGTCCTAATTACTAAATTACCAGACCTTTTTTTATTAAGGGTCTCATCGGACGGTCAATCCAAAGAGCCGTAAATAGGAACGATTACATGAAATAAAATTAAACAAATGCAAAAATAAACGAAGTAACAAATACGAAAAAAATTAGACGAAGCTAAGAGGCGTCGCAGGGCGCATCAATTCCCCCGGGGTTGAAAGAGCTCGACCCCGACGATAACTCACAAAGACTGGCGACGGAGAGATCTGGATGTCGGCGACGTAAATCGTCAGTGGTAATCCAAGAACTATTTGTGATTTCTCGTCCCGATCATGAGACCAAATAACGCTGGCATGTCCCGTGGCGAGTGCAAATCTCTCATACATCAAGAACCTGTTCTATCTCCTCCGTGGTGGGTTTCGGTGCTAGTTCTAGGTCCGATGGTATCTCTGGAGCTCCGACTGGTGGACTGGGGCTGGAACTCGGTGACTCTTCATAGAATGGTGTGAGATCGACCACATTAAATATCGGCAAAGTACTGAATTCAACGGGCAAATCTAGGAGGTATATGTTGTCAGCGATGAGCTTCAGGACTTGAAAAGGGCCGAACTTCTGTTGTTGTAGCTTATGATAAGTACATGGAGTGAATCTCTGTTTCCCGAAATAAGCAAACAATCAATCCCCTTCTGAAAAGTAAAACTCCCGACGATGACGATCGACCATGGATTTATACTTTTCAGAAGTTGCTCGCAATTTATTAGTAATATTTTTATGCAATTCCTTTAAATAATCAACATGAGTTTGCGCGTCAAAAGAAATGTGTTCATGATGCGAAAGAGAGTGACGATCAAGTATACGAGGAATAGAGAACCCATAAATAATCTCGAAAGAAAATTTAGTAGTGGAGCGATTAATAGAATTATCGAATGTAAATTCGGCTTGTGGCAATATAAGGTCCCATTGTTTTGGAATCTCCCTGGTCAAACACCTAAGAAGATCTCTCAAACTCTTATTAACAACCTCAGTCTGCCCATCGGTCTAAGAGTGATATGCGCTACTAAATTCGAGTTTGGTACCTAATCGGGCCTACAGTGTTTCCAAAAATACCTCATAAAACGAGTATCCCTATCAGAAGTGATCGATCTAGGAATTCTGTGCAGTCTAACGATTTCATTAAAAAAAAGTTCAGCGACATGTACAACACTAGAAGTTTTCCTACACGGAATAAAATGTGTCATCTTTGAAAACCGATATACGACTACAAAAATGGAATCGACTTTCCTCAGAGTGCGAGGAAGCCCTACCACGAAGTCCATCGAGATGTCATCCCATGACCGCTCAGGTATCGGTAAAGAGGTGTATAGTCCGGTGTTTTGTGTGTGCCCTTTATATCGCTGACAAGTCATATAATGCCTAACAAACTCGATGACATCGTGCTTCATATTAGGCCAATAGTATTGTGCACTAGCGAGATCTAACAATTTTGATTGACCAACGTGTCCTCTTAACCCAGAGGAGTGGAGCTCCCTAAGTAGTGTCTATCGTAAAGGTCCTTTGCAAATACAAAGGCGGGTGCCCCTAAATAGATATTCCTCACTCACTACGTACTGTGTAGTGGGATCAGTCCCACTATGCAGGCATGAGATTCAGATGTCGCGGAAGTAAGGATCAGTAAAGTACAAGTCGCGCTGTGAGTCCAAGTCAGTGATGCTAGGCTGCAAAGTAACTGATAGATGGGTGCGACGACTAAGTGCGTCGGCTACTCGATTCGTGACACTGGATTTGTGTTTTAATGAAAAGTGAACTCCTGCGCAGGTAAGCAACCCACTTGGCGTGACGTCCGATCTCCTTCTGGGAGTTCAGATGTTTTAGAGCCTCGTGATCGGTATTCAACACAAACTCGCAATGAAACAGATAGTGTCTCTAATGACGGAGAGCTTGAACAATAACATAAAATTCAAAGTCATGGGTTAAATATCTAGTCTTCGCCTCATTCAACTTCTCACTAAAGAATGTAATAGGTCGACCCTCCTGACTCAAAACCGCGCCAATGCCTATAATTGATGCATCACAATCAACCACAAAAATCTTATCAAAATCAGGCAGTACGAAAACAGGTGCACTCGCGAGTCTCTCTTTGACCAATATAAACGCACGCTCGGCTTCTTCAGTCCAAATAAACAATCCCTTCTTCAAACAGTCGGTCACAGGTGCTATCAAGGTGTTAAAGTTTCGAATAAACCGCAAATAAAAAGATGTTAGCCCATGAAATCCCCGATCCTCAGTAATCGTCCTAGGGCTAGGCCATGATTCTATCGCTTTGACCTTCTCTCTATCAACTCTAATTCCCTCAGAAGAAACGATATATCTTAAGAAGGTCAGGTTATCAGTCAAAACGTACATTTCTTCAAATTTATATATAATCAAAATATCGTCAAAGTACACCACTACACAGACTCCAATGAGTGGTCTAAGCATTTGATTCATCACTCGCATAAACGTGTTGAGGGTATTGGAGAGCCCAAAAGGCATCACCAGCCACTCGTATAATCCCTCCCTAGTTTTAAACGCAGTTTTTCATTCATCCTCATGTCAAATTTTAATCTGGTGGTATCCACTGTTTAAGTCAATCTTCGAAAACACACGGGATCCACTAAATATATCTAGCATGTCATCCAATCGAGGAATCAGAAAGCGATATTTGATCGTAATTTTATTAATCGCTCGACTGTCCACACACATACGCCCTATGTTGTTAAAGGCGCGCCTCAGGCACGCCTAAGGATCCAGGCTCAAAGGCTTGCACGTTCGTGCGCCTTTTTTGCGCCTTTGGACATTAAAGGCGCACATGAATGTGATTTTTGATGTAAACCTTTTGTTTTCAAAATAATGAAAAAAATGATGTAAGAACTCATTAATTTTTATATAATTTAGTGTTCTTGAAACATAATCGATCGTTGAGACTTATATATGATGCAAGAGATCATTTTGATTTTATTTTTTAAGAGATATAAATGATAGTAATGAATGAATAATGAGTAGAATATATAAAGAACCTGTTCAAAAAGATGAATTGATGTTTGATGCTGATTATTTAAAATGAATGTGGTTGCGCCTTGCCTTCTTCGGGCGCGCGCCTGCGCCTTGAGCCTAGGCTCCAAGACCCTTTTGCGCCTTGGTGCGCCTTGCGCCTTTAATAACTAAGCATACACCACGTCCTGTCTTTCTTAGGAACAAGAAGTGCGGGGACAGCGCGTGGACTCATACTCTCTCTAATGTGACCCTTCAAAATCAGATCGGTCACCTGCCTATGTAGCTCCTCATGCTCTTTCGGACTCATGCGATAATGAGGTAAATGAGGTAAATAACTCCTGGGATGAGGTTGATACAGTGTTGTATATCTCTCATCAGGGGTAGCTGATCGGGCAACTCCTCCGGCATAATCTCAGAGAACTCATCAATGAGAGGTTGCACGGTACTAGGAATGTCTAAAGTAGTGGGAGCGGAATCGATACCGGATAACATATAGATGATCTCATTATCCTCCATCTCCTCCTAGAATTGAGACCAATTCAGTAACATGGTGGCAGAGGGGAAGGATATCGCAGAGACAGTGGAAGGGGGTGTGAAGGCCTCTCAGGGAGTTTGGGGACAAGACTATTCTTCTGGGGAAAAAGAACAATCTTGCGCCTGTTGCGCTCAAAGGAGTGAGAGTTCTTTAAACCGTTGTGACTATCGCGTCTATTGTACTGCCAGGACCGTCCTAATAGGATGTGACAAACCTCGATATTGACAACGTGACACCATACTGCATCCTGATACGTATTGCCTATAGAAAACTCTACGAGACACTGGTGCGTGATATGAATGGCCGTGCTACTAGTGACCCATGACAGACTATAAGGCTTTCCTAGGGGTTGCGTTTTCAATTTTAGTTTATCAACCATGCGTTGAGAAACAAAGTTTTTCATACTACCGCTATCTATAATGATGGAACAAAACTGTCCCTGTATGCGGGCGGTGGTATGAAAAATGTTGTTCCTCAACCAGTCGTCATCAACAAGAGTCTTAGGAGTTAGAAGACTATGTTGGATAACACATAATAACTGATCGGGTTGCTCTCCCTCAACTTCATACTCACTTTCTAACTCAATCTTAGGGGTCAGGTCAGTCCGAGAATCACTAAGAAATACCCCATACTCAGGTTCTGATCCACTCTCAGGGTCGATGACGGCGACAAAGTGGTGTCGCGGACAATCAGAATATTTATGGCCCGGCTCCATAAACTTAAAACATCGAAACGTCCCAGGGTGAGGTATAGTGCGTATAATTTCCTTGCCTTCAGTGGATGGGGCAGGAGGTGATGGGGTATTCGTGGGTACTACCGATTGGGAGGGGCCGCAATTTTATCAGTAGGGGTGAAAGAGTGAGTCGGGTGGGACCGATCAGTAGACCTGTTCCAAGATGCCCGTTTCTGCAGGGCTTCTAATCTACCTGCGCGGCTCGAGACCTCTCCTAAATCCTTATAGTCAAGGAGTTCTAACTGATCACTAATGAAATAGCGCAACCCGTTCAGATAACGGGAAACGATCATGTCATCGCCCTCTCGGAGGTCGAGCCGAGACTGGAGTACAAGAAACTCATTCTTGTACTCGTCCACGGTGGATTTGTCCTGTCATAGGTTATGGAACTTACGATACAGGGTTTGCATATAGTCAGAGGAAACATAACGTTTACGCAGCTAAATTTTAAATTCGTTCCACGTAGTAATCCGGGGTATTCCTATGTTGAACCTAGATCGTTCTAATTGCCCACACCAAATTAGGGCGGACCCTTTCAGTCTAAGTGTGACATACTCAACTTGTCTAGCTTGGGGAAATTGCTTCTAAGCCAGGAAACGGTACATCCGTTCACACAAGTCTAAACAACCCTCGGGTTCTAAGTGCCCCACAAAATCACCAACGTCTAATTTGATTCTTACATCACAACGTGGTTGGTTTTGTGGTTCAGGTTGTGCAGGCTATAGTGGCATAGGGTTAGGGGCTTCTTCGACCACCGGGATAGGTGCTCGATTTAGGTGCATAGTGGCTTCTACAGTGTTGACTGATGTTCTTAATCCATTCACTATGTGCCCAAGACCTCTTATAGTGGTGGTGAGATTGTCGACTGTTTTCATTAGGTCGCTCAAACGTTGGGCCAAATCTCCAACACTCGTCTCCAAGTGATCTACTAGTTTTTCTATTGAAACAATTTGATTTTATTTAAAAAAATTTAAAAATATTTAGATGCTTAAAAATAGTCAAGTATTTTAATTATTATTATTATTTATTTATTGAAAATAGATTTTTTTTTTTAAGGATTTTTTTTAAAAAAATTTTAAAAAAAGAAAACTGAATTGCGTGATTCGCGATATGAGCGAATCACAACCTCCTCTGATACCAAACTGATGTAACCTAGGGTTAGAGTTTCAAAAAAAAAATGTTGGAAAATATTTTTTATTTGAGAGAAAAGATAAAAATTTGTTTTTATGGTGTAATTTTTGGAGGAACAACGAAGGTTGTACGACCAAATCGGATTTTGCGACAATTCGATCTCGTCGCTCCAAGCTTTAAGAAGTTCATTAATATCGTTCAAGTGGATCTCTCACGTGTCTTACGAATTGAACCATCTACAAGATTATTATACAACCACAAGAAAAATTGAACCAATAATTTATGACTAATGATAAAATGGGCAAATAGAACGTTCGCGGAAAACTTAGGAATATTTAGAGGAGCACATAAAAATAACTAAAGAAATTGGAGCGAGAGTACCCAAAACTACTACAGGGGAAAGTCCAATTCAATCCGTCGGGCAGAGAGAAAGTATGCTTTGGTTTCTTTCAACCCAGTCATCGGCGGAAGGAGAACTGAGGGTTGCTCCAATTTCTACAAGCCGCAGGAAGAAAATTACTGGAGGACCCGGCCAAATCACACATCGCAGTCGATCGACACTCACACTCAGGAGCAAGAGCATTAGCAGCGTACGCCGGAATCGGGGCGGGGGAAAACGTTCGGAGCCCAACAGGGGCGGCAGGAGATGGGCGGCGGGAACGCGGTTAGTCGAGTCATTAGAAGGAACGAGCGGAATGGCGGTTTGCGTTGTGGGCGGAATAACGAATCGTGGTCGCGGCGGCTTGAAATGGGGCGGAGTTGTCCGGCACTTGCAGAAAACAAAAAACATTTTCTCTGCTCTGTCGGGATGCCTTTTCTTCCTTGCACGACCAAATGTTAAATAGTCTGGCCTCCTTTTAATTTTTGGCATTAAATTTGATGACCATTTCAAGATGAAATCCCTAATACTAACATGTATGTTTTGGCATAAAATTTCATTGACGGGACCTTTTTGATTTCCATATGATTTTGGCCATACTTTAAGATTCCCTATTATCTATTGGCTCCAATTTCAATTTCTATTTATGTTTTCCTTAAATACCCTAAGCTTGGCGTTACGTCCTAATTACTAAATTACAAGACTTTTTTTTATTAAGGGTCTCATCGGACGGTCAACCCAAGAGCCGTAACAGGAACGGTTACATAAAATAAAATTAAACAAATGAAAAAATAAACGAAGCAGCAAATATGAAAAAAAATAGACGAAGCTAAGATGCGTCGCAGGGGTGATTAGGAACTTAGGCGGGGGGGGGGGGGCGGGGGGTGGGGCAACGTGTCTTCTACTTGTGCCATGGGGCCCTATTTGTAGGCAAAAATATATATATCAATTTCAAGTAACTGCAACTGTGTAGGAATTACCTCCGGAGGAGGAGCGGTGGAGCCTTCGCCGGAATCGCGCCCCATGGGCGGAAAGGATCGTCGAGCGGCGGGATCCTTCCGGATCGGCAGTTCTCGCACGGAGAGAGAGGATGCAGCTAGGGCAAATGCTCTAATATAATACCCAAAAAACTGAAATGAAAATACACTCTCCTCCCTCTTATACTATGGGGGGGGGAGAAAATTACTATTTGCACACACATGCTAATAGCACACATAAAAAGTTTTACATAAACAAATACAACAAAAGGGCATAAAATAAATAGCGCGCCCTTTTTATTTAGACGGTTCGCGGCATCCAAAGCGGGTCGAACTTCTGAGCCATGCAATCCCCGGTTAGTCGTGGGCTTCGTCGCTGACGGCGCTGGGTCGCACCGATTTATTCCGCATCTTTCTCCGCCACGTGAGAAGAACTCGACCCCGAGTGGTCGGCATAAAGAGGCACGTCCGGGTAGAACGGAGATAAATCGCTCACGTTAAAGGTCGTGGAGATGTTAAACTCCGGTGGTAGATCAACCACGTAAGCATTGTTGTTGATCTTGCGGATGATGGGGAAGGGGCCGAACTTCTTCGACATGAGCTTGTGGTGGGGGCCGGCAGGAAGCCGCTCTTTCCGGAGAAAGACCATAACCAAGTCGCCGACTTGAAAAATCTGCTCGCGGCGGTGCTTGTCGGCGATAGCTTTATATTTGGCGTTGGATTCGAGCAACTTGAGGCGGGTCTCGGTCTGGACGTCGCGGGCCTCTTCCGCTAACTGCGTGGCTGATAGGGGGCGGCGGGTAAGCGGGCCAAATCAAGCGCATGCCGGGGCGCCTTGGTGTAGACGATGGAGAACGGGGTGCGACCGGTTGAGCGGTGAACCGGATTGTTGTAAGCGAACTCAGCATGGGCGAGAGCGAAATCCCACTGCTTCGGCCGGTCTTGGCAAATACAACGCACTAGATTTCCCAAAGTCTTGTTGACCACCTCGGTTTGCCCATCCGTTTGGGGGTGAGCGGAGCTACTAAATTGGAGAGAGGTGTCAAACATTTTCCACAGCATGGTCCAAAAATGGCCTAGAAATTTTGGATCGCGGTCGGATGTGATGTTGGTTGGAACGCCATGCAAACGGACCACCTCGCGGAAGAATAACCGCGCAATATGGGAAGCATCGGATGTTTTGCGGCAAGGAAGAAAATGTGCCATCTTGGAGAAACGGTCTACCACGACGAACACCGAATCAACTCCGCGTTGGGTTCGCGGAAGGCCCAAAACGAAATCCATGGAAAGGTCCTCCCACACGCCAGAGGGGACCGGAGAGGTGAGTAAAGACCGGTGTTGTGTGCTTGGCCCTTGAATTGTTGGCACACATAGCACTTCCGAACGAAATTCCCCACGTCCTTGGCTAACTGCGGCCAGAAATACCTCTCGTGGAGACTAGCAAGTGTCTTGTCTCAACCCAAGTGACCGCTCAACCCGCCACCATGTAGATCACGAATCAGCTTCTCCCGTAATGAAGACCGGGGGATGCACAGGCGGTTGTCTTTGAGTAAGAACCCCTCGAGTATCAAGAACCCGCCGTGTGAACCGCCCCTCGAGCAGGCGCTCCAAGTGTCTTTAAAATCCGGGTCGTCGGCATATGACTCGGCGAGAATATCAAAACCAATGATCTCGTGTTGTAGTGTGGTCAATAAACAGCTCCGCCGGCTGAGGGCGTCCGCAACGACATTGGAGGAACCCGGCTTGTGATGAATAATGTACGGGAAACGCTGAAGGTAAGTGGTCCAACGGAGATGCATACCATCCATGCGTTTCTGGCTGTGGATAAATTTGAGGGCTTGATGATCCGTATATAAGATGAATTCCTTGTGTAGTAGATAATGCTCCCAATGTTTGAGGGCCCGGACAACGGCATAGAACTCTTGATCATAAGCGGACCACTTCCGCCTAGCATCGCTTAACTTCTCGCTGAAAAAGGCAACCGACCGCTTGTCTTGGGAGAGGACCGCCCCAATGCCAACACCGCTGGCGTCACTATGCACCTCAAATAGCTTGTCAAAACTGGGTAGCGCCAAGACCGGTGCCGAGCTGAGCTTCTGCTTGAGCAGCTGGAAAGAGCGGTCAGCCTCGTCCCCCCAAAGAAAACGCCCCTTCTTGAGGCAGTCGGTCATGGGAGCCGAGATGGTGCTGAAATCGCGAATGAACCTCCGGTAGAATGTGGCTAACCCATGAAAAGACCGCAACTCGGAAAGGGATGCGGGAGCCGGCCAATCTCAGATGGCTTGTATCTTTTCCTCGTCAACTTGTATGCCGTCCGCACCCACCTTGAAACCCAAAAAGTTCAGCCGCGGCGCAAGAAAGGTGCACTTCTTGAGGTGAATAAATAGTTTGTTCTCCGCCAAAACTTCCAACACAGCACGAACATGAGATAAATGCTCCTCCCGGGTCTTGCTAAAGATGAGAATGTCGTCGAAATAGACGACCACCGACTTGCCCAAGAAAGGTCGCAGCACCTGTGTCATAAGACGCATAAAAGTGCTTGGAGCATTAGACAAACTGAAAGGCATTACCTTCCACTCGAAGAGGCCGTCCGGAGTTTTAAAGGCGGTCTTCCATTCGTCGCCCGGTTTGATGCGGATTTGGTGGTACCTGCTTCGGAGGTCAATTTTGGAAAACAGTTGTGACCCGTCCAACATGTCCAACATGTCATCCAGGCGGGGAATGGGGAAGGAGTACTTGATGGTGATGCGGTTAATGGCGCGACTGTCAACGCACATCCTCCAGGACCCGTCCTTCTTGGGAACCAAAAGTGCGGGAACACCGCATGGGCTAAGACTCTCGGAGATGAAGCCCTTTTGTAGCAGCTCTTCCACCTTCGTACGTAAGACGTCATGCTCCTTGGGGTTCATGCGGTAGTGGGGCAAATTTGGGAGGCTAGCGCCCGGTATGAGATCGATCTGGTGTTGGATATCCCGAAGTGGTGGAGGGTGGTCTGGCAAATCATCTGTGGTGATGGCGCGGAACTCATGAAGTAATGCACGAATGTCTGGGGGTGCGGCATCCATCTCCCACTCGTTGGTGGCGTACAACCCGTAGGGAACTAGGGCCACCACCTCCTTGGCCTCCGCAACGTCCCGCTCGAACCGTGAGGTGTCATCGTGCATCACGAGTAGGCTGCGCCCCTTGGCGGTGGGCGGGTTGGCCGCGGGTCTATCGCCGACCCGAGCCACAATTTGTATCTTCTTGCCGGCCCAAGTGAAGGAGTAGATATTGTCGCGGCCCTTGTACGCCACGTCTGTATCATATTGCCACGGTCGTCCCAAAAGTAGGTGGCTCGCGTCCATCTCCACAACGTCGCACCAAATGTCGACTAGGTAGTGCTTGCCCATAGCGACGGGTACGTGTGACCGGTGGGTGACACGCACGGAGGGGCCCTTTTGAATCCACCCAATGGAGTAGGGGTGCGGGTGCGGCTCGGTTGGTAGATGCAAGTAGGTGACCAACCGACTAGCGACAAAATTCTCACAGCTGCCATTGTCGATCAGAACATCACATATCTTTCCCTTGATGGTGCAATAGCTCCGAATGACATTACTCCGTTGGGCGTGCTCATCCACCCGTGGTGCAAGAAGGAGGCGACGGACCACGCAAGCAGCAAAATCGCCATCTTCTTCAAACCCATCGACGACCTCATCGGCCTCTCCCGAGTTATCCTCCTGATACTCGTCCTGAGTAACAGCGTGTACGGGTTGGCGCAGAAGAGGGCACCGTGAGGTAAAGTGGCCCGGTTGGTGGCACTTGAAACAGGTCCCCGGTGGTGCGCGGTCAGGTGCCCGACCCTTAGGTATGGAAGGCGTGGCCGGCACCTCGCGGCTGGTAGAATCCCGAGTATGCGACCCCGACGCATCCGACCAGGGACGGCGAGAGGCCGAGCGGGTTGAAGGTGCCGCCGACGTCTCCATGAGTTCCGCCTTGAGGGCCATGTTGTAGGCCTCATCAACCGTGCGCAAAACATGCAATCTGATCTTCTCACGAAGGGACGGTCGTAGCCCATGTAGGAAGCGAGTAACACGTTGGCCGTCCGACTCGGTCAAGCCGTTGCGGTCCGCGAGGCGGCAAATTTCAGCCAAATATTTGGTGACGGTGCGAGAGCCTTGCGAGCAACTTTGGTAGAACTGGAACAGGTGTTGGTCGTAGTCGGGGGGTAGGAACCAATTTTGTAACATTTTCTTCATTTTAATCCAGGTGCGGACGGGGGCCTTGCCTTGGCGTTGTCGATTGAGTTGAAGTTGATCCCACCAAACCGCCGCGCCGGATTTAAGGCGATACGCGACCATCTTCACTTGGCGGTGTTCGTCGAGTTCGGCCATTTCGAAGAAACGTTCGACCTCCGAGATCCAATCGAGGAAGTCTTCAATGCCCAAGTTATCAAAAAACTGTGGAATGTCCGCACGTATGCGGTAGCCGTGCTGCTGCGGTGGCGGCTGGTGGCGCCATGGAGGGGGATCAGTCCCGGCGTGGTAGTCATCCTCGAAGCTGGAATCGGACAGGGGAGTTGCCGGGCGAGGAGGTGCCGCACGGCCACGGCGGTACTGCCGGCCGAAGTAGGCGTCGACCGGAGGGGCTGCAGCGGGTGCGGGATCGCCGGGCGGAGGTGGCTGCGGGTTGCCGAGCGCTGCGGTGAGGGCGGCGAGCTGTGCGGTGATGCCATTGATGGCCGCCCACAGAGCTTGGTCGTCCCGCGGATTATCTCCCATGAGCGACCGAGAGAGAGAGAGGAGAGTAGGCGGGGCAGCGGGTCGCGGAGATCGACGCGGCGAGGTGAGCAGGGAGGACCGGCGCCGAGCTAAGAAGTCGGGGCACGCCTCTGATACCAACTGATGTAGGAATTACCTCTGGAGGAGGGAGCGGTGGAGCCTTCCGGCCGGAATCGCGCCCCACGGGCGGAAGGATCGTCGAGCGGCGGGATCCTTCCGGATCGGCAGTTCTCGCACGGAGAAGAGGGAGGCGGCTAGGGCAAACTGCTCTTAATATAATACCCAAAAACTAAAATGAAAATACACTCTCCTCCCTCTTATACTATGGGGGGGGGAGAAAATAACTATTAGCACACACATGCTAATAGCACACATAAAAGTTTTACATAAACAAATACAACAAAAGGGCATAAAATAAATAGCACCGCCTCTTTATTTAGACGGTTCGCGACATTCAAAGCAGGTCGAACTTCTCGAGCCATGCAATCCCCGGTTCGCCGTGGGCTTCGTCGCTGACGGCGCTGGTCGCACTGTATTCCGCATCAGCAACTCTATTAGAGTAAAATCATACGGATATAATTCAACAAGATGAAGTAATTTTTGCTTATCATAAGAACAAAATTGATCCTTTGGGTCTAGACAAGCAACACATAAGAGTAATTCTGTGTTTACTTCATCAAAACGATCATTTAGCTCATTTAGCATCCAATCTAGCACTGCATTAAAAACTTCAATCCTAAAATAATGTTTATTTGTAATCTCACGTGCAATACGTCTTGATCTACCTGACTGAACAAACTTCTCATCCATATTCACAACTTATATGATATGTTTTCTACAGAAAGTGGAGACTTCAGCCATGAAAGATTCTCACTCAACTTCGTCATTTCTTATCTTTAATAGTAATAGTTTTGACAACTTTACAAAATGCATTGCGTTGACAATATCTTGATCTTTCCTTTGCAATGTTTGAGATAATTCATTTGTTTTTGACAAAATATTTTTCATCAAATGAATCACAAATACAAATTTAAAGGTCAAGATAACTTGGAAAAGTGCGATTATCATTCCTCTTTGTTTTCCATCTGCCCCATCAACTATGATAATCTCCAGCACATCAACAATAGAAGAGAACATACAAATAAAATTTAAAATTGTACCATAATGCGAACTTCATCTTGTGTCTCTAGCATGTTTGAGCTCTAAAGGTTGATTCAACCCATGTCCACTTTCTCAGTCCCCGCACCAAGCTCTCTAGCAACTCAATCAACTTCCAAGGCTCTAAGAGAATCACGGCGTTTGCAAGAGACACCGACAACATTCAATCTGTGTTAATAAGTGTGAAAAACACAGCAATATCAGAATTTCTTTCTGCAATAGCTACTAGTACCAATTATAGTTGATGTGCAAATAGTGAACATAGAAAACACAACTGTTTTCATACAAAATTAAAGCTTTTAACCCCCCTGAACTCACCTTTCATATTGTTAGCACTGTCATATCCTTGTCCACGCAATTTATAAATACTAAGACCATATTTCATAAATAAAGTATCAATATCTGCTTTAAGAGATAACGCAGAAGTATTAGATACATGAACAAAATCAAGAATACGTTCTGTGATCGTGCCATTGGAATTCGCATATCGTAAAATAACAGACATCTGCTCTTTTGTAGATACATCATATGATTCATCTACTAAAATTGTATAACAGTCTTCTCCGATTTCTTGAACAATTTTTTTTGTTGTCTCCATTGCAATTGCTGATACTATTTCTTTTTGAATCTTGGACGATTTATGTTGACAGTTTTGAGGAGCATTTTGTAACACAACTGACTTGATGTCATTATTATGTGATGCGAGAAAATCCAAAAGCTCAAGAAAATTTCCTCAGTTGATAGATTCTTTAGTCTCATCATGACCACAAAAGGACAATACTTGTCGTAAAAAAAATCTAACACAATTAATCGATGCACATAAATGAGCACGATATTCTAAAGTTTGTTGCTCTTCTTGTCTAGCAAATGCAATTTCAATACCTTGTTTTTGATTCATCAATGCTTTACACATATTTCTAAAAGCATTGTGTGGAGCCATTTGATTTCCAACATGTTCGTCCAATATCGTTTTATCTTTCCAATATCTAAACCCTCTAGTAACAAAAGTAGGCTCATAACCTCTTTGGGGGAAATATAATAATATAGGCAAGATGCTGCATCTTTCTCTTTACTGGACTCTAACCAACCTTTAAATTTATTAAACCAATTCTTATTGAAACGGCGAGCTTTGTGTCTGATTTCTGATTTGGGAAATTTTTTTATATGAGGTTGACAAGGACCATTTTGCAAATAATATCTTCTTATTGAGTCTTGAAGATTTGCATCATAGGAGTTTATAGGCTATCTTAAACCCGGATCCGCAAGTAGATCTTTTAGTTTGAATTCTTCTACTCGATTTCTTTTACCAGTTGAGACCAACTCCTGTAAATCCATAAAACTCCGACCTAATCCAACTTTTGAAAAAAAAACTTTTTCATTGCAAATCTAACAATGACAATTCCAAGTCCTAAATCAAAATAGAAATGAAGATAAAATGGGGGATGAGGAGTTGAATGCATCATTAGAGATTTAGAGCAATACGGATTAATGACAAATTGATGAGGAGTTGAATGTATCATTAAAGCAATAAAGATTAATCACAATCAAATTTATAACCTAAACAAATTAACTAAACAACAAATAAAGGTTTGCTCATTTTTAAAACCAGCAACATTCATACCATAACTAAACAGCAAAAAATGATTGTAGAAAAATCACAAAACTTACAAGTGAATAGGGTAAACCATCAATCACACCCACATCCAGGAAATGTTTATAGATGCAAAAAATGATAAAGTCACAAAACTTAATAAAAATAGTGATGGGATGATGGCATACCGATTTAGAAAACCCTGCAAGTATCCTCACACGGTCACACCCAGATCCACTTCCACTTTCTAGTTTCCAGTATTTGCTTGCCAAACAAATTTGTTATCCGCTGATGCACTGTGAAGAGGGAAACGAAGAGGGATTAAGAAGAAGCGATCAATGCGGGAACTGGGAAGCCCTAGCCCCTAGGTGATGCTAAACCTAAGTGGTGCAATGACCGAGCCTGAGTGGAGAGGAGGCTGCCTTGCCGGAATACACCATTGGTGAGTGGCGGCGATTTAGAAAACCAAAAATCAGGTCGCCAGATATCGTAGATGAAACAGAGAAAGGCAGATAGGGAGAAAGGCTACCGGTTATCGGACTAGGACTTCGGCGCCGCCAGATATCGCAGATGCAAAGGGTCGAGGCGTCGAAGAGCGAAATGAAGAGGGATGTAAATCGGAGCCTCGCCAGCCGACAATAGCCCGTCAGCTCGTCACATGCAGCGTCGGCCCCAGAAGAGGGAAACGAAAACGCGCGATGCCCTGGCCCCTGGCGGGATTTAGCGAAATTTACGGTCGGGCACGTGCCCGACTGTGTCTTAAGCTAGGTTTGCCCGTGGCTGTACTTACTGAGGGCGAGGTCGTTAGAGTTGGAATTGCTGTGGCGTGCTCACTAAACTGGAGGTCGTATGGGAAGAGAGCTCGCAGACGAGTTGGAGACTGCTGAGTGAGCTCGCCAGCGAGATGATGAGTACAATTGCTGAGCTCCGGATGAGCTCCACACACGGAAGGGGGCTCGCGAGCGAGCTTGAGATCACTGGGCGGGCTCGCTGACGAGCCTAGGAGGAGCTTGCCAGAGAATTGTTCCTGCGATCACTGGGCAGGGCCATGCGATCACTGGGCGGGCTTGCTGAATTGTCGAGCTTCTGGTGAGCTCCACATGTCTTCGACGAGGTCCTTCTAGTCAATGGTCCTTCCTTCTAAGGTCTAGGGCTTATAGTTGGTCCTGGGTCCCCCTTATCAAATACAGGTAGTACAATCATGTCCTTTCCTTTTACACCTTCCAATCATATGTGGGTCAAATGAACCCATCCATGACACAGACATATATCACTACTTTATTTTTTTATTTTTATGCTTCAACATTTGATCTTTTTTTTATTAGCGATGATGATTGATAGCATATGCAAGAAGTTACAGAGCTACATGACACCGAGCTATCATGGCGAGTCTACATGCGGCGGGCGCGTACATCGCATGGCTCCGCCGAGCCCACGGAGGAGATCACGACTTAGTCATTTATTTTGCAGCATTTTATTTGGCGGACTGTTTGCGCCTTTATTTGCACCCCAAAACTATAAGGGGTAGGTTGTGTTGTGTTTTGAGAAATATTGGATGAATGTTGGTATTTTCTAATTCCTCCTAACCCTAACTCCCTCTCCTCTCATCTCGTTCTCTTCCTCTCTCCCCTACCGCCGGCTTCTCTTCCCCGCCGGGTTTCCCGAGTTCCCATCACAAGATGATGAGATTTATTTAGTATCATGAATTTATTATATTAAGTAAAGGCCTGACAATTTTCTCTATCCAGTTTTTCTCATTATTATTGTGAGGACATGACTGCCACGATTAAATGATTGTCCTTAGATCATGATATACATGACAAAGTATGATACTTTATAAACATGATAATCAAATTATAAAATTATATCATCTAAGACCTTAATTATCCATGCAAAGTCCTAATAATCTTTGCGATACACTTACAAAATTCTAATTATGATACACTTACAAAATTATAATTATGATACATAAAATCAGGGGTAGGGACAAAGTAATGACAGACATTTGATTAGCATTTTGATGCATAATTAGAAAGGCACAAAGGGAAATAGTATGAACCTGCCAACACCCTAGAAGCACGCCCGTTGATGTCAAAATCACTCTATCTAGGACAATTTGCAAAGGACAAAGAGATTGTGCAACCTCATTGACAGCATCAACTTCAGCTTCGATCTCAAGAAAGCAGAGGAAGATTAAATACAAGAAAATAGGAAACTTAAAAAAACATCAAATTAATGCTCAATACCTCGGTGTTAGTTGCCTTAACAGGTGTTAGATGATGAGAGGCATGGAACATGCTGAAGTGATATAAGCTTGCATTCTGAAACCAAACGGCTGATAAAGAAGGAGAAGTGCATAATTGCATCATATTTAATCAAGTTAAATGATAGGAATAAAGATAACCAAAGAGGCAGATGAAAAGGAGAGTAGAGGTGCTTTTATCTGCAAGCTTCTATTAAATCATCTTGAAAGTGTCAAAATTGGAACAAAAAATTTACCTCCACTAAAATAGGGAAGGAAGGTATCCTTTACTGCCTGCCTGCAGCAAGCCATACATAACTATTGGAAGTAAACAGTGGCAAACCTTGCTAAATACAACCGAAAAAATAAAACAAATTAAAATTCAAGCTTAAACCAAGTATGTGAAAAGAAAACAGGAAATAAATTTAAAAAATAATTAAAAGAGGAAAGAACGCTGTCGCTACATCAGCGGTAGCCGGTAGGTGTAAGGACACAACTTTCAAAATAGAAGGAATAGCATCAAAAAGAATTAAATGTATCTATAAATCTATGTTATTATTGCAGGGTTTGAGCAATTGATATGTTGCCACTATTGTGAGTAGAAGTTATGATTTCGATTTAGAAGTCATGATTTCAACTCAAGTCATAGTTTCTGTATTACCTCATTGCAACATATAAATAAGACTGCATATCAACCCAACAGAGACAACAAATCACTGGGAAACCTCATCTACTAAAATTAGTTGTGAAGGGAAGACAACAAATGCATTTTAAAAAATGCAGATTGTAAACATGATTTCCTTTAGGAGACTTCTATACTTTTCATAATACTTGAAAACATTTCTTTTCCAAGAAAAGATGAATTGGAGAAGTGATGAGAGAAACTTACTAAAAGAAAAGGACCGTTACAATTTACTTGCATATAGCAAACCTTTCCCGTGTTCAAGGTACCCATGCATATCCAGACGAGTTGAGGATAGCATGCATGTCCGTTAAGGTAGGGTCTTATGCTCAATCAAAACATGGAAATATTTTATCCTGGAAGAAACTTTGGAGACTCGAGTCAAAAGGATATATTATTATTATTTTTTATGAAGGGGTAATTTTTGTTCTCTCTTTATTCTAAGTTTATACATGAAAAGAAAATGAATCTTAAAAGGTTTAAAAGGTACAACTAATCCAAGAGGGAGGTCACACACTCCTTGACCTAAAGTAAAACTTGGGAAAGTGTTGAGAAGTATAATTATAGTGGTACGTGTAATGATTTACTAGCTCATTTTTTATAATTTTGAGAGTGCATTATGACATTAGAAAAGTAGGTTGATTGCCATGTAAAAGGAAATAATAAACTGAAGCAGACTTTGGGCATTTTAGATTTAGTTGAAAAGCTATATTAAGTTGATGGCACTGACAAGCACCAATAACAACTATGACAATACCAAAACCCTAGATAATCGATGTTGCCATTTGTCATGTTATGCATTGGGTTTGTCCAACTCTGTTTTAATAATGATTTACATGCATCTTGGCGCAAGGAACTGTGAAATTGTGATCAAGAAAAGTATGAGGTGAGCTTCGTACGAAAACATGAATAAGTAGATCATACAACCCAACTAGAGTGTTGTGACAATTGTGTTGTGCCTCCAAGTATAATTGGACAGTATTTTGCACTTATCTTCCAACAGGAGTCCTGAGTTATCAATGTTGCAAATACTATTCATGTATGTAATTATGAGGGTACTTGGGTCTTTCTAGGTCATGTTGTGCTATGCATATATAATACTCATATGATTAAGGAAAGGCATGAGACTATTATTTCCTACATGGTATCATCCGTATCAAAGCACCTATCGTAGGAATCCAATACCCTAGCCACGTTCATGTGATGCCTTCATTGCAGCCGCTAGTTTCCACTGCATATGTGTGCTCGACGACAACCATAAGACGTCTTATCTCACTGCCTGCTTGTGCTCAATGCTCGACGCTCGACGACGATGATCTCAACGTCGATCTCATCTCACTCCTGCATGTATCTGCGCTTGTGCTTGTGCCTCCCCGACGTCGGGCTGCTTGTGTGTGCTTGATGAAGAGGTGTTGATTGTCATGTTTCCTGCACCTACGTGTACATGTGCCTCCTCAACGTTGATCTCATCAGCTTGTAGATCTCCCCAGTTTGATGTTGTCGTCCTCTTCAGATTGTCCAATCATCGATCTCCACCTCTCCAGAGGCCTCTGCAACTCCAACTTCCTACAACCGTTCATCAATCTCCTCTCCAGAGGCCTCTGCATCTCCAACTTACGACAACCGTTCGTCAATCTCATCTTCTCTGTTGTTGCGGCTTCTGCCCTTCCAGAAAATTCAGTGCAGCCTTCTGCCACTCTACTACTTCAAGCTTCCTATTGTTTGGACTTTCATAGTTCTATCGGGCTTTTCTCCTTCGTTGTGGACTCCTGGTTTATCGTTTCTTTTGGAGAAAAGAATGGATGATCACTCTAAATCCATTGTCGGCTCCTCCAACGTATATGTTCCTCACCTTAGCCCTAATGATCTTCCTATACCCAATCCCAATGCAAAGAATTATCATCAATGGAGTCAAGTCATTCACACCACTTTGAAAGGATGATGTAAATTGAATCATATTGAAGGAAGTTTGATGAAAAATTTAAAGAAAAGGTTGATGAAGCCCCCCATATCATGATATGGCAACAGAATTCGATGACACACGAGATGAGAAAGAATTGCATGTTCTCGCCCATTGTCCGGGAAATCTGGGATAATTTACATCACACATACTTTATGAACCAAGATATTGCCACATGTTATGAATTAAAGACGAAGATTTTTCACACCAAGGGAATTTTTCTATCCCCGATATCTATGGGATCTTGAATGGGCTCTAGATAGAACTGGATTAATATCAAAACTTGAGATGGAATGCAATAAGGATGCCTCCGCTCTGACAACCATTGTCGAGAGAGATATGATCTTTGAGTTCCTGCAAGGCCTGATCTTTGAATATGATTCTATCTGTATAGCAATTTTGGGTAAAGAACAACTTACATCCCTCTCCGAAGTACTATTGTTGATCACTCTTGGGTCGTAGACTTAGGTACCAATGACCATATGGTTTTCTCTAAACTCATTTTTCAGCCTTCTTACCAACGTGCCACTAAAACATCATTATTGTTGTTAATGGATCACTAAAATTAATATTGGTAATATAACCAATGAGTTGTAACTCTCTCCTCACCTACATAATGCTCTTCATGTTTCTAAATTGTTTGCCAACCTTGTTTCTGTCCACAAATTAACGGCCGACTTAAATTGTGTTGTAACATTCTTCTCATCTCACTGTGTGTTCAGGAATTGGCCATGGGAAGGATGATTGGAGTTACTGAGGAGAAAGGAGGATTGTATCACTTGCTTTAGAAACATGGTAGGATCAACTAGAAGTCTTTTCATTCATGTCGTCAGTCTAAGGATATGACTAAGATCATGCTTCTGACAAGAAGGATTACAGTTGTTGCAATCCCTCAATGATGTCACCTTTCATTAATATGTTCCTTTTTTTAATCATTCTCCATTTCAGGGGACAATGTATTGGAAGCGGAAACATTACTTTCTACCCAGTCCTTCACTCATTAATCACATGTGTCTTCACCCATACACAAGGATGGAGATAAGGCTGAGACAAATGATTGTAAAGTAATTGTTTACAAGAGAAGGATACAACCCCAACATACTTCCTAGGAACTCCAGAGTTTCAACTCTGGAAGATATTGAATAGACAAGGAACCCATTAGGTACCACTCTATTTGATCTCATTCTATTTCTAATCATGATGATCTTCTTATTGCTTTAAAGAAAGAAAAACACACATCCATTAATTATCAAATCTCTTCATTTATCTCTTAAAAGAATATTTTATCCAACCCATTTCTTGATATAATATCAATTCCAACTTCAGTACATGAAGCATTAAAAGACAATAAATGGGCTCAAACCATGAATGAGGGATGAAAGCTTTGAAGAGGAATGAAACTTGGGATATAGTCTCAAGGCCAATGTACAAAATATCTGTAGGATGCAGATGGATCTATTCCTTAAAATACAAGTTTGATGGCACTCTGGATCGATAAAAGACAATGTTGATTGCAAATGGCCCACTCCGACATATTGTATAGATTACCACGAAACTTTTGCTCCAATATTAAAGATGAATATTGTGAGAGTTTTCCTTTCCCTAGTTGTTCAATTCAACATGGAACTACATTAATTTGATATTAAAATGCATTTTTTCATGGAGACCTTGAGGAAGAGGTATATATGAATATCCCACCAAATTTTTGCTCCAGAAACATGAGGATCAAGTGTGCAAGCTAAAGAAGGCTCTGTATGGGCATAAACAGTCTCTCCGGACCTAGTTTGGGAGATTCTTCAAAGCTATGCAAATGTTAAGAGTACCAACAAAGCAAAGTAGATCACACGTAGTTCTTTAAACACTCACGGGAAGGTATACTAACCGCGTTACATATTGTTGCGTCCTCTGTGGCATCCAGAAACACATCATAGTGCCCCCTTATTTTTTGTTATCTTATTTCCACATTATATTGTATTTTTGACTACCCGCATGTATCAGTTGTCTTTCAATGTATGCATATTTTGAATCGGCTTAACTAGAGTGACCGTCAAGTAAGACCATGAGTAAATAGGTCTTAGCAATTCAGAATAGTTATGGAGAAAAATTCAAAGCTCTCAAATGTTTAAATTAACATTAATTAATATAGGCATAGATACTCTAAAATTCAAGAAGAATATAACAAAAGAGACGAAACAAAATATTTTCTATTTACAAAAGAAATTACTTTAAAACAATCCCCTAGTGTGACCTAAATGGGCGGCCAAGCTCACAAAGGAAAGAGAGCTTCGCGTTTCCCACTATCGGCCTCCATATCCCTTACCAATCCTCGCTCGCTCATGTTTCTCTTCGTCGAGCCCTCTGGAAGATCGTCGTCTACTCAGGCCAGCAACCCAGTGATCTGTGCGTACTCAACGAGTTGCTTCCTTCGAGCATGATCTGTCCTTTGTTGAACTCGACAAAATGTTCTATCGGTTCCTCCGCCACAGTGAATCTCCTATGAAGAGACGATGTCATCCATCATCGACCTTAATTCTATCTCTGGTGGCCACCTGAGTTCCATCGACCAGCTCAATCAGAAGCTTGTTCCCCTTTGCTATGGCATTAAATGACTCTATCTGTTTAATTCTTTCGGGAGTTCCATATGACGTGACATGCTTGTCATGGATCCCTCTTCTCTGCTGCAAATCAGTATTTTGTCTGGGTAATACTTCTCCCCCATCTCAATAGCTCATAATTATTGAAATAAATTCCGTCTTAATTTAAACATCATATTTGTTGAGCTTGTCGTAATCTCCTTCGATGTCTTTGATTTGTCGTTCTCTTTTCATTATTAATTTAATGTGATTAAGCATGTGAAATAAACGAAATGTGCTATGTTGTGAGCCTGCAATCCATGAGCCCTTGAGAAAATCACTCTCGAACTACAATTTTTAAATTCATGTTTGAACAACTTGTCTTGATTTCGAAAAGCGTGTGTGAATCCTTCTAATTCTCCGTCAATTAACGTGGTCTCCCCAATCGGTTTACATCACTTGTGTATGTCGAAGATATTATCATTTTAGGGAATGATATAGTTGGGAGAAATTAGAGAAGGAAAAGTTAGCTGCTAAGTTTGAGATAAAAGATCTAGGAAGACTTTCCTAGGAATTTCCTAGGAATTGAATTTGCATGCTCTAAAGGAGGAATCTTTCTCCTAGCGAAAGTATGTTCTAGATCTTCTAAAGAGATGGGGACGGGGAAATTGGGGTGCAAGACTAACAATGTTCACATTTAACAATTCATGGAATAGAGAATGTTGAAGCCCAAAAGTTTATAAAGCTCAATATCAAAGATTGGTTGGAAACTAATGTATATGTTACATACGAACCTAACTTAGCATATGCAATTAATGTTATCAGCTAGTGTATACATTATCCAAGGACTAAAAATCTTCAAGCTGTAGGACGGATCCTTCATATCTCAAGAATACCCCAAGGAGAGAATTGTTGTTTAAAAGGGGTGAAGGATTATTTCTGGACACATATATAGATGTTGATTATGGAGGATCTTTGGTGGACAGAAGGTTTACTTCTGGCTACTGTACCTTCTTGGTGGCAACCTCATCACCTGGAGGAAAAAAAAAAGAATATGGAGACAAGATCTAGTGCAGAAGCTGAGTTCAGGGCTATAAAACGTGATATATTGGAACTACTATGAATGAGGATTCTATTGGACGATCTGAAGGTCAAGTATGAAGTTCCAATGAAACTGGTATGTCATAACAAAACTGCAACCTATATTACACATAATTCAGTTTAACAAGATCGAACAAAACACATCGAAATTTATCGTCACTTCATAAAAGAGAAACTAGATAATGGGTCAATATGTACTTCTCATGTTTCTTTCGAATTATATATTGTTAATGTTTTGACAAAGGGGCTTACCACCAGAAAAGTTCCATAATCTTACTTGTAAGCTGGGAATAATGGATATCCGTTTTCCAACTTGAGGGAGCATGTTGTAAATACTATTCTGGCAGCTAATTAATTATGATGGCACTTGGGTCTTTTTTGATATGCTATGTATATATAAATACTATATGATTAATGAAAGGGTAGGAGACTAATATTTCCTACAATCATCTATAGAGCTTTCATCATCCCATGATGACTTCAGCAACATCAATCCATCTAAGTGATCATGCACCAAATTTTCACAGACACATAGTAAAAGTAAAAAAAGACCGCTGGAGCAAGTCCATGTCGTAACTACATAGATTCCTACAAGAGTCAATACAAACATTTTTCAACAGAATTTTGCAACTTAAAACACCCCAATAACATTACTATATTCTTCACATGCTTTCTTTCACCATCATTTGTACAAATAATCTGTGCATTGAACCAGCCATTGATATTGGAATGCAAAGAATTGAGATCTACATGTTTTGGGGAACAAGATTGTACAACTCATATTCGTCGAGTAGGGTTTCAGTCAAGGCAGAAGTCAAAGTCAAAAAAGAACAAGGCCGGAGTCAAAGTAAACATTCAGGACAACAGAGGCCTGAGCGAGTATGGCGAACATCCCTCGCGTACTCACCAGGTGGGCGACCAAGACAGATACCCGCCCAAGCCAGGTGAGTTCCTCCAGTAGTCGTGTGGTCGCCAGGTAGGAGTTGGGCTATAAATAAGTCCCCCTACACCTTGGATTTCTCTATAAATAGGACCCCAAGGGTACAAGGATTGAGATTTTTGGCTGAGTTTTTGGATCCCACTATCGAACTTTTGAGCCGTGAGGCAGTGATAATCCCCCTTGGTCGTCATCTTGAGATAGTCGCCAAGTTAGTGTCCCCCTTGTACCCTACTCGGTCATTTTTGGTTGTAGAGGGGAAGCTTTTCTAAGCATCTGGGTACGTGGTGGGACCTCCCTGCCGCAGCACCTAGGGTCCTCTTAGTATTCCCTTTGTTTTTGTGTCCTTACCCGTCAAGCCCGACCACTGAACCAGTAACCTTAGATTGCATTGATCCAAATTTTGGAGTAGGGAATTTTCCCGGCTTCAACACTTTGGTGCGGTAAGCGTGAATCGTAGCCGAGGAAAATCTTGCAAGTAGGCGAGATGGTGGATGCACGGAGATAGTCGAAAACTCGGCAGGTGGACACGAATACGTGACGGTGGGGGTTTTTGAAGACTTTGCGAGGAGGATCGAGGGGGCCTTGCGAGCAGCGCTGCCTCCTTGCACGGAGGTTACAACGACCTCGCCTCGTCGTGTGACTCCATCGGAGGATGGTGGTCCCTCTAGGCGACCAGGAAAGGAGCACGTGGTGGAAGAGCCGGAGCGACTAGTGCAACCGCAATTCTACCGGGCGAGTTCGCAGGGCATCAGGTTTCAGGATGCGGAGAATCAGGCGAGGTTCCGGGATACTCGCCCAGGTGGCGAGTATGGAGGGGTTCCTTGACAGTTCGAGGACCATCGTCGCTAAGGAGGAAGAGTCTGTTTAGTGAGGAGGTGTTTTCGGCCCCAGTCCCAGAAGGCTTGAGAGAGTTAGTCCTGAAATACTACTCCGGAAGAGATGACCCAGTCAGACATCTCCAGTGGTTCGAGGACGTAGTGTCAATTCGAAATATGACGGATTAGTTTAAGTGTAAATTCTTCTCCATCACCTTTGAAAGGAAAGCTAGAGATTGGTTCCACCAACTGCCAGGGAGCTCGATCTACTGCTTTGAGGGCTTGCGTCGAGCGTTGATGACGCGGTTCGCCACGTCCAAGAAGAGAAGGAGGAAACTGCTCTCTTCCATCTGAATCAGTGGGAGAGCGAGACACTCAGTCGTTACATTGACCGGTTCCAGGAAGAAGTCTTTGGCATCCAGGGGGTGGATGGCTTTACCTTGAAGCTAGCCCTGACATTCAGCCTAAAGCAGGGCCTTTTAAGCTGGAGATCGGTTTGAATCCTCCTGTATCCTACGAAAATCTTATCGAGAGGGCGAAAAAGTTTATGCAAAGCGAATCGATGAATCCTCGCTTTCTAGCCAGGCTGGAGAGAGCGACTCGAGATGAAGATGGTGAGAAGGAGGGAGTATCTATGAAGAGGCCAAGGGAGAAAGAATAGGCACAAGGAGGGAAGATCATAGGAGGCAGGAGGAGCCTCGAAGGAAGGAAGAGAGGAGGCCCTTGGTGCCTCCGGGGCGTAGGGAAGAGGAAAGGAGGTATCAGGTTCCCGCCAATAGGCCGGCGGGGAGGCCTCAGTTCCAGGTTCAGGGAAGAAGGTTCTCTCTGGAGAGGGGGAATGCCCGCCAGTAGGAGAGGCGGCGGGAGAGAGAGCGTGCGGAAGCGATGGCCATTGCCCGTCAAGGGAATAGGCGTCAACAAAGAAACCAACCAAGGAAGAACCGGGTAGAGTAGATCCCGCTCTACTGCGAGTTACATCAAGTAGAGGGGTCTGGGACCAGGGCTTGCCCGGACTTTTGGGAAGCGAGGCGGAGGTTGGCCGCAGGAGGAGGAGAGCAGCAAAGGCAAGAAGTCCCGGTGGGGCCAGTAGTGTTCCAATCTCCCGTGCGGAGGAATGAAGATAGGATCGACCAAGGAGGTCGTGGAGAAATGTTCCAAGGAGGAGGAGGAGCAGTAGGGTGATCCACGGGGGAGCCGGGCTGGGAGATTCCCGCAAGGGGAGTCTTCATCAGATCTACTGCAAGAGCGTCGCCTCGACCTCTTAGGCGCCGCCCCCGTTGGATGAGATCACCTTCTTAGAGGAGGGCATGTTAGGGAATAAGAATCTCTTTCATGATGCCCTCGTAATCCAGGCAGCAGTGGAGGACTACACCGTCGACTGGATCCTGATGGACAATGAGAGCTCGGTAAATGTCATCTTCAAAAAGACGTTTGATGGGTTGTAGGTGGAAGCAGGAAGGGTGACAGCTTCTGATGGTCCCCTCTTTGGCTTCTCTGGAGAGAAGGAGGTAGAGGGAGGAGCAGATTTGCTGGTAACACTCAGTGGCACCTCGATCAAGTCTCGTTTTGTAATCGTAGACGCTATGAGCTACTACCAGGCAATCCTCGGGAGGCCGCTTATCAACTTCTTCAAGGCGGTCCCATCCTCCTATCGTCAGTGCTTGAAATATAGCAAAGGAGATGTCCAAGTGAGGATCCAGAGTGATCCCAGAGCGGCTTGGGAGTTCTACCTCAGCGTCGTAGAACCAACAGCTAGATAGAGGATGCAAAGAAGATGAAAAAGGCGATGGAGGAGGAGGAAGACAGGTTGGAGGCCACGAAAGAGCTAGAAGAAGTGGAGATGGTCTCAGAGGGTGGAGAGCGCGGGGTACTGAAGATCGGCGGGTCCTTGGACCTTGGCGGGAAGATGAAGATGGTGGCTTGCCTACATGAGAACATGGATATCTTCGCTTGAAGCGCAGTAGAGATGTTGGGGATCGACGTAGACGTCTTCCACTAGAGCTGTCACTTAAAACCAAAATCGTAAACCGAACCGGAATCGAAACGGAACCGCAAAGAACCGGACCGAACCGTTCGCGAATTATCCGAGTTCCGGTTTGAATTTTGAAACCGTGAACAACATTAGTCCGGGTATGGTTCTTTCATTTTATTATCCAAACCGAAACCGGAACTGCAACCGCAACATAAAAGTCTCAAGCGATTCCAAAAATTTAGACCCGATCTGAACCGGACCGAAGCAGAACCGAACCACGACCCGTTTATTATTATTTTTTATAATATTTTTATTAGAATTAATATTATTATAATATTATTATTTATTATAATCTATCTATAATATCTATACTTACTTTTAATGGTGAAATTGTAGCAGTTTGAACTCAAACCGCAATCGTACCAAAGGGGGTTGATTTTGGATTGAACAAAATCGTACCACACCAAAATTGTACGGTGTGGTTTGAACAATGCATCAACATTACACGATCGTGATCTTTGAATTTTTGAATGTATATTGGAGATTCACGACTCATTTCTGCTCTCGGGAGTCAGGAGTTCAAATTCTGAATATTATTTAATATATGTCAAGGAAGAGCCTAAAATGAAGAATAATATCAAAATGGTTTCTAACATGAATACCTGCAATTAATGTTTAAGAATAGTCGAAAAGGAACCACTGGCCAAAGAGGAGACAACAAAGCCATGGAAAAATAAAGGTAACCTATACTCATTGGCAATAATTAGAATGTCACGCCCTCTTTAAGAAGTCGGTACGAATGATGACAACAGTGTGTCGCGGTTTTGTAGATTTTGCACCGCCAAAAACCGCACTGCAAACTATTGTGCGATTTAAAATCAATGCGGTCAGGTGCGGTTTTGTGATTTTGCGATTTCGATTTTTAACTTTCAGTTCTACTTACTATATTACACAAAAAAGTACTTCCCCTTGGTATAATGTGAAATTCCTGCATACGGGCCCCTGACTTCGATTTCCCTCTTAAAAAAATTTTAACGAGTTTACTTTTTCCCTCAGGTATTTTATTTTTGACCTCGCTCATTCATTCCGCCAAGTTTTATTTTGGTTCTTGTTGGAACCGATTGGAACCGGACCGAACCGTAGTCGTCGGTTTGGTTTTGGTTCTTGTTGAACCGGAACCGGAACCGTTGATACGGCGGTTCCAAAAATTAAGCTGGAACCGGAACCAGAACCAGAACCGATCAAACAAAATAAGGTTTTGGTCCTAATTTGAAGAACCGTTACCTTAGCGGTTCGGTTCACGGTTTTAGTAAAATTGGAACCGAACCGGAACCGTGACAGCTCTATCTGCCACTGCCTCAATCTGGGTCACAAGGCCATGCCCATCCGACAGAAAAGGAGTACGATCGTCACTGCTTTGGCCGAGCCAATTCGAAACTAAGTGAGGAAGCTGCTTGAGGCAGACTTGGTATTTGAGATCCAGTATTCAGGCTGGGTCTCAAATGTTGTAATGGTGAAGAAGGCTAGAGGGGGCTGGAGAATGTGTATTGACTTTTCGCTGTTAAATAAAGCTTGGCCAAAGGATTGTTATCCTTTGTCTCGAATCGACGCGCTGGCTGATTCGACCGTCGGTTTTTCTGTGATGAGCTTCCTTAATGCCTTTTCAAGATACCACAAGATCTAGATGCATCCTAATGACTGTCGTGACGTCTCCTTCATCACCAACAATGACTGTTATAGTTACAAGATGATGCCCTTCCGGCTAAAGAATGCAGGAGTTACCTACCAGCGAATGATGAATCAAGTCTTCAATGAGCAAAACGGACGGAACCTAGGAGTATATGTTGGGCGATCTCCTGGTAAAAAGCAGGAGCGACGGGGATCACATCAACGATCTGATGAAGACCTTTGCGACGCTTCGGAAGTTCAGGATGAGACTCAATCCAACAAAGTGCGTATTCAGGGAAGGAAAAGGGAAGTTCTTGGGGCACCTTCTTACACTGAAGGGAGTGGAGCTCAATCCAGACAAAGTGAAAGCTATCCTGGAGATGGAGTCGCCAAAGAGCACCAAAGAAGTCCAGAGGCTGACAGGAAGGTTGGCGGGTCTTAGTCGCTTCATATACAAGGTCGGGGAGAAGTGTTCTTCATTCTTCAAGATCCTACAAAGCAGTCAACGGTTTAAGTGGACCAAGGAATGTGAGGACTTCGGAAAGCTCAAGCAGCAGCTGACCCGCCTCCTCTACTCTAAGGCCCGAAGGAAGGTTCCTCTACCTAGGAGTGGGGGCGGAGGCAGTAAACTAGGTGCTCGTCAGAGAAGAAGGAAAGGGGCAGCTACCTATCCGACAGAAAAGGAGAATGAGTACGATCGCCACTGTTTGATATCTCTTTTTCACCCATGGTGGCGATCAAGGCACAGGCAGTGGCGGACTTTCTGACCAACTTTTCAGTAGAGGCAAGTGGAGACGAAGGCTCATCCAGCCCCGTTTCTTAGAATATGTTTGTAGACGAAGCTTTAGGCAAAAACTTTGTTGGAGTGGGTATCGTGTTATGGTGCAAGTGAGCCCGCGGGGAACCAGGATCGAGCAGGCAGTCAAGATCTTCTTCCTCGTCACGAACAATAAGGCGGAGTACGAAGTCATAGTGGCAGGCTTACGTCTCGCTAGTGAGTTGGGAATCCAAGATGCCAGAACCTTCACATATTCAATGGTGGTTGCATCTCAGATCAAGGGAGAGTTCGAAATGTGTGATCTCATCCTGCAAAGATACTTTGTGACAGTGAAGGGCTTGATTGGAAGCTTTAAGTCTTTCTTCGTCAAGTACGTACCGCGGGAGGAGAACACGACAGCGGATTGTCTAGCCAAGTATGGCCCGAGGGCCGCAGAACTCTCACGGAGTTGTTTAGGCTGTCAATTGAAGAAGGGGAGCTGATGGAGATCGTGCAACGAGCTTCTTGGATAGACTCATTCATCACCTTTCAAACTACTGGTTAACTCCCGGCATGCAGCGTAGATAAATGAAAGTTTCGATACAAGGCAACATACTACCTAGTGCATGTAGGAGATTTATACCTCAAGACCATCTCGGGGCCCCTGGCCAGGTGTGTATCAGAAATGGAGATTCCTCGGGTATTGGAGGAGATTTATTCGGGAGAGTATGGAAGTCAATCTAGGACTCACACTCTGGAGCAGAGAATCCTAAGGCAGGGCTACTTCTGATCAACCATCAGGAAGGATTTTGAGGCCTTTGTGAAGAAGTGCCACAAGTGTCAGCTCTTCGGTCTCGTCCAGTTACAGCCATCCTAACAGCTTCATTCAATCACGGCCCCTAGGTCATTTACCATCAAGGGAATAAACTTGATAGGCTCTTTCCCCCAAGCTAGTGGCCAAAGGAAGTACGTTCTTGTCATGATAGATAATTTCTCAAAATGGATAGAGGCCAAAGAACTAGCCAATACCACCACTTAAATCATGAAGAACTTCATTTGGGGAGAGATCACCTGCATGATTGGGATCCCACTCGTTATTGTCACCGACAACAGGCCACAGTTTGCAAACCTGGAGCTGGAAGATTTCTGCAAGCAGATAGAGACGGATCTCGGATTCACCTCTGTCCACCACCACATGAGCAACGGGTAAGTGGAAGCGGCCAACAAGCTAGTCATCAACCTCTTGAAGGTCACAAACCTGAAGGGGAACTGGGCGGAACAGCTTCCTTCGGTTCTCTAGGCTCTGAGAACTACTCCAAACTCAGCTACAGGGGAAACTCCTTTCAAGTTGTCCCGCGGGGCTGAGGCTCCCATCCTAGAAGAATTCGAGGTTAGGAGCCAAACAGTGGTTACAACTGAAGAAGGAGACAAGGAATAACACTTAGAGAATGAAGAGGCCCAGAGGCTTTCCCTCAACTTCATCGAGGAGCTTCGGGACCTGGCCTCAGCTCGGCAAGAGGAGATCAAAAGGAGAATGACGAGGCACTTCGACAAACATGCCTGCCTCAAGCAGTTCCAGGCTCCTGACCTCGTTCTGAAGAAGGTGGACGTGGAAGGAAGAGTGGCCATAACCGGAAAGCTAAATCCAAACTAGGAAGGGTCGTTCATCATCCACCAATCGCTGGCAACTGGAGGATACCACCAGCAGAACCAAGAGAGAGAGTTGTTATGGAGCATCTGGAGCGGTGATGACTTGAAAAGGTTCTACCCTCAGTGGGAAGGGGTACGACCATCTTGTATATGTATTCATTTGTATTAATGATTTCCTCACCCCCCCCCCTAAAATATGGGAAGGCGGGGTACTTCTTTCCAGAAAATGTATCGAATAACTGAGTAGGTGAAGTCGATTTTCACGACCGGGTTGGGAAATGAGCCTCTGATTTAACTCTCGTAAAACCCAGAGCGGATGATGGGACGATGTGTCGGTTTCTAATGCGTTCTCATAAGATCAAGCCCTTGCATTGACGATTGAGATCAGCTCCCCCCTTATATGTTGGCCGAGTTACCTCCCGGTTACACTTCTCATCCGACTGGAAAAGTTATCAGAAGAGAGTCCAGACGCTAACCTCCCAATTCGACGAAGAGAATGTCGACTTAACCAACGACGAAACCTTATACAAAGGCCTTATCAGCCCCAAAGGGCTAAAAGCTAGTTGCTAGCGTCATCTCTAATGCAAAGCTCGTTATCATTTTCTTCTGATCATAAAAGTTGTGGCAGTTAACCCTCTCTGATTGTTGAATAGTAGGAAACGAACGAAGACGTTACAGGAAAATGGGACCAAGGGGGTAGGATGCAGGTCTCGAGTGTGTGTCCTATGGAACTCCCGAGTGTCATGTCCCTATCTGGGTTCCTTCGTCTTCTCAGCAATGGGTAGGATGGAGGCCTCGAGTGTGTGTGTCCCACGAGACCTCCCGAGTGTCATGTCCATACCCAGGTTTCATCATCTTCTCGGCAAGGGGTAGGATGGATGCCTCGAGTGTGTGTCCCACGAAACCTCCCGAGTGTCATGTCCCTATCCAGGTTCCTTCATTTTCTCAGCGAAGGGTAGGATGGAGGTCTCGAGTGTGTGTCCCATGGGACCTCCCGAGTGCCATGTCCCTACCCAGGTTTCATCATCTCCTCTATAAAGGGTGGTTGGAGCCTCGAGAGTGTGTGTCTCATGGGATCCCCGAGTGCCACCCCCTATCTAAGAACTTACAAACCTTTGAAGAGGGTGAATATGTACATGGGCGAGTACGCGTACGAGCGAGTTCTTTGTTATACGAGTATACAAATATAAATGTGGTTTTTGCGAGCACGCGGGTATGAGTACGCTCTTGACGAGTATGCGACAATGGCGAGCTTGATCGAAAGTCACGACATCTAGAGGTAAAGAGCACTCACCCTCGCTTCGAGCCTATGAGCCTAGCGAGCACTCAGCGCGTTCAACCCTACGAGCCTAGTGAGTATCAAGATGCAGGCAAACCAAACATTTCCTTTTTCATTTGAATAAATATTGGAAACATTACATTCAAAAGGCATAATGACACCTTGTGTAAAGGTATGTCCAAAAAAAATGTACAAGTCTGACAGCTCATGCCGACTAGTCGTCATCCTCGCCGCCGGCTCAAACGTCATCGTCAGCGGTTTTCTCGTCATCCTCGTCGTCAATATCGACATCATCCGCGTCGTCGTCAATATCGACATCATCCGCGTCGTCGTCCTCGTCCTCAGCATCCTCGTCCTCGTCGTCCTCATCCTCAGCATCCTCGTCCTCGTCGTCCTCATCCTCGGCATCATTAGAAGCAGAAGATAAGACATGGTCAGGCGAGCTGGACTCCTCAGCGAGCAAGCTTAGGATGAGGTTCATCACTGTCAGGCTAGTCGCCTTCGGCACGAGGTAGCCTTCGACTTTCAGCTTGTTCAGGATGACATTCTCGGTTGCTCGCGCGATGTCGCGACAGATGGCGGGCATCTCGTCGCTATGCATGCGGATCATCTTTCCCATTCAAGAGGTACTCGCCGATAGAGGCTGTTGCGCGGCCTGGGGAGATTCCAGCTCGGCATTCCTTATTTGAGCATCCTCCAAAGCCGCCCGGGTGCCCGCCAGCTCCTGCTCTAGCTAGGACACCTTCTTCATTGTCTCCACCTCGGCATCTTGCGAGCAATAACAGGTAGTCATCAGCATGACGAGTGGCGAGCAAAACAAGAAGCGATTATACAAAAGTCCTAGTTCGAATCGAGATTACCTAGTAAGCCTTGCACTTGGCGACTCTGGGCCCAAGGATAAGGATGGTCTTGCTCAACTCCTTGATTTGATTTTGGGGCGTAAATAGGCTCCTCGACGTGTAATGGCCAAGCTCAGTGCCCCGCAGGAGCAAGCGCGCGGTCTGGTTCGTGAGATCCTCGGTTGAGAGGTCCGACAACGTCTCTGCATCCGTACGACCATAGAACGCGAAGGCTTCGTCGAACGCTTCACTTATATCCTCCCAGTCTTCAGACCAGGAGGGCATGTTGGTGCTAAGGGTCACCTTGTGCTTGCCCTCAGCCCAGGTCACCAGCGGGCGACCATAGGCTTACTCGCTACTCGCACCATGCCCGTAATTAGGATGGAGGTTGATGTGATCCTGTCTTCGGCACTCTAGGGCCGGCTCGTTTATTTATCTATTTACTTTCATAGCTAGTATGTAGTTGTATTTTCTCTTTGTTATGCACGCATTTACAGTTCATGTACGTTTACAATTTCTCGTATTATGTACCGGCGCGTGAGACTGACCACCTCGCGTGACCCTGAATGGATGGGTCTGGTTGGGTATAGCTGGGGTGAGTCGTCGCATTTCATTTTGTCTAAAAATCCATAGCTGAAATTAATTTCATTTAATCTAGGAGGAAGGGGAATTTCAGCTATAAATATTAGGGGGGTTGCCCTAATGGAGGCGGCTGGAAATTATCGAGATCGAGGTTTACTCTCTCGGTAAAACCCGCCTTCCCGCATCATCGTCTTCCGCAGCAGCAAGCCCCGGCGCGTCTCCCGTCCCCGTCCGACCCGGCATCTCCCTGTTTCCCCAGCTCCACCTCAAGCTCCTGGCGCATCTTCCGTCCCCGCTCGGCCTCCATCCTTCGTCTCCCAGTTCCACCTCAAGCCCGACCCGCATCTCCCCGTCTCCCCAGCTCAACCGCAAGCCCGACCCGGCATCTCCTCCGTTTCCCAGCTCCACCTCAAGCCCCGACCAGGCATCTCCCCGTTTCCCCAGCTCCACCGCAAGCCCGACCCGGCATCTCCTCCGTTTCCCCAGCTCCACCTCAAGCCCGACCCCGGCACCTCCTCCGTTTTTTCCAGCTCCACCTTAAGCCCGACCCCCGGTACCCCCTGATTCCTCCTCCACCGCAACTCCATCGGGAAGCTCGACGCTCATCTGCTTACGGTATCGGAAGAATCAGAAACGGGCAAGCCCCCTTGGTGAGATCTACCCTTTCCCTCACTCCTCCTAAATTTACTTGCAAATTTATTGTGCTTAATTTCAGCAAAGTGATTTTTAACTCATTGTGGCATGCGCTCACCCTAATCATGCCTCGCCGTTCGTTTTACCCCGTGTGTTAGAGTTCCGTTAGTTGAGTCGTGCCTTACTTTAAATCGTCTCGTTGTCAACTACATCCATCCTTAGGAATTATTTGCATCAATTTGGTGTGGCTGCTGGGATATCTCACTCCCATTGTGGGATAGCCGAGCGCTTGCTTGTACGTAATTCCTAAGTTTGCTAGTGTAAGTTGCCTATGGAATCACGAGTGGAGCACCTGGAGGGTAGTGTGGGAGACATAGGAAAACGAATGGAAGAACTTATGACCGCTATCACTACACTCACCCTCTCCGTGAGGGACACAAACCAAGTTATGATAGGATTGCGTACCACGGTTAATAACTTGGAAGCCCAATATCATTTAGGGGGACTTGTTGCTCAGCCCCCTACCCCTCCTGCACGACCTCCCACACCACCACCACCGGAACCTCAACTAGCATATAAGGATAATAGGAATCCCCCTAGATGGGATACCGGTATTAAATTGGACGTTGGGGACTTTGAAGGTACACTTGAGCCTGAGGTGTGCCTTGATTGGTGTGAGCGACTTGAGCGATTCCTCAGCTGGAAGCGCACACCTGCCCACCAGCAGGTGGAGTATGCTACCTTGAAGCTAAAGGGTCCAGCACTCATATGGTGGGGGCAAGTCGAGCGGATGCGTTTCACGATGGGACAACCACCTATCACCACCTGGGTTGAGTTCAAAACTCAACTCAAGAGGAGGTACGTCCCCGCTGATTCCTTGCAGACATTGTACCGTAGGTATCATAACCTACGACAAGATAAACAAACCATTGACGAGTACACCAACGAATTCCCGGTCCTCCAATCACGTTTAGATTTAAAGGAGGAAGACCACATGGTTGTGGCCCGTTATCTAAACGGGCTACGGTACGCGATACGTGACCAGTTAGAGTTACATGATTTCCGGGACCTTGGAGAGATCTCTAGCCGGGCACGACGAGTGGAGGCCCTCCAGAGGAGGACATCCGGTCAGAAAACTACGGACAGGACACACTATTCCTCGTCCTCGACATCGACCACTAGGACGAGTACATCTCCTACTTCGGGCCTACCTTCTACGGTTAGACCGGTGCTGCCAGCTCCTGCCCCTGCGGGTCCTTCTTCGACTTCCTTGAAGGGGAAGGAGATTGCCACCTCTAGGCCTGTGTTTCGGTGTTATAAGTGCATGGAGCCGGGACACAAATCGTCCGAGTGTCCAAGGCGCCAGTTTACCGCGGTTGTTGAGGTTGACGATGGGCGAGATCCCGAGTATGGAATTTGGGAGAGCGAGTTAGTTAGGGATACTGATGACCCCTTTGAGGGAGAGTGTGAAGTAGAGGGCGAGCAGCCAGATCAGTTGATTTGTGTTCTGCAGCATAGCCTGCTTGCCCCGAGAGCTACCACCGATGATGCTTGGGTAAGACACAGCATCTTTCGCACCACTGCGCGTATCCACGAGCACTACTGTTCTATTATCATTGACAGCGGGAGCATGGAGAATTTTGTCTCCCAGCGCATGGTAGAGAAGTTAAGCCTCCAGACTCAGAAGCTGGAGCGCCCCTATGAGCTATCCTAGGTGACTAGTGGCACCACGATGGTTATATCACAGCGATGTCTTGTGGCGTTCACCATTGGACCTTCCTACTCTGACTCAGTATGGTGTGACGTTGCACCCCCTCGATGTTTGCCATATTCTCTTGGGGCGGCCGTGGCAATATGATCGAAATATTGTCCACGACGGTCGGAAGAACTCTTACGCTTTCGACCATAGGGGTCGCAAGATAGTTCTTCTTCCCCAGAAGAACGGTCTTATTCCGCAGCGACTCATTCCCCCGGTGACTATTCCGACCGGGGCTCCTATTTCCCCGACCACGCTCACCACCATGGCGTATCTGTCCATCCGCATGCTGTTGATGGAGCGTCAGTTTAGTCATGAGATGCGAGAGGGGACCGTCGCCTATGTGTTAGTTGGTCTGGAGTCCCCTACTACCTCTGTGGAGATCCCTATGGCCGTTCGGCCCCTGATTTCCGAGTTTGGTGATCTCACCCCGGACGAGTTACCAGACCAGCTCCCACCGTTGAGGGATATTCAGTACTGCATTGATTTAGTCCCAGGCGCAAGCCTACCCCATTTACCACATTATCGTATGAGCCCGAGGGAGCATGAGGAGCTCAGGAGACAGGTATCCGAGCTTCTCCAGAAGGGACACGTAAGGGAAAGCCTTAGCCCCTGCGCTGTCCCTGCCCTTCTTGTTCCCAAGAAGGACGGAACTTGGCGTATGTGTGTTGATAGCCGCGCTATCAACAAGATTACCGTCAAGTACCGATTCCCGATTCCCCGATTAGACGACATGCTCGACATGCTGAGTGGGGCGAAAATTTTTTCGAAGATTGACCTCCGGAGTGGCTACAATCAGATCCGGATTCGACCCGGGGATGAATGGAAGATGGCCTTCAAAACACGGGAGGGACTGTATGAGTGGTTGGTCATGTCTTTTGGTTTGTCCAACGCTCCGAGCACCTTTATGAGATTGATGACCCAAGTCCTCAGACCCCTGATGGGAACTTGCGTTGTTGTCTACTTTGACGACATCCTTATCTACAGCCTCGACCCTGATCTGCATCTTACACATCTTCGGCAGGTTCTGCAGATCTTAAGGGAACACCGCTTGATCATCAACTTAAAAAAATGCACATTTCTCACTAGTAGTCTCACCTTCTTGGGTTATATCGTCTCATCCGAGGGCATCAAGGTGGACCCGGAAAAGATCCACGCAATTGAGTCCTGGCCCACCCCTAGGAATTTCACTGAGGCACGAGGGTTTCATGGCCTTGCTTCGTTCTATCGTCGCTTTATGCGCAACTTCAGCACCCACATCGCACCCATTACAGATTGCCTCCGCAAGGGGCAATTCGTATGGACGGCCGAGGCGGAGCAGGCCTTCCTCCTTATGAAGGAGAAAATGTCTAGTGCTCCTGTTCTGGCCCTCCCTGATTTTGAAAAGGTGTTCGAGGTAGACTGCGACGCGTCACACGTAGGCATCGGGGCAGTACTTAGTCAGGAGGGCCGACCTGTAGCGTTTTATAGTGAGAAGTTGAACGATGCGAAAACAAGGTATTCCACCTACGATCTTGAGTTTTTCGCTATCGTACAGGCTCTCCGTCACTGGCGACATTACTTGATTCAGCGCGAGTTCGTGCTGAATACAGATCATGAGGCATTGTGTTACCTGAACTCACAGAAGGAGGTCCGGCGGCATGCCAAATGGGCCGCCTTCCTGCAGGAGTACACCTTTCACATCCGACATAAGCCAGGGGTCACCAATAAAGTTGCTGACGCCCTTAGTCGACGAGCACATCTTTTAGGGTCCCTACACCTTCGGTTGACAGACTAAGATTCCCAAAGGGAGTTATACGCCACTGATCCAGATTTTAGTATTATTTGGGCAGAGTGTCAGCCGCATGGGGCCGACCCGACGGGACATTTCTGCATACACGGGGGGTTCCTGTTTAGGGGCACCAGGTTATGCATCTGCCAAGGCCCTTTACGTGAGACCTTGCTAGCTGAGTTGCACTCGGCTGGACTAGGTGGACATGTCGGACAGGCCAAGATACTGGATCTAGCAACCTCCCGTTATTATTGGCCGCGCATGAGACAGGATATTGTCAGCCACGTTCGCATCTGCCAGACGTGCCAACTATACAATGGGCAATCCCAGAACACTGGGCTGTACACTCCCTTACCGATTCCCGAGCGGCCATGGGACGAAGTGTCCATGGATTTTGTTAGTGGTTTCCCTACTGCGGCACGAGGAATTGACTCTGTATTCGTCGTCGTAGATAGATTTTCCAAGATGGCTCATTTTATACCCTGCCGGAAAACCTCCGATGCGGCACACGTAACCCACCTCTTCTTTCGAGAGGTGGTTCGACTCCATGGGGTGCCCCGTACTTTCACTTCCGACAGGGACACGCGATTCATGGGCTATTTTTGGAAAACATTGTGGCGCAAATTTGGCACAAAATTAAATTTTAGCAGCGCGTACCATCCCCAGTCTGATGGGCAGACCGAGGTGGTCAACCGAAGTCTGGGTAATTTGTTAAGATGCCTAGCCGGAGAGCAACCCAAACAGTGGGACTTAGCATTAGCCCAAGCCGAATTTGCTTACAACAGTACCGTAAACCGTTCCACCAACAAGTCGCCTTTTGAGATTGTGTATGGTTTTCCCATTCCCCATTACCTTGACCGTCACTCCCTACCTTCTTTCGAGCACACTTCTTTTGATGCTACTACTTGGGTTTAGAATTTGAAAACTTTGCATGAAATTATTCATAATAAGCTGCAGGTGACATCCGGAGAATACAAGGCTAGCGCCGATGACCACCGGCGCGACTTGTCTTTTTCGGAAGGGGATTTGGTGCTGGTACACTTTAGAAAGGAAAGATTTCCCAGTGGGACTTACCACAAGCTCCGCCAGCGGCGTTTCGGTCCTTTTCCGGTAAGGAAGCGGTTAGGTGAGAATGCCTACCTTGTGGATCTACCTTTGGAATTCAGCACCTCACCGATTTTCAATGTGGCGGACCTTTACCCATTCCATGGAACCCCACCCGCTACACTTGTACCACCACCTATCTTGGAGCCCAGGACGACCACGGGATTTCAGCCGGCCTTCACCCCTACCACGGAAGAGAACGACCAGGTGCTTGATGTACAGGAGTTCCAGACTCGTGCGGGAGCTTACCAGCACTACTTAGTTACTTGGAAGGGAAGGGACATCTTGGAAAGCAGTTGGGTCAGCGCCCGAGAGCTTCAGCGTCGGCGCCCAGATCTCTCCGTTGCGGCCATCCACTTAGCCTCGCCGGAGTCGAGTTCTCTCAACTCCGGGGGAACTGATGTGATCCTGTCTTCGGCACTCTAGGGCCGGCTCGTTTATTTATCTATTTACTGTCATAGCTAGTATGTAGTTGTATTTTCTCTTTGTTATGCACGCATTTACAGTTCATGTACGTTTACAATTTCTCGTATTATGTACCGGCGCGTGAGACTGACCACCTCGCGTGACCCTGAATGGATGGGTCCGGTTGGGTATGGCTGGGGTGAGTCGTCGCATTTCATTTTGTCTAAAAATCCATAGCTGAAATTAATTTCATTTAATCTAGGAGGAAGGGGAATTTCAGCTATAAATATTAGGGGGGTTGCCCTAATGGAGGCGGCTGGAAATTATCGAGATCGAGGTTTACTCTCTCGGTAAAACCCGCCTTCCCGCATCATCGTCTTCCGCAGCAGCAAGCCCCGGCGCGTCTCCCGTCCCCGTCCGACCCGACATCTCCCCGTTTCCCCAGCTCCACCTCAAGCTCCCGACGCATCTTCCGTCCCCGCTCGGCCTCCATCCTCCGTCTCCCAGTTCCACATCAAGCCCGACCCGGCATCTCCCCGTCTCCCCAGCTCCACCGCAAGCCCGACCCGGCATCTCCTCCGTTTCCCAGCTCCACCTCAAGCCCCGACCCGACATCTCCCCGTTTCCCCAGCTCCACCGCAAGCCCGACCCAGCATCTCCTCCGTTTCCCCAGCTCCACCTCAAGCCCGACCCCGACACCTCCTCCGTTTTTTCCAGCTCCACCTTAAGCCCGACCCCCGGTACCCCCCGATTCCTCCTCCACCGCAACTCCATCGGGAAGCTCGACGCTCATCTGCTTACGGTATCAGAAGAATCAGAAACGGGCAAGCCCCCTTGGTGAGATCTACCCTTTCCCTCACTCCTCCTAAATTTACTTGCAAATTTATTGTGCTTAATTTCAGCAAAGTGATTTTTAACCCATTGTGGCATGCACTCACCCTAATCATGCCTCGCCGTTCGTTTTATCCCGTGTGTTAGAGTTCCGTTAGTTGAGTCGTGCCTTACTTTAAATCGTCTCGTTGTCAACTACATCCATCCTTAGGAATTATTTGCATCAGAGGTTGAGCTCGCCGGCCTTGGATGGGCTTGCCTTCTCGCCAAAGACAGTGTCCGTGACTTTGGACTTCTTCCTTGCGGGCAGCTGAGGGTCGACCTTGCCATTACCCTTGTACAGCCAATTCCGCGAGGGAGCATCCTTCTCGGCTGAACTTGGCACCTCCTCGACGTCGCGAGGTGGATCTCGCACATCTTTTTGGGAAGTGGCATCTTCCTTCGCCAAAGGGAGAGGCTCGCGCGGGAGGATGCGGGAGGCTACAGAAGACAAAGGCAGAGTTAATCATCGAATGCAGGGCGGGGTACCACAGAAGATGACGAGTATCAAGAAAATCTTGCTCGATGGTTCACCTTCTCTCGGAAAGATCTGGCCCAGCTGGTTGACATGTTTGTGCCAGTAGACCAAGTCAAACTTGTGACCATGAAAAGCGTCGACAAGTTGCTCCCTTGTCCCTTCGAGCAAAGGCGGAAGGAAAGTCGCATTTGATGGTTGATGCGGTCGGCAAGGAACTCCTTCGAAGTCACCGCCGACGATGGTCAGCCACTCGCCCCCATCTATGGACCTTGTTCGTTGTGCTGACCAAGGTACAGACATGGTTGCTCAAGTAGACGACCCCTTCGTTAGTCGCCATGAAGGCGAAGATCTTTTGGGACACCGAGAGATCAAAGACGATCTTCTCTGATCGCAAAAAGAAGAGGAAGCTCATGATCATCGCCGCCCCGCTGGGATTCATCTGGGCGGGGACTATACCAAAGTACCGGACTATTTGGCAGTGCTCCGGCCACAAAGGAAATCACAGGCGGACTTTGAAGTGGCGAATAGGGAGGACGAGCTTGTCCTCCAGCACGATGTTCAATCGCTCCCCCCAGCGAGGAAGCCTCGCCAAGTATCCTTCTGGAAGAAATCTCTTTACAAAGTCACCCAGGTCCTTCTGGTCAGTGACCGACTCCTTAAAAACGGCATCGACAAAGTTCCTCATGCGCCACATGCGCCGAACAGCAGCATCATCACCCATCAAGGAGGAGCGCGAGTTGAAGAAATGCGAGTAGAAGTGGCGAGAAAGAGGAAAATCAAATATACTCGCGAATAGTAGAAAGAAATTGCCGATAGCATAATAAATACATACTCACCCTTTCTATTTATAGGAGGAGGTCAGGGGGTATTTGGATAGCTCGCCGCGAGTATTATATATCGCCACCAACTTTTCGCACAAAGGAAGCCTCCAACACTATCTCGCGAAAACCTGCGGGAAAATGCTCTTGACTTGCCAAACATATGCGACAAGAGTATGTAATCGAAAAGTTTAAAAAAAAGAAATCAAAAGAATCATTACAAATTCGGAGTTAAGTTTTTATTACAAGTCGCCAAGGGAGAAATAAGAAGAAAAAACTAAGGAAAAACCCTACAACCTAGGAGGTCACTGGTCCGGAAGCGGAGGATGTCGCCCGACCAACCCCATGTCGCGTGCGCGCCGGAAGTGCTCGGTCGTCGTGGTCATCCCCTCCTCGACCTTCCGAAGCTGGTCCTCCATCCACACCAGCCGGCCCGCCGAGCCCACACTCGCCTGCATGTCGACGAGCTCGTCGTGATGAAGCTGTTGGCGGTTCTCGATCATGCAACTCGCTTCTCCAGCTCGTTCAGCATGTAGAAGCAGGACTCCGCGCCGGCCGACCGCTCCTCGAGCTCCTCCATCTTGGCTAATCGCACCTCCAGGGAGGAAATGCGGTGATGAGGCTCGCAGATGGCCTACTGATCAAGCCTGGCCTCCAGCTCCATGTAGGCTCGGCAACTCCTCTCCCGATACTCGCGACGGGGGAGGTTAAGGGTGTCAATAAAGGCACCCCCAGAGTAGATGCATGACCTGCAAGAAGAACAGGTGTTGCTCAGTCAGCAGCGGCCCCGACAGAAAAAAGTGATCATGAATGAGCAAGGAGATTATCCAGCCGAGTAGAGTCAGCTATTGTCTCACGGTGGGGACTGCGGGATCGCCCGTGGCGAGGAGGACTGCGGCGAGCAGGATCTTGCCTCCCGACCGAAGAATCCTCGTGTCGATCCCTGTCATACTAGGCAGAGCGTGGTGGCGACGTCACTTGTGGCCTCAGGATATGGGGGATGTTTCCCCAACCACGACCGTCCAATTATCGGCCTCCTACTTGCGGCGCGAAGAATCCCAACGGGGTCTCGGCCCCCCGACCTTGCGACTTAGAGTGAACCTCGGACGGAGCAGAAGAGATCGGCGGCAAAGGCAGCGACGGTGGAAGATTATTCGCCGGAGGTCGCAAATTCTTGGGAGGAATCCTCTTATCGCCCGCGGCGAGCATTGGCTCCCCCTGCGGATCGACGGAGATTTAAAGTTGATCCGGACTTGTGGGCAAGGTCGCTGATGTTGTGGAGCTTCAAGGGAGGCTGTGGGGACTGATCGCAAGGGAGGCAATGATAGATGATCTCCCAAGAAGGGTGGATTTTCTGCAAGATCGAAGAAAACTATCAGCCAGTAAAACAGAATAGCGAGAACAAAGAAGAGTACGCGGCGACAAGGGCCCAACCTCGCGTGGAGGCGAGTTCGGATTGAATCTGGGCCTGAAACCCAGTGAGGTCCGTCGCAGAGGAAACCTTCTCTGTCGGAGGGCGAGGTGACTTGGGAGAGGGTTGCTCCACTTTGTCGCCCAAGCCCATTTGATCTCTGACTCGAAGTTTTTAGACGTGAGACAGTGATCATCCCCCTTGGTCGTCATCTTGAGATAGTCACCAAGTTAGTGTCCCCCTTATACCCTGTTCGGCCATTCTTGGTTGTGGATGAGAAGCTTTTGTAAGCATCTAGGTATGTGGTGAGATCTCTCTGCCACAGCACCTGGGGTCCTCTTAGTATTTCCTCTGTTTCTGTGTCCTTGCTCGTCAAGCCGTCTATCCTGACCGTTGGATGAATAACCTTAGACAACATTGATCCGAATTTTGGAGTAGGGCATTTTCCCGACTTCAACAAAGATAGCACACGATTCTCCAAACTTCTTCAGGATTTAGAGATTACAGTAGTGCATGATGATATCACATATCAATATTGCCTAATATATGGGGAAGAAAAGTTCTATTAAACTTGCTGAAATAGGTTGGAACAATGAAATGAATAAAGAGAATGAAGGAGGCCATTTTTCTTCAAGTAGATCATACTGCTTGAGTTTAATATATACCACATACCATAAACAAGAAATATAAATTAGTACACCAATTATACAGGGATAAAAGAGAAGTCAAGTAAACAGTACACAAAATAAATTTCATAAACTTACGCTATAGAATTCGAAAATTCTCGGTTCAGGTAAAGCACATTTGCCCGAACGGGAGGATTTGCAGCCTAAGATAGCAAAGATAACGTAAAATCATTATCATCGGAAAAGAACAAACCAAAATGCTTCGTTAGCTGGAAAGAGGTGGAAGATCGAGTCAGTCACCACAGACCTTTAGTTTCGGGATCACAGACCCACCCCTTAACTCAAAGATTTCGCTAAGTGACAGTGATTGCGAAGTTTCTCCGCCTTGTAAAAACTTCATCCCGTTCTCATCAAGTTCTCGCGCCATGTTTCCATATAGCTGAGATCGCTTTTCAAAATTCGACTTTAAGAACTCTGCACCGGATCACAAAAAAAGTCAAAACCAATTACTAACCATGCTAACTCCTAGCCGAAGGAGGAAATGGGGGAATATCATGTTTACCGGTGTTGAGGAATACAGAATTCTCCATGACGGACCGGAATAAAAGGTAGAAGATAATGGCAGAAATGATCCAGATTGCAGGGGCAGCTCTCCCATGGCTCCAGAGATTTGTAGGCCTCACCATTTGATCTGTGTTGATATTTCAAATATGCCCAACGGTTTATAGGATAGAAGGTAATCTCACCGAAGGGCAATTAATTAGCTACTGTTATATCAATGTTTAACAGCAGTTTCATATAATTTAACTTAAAAACTTAATATAGGATTATTTTTAAACATTTAGCAATGGGGAAGATATTTTCAATGATCATACATTTTGTTTATAAATATTAGAGAATGAAAAAATGGGACTTACCTCACAAACAGCCAGAGCAACATCAATCATAAGTTGGCACTGCCTTCTTCAAACTCTGTATGAGGAGAATTAATAGGATTGTTGGGCATATGTAACTCTAAGTTCACTACATTTTAGGTGATCATGCTAATCAATCTTGGATTGAAAATATTATATTTAAATTCTCATATTTCTTTCTTTCATTTGAAATTTGTTTAGAGTTGTTTTTTAAAAAATGTGATGCCATAATTTAGGCTCCGTTTGGCGTGGTGGTGGTGATCGTGAACATGAGGGTTAAATTATCATTGGTTAACACCCACCTAAGGAACTTCATCCACTTTTATGTTCAAACGATAAAGTTCCTTAGGTGGGCGTTAACGAATGACCGTTTAACACCCATGTTCACGACCACCGCCACCGCGCCAAATGGAGCCTTAATATGTAGTATAATAATTCACTAATTTAATAACATATTAAATAGTTAAATATTGAAAATATAATTAATATTAATTTTATTGTATTCTTACTCAATAAATTACCAGAATAAAATAAAATTAATTCAGAATCATCAAAATAAAATGTCAAAGGAATGATTAATTGTAAACCATTTCATCAGTCACTACTTCATTACGGTATTAAGGATACAAAGTAAATAATAGAAAGTAGGAGTAAAAAGGCCTAGTTATAATGTTTCACCAAAGGTACTTATCCTTTATAATATAGTATAGATGTAGGACCGTGCCATATATTAAATAAACATGTAGGAATATAATATTATTTTAAATATAAAATAAATTATCATATTTAATGTTTTATCATTCAAAAGGTCGCACTTCAGTAAAAAAATAATTACAAAAAAAATTATAAATATAACAGTAAGACAGGATAACATGTCATCAAGTATGACAATAGAAGAATAAACGAATTTTTTTAATAGAAAGTAACACAAAAAACTATTTCCTCTCTCTCTTCCACTGGAGTCAGCTTTTTCAGGAAAAAAAACAAGAAACCCACTCCCATTCTTTCTCTGACACTGCACAATAATCCGGCTATTATTGTAGTAGGAGCTTGTGCTTGGGCAAATTTTCTAAGGCTCTATTTGTTTGGGCGTTTCGCTGCTCCGTTTTGGGCAAACGCCGCCGGAAGGAGGGTAAATAAATGAACCTCCGGCAGCGTTTGTTCCGTTTCCACCCGCCCGCCTTAAGAAACACCCCAAAAAGCTCCTTTTGGAGAAGCCACCTCCCCCCTCCGATTCGAATACTCGGTTTCCACCCGCCGGATCGACCCGCCACCGCCGAACCAAATGAAGCCTAAGAGAATTGTGTTACGGGTCAGCTATTGCTGCCAGGGCTGGAGAGGTGGATGACGATGACGGTGGTGATGGATACCGTGGAGCCGGAACTGCGGCTGCCAAAGCGGAATTGCTCGTTAGAGGAGAGAGCTACCAAAATCTCGCATTCAAGGGGGATGAGAACTAGATTTTTTCTTGCTTGCTCATACAACACAACACCTGCCTTTATATAGGCTACAACATATAAAAAAGACAGAACTACTAATAATGATACCTAATAGTAGACCCGGAGCTCGAGGCCCATAACAACGACCCATAACATCACTCCCGCCGTCCAAAATGAGTTTGTCCTCAAGCTCAAGGGAGATCATGCGAAGGCGAGCGTCATCCGATGCCTTCCTCGTCCGAGTCCTCGACGTCTAGGTAGAAACAATTTTTGCATCAGTGTTTGCGACTGTATTGATCGTGGCAATTAAAACATAAACCCTGAGCGCGACGGTCCAACATCTCGGTCCGCGATAAGCGACGGACCGGCGGGGGGGGGGGGGAGAGACAACCCTCGAGACGTCCCAAAGTGCCAATGTCGTTGGCCAAGTAGGGCTCCCGGGACAACTGGAGGCGTCGGTCGCATAGTCTGGCGAGACTCATAGCAGCCACTAAGTCTGGAGGGGACACAAAATCGACGTCCTGTTGAAGGCGAGCTTGAAGTCCTGTTGTGAAGATGGAGACTTGATCTGCTGGGGGGAGGGTGACGTGTGCCAAGAGGAGCTGAAACTGCTCCAAGTAATCATACACTGTGTCCGTTTGTCGCAGTGTCGTAAGAGCACCAAGGAAGTTGCTGCGGATGGGAGGGCCGAAACGTAGGTTGCAATACCGCTTGAAATCGTCCCATGTTAGGCCAGGTTGGTCGGTGAGGAGACGAGTGGCCCAAAGTAGAGCTGAATCGAGTAGGTGAAAAGAGGCTCGAGGAAGTCGATCGACGGATGGAATTTGTTGGTGGCCGAAGAATTGCTCGCATCTGGTGAGCCAGGCCAAAGGATCAGTTTTGCCGTCATAGGTGAGGAAATCCAACCTGGTGTAGCGCGCCTGCATAGCCGCTTCTTATCGGAGGAAGGTCGGCGGCTCATAGGCGTCTGACTACTACCAGTGTGATACGTCGGTGGAGTTGTGATCACGGGAAGTGTAGCGGTCAATTGATTAAGCTTGAGGGTGAGGGAGGCAATATCGTTCTGATGGCGTGCTTCAGCGTCCAGATGACGTATTTCAACGTCACGAAAACGGGTCTCGATGGAGGTCCTGAAATCTTGCAGAGCTGCCATAAGATTGGAAGCGTCGGTCATTGTGCGAGGGGAAGTGGCACGCAAGAGCGAGTGGGTGATAGGATGACTGAAGTCCTCCGAAGCGGCTGAGTGGGAGTTGTCGTGGGGGCTACGTCGCCGCCCAATTATGTCCCAAAAATAACGCTCGTCGTGTTGAAGGCTGTGAAAAAAATGGGCACCAGATGCTGACTTATATAGGAGTCACGTCTGTGTATTTAAATGGAATCAGTGGAGGTGATAAATTGAAATCAGCGGAAATAATATCGGTGGTTGAACCAGTTCAGCCGTAGGTCATTAAATATACGGCTCTTAATCAACTGACCCGGTCGCATGTACGCGGGGCTCGAGAGAAAAGTTCGGCGCTACTGGAGGGGCTCGAGGAAAACGTTGCAACACAGGGAAGTGGACGGAAATGGTGGTCCTGCTGTGGAATCGACGGGAAAAGAAACGGGTGACTGACGTAGGGTTCGCAGCACGAGCGACGACACGAAGGGGCTCGTCGAACGCAGTCGTCGGTGCTAGAGGACCCGGTGACGGCGGAGGAGTTGGTCGGTGAGTGTTCCCGATGGAGGAGTTGCGGCTCTTTTTGATTGGAGTGGTTTCTGGCGTCGAAGGGCTGCTGCGATGGCGATGGAGGATTTGATCAGGAGTGCGGGTGCTGAGAAGTGCAAAGATGTTGTGACAGTGGTTGGTGGGTGTCGATGAAGAAGCGAGAAAGCCCCGCGATCGGGACAAAGCAACGACAACAGTGCTTGAAAGGGAGGTCCTGTTTGGATGTGATGCTTGTTGTAAGGGAGGAGGTTGTCGGAGAGTGCGTCAGAACACGGAGAAGTGTCAGCGTGCGTCGGCAGAAGAGGACCGATGGCTCTGATACCAAGTTGTTACAGGCCAGCTAATGTTGTCGGGGTTGGAGAGATGGATGACGATGACGGTGTTGATGGATACCGTGGAGCCGGAACTGCGGTTGCCTAAGAGGGGTTGCTCGTTAGAGGAGAGAGCCACAAAGATCTCGCATTCAAGGGGGATGAGAACTAGATTTCTTCTTGCTTGCTCATACAACACAACACCTGCCTTTATATAGGCTACAACATATAAAAAAGACAAAACTACTTATAATGATACCTAATAGTAGACCCGGAGCTCGAGGCCCCTACATAAAGATAACATTAGACACCTAGATAATAATATAATAATGTGGCCCATAACAGCGACCCATAACAAATTGCTCTTTCTCCTTTATCTTCCAGCAGATAGTTGCAGGATTCAGTCGAACTAACAAGTTAAGAGCGTGAATTGAAGTTAAGAGTGATGGGGATCATCTATCCCGGCGGCCCACTCACGTGCATGCCCACAGGAGGTGTTGATTTACTCCCGGTCCACACAATCAGATTTCACGGATACCTGCCGACGGCTTTTTCAACATTTCATCATGTATCTGCTTATTTATTTCATGTTGTATTTAGTGTTGATCGCAACCAATATGAACGCGCTTTATGAGCCTTTCATATTAATTGCATCAATCCACATTCTTCATTTGTATGCGTGTACGCTTAGAGGTGGGGGCATCAAAGCATTGGTTCATATTTTCCAAAGTCGTTGGCCCTCATTGTACGGATTCAGTGAACCTCTCTAGGTGATGACTCCTAGGGCATATCCACTGATTCCCCCTCACCCTCATCCCACAAAACCCCAGCCTCCTCTCTTCCCCGTTCTCGTAACCCTAGCTATTCCAATCCCTAACATTCCCAGCTGCTCCAATCCCTAACATCCCCAGCTGCCCCTTCCCCAATTCAGTCACCCCCAGCCGCTCCCATCCCGACATCCCCAGTCGCCTCCCTTTACCGATTTTGTTTCTCCATCCACTCTCGATCCCGAACCCCAGCCCCCTTCCCGATCCCGAATCCTAGTTGCTCCCTCTCCTTGAACCAAAGTCACATCCACCACCTCTTCCCAGATCCTGAACCCCAGCCACATCCCATCCCTACTCCCGGTCTACCAGTCGAGAGTTTTCCCTCTTGTACGCCCCAACCCTTGTTGTTGGGGATTGTTTGGGAAAGGACAATCCCTCCACTCTCCTCATCCCCCATCGTCGCCCATTCCAAGTTGCAACTCCCACTGGAGGTCAGAGCTTCATTACCTCAAAGCTACACCTCATGTACATGCATACGTCTTTATTTTGGTACTCTTGTTCTCTTTCATTGTATGTCTGGACTTTGTTCATGTAGTTGTGATAGTATATGTATTTGCTTTTTGAATTCATATTGATTTGCAAGGCTTATTTGCATTGCAATTGAAAGTATTTATATTCTACTCGCGAGCATACTAAACTCTAATTTCTTAAATTAAAGTTATATTTTAATTCCTGTGTTAACTTTGTACGCCTAAAAATATCTAATTAATCACTTGTATTCAATTAGGACACATCATTCCCTTCAAGCACCATTTAGGCTAGTCTTCTCTGTGGCACCATACATGGGTTTGCATACCTTGGGCTACACTTTTACAGCCTACCTGGGTCGAAGAGAGTTCATCCAAAAAAGAAAACATAATACAAATGAACTTGCAACGGTGAGTAAGAACCTCCGCCTATTCTTGTTCGTCCGAAGAGGAAGAAGACTTCCTGCAACTTATCTTTGTTGGTTGTTCTCCTCTTGTTCTGTTCGTGCAGAGGAAGGCAAAGTAGACTCTAATGTTCACATAAAATATAGACTTGAAATGAGTGTTGCATGACAGTGGTAGTCCGTCGTGTGTTGGCGGTGATCATTTTTGCCAGCGATGTTTGCAATGATGTGTGTTGGTGACTATTAGTTGTAGAGAGAGATAAGAGAGAAGCACAAGATTGCTATTGAAAAAACAAATGGAAGATGCGAACAAGAGGAACACCTTATCCCTACCCAACACCTCTAGACATCCAATATTTCATAATTGTGAGATACCTTACAACTCCACTATTCTTTTGTATATGAGATATGAGAGAGCAATAATAAATGTTATGGGACCACATTATCTAATATGTAAGTCCATTTATTATTTGTTTTTATTATAAGTATATGTTATGTGTCTTATTTCAAGTATTCTCTCCAAATGTTCAAACTAATTACGCTCATGCCACTTTATATTTTTATAAGGTCATGAAGAAAGTAGACAATGAAATATCTTATTTAGATCCCCCTAAACCCGCTCCTCAAGCTAGGAGTAGGATTGAGCAGGATCCCCTCTTCCTCCCATTACGTTAGTTGGACTCCCTTTTATCTTCACCGCCTCCGGCCACCTCTCCGATGAGATATCGGCACACTACTGGAACGCTCATAACCTAGTATCACAAACTTCCGGTCCTTCTCCTTTCTTTAGCAAGCAACCACAACATATTCCAACTTTTTGTCAACCGAGAAAGCAAAAGGAAGTGGCGGCCAATGCCAAGTTTCCCACCTTCATTCCGACAGCATGGATATCGATGTTATTTACCGCCCCATATGCTGGATCCGATTGACTTCCCATCCTGTGACACTAATGTTACCGCACTCATGAAGCATTTATCGGCCTTCGTTGAAGCTCTCATTGGTCCACAACAAGCCCCTACATCGCTGCCTACCATTTCCATTGAAGCCCAATGATCTTCGCTGAGATGATTGACACAGACATACATTTCACATTCCGCACGATAACTCTTCAATGTTCCCTTCGTTTTACCCGCTCCAGACAGCACAATCATCAAACCGCCCACTACTTCATTCCTCCAGCACGCTTCTCCCAAGCATTTAGGAGCATTTTTTTACCTTGCCACCAGCAAATAGCCCATAGCCTTTTCCTTTATGCATGCCTTCCTCTACTGGAGCACACAACCTTTCTCCCAAGCCACGCATAGCAGTTATGCCCTTATATCATCGAGCAAGCCTTCTCCTTGTCAATCCTAGGGCAAAATTTGTATTAATTGATTAATTTTATGAATCAATGTATTAATTAATTGATTAATTCCTTATTGAATTAATTAATTGATCCATTAATTATTACTGAAGTACCTCGCCTCCCTGAGGAGCAGAAAAATTCACAGTGTTAGTGCCATAGCAAAATTGAGCGCTCTTCAATACCTCAGGCGACTAACGCTGAGTTGTCAGCCGAGATGGTACAACAGAAATATGTGGAGACCGCATCAAACATGGCAGCTATGCATCACAAGCCTTTTATGTCACGACAATCGCCTGACTTGATGTCCTTATGGCTACGCAACAATGTATCTAACCACCCATCACAAGATCATATATCCTACCCGATCAAGTACATGTTGATATTTTGATCAATCCAGTTGTCACCCAATTGTCGCCTTCGGTCATCAACATTTAAGAGGACATCACCTCAATAGCTTTAACATGTCCTACCCTACCACTGCACCACTCATTCTATCAACCACTCTCCAAATATTACTTCTGGCTGTATCTCCCTTACAAGCACTTCCACTACAAATTTTACCATTTTACAGGCACTCACCTGACCAGCCCATCCCGATTGCTGTAACCACTACATAAACAATGACACCTTGACAACATCGCCAATATCCGCGTCATTAGCAAGCACCATGTAGGCTCCACTCCCGATGATGTATCAGCTCCGACAACATACTACAAGTTGTTTTATCGCGAAATCAAGTAACCAGATAAACAAACTCGCAAATTTTTATACCCTTCTATGAGCTTGAGGACAAGATTAAAGTGCAGGAAATGTGAGATTTCATGGGCCCGCACTATCTAAATTATAAATATGTTTATGCATTTTTTATTACAAGTCAATGGTAAATATTTTATTTCGAATCTTTAAGAGTTTTTAGGTCTTTTCAGTAATTCTAGGTATTTTATGTAAGTCAAAGTTTTAGACTTATTATGCTTATGCCACTTTGTATTTCTATGTAAGGCTCCCTAAGGTCATGAAGAAAGTAGGCAATGGGTTATCTTATTTAGTTTCTCCCCCCCCCCCCCCCATTAAAGTTAGGGACTAGGTTAAGCAAAGTCCCATATTCTTCTTTTTTCCTATCATTAGGTTGAGCACAACTCTTTTTGTATCTCTACTACCCTCAACACCTCTCCAACAAGATATCGATGAGTTACATGAAAGCATGTAGCATAAACCCCAAAAGACTTCAATTCCCTTAACCTGTTCAGAAATCACCTTCCTCAAATATATCTGTTACACTAGGGATCTAGTTGTGCTCCAAGTGGTAATGTTGTGGAGACCATGTTCTTAACAACACTCTCCCAAGAAAAATTGGCATTATCCTTACGATTAAATAGGAGAGCTTGTGCCCACAACTCGTAATATCCATCCTAATAGTGTCTAAAATACCGAATTTGTGCAACTGTAGATGCTTCACAAACCTGGGACAAGTGCGTGACAAATGGCTCGCTTTAGCTCGGAAGCATAAAAACTAACTGAATACGACAATGAGTTGACAACTACAATCAGCATGATGCGGTGTCGATATGCTCCTAAATAGGAAAAAAGACACATAAAAATGAGAGCTCAACCACTTCCTAGTTTGGAAATTTCAACAAAAGCCAAGTCAGGGGCTAGAGAAATGGACAAAACAATGTTCATAAGAAGCGATTGCAAACACAGTCTCATTTCTTATAAGTAAGATGCGGATCTAGATCAAATGTCACTTGTTCAGGAAAAACACAGGAACTTATTGAGAACCCAGTACCATGAACCCAGTCCCATATTCTTCTTTTTTCCTATCATTAGGTTGAGCACAACTCTTTTTGTATCTCTACTACCCTCAACACCTCTCCAACAAGATATCGATGAGTTACATGAAAGCATGTAGCATAAACCCCAAAAGACTTCAATTCCCTTAACCTGTTCAGAAATCACCTTCCTCAAATATATCTATTACACTAGGGATCTAGTTGTGCTCCAAGTGGTAATGTTGTGGAGACCATGTTCTTAACAACACTCTCCCAAGAAAAATTGGCATTATCCTTACGATTAAATAGGAGAGCTTGTGCCCACAACTCGTAATATCCATCCTAATAGTGTCTAAAATACCGAATTTGTGCAACTGTAGATGCTTCACAAACCTGGGACAAGTGCGTGACAAATGGCTCGCTTTAGCTCGGAAGCATAAAAACTAACTGAATACGACAATGAGTTGACAACTACAATCAGCATGATGCGGTGTCGATATGCTCCTAAATAGGAAAAAAGACACATAAAAATGAGAGCTCAACCACTTCCTAGTTTGGAAATTTCAACAAAAGCCAAGTCAGGGGCTAGAGAAATGGACAAAACAATGTTCATAAGAAGCGATTGCAAACACAGTCTCATTTCTTATAAGTAAGATGCGGATCTAGATCAAATGTCACTTGTTCAGGAAAAACACAGGAACTTATTGAGAACCCAGTACCATGAATAGGGGCTTTGCTCCAACCTGTGAGCTTGATTAGTCCTATAAAATTTCAATTGGGGGCCAAATTTGACAATGTGAGTACAATTGAGGCAAACATAAGGGACGATTGCAAGATCGTAGTTGACTAAGTGTAGAACAAAGAGGGAGAAGAAGGGCATAGCAACAGCGCCCAATCTTATCATTATTAAAGACATCAGCTTTGTGGCGACCGGAACATAGAGGACTCGGCAGATTTGATGCTTGACCAATGCATGCGACAAGTATTGTGCGGCTATGAAAATCATAAAATACCCGTGGCCTGGAAAATGAACAGGCGCCAAGGTAGGTCAAACCAAATTGTTAGCAACAAAGAGAGATGAAAGAGAAGTACAAGATCAACATTGAGAAAATAAATGGAAAGCACAAATAAGGCTCTGTTTGGCACGGTGGTGGCGGTCATGAACGCGGTGGTTATGATCCGTCGTTCGTGACTTCCCGACCTCACCGAACGAATTTCATCCAATTTTATGTCTAAAACTAGTTTTTTTCTTGGTGGCGGTCATAATCATTGCCATGCCAAACATAAATTATATAATGGTGGCATTTTTGTCCAAACTCACCGGAGCAAAAACGCCGCATCAAACGGAGCCTAAGTGGAGTTCCTCACTCTTGTCCAACGCTTCTAGGCACCCAAAACATTAGAATCACAAGATATCATAGAGCTCCTCCATTATTCCCATATATATGGGATACAAGTAAGCCCTAATAAACTCCCAAAGACCTAAATGCCATTAACCTGCTCATTAACAACGAGGCCCTCATCCATCGTGACTTAAGAAGGAATCTCGCAGGGCTTGTGCTCACAACATCGAATGCTGCAGCGATGCATCTGATGGATTGTGCCGAAGTTCACAAAGAAAGAATATCATAGTCGCGTCAATCTCGTAAAAGCTACAACTTTTCTTTCTACCTCCATCAAATTTATATTTTTGCTAATTCATTGTGTGTGTGTCATCTTAAAGAAACAAATGGAGATTATTTCCCAACAATCCCGACACAAAAACTACAGCACCACTGGTATCCGCAATATCATGCTCACAATCCAACAGCTCAATGATGAGGCTCTCAATCCAGTTAGGATGAGTAAAAACATTTCACCCTAAACCTTAAATTCTAAATCATAAACCAAAAAAAAATCAGAAAATTCATAACATTAGAATCACAAGATATCATAGAGCTCCTCCATTATTCCCTTATATATGGGATACAAGTAGGCCCTAATAAACTCCCAAAGACCTAAATGCCATTAACCTGCTCATTAACAACGAGGCCCTCATCCATCGTGACTTAAGAAGGAATCTCGCAGGGCTTGTGCTCACAACATCGAATGCTGCAGCGATGCATCTGATGGATTGTGCCGAAGTTCACAAAGAACGAATATCATAGTCGCGTCAATCTAGTAAAAGCTACAACTTTTCTTTCTACCTCCATCAAATTTATATTTTTGCTAATTCATTGTGTGTGTGTCATCTTAAAGAAACAAATGGAGATTATTTCCCAACAATCCCGACACAAAAACTACAGCACCACTGGTATCCGCAATATCATGCTCACAATCCAACAGCTCAATGATGAGGCTCTCAATCCAGTTAGGATGAGTAAAAACATTTCACCCTAAACCTTAAATTCTAAATCATAAACCAAAAAAAAATCAGAAAATTCATAACAATAGCCGCAAGATACATTCATCAGTCTCCATTTGTTCAAATAATTATCAATTGCTACAGAGACGAATACAAAGATAAACATCAAATTATATATCAATCAATCAGGTAAGAAAAGCATGGACAATCAACTAAACAAACATCCTAATTCCATGGAAATCAGATGCGTTTCGGAAACCCTAGATATGGAAATGTAAGAACATCCTGTAAAAAAAACTGAAGAATGACAGCTAAAACCAGAAGATATAGTATGGAGCTGAGAATACGAACCAGTGCATGAAAAAAGAATTTCGAAAGAGGCGAGACGAAGGAAGCAGGCAAGGAATCTGCTGTCGAGCTGAACTGAAATGGCGGATCGCTGAAATGAATTTCAGAACAAGGCGATCGAAAAAAAATTATCAGAGGAGGTTTCGATCCTCCGACCTGTGGGTTATGGGCCCACCACGCTTCCGCTGCGCCACTCTGATTTTGTTGATGTAATGTTTTATATTTATATACATAAATATACTATAATATATATACTAATACTTGCTCATTCTGATAAAAATGAATAAGATCATATTACCAGATTATTGTTTAGATGTCTGTATGGGATAAATAAAGTGTAAAGTAAATAAAAATTAAACATTACGACTTAGAGATAGATATTTATCTTTATATGTTTATATTTATTTAAAACAAGCAGAAATGCAGGCCAAGTTTCTACGATTAAGGTTCTATTCATTTTTAACATCTAATATGTTCATGATGAAAAGCCAAAACCGTTTGGGGGAAATATTCCGGGTTCAATAGAAATGAGTCGATCCAAATTTTCAGCCAAATAGGCTCTTATTAAAATACAGTTGTTTTGCTATGAAAGAGGCCAGGAGAGTATGCAACAATGGAAGGGAACTTTCGACACCTGACCACCAGATAATATGCACGGAGAACATTGTGCAATGACTGAAGTATTGGCACTATCAACCGAGATGCTTTTGTTGTTAGATCCCTAGTATATAATGAACTTATTTTTAGTGTTTATTAATCATTTTTGGTTTTATAATTTTTAAATTTATACATCAATCTTCTTTTTTCATGTGGGAATTTTCTTGTCTTAATCTATAATAGTAATGAAATTATGAAAAAAAACAAGTTTGTCTTCTCATAATTGTAATATGAACCTCTATTCAATGGAATTTTACAAAAAAAAATGAAATTATGAAAAAAAAACACGCTTGCCTTCTCATAATTGTAATATGAACCTCTATTCAATGGAATTTTACAAAAAAAAAGTCATCAACTTGCCATTATCATGGTTAAATGTTGTCGGGTGTTGATCATTAAATATTATGATGACTTTGAGATAGCAGAGAGAAACAATGAAGAGATGCAAGGAAGGAGAGAGATCGAGGGGGAGGGAAATCGAGGAGATAATTTGTTGATAAACTTTCATTTACAATTAATGTCCTATTTATAGCTAATCACGTGGATTAACGGCTAACAAGAATAGCCTAATTACACTACAATTCAACAAAACAATAGAATTACAAAAACTCCCCCTGTACTAAAATCTATCCAAATTGACAACTTCGTTAGTTACCTTTGTTTAGTACACAAAGTAACTTTAGAGAATTACGTTGTAATCTATATATATTAGACAGTACTTCATATGTTAGCAAGAATTTTTTTTTCTTTTATATCATGTTTCTTGTAGTCATATCTTATTATTTGTCGATGTATATCATCCTTAAACTTCTCGAAATTATTTTTGCTCTACCTCTCAGTGCTATATATGCAGATAATTGCACTCTTCAGCTTACGAAAAAATGTTATTGATGGAAATTGATGAAACGCCTAAAACAAAACTTAAAATAAAACCATTGGTCTTCAAAACCAACTGTTAACTTGCATTTTAGAGTGAAATATGTACATATAAATTTTTGATATTATTGCAGCCAAACTCGACGCCCCAATCGGAGCGGAGTAACTCGGACCGTCTTAAGCTCACGGAGCGGTCGAACGCGCACACAACCAATTAGAGAGAAGTTGTACACACAATGTTTTTGCCGTGGAAAAACTCTTAACTAGGTAAAAAACCACGTGGTCGGATCTGTGCCGACAAAATTCCTAACTGCTACTCGATGAATACATGTATACTCGACGAAATTCACTTACTCAAACCTGCCGAATTTCACTTAACGATATACATCGAATTCTCACCCGGCTAACCTACCATACTCGACGAACTCGGCTACGATACACGGCGAATTTCTAACCTTAACCCGCCGAACTCTACCTTTCAATATACGCCGAATTGTACTTAAACCCCTAAACCTATTCTTCATGTCTTGGCCGAAAACTTGCCCTACTCTAGGATTTCCTTCGTAATTTAATCTACGTTAATCCTACTCTCTAAGGGAAGATGAAAGAAAGGGAAATAAAACTAGAAATGGACATGCAAGGGGGGGAAAATCCACTTGCCTTGAAGATCCGGAAAAACACCGCACGCTCGCTCCGCGATAAGGATCGGCCGCCAAATGACCTTAACAACATTTCTTGAAACTTTTGGGGGGGGGGGGGGGGGGAAAGGAGGTCAAAAACACAAACCCTAACACCTAAAAATCGAGGAATCGGGAAAGGTTTACCACGAACACGTAGATCTCGGCGAGAGCTTTCCAAATCTCTAATCTATTGACAAAACCGACCACTGAATCGCTCTCTATCACCGGCCAACCGCACGTGAAGTCACCGCTTCTCTTTCGCTCACGAAACTGCTGTCGCTCGAGTAGGGGAAGATGATGAATAGGGTTTTTGACGCGACCCCTCATAACCGGCTATATATACTTTATATATATATATATATATATATATATATATATATATATATATATATATATATATATATATATATATATATATATATATAATTATAATATTATAATACAATTAATAATCAATAACCCCAAAATGACCCGAAATCAAACCAACTCAGATTCTTACGAAAATCGCACCGTAGCTAAATACTGATGCTACGAATCTAATGATGAAGTCGAAATCAAAATCAAACAAACCAAACTAGGGTAAAACACCACCCGAAGATAAAACGCCACCACATCCCTGTAAAAAGCTCCACTTGTTGAAACCGAAAAATCGGTCTCTGAGGAGTTCGACCCTTGGGGAAGGGGTGATCACACACTTACTTCTCTCCCCACGAGCCCAAATGTCAAAGGAAAAGGACCAGGGGCAGACCCAAGGCTCCAGCACGGAGGTCCCACCACACACCAGGAAGATCTTAGAGCGCTTCCCCTCCTTATCCAAGTGTTGAAGCTAAGGTACCTCAGAAAGTGCTAGAAGACCGGGCACAAGAAAGCGTGTCCTTCTGAGGTACCACTTGGGTCCTATTTATAGGAAAAGACGGTCTGCAAATATCCAATCTTCACTGTTTTTGAGGACTATAGGCAGTCAAAAAGGGGGTAACATGGTAAAAATACACCACAACTGAGGGGCGAGCCGATCCTGAGATAACGTCCACTCGGCAAGAGCTGCGAGTACTGGAGCGGAAAAGCTTCACCCCACGCCGAGGTAAGGAGCGGTGAGGGAGCTCGCCCCACTCAATGCCATAGGCCTAGCTCGCCTCACTCAACGCCACGGGAGAAGACGTTGAGTGAGCTCGCCTCACTCAATGCCACGGGAGAAGGCGTCAAGTGAGCTCGCCTTTCTCAATGCCGCGGGGGAAGGCGTTGAGTGAGCTCGCCTTACCCAACACCGCGGGGGAAGGCGTTGAGTGAACTCTCCTTTCCCAACGCCGCGGGGGAAGGCGTTGAGTGAGCTCGCCTTTCTCAACGTCGCGGGGGAAGGCGTTTAGTGAGCTTGCCTTTCTCAACGCCATAGGCCTGGCTCGCCTCGCCTTGGGCCTGGGCGAGTTGGCTCTGAAGCCTCTTCTCGTGAGTGACGGGCGTACTGGCACTCGCCCGCCGCTTGGCTCTGAGCGCGCACGTACTCGGCCGGATCTGCTCGCCCGTTCCATTGATTTCCTTTCGTCGGGCTCAGCTCCACGAACTATGAGCTCGGCCCGACGATTGCCGAGCCCGTACTCGGCACGCTGGGCTCGGCATGCTCCGCTGAACTCGCCTGGGGCTCTGGGGCGGTCTGAGCCGACCGGTTTGGCTCCTGTTAGCCCACTCGCTGGATACGGGGTTGTACATAATCCCCGCTCTTTGCGAGGTTGGCACAAACTCGGAAAGAAACATCCAACCCTCTAGGATCCTGCCAGTGCGACATGAGCCAAAAGGAATCTCTTGGTGGGTCCCACCGATGGCTATATATACATACCCAACGTACCCGGCTGACCTCTGCCCTTCCCCTTGCCTAAACCCCGACGAGATGCCACTCCCTAAAGAGGTCATGGAGCATCTCACGAAATCCTGCGAGGGGACCGCCCTTCGTGCTGCAGCCCTGACCAATCTGAAAGTCCCGGCTCGCCGCTTTACCGAATTCGGCTCGGCGAAGAGGGCGAAGAATTTTCCACCCGAGGCCGAGCACATCTTCGCTGACTTAAAGAACACCCTGGTCAATGGCTCCGACTCCTACAACCATCCTGCTCTGGCTCCCGACGGTAAAGACTTTGTGGCTCACCACCAAACAAGAACATGGTGGCGGGATCTCGACGCCGAGGGTCGAGAATCTTCCTGCCAATGTGCCTGAGCCATCCTCTGATCCACGTCTGCAAGACTCGCTCCTTGCCACCGAGATCATGGAGCTGGACTCGCGGAGTTTGGGGTCGACGGCTCGCACCCCTTCACGACAACCCTCTTCCACTCCCGCAGCTACTGGAGAGGATGCCGAGCACACATCCGCTCCTGATTCCCCCCGAAATTCTGAAGGTATGTCTCTGATCTCCTCAAATTACGTCTGATTTCAATCGGCGCTCGCGCCTCCCACTCGCTATCCTAACTCTCTCGCGCAGGCCTTCCTAGCCGATCTGGGGCTGATGATTCAGCCGAACGGGCTGGCTACTCGCCTCTTCCGTTGCCGTGCGCTTTAGACATCTTCCTGGACTCAGAGATGGATAGTCCCGAACGGTAGAGGCGAAGCCAACTGGTCCTCAAAAAGTTAGTGCGCGAGCTCCATGAGCTGAAGAAAGATAATTTCAGGCTGCAGGAGGAGTGCGCGCAGCTCGCGGACGAGGCGAGGGTCTGCTTGGCATATGTGGCGACATCTTCCTCCATACTCTTTGACGAGATTGATGAGAACTTGCGAGCGGAGAACAGGAACCTGGGGCAGCTTCGGTAACTCTTCGCGCAACGGTTAGCGACATCGGGCCGACGAGAACGAGGTAATTAAGGACGGCTCCCTTGCGAGCCGACCGATACTCGCCCCTACTGTCGCCTGGCCCATGCGTGTGCTTTTAACTTTCCTTGTTCTGGACAATTTGCTCTCTTCATGCTAATAAATTGTATAAGTTTTCGTTATGAGAGCATGTTTTATTTTTTTTGAATATGCAATGGCGCGTGTCTTTTTGAATTCCTCATCCTAAACTCGTCGAGGTCGGCGAGCAGAGAGTGGTGAGACGGAGTAAGCGAGCCGGGCTGGTCAGTCGGCTCCAGTTCTCCTCTCCTTTTTCTATAAATAGGGATCCCCACCTACCCCCTGGCTATGCCTTTATTGCCTTCTTATCTTTTCCTCTCCTTGTCTCCCTTGCCTTCTGCTCGCGTGCTTTCCTTTCTTCGGCGAGTATGGGAAAAGGACACCCTGATTCCGACGGTCGCGTCCAGTGCGCCCAGAACTTCGCCGACCACTACTTCTTCGAGGGCAATACTACGATGGACGAGCTCGCCGAGTTCGTGGAGGACTATATTCCCGCCGGCTTCGTGGCCCGCCTCCCGGTAGAGCATGAGGCCATAAACTCCTTCTTCGAGGATGAGCTCGCCTTCCCCATCTCGCATTTTGAGGTGGGGTTGCGCCTGCCGCTCTTGCCTGAGGTCTGTCAGGTCCTTAAGTATTATGACTCCGTGCCCGCGCAGCTCAACCCCAATTCCATCGCTATAGTAGTTGGATTTGCATGCTACCTTCGCCGAGAGCGGATTGAGTTCAATTTGAACATCTTCCGCAAACTCTTTTCTTACAAGGCCAACGCCGACGGGGTCGCCTTCTTCGGCGGCTCTTCCATAAAAATCCGTGAGGTCGCCAATAAGAACCACAACTGGATGTCGAAGATTGTCTTCATTCGGGGCGACCTCGGCAATATTCCCTTCTCGCCCCTGTAGAAAAGAGAGGAGGTGTACCGCCCACCGTCCGTGTCCGGCAACGATGCTGAGCTTCACAAGTTCTTCCTTTACAAGGACTTTGAAGTCGCCTACCTCCGCCGTGGCCTCGGATCCCTGCCGCCCGTCCTTCCTGGTGAAGGTATGTCTCGCCTACTTTCTGCTCGTCATACTCGGCCTGATCGGTCAAAACCCTTTTCTTCAGCTAAGTCTTTTTTACACGGGAGCGACTGGTCCCGGTGAACCCTCCCTTCGCTGACCCGGGAGTGTTCTCGGACCCGCTCGAGCGAGCTCGGGCTGCGGTCGAGGCGTGCCGAGAAGAGAAGGTGAGAGGCAAGCCTTCTAGCAAGAGGTGGCTGGAGCTCGGAGGGCCAAGCTCACTCCACCGTCCCTCGACCCCTAAGCAGAAAAAGGCGAGGGTGATCTCGCGAGGCCAGCCACAGCAACCCTCGTCGCCTGTCAGATTTATGAGCTCGCCGGAGGTTTTTTCTGACGAAGCTCCGGCGAGCCCACTGAAGGAGGCGTCATCCCCTTGCGGGAATAAACGTGGGTCCTCCTCCCCTCCCTCCGTGGAGGAGGTTGTTCCCTGTGATCCGGGAATTCCAAAGGACCACCCCCACTTCGGCAAGGGGAGAAGAAGCAAGGACGCGACCGGCGAGCCGATGCTGAGCTGGGATGAGGGGGCCCACCGAGTTTCCGTCTCTACTCGCGCCCCTCCTGAGGAGCTCGCCGGCCTCCTACGGGCCACACGTTCTCCCTTGGTTTCGGTCTGTACGACCGGGATGGCGCTGAGGCCTACAAGAACATGACTCCTCGGCAGATAGGCCACGAGGGTCTGCAGGCCCATCTGTGGGCCTTCGAACTCCATCATATGATGGTTCGTTGCGGCTTTCAGCTCAACCAACTCCTGCAAAAGGCCGAGCAGGAGTGCGACCTGTCGACGGAGAGAGCTGCCGAGGCGGAGCGACGGTTCAGCATTTCCGAGCGCTTGCTCAACGAAGCCTCAGGCGGGTTGGTAATAATTGATCAACTCTCATTTTAACTTAGAAAAATATTTCACCAAGAATCTAACCTCTTTGTCTTTCAGGGTGCTACAGGCCCGCGCTAGTGAGCTAGAGGGCGAGGTAGCCCAGCTGCGGGTCTGCCTTGCTAATCAGGAGGCCAGTTCGCGCGAGCGGGAGACCCACGTTGCCAAGCAGGGAGCTCTTGATGCTCGGTCGGCGGTCGAGGTGGAGGTGCTGAAGGAGCAGAATCGAGGTCTCCAAGGCGAGGTCCGTCGGCTGACGGAAGCCCTTTCCCCCCGGACGGCGCCGAGCCCCCTTTTCCCTATAAGAGGCCTCGGGTTTTTGGTGAAGGGGAGGTCATGGAGCGACTGCGAGTCAACTTGATCGAGTCTGCCAAATGCCTCCTGGGTGCCATGAGGGGATCGGGGATCCTGGAGGAGGGCTGCGAGGAAGTGGCGGTCCGAGACCTTCTGCCAAGTCTATTCCCGCCGTCACTGCCTAGCGGGAAAGAGGAAAGCTTTGGATCTCTTTTCGATGAGGCGAAGGACAAGGAGCCGCTGCTTGGAGGCAAGGAGGAGGACCATCCTTCGGGGGAGGAGGGCGAGAGCTGACCGGGTCACCTCCCCCGCTTTCGCACCAAAATTTTGAAACCAAAAAATCGGTCCCTGAGGAGTTCGACCCTTGGGGAAGGGGTGATCGCACACTTACTTCTCTCCCCAAGAGCCCAAATGTAAAAGGAAAAGGACCAGGGACAGACCCAAGGTCTCAGCGTGGAGGTCCCACCACACACCCGAAAGATCTTAGAGTGCTTCCCCTCCTTAGCCAAGTGCTGAAGTTAAGGTACCTCAGAAAGCACTAGAAGGCCGGGCACAAGAAAGCGTATCCTTCTCAGGTACCCCTTGGGTCCTATTTATAGGAAATGACGGTCTGCAAATATCCAATCTTCACTATTTTTGAGTACTATAGGCAGTCAAAAAGGGGGTAACATGGTAAAAATATACCACAACTGAGGGGTGAGCCGGCCCTGAGATAGCATCCACTCGGAAAGGGCAGCGAGTACTGGAGCGGAAAAGCATCACCCCACGCCGAGGTAAGGAGCGGTGAGGGAGCTCGCCCCACTCAATGGCATAGGCCTAGCTCGCCTCACTCAACGCTACGGGAGAAGGCGTTGAGTGAGCTCGCCTCACTCAATGCTACGGGAGAAGGCATCAAGTGAGCTCGCCTTTCTCAATGCCGCGGGGCAAGGCGTTGAGTGAGCTCTCCTTACCCAACGCCGCGGGGGAAGGCGTTGAGTGAGCTCGCCTTTCCTAACGCCGCGGGGGAAGGCGTTGAGTGAGCTCGCCTTTCCCAACGCCGCGGGGAAGGCGTTTAGTGAGCTCGTCTTTCTCAACGCTACGGGACTGGCTCGCCTCGCCTTGAGCCTGGGCGAGTTGGCTCTGAAGCCTCTGCTCTCGAGTGACGGGCGTACTGGCACTCGCCCGCCCCTTGGCTCTGAGCGTGCATGTACTCGGCCGAATCTGCTCGCCCGTTCCATTGATTTCCTTTCGTCAGGCTCAGCTCCACGAACTCCAAGCTCGGCCCGACGATTGCCGAGCCCGTACTCGGCACATTGGGCTCGACATGCTCCGCTGAACTCGCCTGGGGCTTTGGGGCGGTCTGAGCCGGCCGGTTTGGCTCCTGTTAGCCCACTCGCTGGATACGGGGTTGTACACCACCAAGTCACCAAAACAGACCCTGCTCGCGAGGGAAGGTGCACAACCAAGCCAAAACCAACCACACAGGAAAAATCACTGAGCAAACCCATGCTCCAACAAAGGACACCCGTTAACTATGCGTCAACGTAACGCCCTGATGTCAAAAATACGTCAATACGAGAATTAAAATAAACACTGAAAAATTAGGGGCATTACAGCGCCGGCCCTTGTGGACGAAGCTCGCGGTTGTAGGAGGCGGATGCAGGGATGGGGCGGCCGGGTGCGCGGCCTCTTGTTGGTGGATTTCTCGGCCATGGGGAAGGGGAGGTTAGGCATGGCCGCCCCTTGTGGACGGAGTCCGCGACCACGGGAGGTGGCTACTGGGAAGGGGGGTTGGGCGCGAGCCACCCGGTACCAGCGACGATTGTTACTCAAAAGGTGGGCGAAGGTGGATCGATGCATGAGGGATTGCGTGCACGGCGGTTTCTACATGATCTCTATTTGAATAGTGAGATCATGGGGGAATGGGCTAATCGTACCCTGAGTGTTTTATAAAAGGGACTTGGCCCCATCAATTGCCCCCCGAAATCTTCGGAGTAAAAAATCGTTTCTGTGAGAAGAGTGAGGATTTATTCTCCTCTTACGATCAATTGGCGACAATGATGGTGATGGTAAATGTGGAGGTGCCAGAGAAGGATGATGGAAACAATTTATGAACGAAGGTAAATTTTAAAATGAAAGTTTTGTGCTGGCGAGTGGAGTCTACCGACACGGGACGAGGCCCGCTGACCGAGATGTCCCTGACAGGCACTTTGCAATGCAAAAATGCCTCCCGAGTATGCGAGGGCGAGCGCATACCCCGGCGCCCCCGGAGATGCACATGGAGGGCACCTAGAGGTGCGTGCAAGCGCGCTCCCGGAGGTGCGCGAGAGCACACACCCTGTGTGCACTAGGTGCGCGGGTGCGACCCCGGAGGTGCACGGGCGCGTCCATCATGGAGGTGCGCACGAGAACAAGCCTCCAGCGTGCATACCCTCGGGGTGTGCACGGCCGCGCGTACCCAGAGGGTGGGCGCGACCGCACGCAAATGCGTGCGCTTCGTAGCGCGTATGGGTGTGCCACACACGCACCTTTACACGCGTGGGCACGTGATGCACATGCCTCTGCTTGCATGGGAGCTTGCGCTCTTTATAAGTGGGTTGGTGATTGCGTACGTCTTGTTCTCGGATGGCGTACATGCATACGTGTATGTGGTCGCACATGACTTGTGCAGGTTTTAGCTCCTTGTATCGGGGTTGCAGTTATTGGGCGTTCAATTGAACACTCGTCATTAGATTACCTTTTATCTGACCTTTGTTGTTTACTTGCAGGCTTGGAAGCATCCTACAAGGCACATGTGACTACGCTCTACGCTCACTACTGAGCAAGTCGTGATTTAGAGGAAGAGGTACAAGTTACCTGCTGATCTTGAAGTGAAGATTCCTTGTTCTGAGGAGAGAGTCCAGAACCCTCCTAGAGGTTGGTTAACAATATGCGAGGGGACCTTGAAATCTGGCTTCTGCTTCCCTCCATGTGGGGTGGTTTTTGATATTTTGAAGTTCTGTGGCGTCCCAATATCGCATTTTACACTAGCAGGGATGACCCCTATCATGAGACTGGTGGCCTTTTTTAGGGAGCATGGTTCGAAGTTTTCTTTGGAAGTATTTAGAAACTGGTAAGATGTTTGTGTTGATGGTGACGACCGTGTCGTGATCCGAAGCAATAAGAGCTGGTTTGACTTTGATAGCTGATCTGACCGGCGTCATGGAAATACTTTGTTTGCTTATGTTAGAAACTCCTGGGGCTTACTTAAGCTCTGGAATTTCTTGCCTGATCGTTGCCGTTGTCAGAGAGGGCGAGAGTGGGACTTCACATCAATACTGGGGTTCGCAGATTCTCAGAAGTTGGCGAACTACTTGTTCAACATCTCCTTATTTGTATAAGAGAAGTGTCTATCCCATTGCAACCTTTCAGTCAAAGCTGAGCGCGTTGTGCCATTAGTTCGTAAAAGGAAGCTTGTTTTGAAGAGTAGTTTCAATGCAGCTGAGGGATTGTATTCTTTACTGAGTCGAAGAGAGGACCTGATTGAGGAGGCCCCATGCAACGAGCTTGCTCCAGCTGATTCTGATGTTGAGGTAGTAGTGGTGTCTTCCCCCCCCCTCGAGTCCCTCATTCGGAGACTTTTCCCCCCGAGTTTCTTCATATTTGAAGGCAATGAGTGACTTAGTAAGTGAGTTGTTCATCTTAATTTGAACTGATTATCCTGTATGATGTTAACTATTTATTTTTATTTGCAGATTGAAGCTCAGACGCATATAACGTTTACATGGAACGACCATTTTGTGAACTTGAAAGACGAATATTTGGTTCTCTAGGAGAAGCTTCGAGTAGTGAAAGCTTAAGTTGAGGCCTCTAGGGAGGTTGAGCCTCAGATGGAGGATGACCGTGAGATTACATTCAGACGCGGGGTGTCAAAGGATTTTTGTCTAGTTGTCAAGCGCCTGAACTATGATATCTCAGCCCTCAGCTTTAATAATATTTCTAATGATGAAGGGAGCGTTCCCATGCTTGATGTGGTTGAGTAGCGGCTTGTATTTTCATCTTCGTATGCTTGTACACATTTGCTTTTTTCATTATTGTGTCTGATGTATGCTTATTACCATCCTTTGATGATTTGGTGTAGTGCATTTGCGCCTGAATTGGCTTGTTAACATTGTTCTCTTTCCTTTGTTGTATGGATCCTAGTAGTTAGTAGAATGTAAGCTTGTGGTAATATCAGAGAGTGTGACGATTCAAACCAGGGGTTGAAGAATGCAAGGATTCAATCCGACTGTGGGGCCAAGCCTGGCCAAAAGAGGATTATCGAAGAATATAAGTATTCGATTCAGGGGTCAGAGAATGTATTGATTCGATCCGATGATGCGACTACGAAGGGGTAGGCCCTAGCGATGGAGGGCGTTGAACTGCAATAATAGTGGAGAATGTAAGTATTCGATCCGACCGCTGGAGAATGTAAATATTCTATCTAGTTGCGAGACCTAGCCTGGCTATGAGCTAATTGCCAGAGAAATATAAGTATTCGATCCGGGTGTCGAAGAATGTAAGTATTTGATCTGACGATGCGACTGTAAGGGGGGCAAGCCTTGGCAATTGCGGGGCGTTAGCCTGCAGTAACGACGATGAATGTAAGTATTCGATCCGACCGTCGGAGAATGTAAATATTCGATCCAGTTTCGCGACCTATCCTGGCTATGAGTCGATTACCGGAGAATATAAGTATTTGATCCGGGTGACGGAGAATGTACGCATTCGATATGACAATGCGACCACGAGGGGGGCAAGCCTTAGCGATGGCGTGTCGTTGGCTTGCAGTAATGGAAGAGAATGTAAATATTTGATCTAGCTGCCAGAGAATGTAAAAATTCGATCTGGTTACGCGATCTAGCCTGGCTATGAGCCGATTACCAGAGAATGTAAGTATTCGGTCCAGGTGCCGAAGAATGTAAGTATTCGATCCGACGATGCAACTGCGAAGGGGGCAGACCCTAGCAATGGTGGGGCATTGGCCTGCAGTAACGACGAAGAATGTAAGTATTTGATCCAACTGCCGAAGAATATAAATATTCAATCCGGTTGCGTGACCTAGCCCGAGTATGAGTTGCTCGCCGGAGAATGTGAGCGTTCAATTCCGGGAGTGGCATAACCTAGTCGAAGGAGTCTTGAAGCGAGAATAAGGAAAACACACTGCAATATAATCAAATCAAAGATAGTTTGTGTGAGTTGCGGCTCACAGATTTTACATCATATAAAGTTTGAGATAAAAAATAGTATAAGAATTCATTGATAGAAGCGACACAGATTCTGCACGTTCCAAGTGCGAGGAAGAGTTATTCCTTCCACTGTTTGGATTTTGTAGGTTCCTGGTTTAAGAACTACAGTGACGACAAAAGGTCCCTCCCATAACGGCGAGAGCTTGTCCCTCTACGACCCTTTACCAGTTATTTTGATGCTTCTCAGGAACAGGTCCCCCATATTAATTGGCCTGGGTTTTACCCTTCAGTTGTACAAGCGTGCCACTGATCCTTGATACGCGATGCTGCGCATGGAAGCTGCATCCCTGATCTCTGAGATGAAGTCAAGGTTTTCTCTAAGCAACTCATCATTCTTTTCTAGATCGAAGTTGAGAACACGCGTACTCGGTACGCCGACGTCGACAGGGATGATTGCCTCCGATCTGTAATAAAGATTGAACGAGGTTTCCCCAGTTGAAGTTTTCTCGGTAATGCGGTATGCCCATAGCACATTGAGGAGCGCGTCCACCCACTGCCCCCAACTTCTTCTATTCGAGTCTTCAGCCGTTTAAGAATGGTCTTATTAGCTGCTTTGATCTGTCTGTTTGTCTGCGAATGCGCTACGATGGTGTGACGTAGGCTGATCTTCAAATCCTCACACATTCTTGTGAATGACTTTCCCATGAACTGGATTCCATTATCAGTAACGATGGTGGTCGGGATCCCGAAGCTGTAGACGATATTCTTCCAGACAAATTGTTTGGCGTTTTCTTCCGTTACCTTTGCCAGAGGCTCAGCTTCTACCCACTTGGTGAAGTAGTCGATTGCCATGATGATGAACTTTCTTTGACTTGACGCTACAGGAAGGGGACCGAGAAGGTTAATACCCCACTGTGCAAATGGTAAGGCACATTGAAGATGTGTAAGGTCCACTGGTTGTTGATGGAGAATGTTGGCGTGAAGCTGACAGCTTTTGCATTTTTGGATGAATTCTGCTGCATCCTTTCACATAATCGGCCAGTAGAATCCTTGGCACAAAATCTTTCGAGCCAAGGCCCTACCACCCAGATGTTCTCCACAAACTCCTCCATGAACCTCGCGCAGAGTATACTCTGCATCGGACTCTGGCAGGCACTTTAGATAAGGTCCAGAAAAGTATCTCTTAAGCAGCTCTCCACCAATGAGGGGGAAAGTTGCAAGTCGCATTCGCAAATGTCGTGCTTATTTTGGGTCCTCTGGGAGGTGTCTGTACTCTAGATAGGACCACAACGGGGTGACCCATGAAGATTCAAGTACATCAATTGTATTTATGTCCCATGGTCCCTAAATGTTCGGGACCATGGGTTTATGTACCACCAGTTCTTCCACTTGCCATCTCCGGGTTTGATAGCTGGAAGGAGATGTGGACAACTTAGAGAGCGCATCTGCTTTGGAATTCTATTCTCTGGGTATATGTACCACCTAGTACTAGGAGATCTTAATGAGGAGAGCCTTAGCGAGCGAGAGATACAATGCTAGCTGGCCGCTTTTTGCTTCGAAATCCCCCTCAACATGGGAGGCCACAAGTTGAGAATCAGTATGAATAGTCAAATTATTTACCCCATAGTGGATGGAAAGCCTGAGGCCAATGACTAGGGCCTCGTATTCAGCAACATTATTTGTGCCTGGAAATTTCAATTTGAGGCCATACTCCAAAGTAGTTTCTTCCGGGCTGATAAGGAGTAACCCAGCCCCAGCTCCCTCAGCTCCAAAGGCTCCATCGACATAAAGAGTCCAATAAGGAGTGGAAGTGATGGGCACAACTCCAGCCTCGGGAGGAAGGGTGCTCTCTACGAGGAAGTCAGCCAACACCTGAGATTTAATGACTAGCCAAGACAAAAAATGTATATCAAATTATCTAAGCTCGACTGCCCATTTTACTAATCTTCCAGATGCCTCTGTATTTTGGAGGATTATACGGAGTGGGAGCTTAGTTAGTACTTTAATTATATGAGCTTGGAAGTATGGTCGGAGCTTCCTTGCAGAGAAGACGAGGGCAAAGGTCATTCAATCTGTGCTAGATACTGAGTTTCGGTATTTGTGATGATCTTGCTGAGGTAGTAGATGGTTCGCTGGATTCCTCCTTCGTCTTTGACCAATACTGAGCTTAAGGCCACTAGATATATTACCAGGGATAGATATAAAACTTCTCCGAGAACTGGCTTTGACAAGAGCGGGGGCGAGGCCAGACACTGCTTGAGATTCTCAAAAGCCACTTGGCATTGATCTATCCATTGAAATTTGGAGTTGAGCGCCCCCCGAAGAATTTTATATAAAGGGAGGTACTTGTCGCCAGTGTGAGCCAGAAAACGCGAAAGCGCAGTTATTCTTCCATTTAAACATTGCACTTCTTTGATTGAGCGCGGAGGTGACATTTCTTCCAATGTCTTAATCTTCTCGGGGTTCGCCTCAATTCCCCATTGGGTTACCATGAATCCTAAGAATTTCCCGACTGTGACATTGAAGACACACTTGTTGGGATTGAGTCGCATTTGGAAGCGGTGAAGGAGGTGAAAACACTTCTCAAGATCTTCCAAGTGGTTGTCGCGTGAGACGCTTTTCACCAACATGTCATCTACATAAACCTTCATGGTCTTGCCGATGAGGTCATTAAACACTTTATTAATTAATCGTTGGTAAGTTGCCCCAGTGTTTTTGAGACCGAATGGCATCACCTTGTAGCAATATACTCCTTTGTATGTCTTGAACACAGTGTGTTCTTCATCTTCGGGATTCATCCTATCTTGTTGTAACCAGAATACGCTTTCATGAAATTGAGAAGCTGGTGCCCGATAGTTGATTCAACGAGCTGATTGATCCTGGGAAGAGGAAAATTGTCATTTGGGCAGGCCTGGTTTAAATTGTTATAATCAACGCACATCTTCAATTTGCCGGAGGTCCTTTTTACAATGACGATATTGGCAAGCCAAGTGGGGTATTTTTCTTCTCAAATAAATTGTGCTTCCAGAAGCTTTCCCACCTCTTCCTCAATGACCTAGAGTCATTCGGGAGCAAAGTTTCTCTTTTTTTAGATTACTGGCTTGCATGCAGGATTAATGTTGAGAGAGTGCATAATAATGTCCGGATCAACTCCAAGCATGTCTTCAGGATCCAAACGAAGATATCCTTGTTCGAACGGAGAAAGATGACGAGTTCCTCCTTCTCGATCTCAGATAGGAGGGACCCCAACTGCACCTTACGGGTTGGGTCTTGGTCGGAAAGTGAGACCTCAACTAACCCTTCAATGGGCGCCCCTCTCTGCATTGTTGTTTCGTCACGTAGATCAATGTCGTCAATATAGTGAGTAACTACTATCGCTATGTAAGCTTGCTTTAAGTAGCAAGTACGAGCCGCTTCCTAGTTCCCTCTAACAACCCCTATCCCAACGGGAGTTGGGAAATTCATAGATAGGTGCGTAATTGACGGGATAGCTCCAAAGATAGACTCGATTGGTCTTCCAAAGATGGCATTGTAGGCCGAACATGAGTCTATGACAATAAACTGGGAGTTGTGCGTAGCCTGCCTCGGGAATTGAAAGTCTTTATTTCAAGAGTAGCTATATACCTAGAAGGGAGGTGAATAGCTTTCTGAGTCAGCCATCATATACTCAGAGGAATTAGCATCAACATTGGCATCTGCAGCAGCAATACCCTTTTTAGAATCAGAGGAGTCTATGTTATACACTGTTTCAGGAGCAAGAATTTCAGAGTGAATCTCCCCCTCAACCTCAGCATTGTCCTTAGGGACATTCTGATCTTCTACAGTAATTTCATGAACATCTTTTTCCACTACCAGGAGAATTAGAAACCTGCCACACTTGCTCATCGGGAATCTGATCAATTCTGTCCTGGAGATTCTCTAGAAACGTGTCCAGCTTGTCCTGCATATCAGACTGAACTTGCTCCCCCTCAATAAGAGCATCTTGATGCAGGCTTGCACATTGACACTGAATAGATCTACGGACTAGAACATATACTGTAACACCCCTATCCGTCACATGGCATATAAAAGTAGGTCTGGCCGGGGCCCAATGCTATATACCGTGGACATACCGAAGGGTTACTAAATGAAACCATCCTTCCAATAACATACATCATACACAAAGCACATTCTAGCGGAAGCATTTTAAATGTTGCAAAGAAAAGAATCCAAAACACATCATGAATGTCCACTAAATACCCAAAATAGGAATGAGTGTACAAATACACAAAGTACTTGGCCTTATGGCCTTACATGAGATTACTTTAAACAAAAAGTGTCTTCTAAATATCGGCACGCAGGCCGGACACACATGAGAATAAAAGTAAACATTCGCAAAGGCCTTCGAGGGCCAGCTCATCAACAAGGGCTACAACCTGTTATTTGTCACTAGGCTCCGCAGCACCTACACGCAACAATCCACCGTAATGGTGGCAAACAAAAGCAACGGTCAGCTAAAGCTAACAAAATTATAACGATCCCACCCCGGATTTGGGGTGCCAGTGCTCCTTCCCTACAGTTTAGTAGCATAGCCAAATAATATAGTGAAAGTACAACAACAACACACTTCACCACAGGTGTAGGAACATACGACCCCACACCCCGTGCTCTCAGGGCACTTACTCGGTGAACCTGATGCAAACCCGATCCGTTTTGCGATCCACCACCGCCCCCAAGACGACAAACACGTGAGCATTAAAGTCCTTTCAGCTGAAGCCTAGACTCGCTCTCCAAGCCAACTTTCGCTGAACTACTTGGAGTGGGTAAGGTTCCACCCTCCCATTGCTCACCTCGCCATAACAATACAAGTCATCGGTGTGGGCCAAGTTTCCCCCAGTCCCAACATATCAATCAAACAATCGTACATAACCCGGTTATGTACACGGCTGGCTCCCAGGCCACCGTTATGACAGAACTTCGCTTCTGCCCAGATTTCTGGGTGCACCTTAGAGTTAATCCCCAAGGATCCCTGCTGTAATCTACCACGTAGAAAACCCGAAAACAACCATCGGCACGGAGTCTTCTCCGACCATTCATGCATAATGAAACATCACCGATCCAAACCAACTTGTCCGGGTAGGCTTCACACACCATGCCTATGTCCGTACTTCGATTCCAGACTCTACACGCAAAACAACGGGGACTATTCATGTCTACCCGAAGGAATACCTCACACTCACCGCATACTCGCGAGAGCGGGCTCCCTATGCAAAAAGGAAAGAGGACTTCACATGTCCAAGAAGAGAATCGTTACCCTTGTGGTTCTCTTTGGCGCCATGAAGAACTAGGCATATGGAAAGCACCGCAACGGCCACGCCTTCATAGATCTGGACTCTGATCGAGAATCGGGGCTACGAAGCTCCTCCGACGGCCGGATTTCTTCTTCTCCTTCTTCCTTGCTCTCCCCTCTCTCTAAAGCTTTAGAAAGAGAAAGCTTGAAAAGGAATGAGGTTTCAAACCCTATTCCCGGCCTTATGTCAGCAAGGACAGTTTTGGGCCATTAGATCCCAATAGAAGGAAACGAACAGCCACGATTCGCACTTAAAATCAATTTCCTGGGCCGAACACGGCTTGCGACATGCCTGTGTCCAAGGCCGTGTTCCACACTCACCGTGAACCAGAAAATAAAGAATAGGACACGGCCTCTGACACTTCTTGGGACACGCCCGTATCAACCATGGACACGCCCGTGTGCCCCAATCGACGCTGAAACTATCGCATTCCGAATAGGACACAGGCTTAGACACACCCGTGTCAACACTTGACACGCTTGTGTCAATTAGTACACGCCCGTGTTGCGGGGCGTGTTCCTCAATCGACACAGGAACAAAAACATCCCGAAGAGGACACGGCCATATGACACGTCCGTGTCACAGGCCATGTGTAAGATACGCCCTGGGACACACTTGTGTCCCAGGCCGTGTAAGTTACTCGACACAGCCCGACTAATAGCCCGAGCAGGACACGACCCTGGACACGCCCGTATTTCCGACCTCCAAGGAATGTCGACTACATTTCATCGACCACGCGGAAAATCGTCCAACCCGAGCATGACATGGCCCTGGACACGCCCGTGTCCCAGGCCGTGTGACCCTTACCAGGCCCCAAACTTGGCTTAAACACAGCCCGTTCCTCTTTTGAGTTTCGGGGCGTTATAATTTTCTCCCTCTTAAAAGAATTTCGTCCCGAAATTAAAGAAAGGAAAAGATACACAAAATTAAGCGGTACCTGAGTGGAATAACTCGAGGTACTCCTAGTGCATGGTCTGCTCTCGCTCCCACGAGAGCTCCTCCTGACCACAGTTGTTGGGTACATTGGAAACCGTGTACCTGATTTGGTAGAAGCCTCACTTAACTAAATGATATACATCAATGTGTATTTGATGGGATGTTGAGTTTCAATGTGCAGGTTAAAGAAATGCAGAAAAATATTCTAAATACAAGTGTCGACACTTGCGAAGGAAATGTGTCGACACTAGAAGCCAGATTGTGTCGACACACACAAGAATTCTATCAATACTAACTATGTCGAGACTAGAAGCTATTGTGTCGACACACAGGACTTGTGTCGACACATTCTACAGAAACTGTGTCGAGAAGATAAAGAAGGGCTGTCTCGACATTATGTGAGCTGTGTCGACATCATCAAGATTTGTGTCGACACATGGTCTATTTGTGTTGACACATATAAAGTATTGTCTCGACGCTTTTCTGCTGAGATAGAGTACAATGAGGTAACAGGTGTCAAGACTGAAGACTTGATAGCTATCATAACTAACAAAGCTGTCACATCTGTCAGAGCTGTCAGAAGACAGTTATGAAACGGATCAACCAGTAACCTCAGATGGGATCTATATAAAGACTTATTCTATTGTAAAAAAGTGAGATTGAAGAAAAAAAGGACTTGACATTTTTCTAACAGTTGATATCTACAAGTCATCAAGAGAAGCCAGATTTTGAATAAGCCTGCAAGAAGAATTCAGATCTAATTCCTAATAGAAGAAGGAAGCTGGATTGAGCATCATCTACAACTTCATAAGAAGATCAACCTTACTTTGTTCAGATTCAAGAAGCTTTGAAGAAGTTAAGACAGGTTAGATCTTAAGAGATCAGATCAATCAAGATCTGATCAAGAAGCCCTCACCCCTTTCTCTCTCAACCTGGGTGAAGGATTTATCATCTTAAGAATCAATTTTTTTGTAAGATCTTTTATAGATCTGAGTGTAGGAGAGTTATCTCTCTTAGTTGTAAGCATAAATTTATAAAAGCTGATGTAGGGTTGAGTGCCTGAGGTAAGATCTTTGTGATCTGAGTTATAGGCATGGTGATAAGGGCTGAAGTAGGACTATTTGCCTGAGGTAGGATTCTTGGAAAGAATCTGAGTTATAGGACTTGAAGAAGTCTGAGCTGTAGGAACCAGTTGGGTTCTGAGTTGTAAGATCTAAGTATCTGAGTTAGTGGAAGGAAGTTTGGCCGAATCCAGCTCTCAGCTGAATATGTGAAGGAGGAGAGTGGATTTACCCACTAATTAGGGAACCACTAGAAATCACTGTGTGCTGTGCAGTATTTTTTTGTGCTTGTTTTATCCTGTGTTGTGATAATTGTAGCTTAATTAGCTATGCTGAGATTAATCTTTTAATTGCCTAGGTTATATTAAGATTTGAACCTATTCACCCCCGCTCTAGTTGTTTAGGATCTTTAAACCAAATCTTTCAAGTGGTATCAGAGGGAGGTTCACTCAAACATAAACCTAACAGCCTGAGTTGATCTCCAAGGCAGTTATCTGTTAGCCATAATGGGTTCAAATGAAAATCAGAAGGAACTTGGATCCATGAAACTTCCTATCTATAGGAAAGAAAATTTTGGCGTATGGAAAGAGAGGGTCAGATTGTTCATGAAAGCATCTGATCCAAGAATTTACATCATAGTTCTAGAAGAGCCATTTATTCCTATGAACATTTCAGTTCTTGATTCCAACCTCAAGACTCCAAAAAGTTATTCTGAAATGACTAAAGAAGAGATCATCTTAGCAACCTTAGATAAGAGGGCACAGAACATAATTGTGAGTGCCATAGATGATTCTACATTCCAGAATATGGTCCATTGCAAAACCTCCAAGGAGATGTGGGACACTTTGATTGTCTACATGGAGGGAACAAAAGAAGTAAGAAATGATAGAAAGTCTATGCTAAATCAAAAATATGAGAGTTTTAGACAAGCAAAGACAGATAGTATAGCTGAATGCTATAAGAAATTCTTTAGAATTGTAAATGAGCTAATGACCTATGGAAGAGTCTTTATCACATATGAACTAAATGTCAAGTTTCTCAGATCACTAACCAAGAACTGTGATCCTAAATTATGTGTCATCAGAGAGATGGCCAGGCTTGCTGATACACCTCCACCAACCTTATTTGGAAAACTATTATCATATGAGATGCAGCTCACTGCCAGAAAGGAGGAGGAGAAAAGCAATAAGTCTGAATACAAAGAGAAGTCAGTAGCCCTCAAGCCTGAAGACACAAGAAAGGGCAGGAGAAAGTCTATTTCTCCTCCCAGGAGAATTGCTGAAGTTGAATCAGAAAATACTGATATCAACACTTCAGACAACCACAACTCTAATGAAGGCTTTGCTGCCTTCACAAGGCAGTTTCAAAGGTTCATGAAGAAGAAGAAATGGAGAACAAAGCCATCTTCATCTTCCTCCAAGGATGACTACTACAAGAAGAAGAAAACTTCTAAGGATGACAGGTATGACTCTAGTCTCAGTAAACAAACGTCTTCTAAAACTGTTTGTTATTGTTGCAATAGGCTAGGACATGTCATAGCTGACTGTCCTGATAAAAGAAAGGAATCTAATGATAAGAAAAAGCATAAAAATAAGGGCAAGAAGGAGAGATCCTTTGTTTCCCAAAAGTAGAAGAGTTGGACTGACTCTTCATCATCAGAATCTGGAGAAGAGGATGAAGCTAAAGCCTATATTGGATTGTTCACTACTGAAGAGGATTCTGTAGAGACTGAATTCTTACAAATGCTGGACTCTATAAATGTGATTGAAGATCATCATTGTAGAGGGCTGATGGCTCTTTCAGAGGAAGATCAGTGCATGGATCAGCTTGGTCCCAGTAAGGTATACAATCTATCTTTAGTTTCTGATTATTATACTAGATCAGAATAAAAAGCATTTTCATCAAGAGATGTGGATGGTTCTGAATCTGAAGGGGATGTTCATCAACTAATTGATGAGTATGGTCGTTTGTTGCAAGCTCTTAAAAGAAGCAGAATCCTTGTCAAAAAGTAGGCTAAGGAAATTGCATCTCTTAAATTGGCTGCATCAGATTCAGTAAAAGTGCTGGATTTGAAGTTGAATGAAGTTGCCAAACTGAATAACATAACTGTTATACAGATGGGTACAATTACCTTTAAAAATGATCACATCACGAGTCTGGAAGTCAGACTTCAAAGAGAGAAGGATCTTATGGCTAAATTCTCAATGACAAAGTCAGTCCTACCCTTAATTGATAACTTCATTTTCCAAAAGGGTAAGACAGGATTAGGCTTCAAGGGAAGAACAAGGGCAACTAATTCCAAAAGAAAAGGCAAAGCCCCATTCAACCACTAGCTTCCAAACCCCCTATTTCTTTCAGGAAAGTGATGCAGCCTACTAACAGGTATGATCATGACATAACACATGGTCACTGTAAGCATGGTGATCAGGATTGCAAGAGTGCAAATGCTAATAGGGCAGCCCATGAGCAAACACACCATGTTCTTCAGGAATCATCAGTGTTTGATGCACCTTCCCCAGCACTTAGAAAGACTGCTGTTCCTGCAGACTTGAGGACTGCTGACAGCAATGTTGTTCAGCCTGTACCTAAAAGAAGGTATAACAGATATGAGTGTTATTGTTGTGGCAAAGTGGGCCACTAAGCCATTGATTGTTGGCACAATGCTAGTGTCTAGTAAAATGCCAGCTTACCTTTAAGAAGGGATGCATGCAAGCATGTCAAATTTCAAGCTAACCTAAACCTAGGACCCAATAATAATTGGGGTTCTAAGGATAGGTAATTTTATTTTATGCAAGTGAGTCCAAGTGGCTATACCCCAATATGGTACTTGGACAGAGGATTTTCCAGGCACATGACTGGAATAATAAGAATGCTAAAGGATTACTCTCCCATAGAAAATGGACCCAAAGTGATCTTTGGCGGATCTGAAAAGGGGGTCATCAAAGGGTTTGGTAACATTTCCAATAGCTCTATCATTATCACCCAAGCGGCTTATGTGAAAGGTCTGAAACATAACCTAATAAGCATAAGCCAACTAAGTGATCTTGGTTATGACACTTCTTTCCTCATGGGTGTGTGCCAAATAAGAAGGTCAAGTGATCAAGAGATCATTCTGACAGGCACTAAGAAAGGAAATGTCTACTATCTTAATTTTGATTGTGAGAGTAAGAACTCTCCTATTTGTCTAGTTGTAGATGAGAAAGCACCTCATTGTGTACAATGGTATAAGAGGCTAGCTCACCTAAACTACAAATCAATAGGCAAACTCTTTAGTATGGAGTTAGTGAGGAATGGTCCTCATGTCAAGTACATTAAAGAGGGTTTATGTTTAGCTTGCCAAAAGGGCAAGCAGACCAAGACCTCTTTCCATGGCCATGATACCAAAGATTCTGTGAGATGTTTATATCTCCTGCATATGGATCTATTTGGTCCTATGTCAGTTCATAGTCTAGGTAGGAAAACTTACATATTTGTGATTGTGGATGACTATTCTAGATTTACATGGGTTTTCTTCCTGAGGCAGAAATCTGAAACCCCTACTGTCTTCCAGAATTTTGTTAGGCAAATTCAGAATGAACTTAACAATTCAGTGATCAAAATCAGAAGTGACCATGGGACAGAATTCCAGTCTGAATGCATGACAAGATTCTGTAAAGAACTTGGGATTCATCAAGAGTTCTCTTCACCTAGAACTCTCCAGCAAAATGAGATTGCTGAAAGGAAGAATACGACTCTTATTGAGGCTAGTAGAACACTACTAAGTGACACTTCTCTCCCAGAATATTTCTGGGCTGAGGCAGTAAACACTGTTTGTCATGTTCTCAACAGAGCTTCCATTACCAAAAGCCACAAGAAGATACCCTATGAAATTATGAAAGGCAGAAAACCAAATTTAGTCTACTTTAGAATCTTTGGTAACAAGTGTTATGTTCTTAATAATGGCAAATACTATCTAACTAAGTTTGCTGCCAAATCCCAAGAAGGGATATTTGTTGGGTACAATAATAATAGTAAGGCATACAAGGTCTACAACTTGACTACTCAAGTTGTAGAAGAATCTGTCCATGTAGTCTTTGATGAATCTAAGTTAATTAACTGTGAGCTGTCAAACACTTCTTCTAGCTCTATAGGGTTGAAAGATAAGATGGACAAGCTAATCATCAGTGAAGACCAACCTGTGAGACAGGATGAGGAAAATGATGGATGTTGTCCAGGGGAAGTACAAGACCCTCAAGCTAAAGATGAAGACAATGAAGTACAGCTTGGTGAGGAAAATGAAGAAATTCAAGAAGTGCATAGATTTCCTCCAGCAATAAGACATCTGAGGGATCATCCTGCACACCAAATCATTGGTGATGCCATACATGGAGTTCTTACTAGAAGCAAGAGCATGAACACAGTTCTATGTTCAAGCTTCCTGTCCCAGATGGAGCATAAGAAATTTGAAGAGGCTATATAAGACCCAAATTGGATTGATGTCATGCATGAAGAGCTGAATCAATTCAAAAGATGTAGAGTCTGGAAGTTGGTTCCTAAATCAAAGAATCATAATATCATAGGGACAAAGTGGATCTACAGGAACAAGTTAGATGAAAATGAAATTATAGTCAAGAACAAATCCAGACTGGTAGAAAAAAGGCTATAGACAAGAAGAAGGAATAGACTTTGACCAGACATTTGCCCCAGTGGCAAGATTGGAAGTAATAAGGCTGTTCCTTGCTTATGCAGCTTACCAAAGGTTCAAGGTATTCCGGATGGATGTAATGTCAGCATTTTTGAATGATGACTAAAAAGAGGAAGTTCTGTTGAACAACTTTCATGTTTTGTAGATTCTCTTTATTCTAACTATGTTTATAGGCTTAAAAAAGCTTTATATGGATTGAAAAAAGCCCTTAGGGCTTGGTATGAAACTCTGTCTACCTTCTTCATTGAGAATAAATTCTCAAGGGGGAAAATTGACAAAACTCTATTCTTTTGGGAATCAAAAGGCAAGATCATCCTAGTCCAGATATATGTTGATGACATTATCTTTGGATCAACTGAAAACAACCTTTGTAGAAAGTTTGCCAAACTTATGCAAGGGAAGTTTGAGATGAGCAGCATGGGTGAGCTGAAATTCTTATTGGGACTCCAAGTTAGACAGACTGATGATGGCTTGTCCATATCCCAGTCTAAGTTCATCAAGGAGTTAATTAAGAAATATGGCATGGAGTCAGCCTCCACCATGAGAACTCTAATGGGGTCAAGTATGCCTTTAGGCAAAGATGAGGCAGGAAAACCTGTTGATGAGTCTTTGTATTGAGGGATAATTGGCTCCCTTCTTTACTTGACTGCTAGTAGACCAGACATCATGTATGCCACATGTGTCTATGCTAGATGCCAAACTTGCCCAAAGGAATCTCATTATTCTGCTGTCAAGAGAATTTTAAGATATCTTAAGGGCACAAAAAATCTTGGTCTTTGGTACCCTAAGAATAGATATTTTCTACTAACAGGTTATTCAGATGCAGACTTTGTAGGCTTCAAAGAAGATAGGAAAAGCACCACAGGCACATGTCAATTTCTAGGTGGAAGATTGGTGTCATGGAACAACAAAAAGCAAACAAGTGTGGCTATATACACTGATGAGTCAGAATATGTAGCTGCAGATAGTTGCTGTGCTCAGCTGTTGTGGGTATAGCCTCAACTTGAAGACTAGGACATCAAGGTAAGTAGAACTCCATTATATTGTGATTATACTAGTGCTATATCTATTGCTAGAAATCCTGTTTCACATAGCAGAACTAAGCATATAGAAATCAGGTTTCATTTCATTAGAGAACATGTTGAAAAAGAAGACATAAGTCTAGAATTTGTCAACACTAACAATCAAATTGCTGTTATATTTACAAAACTTCTGGATGAAAGTAAATTCAATTATTTAAGATTGAATTAGGTATATTAAACCTAGAATAAAATGTTAGGTCAGCATAAAAATTTTCAAAAAATTGTCTAAGTTAAAAAGTTTGTGTCGACACAAGCTCACTATGTCGACACTATCAACAAGTTGTGTCGACAAAGGAATAAACTGTGTCAACACAGAAATAAAATCTGTGTCGACAAAAAAGGTTTGTGTCGACACAACTCTGTCGAGACCATATATTAGAATATTTCTCCGTCGACACATAAAAATCTATGTCGATACATATACATGACGACACTTACAATTCTCTGTCGAGACCTAAGTAGTCTATGTCGACTCATGCAATATTATGTCGACTCATAAGATTCTTATTTAGGCACATCTTTTGACCTACCCTTCACAATAATTCTATAAATAGGAGAAAACAAAATCTAGTCGACTGTGCTATCCGGAACTCTCGACTCTAAACCCTGTACCGACACGATATTCTATAGTCTACTCTCTTCTCTCTTTCATCCATGACACCACAGATGGAAGACAAAGTGATTGAGGGATATGAACTGGTTCGCAATGCGTTTGAGACTGCCACACTAGAAATCAAAGTCGTGATTACCCTAATCAACGACAATGGATTGGAGTACCTAGTCTCAGAACCTACCAGGATATGGAAGAAGGAGGTTTTTGAATTCTACTCATCAGCATCATTGGATTCGAAGGGCATGAAGATTAAATCATCTGTCCAAGGTACTAAGGTAAAACTCACACTGAAGAGTTTTCGTAAAACACTTAAGCTTCCCAGGATTAAGGAAGAAGATGAAATAGCATCTTCCATGACAAAAGATGCTCTCCAATGGTGTGGACTGGATCCCACTACCAAGATTGGATAATCTATGAACAGGAAGGGAATGAATTCCCAGGGCAAATTCCTGTCTGTGATTCTCGGCAAGGTTATTTTGTGCAAATCAGGAGGACATGATAGGATTTCATCCTATATGTTCAATCTCATGACCAGAGTCATATTCAAGGTGAAAACTGACTGGTCTGCTATTTTGTTTGAAAAGATCAAAGAAAGTCTCAAGAAACCTAATCTGGGCAGAATACTAAGCCTGTATCTGGCTATCAATATTCCAGAAGTGATAAATCAGACTACTGGTTCTAAGATTAATCACATGAGGAAGATGGACTTACGAATCCTGTCTAGATGGGAAAGAGTATTGACTAAAGATGTTCCTACACCTCAAAAAAAACATAAGAAGATTAAGGAAAAGAACCCACCAGCCAAGCTCCCTGAAAACTCTAGTGATTCAGAAGAGCAAGTTGACTTCAGCATAGATAAAGAATAACCAAGGAAAAGGAAATCAACTACACCATCACCAGATAACCAGGTGGTATCAAATCCAGGGAGAGACAACACTGAAACTACACTTGTTCATGAACCAGAAAATCCACAGATATCAGACCTAGGGGGAGGTATAAATGATGTTGAACTGAATAGTGAAAATACAACTGACACAGTCATGCACATAGTTTCAAAAATCAACAATACTGCATCCACCACTACTGAGAAAGAAGCACAGAATGTGCATATGTCTGATCCTGATCAATTTGAGCAACAAAACTCTCCTAATAAAGAGAAAACCCAGGAAGAGGACTTTGATTTCCAGGGAGATCCATCTGATGAGAATGAGAAAGTTATTCCTCAAGTTTAGATGCAACAAGGGGTAACTCTGGAAGAATTATTTCCTGACTTACTAGGAGCAAGAACTTAGGGGGAGATGTCAATCATTGCCTCTAGTCCAAAAGAAACAGTGGACTTAGCTAGTTCATCGGATTCCTTTGAAGATGAAGAAGCCTCCAGGGCAAAGAAAAAGAAACTTGTGGAGCTTAGGAAAAGGAGCTCAGGCTATAAGAAAGCCTTACAGATTGCCCCACAAACACCAGCTCCTGTAATAGACTTCAGTTCACTGATGGTTCAACTGCAATTGAAATTGGATGCGCAAAGAGTTGCTCTTGAAATATATGTGGATGAGAACAATAAAGATCTGCAATTCCACTTGCCCCAGGATATAAAATCCATCAGATTTGAAGTTAATCAGAATAAAAAAGAGATTACAGATTGCTTCCATAAGGGAGGTAATGTTGTAGTCTACTTGGCCAAGCAATAACATGAGATCAAGACTGCAATAGAGGACATTGCAGTCAAACAAGGTTATGTCCTGGAAAACCAACTAAAAATGAATGAAAATCTAGTAGACTCTCATAATACAATTCTAAAAAATCTAGGGAGTAAAGCAACTGCTATCACTAAATAAATGGTTACAGTAAATTCTGAGTTAGACAAGCAAATCAAAGAAGATTTAGTAGCTATCCAAATAGCAATCCAGGTATCTCAAAAAGCTATCTCTGTTCAAATGCAGAAGTTCTGGACCTACAACAAAGAAGGAACAAATTATCTAGCTGATCAGGTAAGGTTTCAAAAGGATGATCTAAGAGACCATATAGAAAGAGAAGTCATAAAGGGGGAGAGAGTATTAGTCAAAACAAGCTCAGATCATACTAAAGGGATAACCAATAGCATCAGAGCAACTCTTGGTTATCCACCCCTTTGTGATGATGACAACACTGCTGAATCTAAAATTCAACCTGCTTACATTGAAGGGTTTAACAGGAAGTAGCCCAAGTCATTTATCCCCCTTCTGATTTTGAATAAATCCAGCAAGCAGTACACCAAATGTATAGCCCTCCACAGGAGGCACATAATGTTATTCTTGAAAAGTTGAAATGCATGCAACTGCATTTCAAAGAGAACAAGAAGCACAAAGAGCAAGGGATGCTCAGAAAGAAGCTCAGCTGTCTAGGAAAAGGTTCAGAGAACAGGCAGAATTAAAGCCTGATTTTGAACAATGGAGTCCAACCTCCAGGAATATTATTCTTACTGCTTGGCATGCTATTAAAGATAATATGCATGATAGAGGCAAGTGGTATTTTTAATAGGAATGGAGCAAATATCAGGAGCGACAAGATGCCATATATCAGTTCAGAAGAGTCCTTAGAGCTGGGAAGATACATGCTAACTCTGTGGAGCCTAACAAGTATTTTCCAAAGCCTTTTCATTACCTTGAAAGGCAAACGATCAATGCTGAAGAGATCAAGAAGAAGGATCTGAAAGGAAAGAAGCTGGCTGATGACACAGGAGCTAATGTACAAGCTAGGATTCAGTCTGGCAAAGGAATTGTCATCAAGGAGCTTGATCAATCCTAGGGATAGATTGACTAGGTTTAGAACTATGTAATCTTTTGTTCTAAAATCCTTGTAATTTAAAACTGATTCTTATTTGCTGTATTTTATCATATTTTGTGATGATATTACATATTATTTCTGTTTATGAGTTACCTTGTCTGAGTAATGATTTTATACATCATAATCTTTGTTTTATTATTAGTGGTGTATATCATTGATTAAGGGTTATAACATCTCCAAATAGGGGGAGATTGTTGGATACATTGGAAACTATGTACCTGATTTGGTAGAAGTCTCACTTAACTCAATGATATACATCAATATGTATTTGATGGGATGCTGAGTTTCAATGTGAAGGTTAAAGAAATGCAGTAAAATATTATAAATACAAGTGTCGACACTTGTGAAGGAAATGTGTCGACACCAGAAGCCAGATTGTGTCGACACATAGGACTTGTGTCGGCATACAAAAATTCTGTCGGCAGCAATTGTGTCGACACACACAAGAATTCTGGCAACTCCAACTATATCGAGACTAGAAGCTATTGTGTCGACACACAGGACTTGTGTTGACACATTCTACAGAAGCTGTGTCGAGAAGATAAAGAAGGGTTGTGTCGACATTGTGTGAGCTGTGTCGACATCATCAAGATTTGTGTCGACACATGGTCTATTTTTGTTGACACATATGAAGTATTGTCTCGATGATTTTCTGCTGAGATAGAGTACAATGAGGTAACAGGTGTCAAGACTGAAGACTTGACAGTAGTCATAACTAACAAAGCTGTCACATCTGTCAGAGCTGTCAGAAGACGGTTATGAACCGGATCAACCGGTAACCTCAGATGGGATCTATATAAAGACTTGTTCTATCGTAAAAAAGTGAGATTGAAGAAAAAAAGGACTTGACATTTTTCTAACAGTTGATATCTACAAGTCATCAAGAGAAGGCAGATTCTGAACAAGCCTGCAAGAAGAATTCAGATCTAATTCATAATAGAAGAAGGAAGCTGGATTGAGCATCATCTCCAACTTCATAAGAAGATCAACCTTACTTTGTTCAGATTCAAGAAGCTTTGAAGAAGCTAAGATAGGTTAGATATTAAGAGATCAGATCAATCAAGATCTGATCAAGAAGCCCTCACCCCTTTCTCTCTCTACCTGGGGGAAGGATTTATCATCTTAACAATCAATTTTTATGTAAGATCTTTTATAGATCTGAGTGTAGGAGAGTTATCTCTCTGAGTTGTAAGCCTAAATTTATAAAGGCTGAGGTAGGTTTGAGTGCCTGAGGTAGGATCTTTGTGATCTGAGTTGTGGACCTGGTGATAAGGGCTGAAGTAGGGCTGTTTGCCTGAGGTAGGATTCTTGGGAAGAATCTGAGTTGTAGGACTTGAAGAAGTCTGAGCTGTAGGAACCAGTTGGGTTTTGAGTTGTAAGATCTGAGGATCTGAGTTAGTGGAAGGAAGTTTGGCTGAATCCAGCTCTCAGTTGGATAGGTGAAGGGGGAGAGTGGACGTACCCCTGAATTAGGGAACCACTAGAAATCACTGTGTGCTGTGCAGTATTTTTTTGTGCTTGTTTTATCCTGTGTTGTGATAATTGTAGCTTAATTAGCTATGCTGAGATTAATCTTTTAATTGCCTAGGTTATATTAAGATTTGAACCTATTCACCCCCGCTCTAGTTGTTTAGGATCTTTAAACCAAATCTTTCAAGTGGTATCAGAGGGAGGTTCACTCAAACATAAACCTAACAGCCTGAGTTGATCTCCAAGGCAGTTATCTGTTAGCCATAATGGGTTCAAATGAAAATCAGAAGGAACTTGGATCCATGAAACTTCCTATCTATAGGAAAGAAAATTTTGGCATATAGAAAGAGAGGGTCAGATTGTTCATGGAAGCATCTGATCCAAGAATTTACATCACAGTTCTAGAAGGGCCATTTATTCCTATGAACATTTCAGTTCTTGATGCCAACCTCAAGACTCCAAAAAGTTATTCTGAAATGACTAAGGAAAAGTCCATCCTAGCAACCTTAGACAAGAGGGCACAGAGCATAATTGTGAGTATCCTAGATGATTCTACATTCCAAAATCTGGTCCATTGCAAACCCTCCAAGGAGATATGAGACACTTTGATTGTCTACATGGAGGGAACAGAAGAAGTAAGAGAGGATAGAAAGTTTATGCTAAATCAAAAATATGAGAGTTTTAGACAAGCCAAGACAGATAACATAGCTGAATGCTATAAGAAATTCTTTAGAATTGTAAATGAGCTAATGACCTATGGAAGAGTCTTTAGCATATATGAACTAAATGACAAGTTTCTCAGATCACTAACCAAGAACTGGGATACTAAAATATGTGCCATCAAAGAGGTGGTCAGGCTTGCTGATACACCTCCACCAACCTTATTTGGAAAATTGTTATCATATGAGATGCAGCTCACTGCCAGAAAGGAGGAGGAGAAAAGCAATAGGTCTGAATACAAAGAGAAGTCAGTAGCCCTCAAGGATAAAGCCTCAAGAAAGGGCAGGAGAAAGTCTCCTTCTCCTCCCAGGAGAATTGCTGAAGTTGAATCAGAAAATACTGATATCAACACTTCAGACAGCCATAACTCTGATGAAGACTTTGTTGCCTTCACAAGGCAGTTTCAAAGGTTCATGAAGAAGAAGAAATGGATAACAAATCCATCTTCATCTTCCTCCAAGGATGACTACTACAAGAAGAAGAAAACTTCTAAGGATGACAGATATCCCAGTAAACAAACTTCTTCTAAAATTATTTGTTATTATTGCAATAGGCTAAGACATGTCATAGCTGACTATCCTGATAAAATAAAGGAATCAAATGATAAGAAGAAGCATAAAAATAAGGGCAAGAAGGAGAGATCCTTTGTTTCCCTGAAGCAGAAGAGTTGGACTGACTCTTCATCATCAGAATCTGGAGAAGAGGCTGAAGCTGAAGCCTATATTGGATTGTTCACTACTGAAGAGGATTCTGTAGAGACTGAATTTTTGAAAATGCTGGACTCTATAAATGGGATTGAAGATCATCATTGTAGAGGGCTGATGGCTCTTTCAGAGGAAGATCAGTGCCAGGATCAGCCTGGTCCTAGTAAGGTATACGATCTATCTTCAGTTTCTGATTATTATACTGGATAAGAATAAAAAGCATCTGCATCAAGAGATGTGGATGGTTCTAAATCTGAAGGGGATGTTCATCAACTAATTGATGCGTATGGTGGTCTGTTGCAAGCTCTTAAGAGAAGCAGAATCTTTTTCAAAAAACAGGCTAATAAAATTGCATCTCTCAAATTGGCTGCATCAGATTTAGCAAAAGTGCTGGATTTGAAGTTGAATGAAGTTGCCAAACTAAAAAACATAACTATTATTCAGATGGGTACAATTACCTTCAAAAATGATCACATTAAGAGTCTGGAAGTCAGACTTCAAAGAGAGAAGGATCTTGTGGCTAAATTCTCAAAGCCAAAGTCAGTCCTACCCTTAATTGATAACTTCATTTTCCAAAAGGGTAAGACAGGATTAGGATTCAAGGGAAGAACAAGGACAGCTAATTCCAAAAGAAAAGGCAAAGCCCCAGTTCAGCCACTAGCTTCCAAATCCCCTATTTCTTTCAGGAAAGTGATGCAGCCTACTAACAGGTATGATCATGACATCACACATGATCATTGTAAGCTTGGTGATAAGGATGATAAGGGTGTAAATGCTAATAGGGTAGCCCATGAGCAAACACATCATGTTCTTCAGGAATCATCAGTGTTTGATGCACCAGCCCCAGCACTTAGACAAACTATTGTTCATACATACTTGAGGACTGCTGACAGCAATGCTGTTAAGCCTGTACCTAAAAGAAGGTATAAAAGATATGAGTGCTGGTATTGTGGCAAAGTGGGCCACTATGCCATTGATTGTTGACACAATGCTAGTGTACAAAAAAAATGCCAGCTTACCTGTCAGAAGGGCTGCAAGCAAGCATGTCAAATTTCAAGCTAACCTGAACCTAGGACCTAATAACAATTAGGGTTTTAAGGATAGGTAATTTTATTTGATACAGGTGAGTCTAAGTGGCCATATCCCAATATAGTACTTGTACAGTGGATGTCCCAGGCACATGATTGGAACAAGAAGAATGCTGAAGGATTACTCTCCCATAAAAAATTGACCCAAAATGATCTTTGGTGGATCTGAAAAGGGGGTTTAATAACATTTCCAATAACTCTATCACTATCACCCAAGTGGCTTATGTGAAAGGTTTTAAACATAACCTAATAAGTATAAGCCAACTAAGTGATCTTGGTTATGACACTTCTTTCCTCATGGGTGTGTGCCAAATAAGAAGGTAGAGTGATCAAGAGATCATTCTGACAGGCACTAAGAAAGGAAATGTCTACTGTCTTAATTTTGATTGTGAGAGTAAGAACTCTCCTATTTGTTTAGTTGTAGATGAGAAAACATCTAATTGTGTCCAATGGCATAAGAGGCTAGCTCACCTGAACTACAAATCAATAGGCCAACTCTTTAGTATGGAGTTAGTGAGGAATGGTCCTCAGGTCAAGTGCATTAAAGAGGGTGTATGTTCAGCTTGCCAAAAGGGCAAACAGACCAAGACCTCTTTCCATGACCATGATACCAAAGATACTGTGAGATGTTTATATCTCTTGCATATGGATCTATTTGATCCTATGCCAGTTCATAGTCTAGGTAGGAAAGCTTACACATTTGTGGTTGTGGATGACTATTCTAGATTTACATGGGTTTTCTTCCTAAGGCAGAAATCTGAAACCCCTACTATCTTGTAACACCCCAAAAATCTTAAGATGGAGTCAGGCTGGGTGACACGGCCTGGGACACGGGCATGTCCCAGGGCGTGTCTTGTGCACACGGCCTGGGACACAGGCGTGTCCCAGGGCGTGTCCTTTTCTGTTGGCGTCGACTCGAGTTCTCGAGAACTGATTGTCGAGAGGCGACATGGCCTGGGACACAGGCGTGTCCCAGGGCGTGTCCAGCTCGGGTGAATACCGAGTGGCGTTGAGTGGCACTTAGAGGAATGGCGTTGAGTGGCGTTGAGTGTGGAACACAGCCTGTGATACGGGCATGTCACAGGGGCGTGTTGGGCACACGACCATGGACACGGGCGTGTGCCTTAGCCGTGTGCTTCTCGGGTGATTTGGGCTTATGTTACAAAGGGTGACACGGCCAGTCACACGACCGTGTCAAAGTTAACACGAGCGTGTCTGCCCTGTGATACGGGCGTGTGGAGCCCGTGTTCTGGTTCAATTTGAGTCAGTTTGTACACCGCTTGGGGGACACAGCCAGGGACACGGGCGTGTCACAGGCTGTGTCAAATCAAATTTGGAATTTTGGGTAGATCTTGGCCATCCAATTATTTTTATTTGGATCCAATGGCTCAGGTCCTTTCCTATAGTGATAAGGCTTAGTGTTAGCCTCTTCTCTCATTCTTATCAAGAGAGAAAAAGAGAGAGCTTTGAGGAAGGAGAAGGGGGAGAAGTGCAAGGCTTTGGTGGTGATCCCGTGGTCCGATTCGAGATCCGAGGCTAGTTTAGTGGAGGCAATGTTGTTGCGGTGCTTTCCAACCGGCCAGATTTTTGATGGCTCCCAAGTGGTCATCAAGGGCAACGATCTTCCTTCTTGGATATGTGAAGTCCTTCTTTATGCATGAGTAAGGAATCTTCTCTACTAAAAGGTTGAATGAGTGAGTGATTCCGGTGGGTTGATAGTTGTTATCCCTTGTTGAGTCTGCATATAGACCGAGAAAAGTGTAGTACGGGATAGACATGCCGTGTGAAGCTCATCTGGACATGTTGGTCTGGATTGGTGATGTATCATTTACGTACCGGAGAAGACTCCGCGTATACTCGTGTAGTTAGTGGGGTCGTTGGGTTATGCCTGTGAAGAGGAGTAGCAGGAAGTACTGAAATGTTGAACTCTAGGAAAATGACCTTGTGCTGTGGCTACGATATAGCCAGTCCTTGATGGAAGATGAAGCCAGTCCTAGTTAGACAGTGTGGCTATTGTGACGCCAGTCCTTGGCGAACGTTATGGCGATTGGGAGCTGCGAGCTCTAAAAGGCCTTGTGCCGAACAGGAAAGGTGAAGCTGACCCGCGCCTTTTATTATAGCCGCAAGTACGATGTGCTTGGTGATGGATAGGCGATTTTGAGCAACGGGGTATGGTGGATATGTACCTGCGTTATGTTGGCTGTACAAGGAAGTGTCAAGTCATTGGGCTTTCGTCAGTAGCATAATGAGAGTCTTAGGCCTGTGCGCCATTAAGACTAAATGCTCAATGGCGTTGATCCCGGTTCGCCCCAAAAGTGTGCCTGAGAGCACAGATCGTCGGGCCGGGTGGCCTACGGTTGTGATTGATTGCTTGTGTGTGAGAGCACAATATGTATATTATCTGTCAATTGTTGTATTGCTCTGCAGGGAAGGAATGCCTCTGCCCTGGGAAAGGGGTAGGATTGTTATAAATTGGTTAGCTAAATGGAGTCAGGATGGGTGATACGTCCTGGGATACGGGCGTGTCCTAGGGCGTATCCAATGCACACGGCCTGGGACACGGGCATGTCCTTTTCTGTAGGCGTCGACTCGAGTTCTCGAGAACTGATCGTAGAGAGGAGACACGGCCTAGGACACGGGCGTGTCCTAGGGCGTGTCCTGCTCGGGTGAATACCGAGTGGCGTTGAGTGGCGCTGAGAGGAATGATGTTGAGTGGCGTTGAGTGTGGAACATAGCCTGTGACACGGGAGTGTCACAGGGGCGTGTGCCTTTGCTGTGTGCTTCTCGGGTGATTTGGTCTTGTTTTACAAAGGGTGACACGACCAGTCACACGGCCGTGCCAAAGTTAACACAGGCGTGTCTGCCCTGTGACACGGGCGTGTGGAGCCCGTGTTCTGGTTCAATTTGAGTTGGTTCATACACCACTTGGGGGACATTGCCTGGGACACTGGCGTGTCACAGGCCATGTCAAGTCAAATTTGGAATTTTGGGCAGATCTTTGCCATCCAATTATTTTTATTTGGATCCAATGGCCCAGGTCCTTTCCTGCAGTGATAAGGCTGAGTGTTAGCCTATTCTTTCATTCTTATCAAGAGAGAAAAAGAGAGAGCTTGGAGGAAGGAGAAGGAGGAGAAGAGCAAGGCTTTGGTGGTGCTTTCGCGGTCCGATTCGAGATCCGAGGCTAGTTTAGTGGAGGCAAAGCTGCTGCGGTGCTTTCCAACAGGCCAGATTTTCGATGGCTCCTAAGAGGTCGTCAAGGGTAACGATCTTCCTTCTTGGACATGTGAAGTCCTTCTTTATGCATTAGTAAGGAATCCTCTCAACCAAAAGGTGGAATGAGTGAGTGATTCTGGTGGGTTGATAGTTGCTATCCCCTGTTGAGTCTGCATATAGAACCGAAAAAGTGTAGTACGGGATAGGCATGTTGTGCGAAGCCCATCTGGACATGTTGGTCTAGATTGGTGATGTTACATTTACGCACCGGAGAAGACTCTGCGTATACTCGTGTAGTTAGTGGGGTCATTGGGTTATGTCTGTGAAGAGGAGTAGCAGAAAGTACTGGAATGTGGAACTCCAGGAAAATACCCTTGTGCTGTTTATGCTGTGGCTACGATGTAGCCAGTCCTTGATGGACGATGTAGCCAGTCCTAGTTGGACAATGTGGCTATTGTGACGCCAGTCCTTGGCGGACGTTATGGCGATTGGGAGCTGCAAGCTTTAAAAGGCCTCGTGCCGAACAGGAAAGGTGAAGCTGACCCGCGCCTTTTATTATAGCCACAAGTACGTTGTGCTTGGTGATGGCAAGGTGATTTTGAGCAAAGGGGGGTGGTGGATCTGTACTTGCATTATGTTGGTTGTACAAGGATGATCCAAGGCATTGGACTTTCATCAGTAGCATAATGAGAGTCTTAGGCCTGCGCGCCATTAAGACTAAATGCTCAATGGTGTTGATCCCGATTCGCCGGTGTACCCAAATGTGTGCTTGAGAGCACAGATCGTCGGGCCGGGTGGCCGACGGTTGTGATGGATTGCTTGTGCATGAGAGCACAATATGTATATTATCTGTCAATTATTATATTTCTCTGTAGGGAAGGAATGCCTCTGCCCCGGGAAAGGGGTAGGATTGTTATAAATTGGTCAGCTGAATGCTGACCATTGCCTTGTTTGCCACCTTCTGGGTGGATTGTCCCTGTACAGGTGATGGAGAGCCGAGCGAAAAATGAAGGGATGATGCCCCTACTGCTGCTATTGCTGCTCTTGCTGTTGCTGCTAGCCCTTGAAGGCTAGCTTTTGTATTTTCTTTTATTCATGTATGGCCGGCCTGCGCGCCGATGTCTGTAATCCATACTGTTTAAAGAGGAGCTGTAAGGCCTTAAGGCAAAACTGTAGAATTTGCTATTCCCTCGTTTGAGTGGTTGTATATAACGTTGGTTTATATATATCTAGTGAATATTCCTGCTATGAGTTCAGCTAATTGTGTATCTATTCCGCTAGCATGCTCTGTGTTAGGATGCGATGATAGTATTATCCTGTGATCTCACCGTCTGTTGGTAGCATATAGTGTGGGGCCCCGGCCAGACCTTCTATTATATGTTATTTAATGGGTGGAGTCGTTACATATCTTCCAGAATTTTGTTAGGCAAATTCAGAATGAACTTAACAATTCAGTGGTCAAAATCAGAAGTGACCATAAGACCGAATTCTAGTCTGAATGAAGGACAGGGTTCTATGAAGAACTTGGGATTCATAAAGAGTTCTGTTAACCTAGAACTCCCCAGCAAAATGGGATTGCTGAAAGGAAGAATAGGACTCTTATTGAGGATAATAGAATACTACTAAGTGACACTTCTCTCCCAGAATATTTCTGGGATGAGGCAGTAAATACTGCTTGTCATATCCTCAACAGAGCTTCCATCACCAAAAGCCACAAGAAGACACCCTATGAGATTATGAAAGGTAGAAAACCAAATTTAGCCTACTTTAGAATCTTTGGTAGCAAGTGTTATGTTCTTAATAATGACAAATACTATCTAACTAAGTTTGCTACCAAATCCCAAGAAGGGATATTTGTTGGGTACAACAATAATAGTAAGGCATACAGGGTCTATAACTTGACTACTCAAGTTGTAGAAGAATCTGTCCATATTGTCTTTGATGAATCTAAGTTAATTAACTGTGAGCTGTCAAGCACTTCTTCTAGCTCTACAGGGTTGAAAGATAATATGGACAAGCTAATCATCAGTGAAGACCAACTTGTGAGACAGGATGAGGAAAATGATGGATACAGTCCAGGGGGAGTATAAGACCCTAAAGCTGAAGACGAAGACAATGAAGTACAACTTGGTGAGGAAAATGAAGAAATTCAAGAGGTGGACAGTTTTCCTCCAGCAATAAGACATTTGAGGGATCATCCTGCACACCAAATCATTGGTGATGCAAGATATGGAGTTCTGACCAGAAGCAAGAGCATGGACACAGTTCTATGTTCAAGCTTCCTGTCCTAGATGGAGCCTAAGAAATTTGAAGAGGCTATACAATACCCAAATTGGATTGATGTCATGCAGAAAGAGCAGAATCAATTCAAAAGATGAAAATTCTGGAAGTTGGTTCCTAAATCAAAGAATCACAATATCATAGGGACAAAGTGGATCTATAGGAACAAGTTAGATGAAAATAGCTTTATAGTCAAGAACAAAGTAAGACTGGTAGCAAAAGGATATATGCAGGAAGAAGGAATAGACTTTGACCATACATTTTCCCTAGTGGCAAGGTTGGAAGTAATAAGGTTGTTACTTGCCTATGCAACTTACTAAGGTTTCAAGGTATTCTAGATGGATGTAAAGTCAGCATTTTTGAATGGTGACTAAAAAGAGGAAGTTTATGTTGAACAACCTTTAGAGTTTGTAGATCCTCTTTATTCTAACTATATTTATAGGCTTAAGAAAGCTCTATATGGATTGAAACAAGCCCATAAGGCTTGGTATGAAACTCTTTCTACCTTCCTCATTAAGAATAAATTCTCAAGGGGGAAAATTGACATGACTCTATTCTTTAGGTAATCAAAAGGCAAGATCATCCTAGTCCAGATATATGTTGATGACATTATCTTTGGATCAACCGAAAACAACCTTTGTAGAAAGCTTGCCAAACTTATTCAAGGGAAGTTTGAGATGAGCAGCATGGGTGAGCTGAAATTCTTCTTGGGACTCCAAGTTAGACAGACTGATGATGGATTGTCCATATCCCAGTCTAAGTTCACCAAGTGTTAATTAAGAAATATGGCATGGAGTTAACCTCCACCATGAGAACTCCAATGGGGTCAAGTATGCCTATAGGCAAAGATGAGGTAACAAAACCTGTTGATAAGTCTTTGTATAGAGGGATAATTGGCTCCCTTCTTTATTTGACTGCTAGTAGACCAGACATCATGTATGTCACATGTTTCTGTGTTAGATACCAAGCTTGCCCAAAGGAATCTCATTATTCTGCTGTCAAGAGAATTTTAAAATATCTTAAGGGCATACCAAATCTTGGTCTTTGGTACCCTAAGAATAGAGATTTTATGCTAATAGGTTATTCAGATGCAGACTTTGCAGGCTGCAAAGAAGATAGGAAAAGCACCACAGGCACATGTCAATTTCTAGGTGGAAGATTGGTGTCATGGAACAGAAAAAAGCAAACAAGTGTGGCTATATCCACTGTTAAGTCAGAATATATAGCTGCAGGCAATTGCTGTGCTCAGTTGTTGTGGATACAACATCAACTTGAAGACTATGACATCAAGGTAAGTAGAACTCCATTATATTGTGATTCTACTAGTGTTATATCTATTGCTAGAAATCCTGTTTCACATAGCAGAACTTAGCATATATAAATCTGGTTTCATTTCATTAGAGAACATGTCGAAAAAGAAGACATAAGTTTAGAATTTGTCAACACTAACAATCAAATTGCTGACATATTTACAAAACCTCTGGATGACAGTAAATTCAATTTTTTTAAGATTGAATTAGGTATATTAAACCTAGAATAAAATGTTAGGTCAGCACAAAATTTCTCAAAAAATTGGCTAAGTTAGAAAGTTTGTGTCGACACAAGCTCACTGTATCGACACTATCAGCGAGTTGTGTTAACAAAGGAATAAACTCTGTCGACACAGAAATAAAATCTGTGTCGATGGAAAAGGTTTGTGTCGACACAACTCTGTCGAGACCTTATATTAGAAGATTTATGTGTCAACACACAAAAGTTTATGTCGATACATAGACATGACGACACTTACAATTCTCTATCGAGACCTAAGTAGTCTATGTCGACTCATGCAATATTATGTCGACTCATAAGATTCTTATTTAGGCGCATCTTTTGACCTACCCTTCACAAGAATTCTATAAATAGGAGAAAACAAAATCTAGTCGACTCTGCTATCCAGAACTCTCGACTCTAAAACCTGTATCAACAAGATATTCTACAGTATACTCTCTTCTCTCTTATCCATGATGCCACAGATGGAAGATAAAGTGATTGAGGGATATGAACTGGTTCGCAATGCGTTTGAGACTGCCACACCAGAAATCAGAGTCGTGATTACCCTAATCACCGACAATGGATTAGAGTACCTAGTCTCAGAACCTACCAGGATATGGAAGAAGGAGGTTCTTGAATTATACTTATCAGCATCTTTGGATTTGAAGGGCGTGAAGATTAAATCATCTGTCCAAGGTACTAAGGTAAAACTCACACTGAAGAGTTTACGTAAAGCATTTCAGCTTCCCAGGATTAAGGAAGAAGATGACATAGGACCTTCCATGACAAAAGATGCTCTCCATTGGTGTGGACTGGATCCCACTACCAAAATTGGATCATCTATGAACAGGAAGGGAATGAATTCTCAGGGCAAATTCCCATTTGATATTCTCGGCAAGGTTATTTTGTGTAAATTAGGAGGACATGATAGGATTTCAGCCTATATGTTCAATCTCATGACCAGAGTCATATTCAAGGTGAAAACTGACTGGTCTACTGTTTTGTTTGAAAAGATCAAAGAAAGTCTCAAGAAACCTAATCTGGGCAGAATACTAGGTCTGTATCTGGCTATCAATATTCTAAAAGTGATGAATCAGACTACTGGTTCTAAGATTAATCATATGAGGAAGATGGACTTACGAATCCTGTCTAGATGGGAAAGAGTATTGACAAAAGATGTTCTTACACCTCAAAAACAGCAGAAGAAAATTAAGGAAAAGTACCCACCAGCCAAGCTCCCTGAATCCTCTAGTGATTCAAAAGAGCAAGTTGACTTCAGCACAGATGAAGACCAACCAAGGAAAAGGAAATCAACTACACCATCACCAGACAACCAGGTGGTATCAACTCCAGGGAGAGACAACACTGAAACTACACTTGTTCATGAACTAGAAAATCCACAGATATCAGACCTAGGGGGAGGTATAAATGATGTTGAACTGGATAGTGAAAATGCAACTGACACAATCATGCACATATTTTAAGAAATCAACAATGCTGCAACCACCACTACTGAGAAATAAGCATAGAATGTGCATATGTCTGATCCTGATCAATCTGAGCAACAAAACTCTCATAATAAAGAGAAAACCCAGGAAGAGGACTTTGATTTCTAGGGAGATCCATCTGATGAGAATGAGAAAGTTATTCCTCCAGTTCGGATGCAACAAGAGGCAACTTTGAAAGATTTATTTCCTGACTTACAAGGAGCAAGAACTGAGGAGGAGATGCCAATCATTGCCTCTAGTCCAAAAGAAATAGTGGACTTAGCTAGTTCATCTTATTCCTCTGAAGATGAAGAAGCCTCCAGGGCAAAGAAAAAGAAACTTGTGGGGCTTAGGAAGAGGAGCTCAGGCTATAAGAAAGCCTTGCAGATTGCCCCACAAACACCAGCTCCTGTAGTAGACTTAAGTTCACTGATGGTGCAACTGCAATTGAAATTGGATGCGCAAAGAGTTGCCCTTGAAAAATATGTGGATGAGAACAATAAAGATCTGCTATTCCACTTGGCCCAGGATATAAAATCCATCAGATTTGAAGTTAATCAAGAAAAAAAAGTGATGACAGATTACTTCCATAAGGGAGGTAATGCTGTAGTCTACTTGGACAAGCAACAATAGGAGATCAAGACTTCAATAGAGGACATTGCAGTCAAATAAGGTTATGTCCTAGAAAACCAACTCAGAATGAATGAAAATCTAGTAGACTCTCATAATACCATTCTAAAAGATCTAGGGAGTAAAGCAACTGCTATCACTGAACAAATGATTACAGTAAAGTCTGAGTTTAACAAGCAAATCAAAGAAGATTTAGTAGTTGTCCAAACAGCAATCCAGGCATCTCAAAAAGCTATCTCTGATCAAATGCAGAAGTTCAGGACCTACTACAAAGAAGGAACAAATTATCTAGCTGATCAGGTAAGGTTTCAAAAGGATGATCTAAGAGACCATATAGAAAGAGAAGTCATAAAGGGGGAGAGAGTATTAGTCAAAACAAGCTCAGATCATGCTAAATGGATAACCAATAGCATCAGAGCAAATCATAGTTATCCACCCCTTTGTGATGATGAGAACACTTTTGATTCTGGAATTCAACCTGCTTACATTGAAGGGGTTCAGCAGGAAGTAGCCCAAGTCATTTATCCCCCTTCTGATTTTGAAGAAATCCACCAGGCAGTACACCAAATGTATAACCCTCCACAGGAGGCACATAATGTTATTTTTGGAAAAGTTGAAATGCCTGCAGCTGCATTACAAAGAGAATAAGAAGCACAAAGAGCAAGGGATGCTCAAAAAAAAGCTCAGTTGTCTAGGAAAAGGTTCAGAGAATAGGAAGAATTAAAGCCTGATTTTGAACAATGGAGTCCAACCTTTCAGGAATATTATTCTTACTGCTTGGCATGCTGTTAAAGTGAATATGCATGATAGAGAAAAGTGGTATTTTGAATAGGAATGGAGCAAATATCAGGAGCGGCAAGATGCCATATATCAGTTAAAAAGAGATCTTAGAGCTGGGAAGATACTTGCTAACTCTGTGGAGCCTAACAAGTATTTCCCAAAGCCTTTTCATTATCTTGAAAGTCAAACGATCAAGGCTGAAGAGCTCAAGAAGAAGGATCTGAAAGGAAAGAAGCTGGCTGATGACATAGGAGCTAATGTACAAGCTAGGATTCAGTCTAGAAAAGGAATTGTCATCAAGGAGCCTGATCAATTCTAGGGATAGATTGACTAGGTTTTGAACTATGTAATCTTTTGTTATAAAATCCTTGTAATTTAAATTTGATTCTTGTTTGCTGTATTTTATCATATTTTGTGATGATATTACATGATATTTTTGTTTATGAGATACCCTGTTTGAGTAATGATTTTATACATCATAATCTTTGTTTTATTATAAGTGGTGTGTTGGATCCCTAGTTTGGATTTGGGCTAGGTTCACTAATCTAGGCTAAGTCAGACCCACATTGTATAGCCAGGGTCTAGTCTTGTATCTTAGGTGTCAGTCAAGTCAACAACTCACTGAGACAAGACAAAGACATCAAAGACTTAGAAGACAACAGAGAGTGAACAAGACAAAAATTTTTCTAAGTAAAAAGTCATTCGATGATCTCTGAAGAGAGCTCGACGATCTTTGTTCTGCGCTCGACGATCTCAGAGATAAATCTCTAAATGCTTAGATCGACGATTGCTGAACTCAGGTCGACGATCTCTGATCTACTTTCAGGATTAAGATCGAAGATCAACAACCTCAGTTCGACGATCTTGAAGCCCAGTTTGGAAAGCAGATTTTCAGGTCAACGATCACAGGGCTCAGCTCGACGATAGAGGATGTTTGAGCTCGACGATCTCAGGACTAGATCGACGATTTCTGCCAAATCAACATTTTATTCCCTACAGTTATTGTTTTCTTTATTGACAGTTTATTCTTTTGCTTATATGACTCTGAGTGATTAATGCATATATTCTCTGAATATAGTCGTTCCTTGGCAAGCATTGATTACTGGTTTTCACAGAGTTATTATACAGCTTTTCTCAGGACAGTTAAGGAAATGAGTTAATTCTCTTATAGCCGTTGCACAAGTTCCCGTGATTCCGACAGTCAATCAATGTGGACGATTTCAAATTCAGTTTGGAATTATTCAAAGAAAAGGGACTCAGAGAATAAAAGACCCAGAGATTTATTATTCAGTACTTCTTGATGCAGTCGACAGACTTTTGAAAAAAATCACAAGGTTGCGAGAAAAAGAAGAAGAAGAACTCTCAGTTCAAAAAAAAAACAAGAGTTCATTCAGGAATCTTGTGGAGACAATCAACTTCAATCAGTCTCAGCTTTATGTATTTCAAGTCCCATACCCTGTACAAGGATATGATCTCCTGAACCATTCAAATCACAGGACAAGCCTTGACTCCATCAGGATCTGAAAGTCACACTAGTGCCAACTAACTTCACCTAGGGGGGGGGGGGATAGGTGATGTGCAGTCTTTTTGCGAAATTAAAATTTTACCTGCACAATAAAAGAAAACAAACAAAGCACAGAAAGACACAGGCAGTTATAGTGGTTCCCCGACTTGGGTACGTCCATTTTCCCCCTTCGACCTATCTCCCAACCAGGGACGACTCGGTCACTTCACCAACCAGATTGAAATCCAATCCTCACACTAATGGAAGGAACCCTTCCAACCGAAGAAGTCACCACTCCTCCACCACGGGTTGCACCCAACCCTTACAATGAGGAACCAACGTTCCTTTACAACAAAAGTAAATATGGAATGTATAAAATACAAACTACTTTTGGAGCGCTAGGTGTCCCTCTTCGTTCGATGACGCGTTCTTGAAGAAGACGAAGAGTCCACGACCTAAGCTCTCACTTGGAAAGGATCTCCTCGAGATTGGTGGCGACAAAGATTGCGGCAGCGATTCTTTCGAGATCCAACCTTCGTAGCAAAGCTAGCAAGGTCTACCAATGGTCTTACTTGGATCGATCGTCTCAATCGATTCGGAAGGGGAAGGTATTCCCGTTCAATAAATCAAAAGACAAAGGATCTCAAGATAGACCCGTGAGACGCGTTGCTTGGCTAAGCTTCTGTCGCCGGGAGATCAGGAAGAATCCACTATCAGCGGCGGCGACCACCTTCACGAGCGGCGACGGCGGCGGAAGAAATACCGCGATCAATTAGGTCACGCGAGGCGGCCGATCCTTTTCTTGGTGTTCGCTGTTGTTTACTGTTCAAAATATACGAATATATATACTGTAGGTCATCCTTTATGACCGTTGTGGGCCCCACCAAAAGTAGCCCTAAATCCGGTTCAAAACAGCGCGTGTATACTTGGTCCGGTCCAACGAGCAGCAGAAATTCGCCTAAGGCAAATTCAGTGGGAATCATTGGTGATTCTCGACGAATCGACGAGAATCACTAATGATTCCCGTCGAATTATACTTAGAAGAATTCTTAGCTGAATTGCTTGCCAGCCGGAAAGAATCGTTGAAAGTCATCATCCATTCTCGACGAATCGTCGAGAATGCAGAGTCATTCTCGACGATTCTGACTTGACAGATTCCTTTAAGGCGTTGACTCAGCCTGGTGATTCTCACCGATTCTGACTTGGCAGAATCCTTGAAGGCGTTGAAGGCGTTGAGTCAGCCGGATGCATTCGGCGAGAATCAGCTAGTGATTCTCGACAATTCGGCGAGAATCACTTAGTGATTCTCGTCGAATCATACTTAGACGAATTTTTGTCTATCTTCCCATGAGCTGGTATTTGACACATCCTTGCTCCTCTTCAGCTCTAGCTCTATCTTGACCCTGTGCTTGAAAGTAAGTACACTCCAATAGAGAGAGCACACGTAGGCCAACACACTGATCTGCTCAACGAAGGATTACGTTGCGCAGACCCGTGTATATTGACCAACTGTACCCTGACATTGGTGTGTACTTAGCGTGAAATAACTGCAAGCACAACTTGAAGACAAATGATCAAATACAATGTCAATTCACCTTAGCTGGTCCAGGGGCTTCTTCAAATCAGGTACATTGTGGATACAATACCCAACAATCTCCCCCTATTTGAAGAAGCCTAAACCGTACAAGCTAAGGTGAATATAACGGATATAAGAAAAACATAAACTGAATAATCAGTTGAGAATGAATTTTCATACCTTTATCTTTAGAGCATTTGGAGCATACTTTGCGTGAGCACCTTAGCACCTTAGCCGAGAGGGTGATCTCCCCCTTTTCAGCTTCTACAAATATGTGACTTTAGCACTTGCCACAAGGCTCCCCCTCAGTTCTTGCATCTGAGCTTACTCTTGAGTTTCTTGCGGATGCTCCCCCTTGATCCAAGAGCCGGGAGCCTCTGTATTCTTCATTCCTCAAGGTTTAGCATACCCAGTTCAGTTTTGAAGAGACTGAACTTGGCTTTGTCTAGGGGCATTGTAAAAATATCTGCAATCTTCTTATCCGTGGGGACATAGCAGAGAGAGATGTCCTGGTTTTCCACATGCTACCGAATGAAGTGGTAGCGCACTTAAATATGCTTCGTCCTGCTGTGCGACACGGGATTGTTCGCAATGGCTATAGCATTTGAGGAGTCGCAGTACATTGGTATTTCTTTGAACTGAAGGTAAAAGTCTGCTAGCTGATTTCTGATCCATAGAAGTTGTGCGCAACAGCTGCCTGCTGAGATGTACTCAGATTCAGCTGTGGAGGTTGCAACACAATTCTGCTTCTTACTATTCCATGATATAAGCCTTCTTCCGAGGAATTGACACGTCCCGAAAGTGCTTTTCCTATCATCCCTGCTTCCTACAAAATCAGCATTCGAAAAGCCTATTAGCTCGACATCATTGTTTCTCGGGTACCACAAGCCAAGATTAGGTGTACCCTTAAGGTATCTAAGAATTCGCTTTGCAGCGACATAGTGAGATTCCTTAGTGTTCACCTGATATCTGGCACAAACGTATATGGAGAACATAATATCCGGTCTACTTGCAGTAAGGTAGAGCAGGGATCCAATTATGCTTCTGTACTTGGTTTCATCAAAAGGTTTCCCTTTCTCATACTTGTCTAGAGACACAGTGGATCCCATTAGAGTCCTCATAGAGGTTGCACTCTCCATTTCAAATTTCTTGAGGAGTTCATTTATGAACTTCGTCTGAGAGATGAAAATCCCATCCTCAGACTGTTTCACTTGAAGTCCCAAGAAATACTTCAGCTCTCCCATACTACTCATTTCAAACTTCCCTTGCATAAGTTTGGAAAACTTCTTGCAAAGGTTGTTATCCGTTGACCCGAATATTATGTCATCGACATAGATTTGCACCAGCAAAATCTTGCCTTTGACTTCCCTAAGAAACAATGTCTTTTCTATTTTTCCTCTAGAGAACTTGTTCTCAAGAAGAAAGCTAGACAGAGTCTCATATCAAGCTCGAGGAGCTTGTTTTAAGCCATACAAAGCTTTATTAAGAAAATATACATGATTGGGATAAGTCGGATTAACCAAACCTTAGGGTTGTGCGACATATACTTCCTCTTTCAGGTTGCCATTTAAGAAGGCCGATTTCACGTCCATCTGATAGACTATGAATCCTTTATGAGAAGCATACGCCAAGAACAATCTAATTGCCTCGAGCCTTGCCACTGGTGCAAAGGTCTGGTCGAAGTCAATCCCCTCCTCCTATCGTAACCTTGAGCCACCAACCTGGCCTTGTTCTTTATGATGAAACCGTGTTCATCCAGTTTGTTTCTGAAGATCATCCACTTTGTGCCAATCATGTTCTGCCCCTTTGGTCTGGGAACCAGCGTCCAGACGTTGCATCGTTCAAATTGATGCAGTTCATCTTGCATGGCCAAGATCCAAGATGCATCCTTGTTCGCTTCGTCGAACTTCTTTGGCTCAACCTGTGATAGAAAGCTAAAATGCAGAATCTCGTTAATTGTACCTCAGCGGGTTCTGACACCGTCACGGGGATCTCCGATGATTTGATCTCTAGGATGATCCCTCACGTGTCTGAGCTCTAGGAGTCTGGCATCTGGAGCTCTGACTTCTTCTCGGGCTTCTCCTTCTTTAGGGAGGATAATTCCATTCTGACCGTCATCATCTCCGATAGGCGTTGTGGTGGAGACTTTGACGTACTTGGGAGTTGCATCTTTAGCAGTCTCATCGAGACTGAGCTGTTCAATTCTTGTACCTGCATCTTCAAGAAGACCACTGGAAGCATTGCAGTTAAGCAAGCTTCCTTCATCAAATACCACATTTATGGATTCCTCTACCACTAGGGTTTTCTTATTGAAAACCCTATATGCCCGGCTATGGCAACTGTAGCCCATATTTATGCCTTCGAAGCATTTTTCACCAAACTTAGTACGCGGGTACTTCCCGTTATTTAGTACATAGCATCTGCAGCCAAAGATCCTAAAATAGGACATGGTTGGTTTCCTGCCTTTCAGTAGCTCATAAGGCGTCTTACGATTGCTCTTGTTGATCAAGGCCCGGTTTTGTACATGACAAGTGTTGGAGCATGCGTTCCGCACTTCTTAGTTTGAGAATAACAAATCCCGGATGTATTTGATCTTGGTATGTGTTTTAAATGTGCAGGGATAATAGGTTTTTTAAGTACTAAGGAATGGCTGAGCATAGCATTAAAGAAATGGAAAGTCACACTATCGCTGGCGATAACGCTACCGCGGGCGATAACATGGACAGTTACTGCTGACGTCAGCCTTGAACCACATGATGCCACACACGATGTCACGGTTGAACGATATCGCGAGGCGATACCGATATCGCCGAGCGATATCCCACGATCATCACGTTCTCCACTCAGATCTGAAAGTCCGCGCGACATGTGCCACGTGTCGAGCAACGGAGAGTTATCACTATCGCGTGGCGTTAACGTTAACGCCGGCGATAGCATAAAGATATATATGCGGCCAAATTTCAGGGAATTGATTGATTTGGTGCAGAGCTTTAGTTTTCCCAGAGAATTTGAAGAGCCTTCATCTCCGTTTCCAGACGAACTCCCTTGGTCCATTGAAATCTCAAGAGCGAAGAAGATACGACCGTGCGTTCAAGATTGGAGATCTTCTCATCGGTCCACCATCATCTTCAGAGCTCATTATTTTGAGGGAGTTTTTAAGTTTTACTATTGTACTTTCATATTCACTTTTTATCTTTGTAATTGGGAAGGGAAAATCACCACCTTGTGTGTGGTGTCTAAGTCCGTGTGTGGCTTAGGGGCAAATCACCGCCTTGTGTGTGGTGTCGAGGTCCTTGTGAGGCTTAGGAGTAAATCGCCGCCTTGTGAGCAGCGTCTAGATCATAGGTTTGATTTAGGGGGAGGCTAGTAGCCATATCTAGGGAGATATTGACTATAGCCTACCGGTCCTTGGGAGAAGGATCGGTGAAAAAGCTAAGAACTATTATCGTTGTAAGCCTTGATTTCAAGCTTTATTGGAATCATTTTACATACATATTTTGGAGAAATATAATCTTGTTTTTCATTTCATTGGTGTGTCTCAATTTTACAAAAAGCTTGTTAAAATTTGAAAGAGCCCTTATTCACCCCCCCCCCCCTCTAAGGGCGCCACAAGATCCTATAAGTGGTATCAGAGGAGGTTATTCCTAATACGGTTTCACCACCAGGAATTATGGCGCAGCATGACCATGCTTTCTCTGAGGGGCAAGGAATTAGTAGACCTCCACTATTTACTGGATCTGACTATAATTACTGGAAAACTAGGATGAAATGTTTTCTTATTTCTCTTGACATTGAAGTTTGGAATATGGTAGAGACTAATTATGCTCATCCCACTTATACGGTAGGAGAGGTAGAAATGGAAAAACCAAAAGATAAATGGGATGATCAGGATAAGCTAAGGTGCAAAAATAATGCGAAAGCCATGAATGCGTTATTTTGTGCATTAGATAGAACTGAATTTAATAGAACTTGTGCTTGCAATAATGCTTATGAAATTTGGAATTTACTTGAAGTTACTCATGAAGGTACCTCGCAGGTGAAGGACTTGAAGCTGTTTCAACTGGAGTCGGAATTTGAAAAGTTTAGGATGGAAGTGGATGAGGACATAGATTCAATGTACACCAGATTCACCAAGATAGTAAATGACTCAAAAGTGCTGGGTAAAAATTTCTCAAATGGTGACTTGGTGAGAAAACTTCTTAGATCTCTTCCCCCTAAATTTAATCCCAAAGTGACGGCTATTTCTGAATCTCACGATCTTAAGTCTCTTAATATTGAAAGCCTGATTGGGAACTTAAAAACTCATGAAGTTGAATTAAAAATTCAACAACAAGAGTATATGGAGCCAAAGAAGAAGGGGTTGGCTCTAAGATCTAAGAAAGAGGAAGATAGTAACTCTGAGGAGGAAGAAGAGGATGAGGAAAGTCTTTTTGTTAGAAAGTTTAAAAAATTTATGAGAAATACGGAGAGAAGAAATACTTTTAAAAAATATTTTAAGAAGGAGACGTTTAGAAAGAAAAAACAAAAGGATGACGATGAGGAGGAAGAGAGACCCCCACCGGAGTGCTATCACTGCAGGAAGTTAGGACACATTCGAAGCAAGTGTCCAAAGTACTTGAAAGAACTTAAAGAAAAGAAGCACAAAGGGAAGAAGAAGGTCCTGAAAGCTGAAACATGGGATGATACTACTTCTGAGGATGCAAGCAGTTCAAGCTCAAGCGAGGAAGAGGAGGCCAATATGTGCCTAATGGGAAAGAGCGTCATATCTGATGATGAGTGCAGTGTCCAAAGCGACACTAAGGTAACTCCTCCAACTTATGATGAATTATTTTCTGAATTTTTAAAGACTTACAAATGTTTTGAAAAAAGTTTAAAAGATAATGATATTCTTAAAACTGAAAATAAAGTTTTAATTAAAGAGAATAAAAAATTGTTAAATGAAATTAAGACTATTGGAAAAGAGAAAGTCTCTTGCCAAGAGTGTGATCACTCTATGGGAAGAATAAAAGAGCTTGAAGAATCTCTTTCCAAATCTCATTCAAAGATAAAAATTCTCACAAAAAAGAATGAGATTTTAGAGAGAGATCTGAAAACTTCTATTTCCAAAGTCCATGAAGGAAAGAAAGCTTTTGAACGTAGATGTGTAAATCTAGTATCCGAGAATACTGAAATGAGAAACCAGATTCATGACTTAACACTAGCCATGAAAAAGTTTGGATTGGGGCAAAGATCACTGGATATGATCTTAGGTTACCAATGTCACGGATCTGGAAGATTTGGACTCGGATACACGACTGGAAACTATCGCCCGGCGATAACCACTACCGCCGGCGATAGCGAAAATTCCAGAAAAACGAATTTTAAAATTTCTGATAATAATAAGTTAAATGATGCTACACATTCTTACAGTAAAAGTCCAGAGAAGTTATATTCTTCTCATTACATTACATGTGCCAAATGCAATAGATTTGGTCACACCACGGACTCGTGCTGGAAGAAAGGAAAAAGTAAAATTAAGCAAATCTGGATGCCTAAGGCTTCTACCTATACTATGGGTGGAACCACTTGGGTAGCCAGATCTTTACTCACATCCTCTTTCTAGGTGTGTTGGCAGGCGAAGGACAAAGAAGACGTGTGGTACTTGGACTCGGGTTGTTCAAAGCACATGACAGGCAATAAAGAGAAGTTCCTTAGCCTGGAGATGAAGAAAGGTGGAGTTGTAACATTTGGAGATAATGGAAAAGGAAAAATCATCAGCATCGGTGTTGTAGGTAACAAAAGTTGTTCAATTTCAAATGTTTTGTTCGTAGAAGGTTTAAAACATAATTTGATTTCTATTAGCCAATTATGTGATAAGGGTTTAAATGTTTTATTTGAATCTTCCACAAACTTATGCAAAATTATTGATTCAAAAACAAATGAAATTATTTTTACCGCACCCAGGTGTCATAATGTATATATGATTAAATTTCATGATTTTTCAAATTCTACCTTAAAATGTTTTTTGTCGAAAAATGATGAGTTAGAATTGTGGCATAGGCGACTTGGACATTCTAGTGCCAAGTTAATTAAAAAACTTTCAAAAGATAAATTAATAAAAGGTTTACCATTGCTAAATGGGAATTTATCTTCTTTATGTGAGCCTTGTCAAAAAGGAAAATTTTCAAAATCATCTTTCAAGAGTAAAAATATTATTTCTACAACTAGGCCACTCCAATTAATTCATATGGATTTATTTGGGCCAATTAATGTTTCTAGCTTAGGTGGTAGAAAATATACATTTGTATTGGTTGATGATTATTCACGTTTTTGTTGGACTTTATTTCTAACTTCTAAATCTGATGCGTATTCCGAATTTTCTAAATTATGTTTGCGTATTCAAAATGAATTTGAGTTAAAAATTACACGCATACGTTCGGATCATGGAGGGAAATTTGAAAATGAAAAAATTATTTCTTTTTGTACGGAGTTAGGAATTAAACATGAGTTTTCCACTCCACGCACACCACAGCAAAATGGTGTAGTGGAAAGGAAAAATAGGACTCTTCAAGAGCTAGCCCGTACAATGTTATCTGAATTTACACTACCAAAATCTTTTTGGGCTGAAGCAGTGAGTACTGCATGTTATGTAATTAATAGAATAATGCTTTGCCCTATTTTAAAATTAACTCCGTATGAATTAATTTTCAATAAAAAACCAAATGTTTCTTATTTTAAAGTTTTTGGTTGTAAATGTTTTATTTTAAATTCTAAAGATTCCTTAGAAAAATTTGATGAAAAGTGTGATGATGGAATTTTTATTGGGTATTCTTCAACCAGTAAAGCTTATAGAGTTTTTAATAAACGAACAAAAATAGTTGAAGAATCCATTCATGTTAGGTTTGATGAGTTTGTTCCATGTGTAGATAAGAAAACTACAGGAAAAGAAGATAAACCCCTTCCTTTAGTGGAAAATGATGATGAAGAACATGGAGGGTATAAAGAAGAAAAAGAAGAAGAAAAAGAAAAAGAAAGAGAAGAATATGTGCCTCCAAGTGAATTGATATTTACAAAGGATCATCCAAAGGAGCTTATTATTGGAGATCCACAAAAAGGGGTCAGTACACGTTCTTCTTTACATGTTTTGTTTTCAAATTTATGCTTTGTCTCTGAAATAGAACCAAAAGATGTTTCCACCGCTTTAAATGATGAATTTTGGTTTTTAGCAATGAATGAAGAACTTAATCAATTTGAACGTAATAAGGTTTGGAATCTTGTAGAACGACCCAAAAATCATCCTGTAGTTGGAGTAAAGTGAATTTTTAAAAATAAATTGGATAGTGACTCTAGAATTGTTAGAAATAAAGCCAGATTAGTTGCAAAAGGTTATGCACAAATAGAAGGGGTAGACTATGATGAAACTTTTGCACCCGTTGCTAGATTAGAAGCGGTTAGGATATTTCTTGCATTTGCCTGCTTTAAAAGATTTAAATTATATAAAATGGATGTTAAAAATGCATTTTTAAATGGGTATATAAAAGAAGAGGTTTATGTAGAACAACCCCCTGGCTTTATAAATGAAAAATATCCAACTTATGTTTATAAATTAGACAAAGCACTTTATGGGTTAAAACAAGCGCCTCGTGCTTGGTATGATCGATTAACTCAATACTTATTAAAGCACGATTATAAAATGGGAAGTGCCGACTCTACACTCTTCATTAAGCAAATTGATCATGAGTTAGTTATTTTGCAAATTTATGTTGATGATATTATTTTTGGAGCCACTAATGAAGAGTTATGTAATGAAGTAGTTCAAATTATGAAAAATGAATTTGAAATGAGCATGGTAGGAGAACTTTCTTTTTTCTTAGGATTTCAAATTACACAAAGAAATGATGGCATTTTTATTAATCAATCTAAATACATTCATGATATGTTGAGAAGATTTGGATTTGAAAACCTTAAACATGCCAATACTCCTATGAGTGCTTCATTGAGATTGGGAAAAGATGAAAGTGGTATTTCAATTGAGCAAACCCTTTATAGAAGTATGATTGGGTCATTATTATATTTAACTTCTTCTAGGCCTGATATTATGTTTGCCGTTTGTTTATGTGCAAGATTTCAAGCAAATCCAAAAGAATCACATTTAAAAGCGGTGAAACGTATTTTTAGATATCTAATAGGAACATCTACACTAGGCTTATGGTATCCTCATAATGACTCTTTTATCTTACATGGATATTCTGATTCTGATTATACGGGGTGTTCCTTAGATCGAAAGAGCACAAGTGGCACTTGTCATTTCATCGGCCCAACACTTATTTCTTGGTCGAGTAGGAAACAGAATTCTGTTGCCCTCTCCACTACTGAGGCCGAATATATTGCACTTGGTAGTTGTTGTGCTCAAGCACTTTGGATGACACAAACACTAGAAGATTTTGACATACACCAAAATAATGTTGAATTAAAATGTGATAGCAAAAGTGCTATCGATTTAACGAACAATCCTGTGTTACATTCTAGAACCAAACATATAGATGTTCGTCATCATTTTATTAGAGATCACCTAAAGAAAGGACATATTAAAGTAAATTTTATTGGAACAGATTCTCAAATAACAGATATTTTCACAAAACCGCTTAATGATTCACGCTTTTTAGGTTAAGATTAGAACTTGGAATCTTAGAATTATAAGTCTAAATTGTACTAATAACGAGATTTTAGTTTTGTAAAATAGGCCTACGATTAGAAAACATATATAAATATCATTTAGTTAATTAAAACCAACAAAATATAACAAAAAGTTGCACAGCACATAGGATAACACTTAAAAAGGGAAATACAAGCATCAAACACACAAATTAATAAAGTCTTCACTGTCGCCAGGCGACAGTACTAACGCCGGCGATATCCCAGAATTAGTCAACATCAACATATTACATCACTGAAAATACAAAATCATTCATCCATGTTCTCTTCTGTAGAAACATTAACATCTTCACTGGAAGTTGGAGTTGGTTCTCTAGGCCTTCGCGTCCGCCTTATCGAATGTCGTGGAGGATCCTCGACTGGACTCCCCCATTCTCGTTCTTCTTCCGGAGTTGGCTTTAACTTCAGTCCCTTTACCAGAAACTTCATGAATTTTCGAAAACCGGAATGGCTACATTTTTGTTCCTCTTTCATCTCCTCCACTGTCTCTCTTAGATCGTCAATCGACTCACGCAAAGACCCTCCTCTTTGGAGTGGTTGTCTTGATGACGAGGCAGCCCTTGGAGATGGACCTCTAGCAGGCTCTACCGTATGTATCGCCGGGATACAATCGTCAATATAGAACTCTTGATCTATCCAAGCATACTTCTGATATACTACTCTTTGAATAACACTTCCTAAAGGAAGTGTATTCAGTTTCCTCCTAAGGGGATGCTTCATTTTATACGTATATCGTATGATGGATAACACAAAATCCGCCACATCAAACTTAACTCTCTCTAATACATAGTAAGTCACTAAGCTCAATTGAGCCGTGATCTTCCTTGTGTCCCCGACCTTCAACATAACCGTGTTTCTTAATATATCTTGAATCACGAATGCGTCACGAGAGAGTGATGAGATGTCTTGAATCAAATTCCTATTTTCCTTTCCGTGCAGGACTTGATTCAATATACTCCAATCACGATCCTTTCGGTAATTCTCCACTATATCCATAAAATTTTCCTCACAAGTGGCAAGATTATATTCTCGTCTTAGATCAGCATGCGTAATTTCCATTTCAATTCCTTGGATACGAGACCTTACTCCTCCATTCAAGCCCGTATATTTAGGATCTTCTAAATTGTTATAGAAATCCCTTACAAAAATGGAGCTAAAAAGGTTGGGTATAATGAGAGACATTATACCTGACTCCACAAGAAGTTCATAGATATGCGGAGGCAATGTTTCGTCCAAAAATTTCGCAACACCAATCGACGCATTCTCAATTCCCGGGTATGTGTGATATGATGCATGTGGGTTGCGGCTGGTACTTTTTCGTGCACGGGATGATGATGCCATCTCCTGAAAAAATTTATGACAAAATCATGTTAACACAAAAATTAATTTTTACCAGAAATCCTCCCTATCGCCGGCGACAGTGCTATCGTCGGGCGGTAGCGCAAAACTATTTGTTTTGGAAAATTCGTATAGATCTCCTCTACCAAAATCAGTAATGTTCATAAAATTACATAAATCTGAAAAAAACCACATATACCTCATCTTATCTTTTCTTCAAAATTCTTTCCAAATAAAATATATGACCAAAACTAAAAATTTTTGCTAGATCTATCATCTTTCATCATCTATAATCCAGATCTATAGTTTTTGTTTTGAAAACACAACCTTAAAGAGAGATCTCACCTTCCTTTTTGAAGTTTTTTTGAGGGTTTCCGCTGAGGGAGACGAAGCAAACAGGGTCCAGGCTCGGTCAAATGACTAAAGGTGTCGGTCCTATCCGATTTTCCGACTTTTATAACAAAAAGCTCTATCGCCACGCGGTATCGTTACCGCTGGCGATAGTGCATTTTACAGCCCCAATTTCCCTAATCTTCTGACATCTTTGTAACACCCTTTATTCTAGTGTTACTGAAAATTTTTGGATGATTATCAGGCTACAAAAACTAATACATGAGTTATATTTAATTTATCAGTACTTTAAACATTTTTTTATTTTGTCTTGCACTCGATATCTTTCTATACCTTTGATGACTAGAACTTGCATAGACTTGTTTCCGCATGCCTCTAAGTATGAGTAACATTTTATGCTTGATAATGTGCTTCCACTGACACGGGGTGATAGTTACACATACTTAAGTTTCTTATTACATGTTCTTGGTTTGTTTCAACGATTCGAATACAATGCTACCACTTTAATTTATGCTTCATTCATATTGGTTTTCAAAACTGATGGCCATTCTGAGAAAAACATTTTTTTTATGTTTGCAATACAAGTGAATTCGGAGTCCTACGTCAAAGTTTCTAAACAAATAAAAATGAATGCAACAAAAAAATAAATTAAACTGACTAGGATACTCCAATCAAGCTCTACTCACCCTCCTGATAAGTCTTAATGAGCATTGTGAGGTTGAGCACCTTGAAAAGGATTGTAAAGTGTCTTGTGCAAACAAACTTGGCCTTTTTTTTACAATCTTTATGATATGAAGTTATTTATGTAAAGATGTTAGCTGCATGTATTAGTATATTACAAACCTTCATGTAACATTATTTCTTAAGGAATATGTATACTAAATCACTCTTCACATGTACACATCATTATCATTTATAAACTTTCTTCTCATGAGAATTGGACCGGACATAGTCTTTCTCTTCTATTTCATCGTTTCTAATGCTTTTGATATCTTGGCCTGACAAATTTTCAATGTTTAAATTTAACTCTTAAATTAATTTTCTCCACAACAAACAGTTTTTCTGATAAAATTCAAAATTTTATGGTAATACTATTCCATGGATGTTAATGTTGTTATCATACTCCTCATATTTCCAAATTCTATGACTATTTTATTACTCTCTCACTTCTTTCAGCTTCCGCATTTGTCACTCATTTTTTTTTCCACCATCTTTTGCTAATAACAAAAGGGGGAGATTAAGTTACGAAATAAATTGATTAGTACATTTAGGGGGAGTAATTATTTCTTTTAAATAGGGGGAGTAATTATTTCTTTTAAATAGGGGTAATTATTTCTTTTAAATAGGGGGAGTTAATTATAACTATTTATGCACTTTGGTTCATAATGATTATCTAAATTGTTTCACATTCTCCTGATCTCATGCAATTTCTTTCTTAGTGGATTTGTTATTATCAAAAGGGGGAGATTGTTGGAGCATGCGTTCCGCACTTCTTAGTTTGAGAATAACAAATCCCGGATGTATTTGATCTTGGTATGTGTTTTAAATGTGCAGGGATAACAGGTTTTTTAAGTACTAAGGAATGACTGAGCATAGCATTGAAGAAATGGAAAGTCACACTATCGCTGGCGATAACGCTACCGCGGGCGATAACATGGACAGTTACTGCTGACGTCAGCCTTGAACCACATGATGCCGCACACGATGTCACGGTTGAACGATATCGCGAGGCGATACCAATATCGCCGAGCGATATCCCACGATCGTCACGTTCTCCACTCAGATCTGAAAGTCTGCGCGACGTGTGCCACGTGTCGAGCAACGAAGAGTTATCACTATCGCGTGGCGTTAATGTTAACGCCGGCGATAGCATAAAGATATATATGCGGCCAAATTTCAGGGAATTGATTGATTTGGTGCAGAGCTTTAGTTTTCCCAGAGAATTTGAAGAGCCTTCATCTCCATTTCCAGACGAACTCCCTTGGTCCATTGAAATCTCAAGAGCGAAGAAGATACGACCGTGCGTTCAAGATTGGAGATCTTCTCATCGGTCCACCATCATCTTCAGAGCTCATTATTTTGAGGGAGTTTTTAAGTTTTACTATTGTACTTTCATATTCACTTTTTATCTTTGTAATTGGGAAGGGAAAATCACCACCTTGTGTGTGGTGTCTAAGTCCGTGTGTGGCTTAGGGGAAAATCACCGCCTTGTGTGTGGTGTCGAGGTCCTTGTGAGGCTTAGGAGTAAATCGCCGCCTTGTGAGCAGCGTCTAGATCATAGGTTTGATTTAGGGGGAGGCTAGTAGCCATATCTAGGGAGATATTGACTATAGCCTACCGGTCCTTGGGAGAAGGATAGGTGAAAAAGCTAAGAACTATTATCGTTGTAAGTCTTGATTTCAAGCTTTATTGGAATCATTTTACATACATATTTTGGAGAAATATAATCTTGTTTTTCATTTCATTGGTGTGTCTCAATTTTACAAAAAGCTTGTTAAAATTTGAAAGAGCCCTTATTCACCCCCCCCCTCTAAGGGCGCCACAAGATCCTACAACAAGCTGTGTTGACAGCCTCTGCCCAGAAGTATTCTGGGAGAGAAGCATCATTCAACATTGTCGTGCAAGCTTCAATGAGTGTTCTATTTTTCCTCTCTGCAACTCCATTCTACTGAGGAGTACGCGGGGAGGAAAACTCATGAAAGATGCCAAGTTCTTAACAGAACTCTGTCATAGCACCAGACTCGAACTCTGTTCCATGGTCACTTCTAATTTTGACCACCGAGAAGTTAAGTTCGTTCTGAATTTGCTTGACAAAATTCGTGAAGATGTCAAACGTATCAGACTTGCGTTTTAAGAAGAACACCCAAGTAAACCGAGAGTGATCATCAACAATCACTAGCGTATAAGACTTGCCTCCCAAGCTATAAACTTGCATTGGACCAAACAAATCCATATGCAGAAGATAAAGACATCTGGAGGAGTCTTTGTCTGCAATGCCCTTAAAGGTAGCTCGAGTCTGTTTTCCCTTCTGGCATGCAGGACAGGGGCTATCTTTGATGCACTTTATGATGGGAGCATCCCTTACTAAGTATTTAGAAAACAACATACTAATTGTCTTGAAATTAATATGTGCCAATCTCTTGTGCCATTGTTCACAAAGAGATGCACTGCCTGTTGCTACTAGGCACACGGGGGTAGATGAATCTAAACGAAGAAAATCTAAACAGAAGATATTTCTACTCTTAATGCCTGTTAATACCGTCTCCGAAGAGGCACACGATATTATTAGGCATTTATCCTTGCAGAACTTAACATCATAACCTTTATCACACAACTGACTTACACTGATCAGGTTATAATTTAACCCTTCAACATATGCCACATCGGTGATAGAGACTATACCGTTGGAAATCATACCGTAACCTCTGGTGACTCCTCGATCTTATCCTTCAAAGATGACTTTGGGTCCATTTTCGACTGGAGAGTAATCACGCAGCAGGATTCTTGTCCCAGTCATATGCCAGGAGCATCCACTGTCTAAGTACCATATAGGAGTTTTGGTGGCCTTTGGACATACCTGCAAAACAGAATCAGTTTCCCTTAGGAACCCAATCGAACTTGGGTCCTAGATTCCTTGTTAGCATACTCCCCCTCGGATGGTTAACCCTATGAGTGGTCGGTCTCGCATTGCTAACATGAGGAGTCTCGTTATATCTCGGATTAAACCAACAATCCACGGCAAAGTGACTAACTTTGCCACAGCACCAACAGTCAAATCTGTTGTACCTTTTCCTAGGCTCCTACTTCACCCTGGGAACGGTGGGTCCAGCCGGGGCCTTGGACCTGGAGGTGGAGCCATCATGATGACAGCAGTCACATGAATTCTTCACCTCCTGTTCCTTCAGTATAAGAGGCTTGGCTTTTGGTGCCTGCTTCCTATTATGGCCGCTAGAGAAGTGGCCATAATCCTCCACTTGGATTTCCTCATAAGGTGCCTTGAAGACACTCTCGCCAAAGTTGCGGGGGAAGGCCCAACCATCATACCGGCTCTTGGGCTTTTCAACCGAGGGCCGGAAGAAGTGGTCGTAGGTTGACTCAAAGTCCTATTCATTGCAGGGAAAGCCAGGCTTCCTGAATACAACAGGGTTGAGTGGGGCCTTTCCCTTTTCTACAGCAGAGGCCTTCTTAGCAGCCTTATTTTTCCTCTGCTTTTTGTTTCTCCTGGAGGATTTACCAGGCACACCCACATGCCCTAAGCCAGCCCCCTTAGCCTGAGTAGAGAAGGTATCAACCAGTGGAAGAACAGTCTTTGGCATAGAAAAGCTTTGGACAATCTTCCTTTCTGCCGCAAGTTGTTCTTCCAACCCATTGATTTCTTCCTATTTAAGGTCAAGGAGACTTAGAGACTCTGAGTGCTTAGAGATCAGGTCCAGGTGCTCCTGTCGGAGATAAATCAAGCTAGTGATCTCTTCCCTTAGGGATACACCCTCGACCTTAAGGAATTTGACTTCCTTTTTCTGAGCCCTCAATCCCTTGCGGCATTCCTCGAAGGTGTTGAGCAGAAGCTCATACTTTTCGAGGAGCTCAGCTTCTCGGGCAGATGGGATGTCCTCGAGATCATCATCAGGAGACTCATAGTCAGAGTCAGAGAGGGGGGTACGAGCCTTTACCTTCCCAGTGAATGGGGGGCATTCTCCTTCTGAGTCAGAGCGACCCACCAGCCCGAAGTAGGCTTCCTCATCATCACTGGAGTCTGAGGAATCAGACTCACTCAGTGTCTTTGACTTTTTGGCGATATAGCTCCTCTCCTTCTTTTTATCTCTAGAGGTTCTGTGCTCTTCTCCCTTTCCCTTCTCTCTCTTGCCTTGATGGCAGTCAGCCACGACGTGTCCTGGCTTATTGCACCCAAAACAAATGATGTCAGTATGACGATGTTTGTTCGGTTTTGATTCATACCTGTCAGAAGAATAATTCTTCTTCTGGTTTCTGGAGGAGGTGTCGTCTTTCTTTCTTTGATTCCTCATCTTTAGGAACTTCTTGAATTCTCGGGTGATGAGGGAGAAGTCTTCTTCAGACAACTCTGAGTCGGAGGAGCATGGCTCGGAGTCTTCCTCCTCATACTTTTTCCCCGCACGGGATGAAGCCGCACCCTTGCCCTTCCTAGAGTGAATGGCTTTTAGGGCCACAGTCTTTTCCTTGGCAGCGGCTTTCTCTGCTTCTTCTTCTGCTTTCCTCGTGTTCAACTGGAGCTCATAGGACATGAGCTTCCTAAAGAGTATCTGAGGATCAGTTTCTGCTAATCTGCCAAACTCTCGGATGGCGCAGATCTTCGTGTCCCATTCCTTAGTAAGGGACCTAAGGAATTTATCATTAAGTTCACCATCAATGAACACTCTTCCATATCCCTTGAGAGCATTGACGATCTTGAGGAAATTCTCGAAGGTAACTCCGATCTCTTCCTTGGGCCCCTGCCTGAAGGCCTCATATTTCTGGTTCAGGAGTGATCTCTGATCATCCCTCACTTCATTTGTGCCCTCCATCAGAATAATCAGGCTGTGCCAGATATCCTTGGCTGTCCTGTAGTTGCAGAAGTTCTGCATCATGGAGTCATCGACTGCGCTGATTAGTATGTTCTGTGCCTTCTTGTCAAGTCCGACCAGCACCATCTCGTCCTTGTCCATTTCAGATAGCTTCTTTGGCACCATTTTGGTAGGATCAATGGTGGAGGCCTTAGTGGGAATATAAGGTCCCTCCTCCACGATCATGAAGAGTCGAGGGTCGACAGATTCCATGTAAAATCTAATCCTTTCCTTCCAAATAGGAAAGTTTAGCCTGGTGCACAATGGGATCTTGCCTGAGTACTTGAGTCCATCCATAGTAGATATCTGTCTTCTTCTTGACACTAGTGGCAGGAACTTACTCAAGGTGTTAACCTTTTTGATGAGTAACCTCCCTCTGATACCACTTGAAAGTCACACTAGTGCCAACTAACTTCACCTAGGGGGGGGGGGGGGGGGGTAGGTGATGCGCAGTCTTTTTGTGGAATTAAAATTTTACCTGCACAATAAAAGAAAACAAACAAAGCACAGAAAGACACAAGCAGTTATAGTGGTTCCTCGACTTGGGTACATCCACTTTCCCACTTCGACCTATCTCCCAACCAGGGACGACTCGGTCACTTCACCAACCGGATTGAAATCCAATCCTCACACTAATGGAAGGAACCCTTCCAACCGAAGGAGTCACCACTCCTCCACCACGGGTTGCACCCAACCCTTACAATGAGGAACCAACGTTCCTTTACAACAAAAGTAAATATGGAATGTATAAAATACAAACTACTTTTGGAGCGCTAGGTGTCCCTCTTCGTTCGATGACGCGTTCTTGAAGAAGACGAAGAGTCCACGACCTAAGCTCTCACTTAGAAAGGATCTCCTCGAGATCGGCGGCGGCAAAGATTGCGGTGGCGATTCTTTCAAGATCCAACCTTCGTAGCAACGCTAGCAAGGTCTACCAACGGTCTTACTTGGATCGATCGTCTCAATCGATTCGGAAGGGGAAGGTATTCCCGTTCAACAAATCAAGAGACAAAGGATCTCAAGATAGACCCGTGAGACGCGTTGCTTGGCTAATATTCTATCGCCGGGAGATCAGGAATAATCCACGATCAGCGGCGGCGACCACCTTCACGAGCGGCGACGGCGGCGGAAGAAATACCGCGATCAATTAGGTCATGCGAGGCGGCCGATCCTTTTCTTGGTGTTCGCTGTTGTTTACTGTTCAAAATATACGAATATATATACTGTAGGTCATCTTTTATGACCGTTGTTGTCCCCACCAAAAGTAGCCCTAAATCCGGTTCAAAACAGTGCGTGTATACTTGGTCCGGTCCAGCGAGCAGCAGAAATTCGCCTAAGGCAAATTCGGTTGGAATCATTGGTGATTCTCGACGAATCGACGAGAATCACTAATAATTCCCATCGAAATCTACTTAGAAGAATTCTTAGCTGAATTTCTTGCCAGCCGGAAAGAATAGTTGAGAGTCATCATCCATTCTCGACGAATCATCGAGAATGCAGAGTCATTCTCGACGATTCTGACTTAGCAGATTCCTTGAAGGCGTTGACTCAGCCTGGTGATTCTCGCCGATTCTGACTTGGCAGAATCCTTGAAGGCGTTGAGTCAGCCGGATGCATTCGGCGAGAATCAGCTAGTGATTCTCGACGATTCGGCGAAAATCACTAGTGATTCTCGTCGAATCGGCAAGAATCACTTAGTGATTCTCGTCGAATCATACTTAGACGAATTTTCGTCTATCTTCCCGTGAGCTGGTCTTTGACCCATCCTTGCTCCTCTTCAGCTCTAGCTCTATCTCGACCCTATGCTTGAAAGTAAGTACACTCCAATAGAGAGAGCACATGTAGGCCAACACACTGATCTGCTCAACGAAGGATTACGTTGTGCAGACCCGTATATATTGACCCACTACACCCTGACATTGGTGTGTACTTAGCGTAAAATAACTGCAAGCACAACTTGAAGACAAATGATCAAATACAATGTCAATTCACCTTAGCAGGTCCAGGGGCTTCTTCAAATAAGGTACATTGTCGATACAATACCCAACAGGATCACTCTCAAGTCTTCTCTCATTTGCTTGAGAAAAGAGAAGACAACTCAACTTTTTTCCTTCCCCCCTCTGTGTAAAGGGTTTTTACTCCCTTCAAACGTAATTCCTGGTTATGAGGTCACCTGATCAAAAGACTTCAAGTTGGTTTTCCGGCACCTGATCAAAAGCTAGAAGGGTTGCAATATCTCCCTTGAAATAGATATTCTTTGGTGGCAGTCACCTGATCAAAAACATGAGAGTGATTCCTACCAGGGTGGTAGAAGAGTGGATGTACCCAGATTTTGGGAACCACTATAATTTCTTGTGTCGTCTGGTTACACCTTTTCTTATTGCTCTTGCTAGTTCCTGTGATATTTAGAATAGTTCTCTAATTTTCCTTCTGCTTAAATATTTATTGGTATCACCTATTTTTGTACTCTGATAGAATAGTTAAAAACAGCCTAAAGTTTTTAAAACACTCTATTCACCCCCCCCTCTAGAGTAGATCTGAATAACTCCCTCCTTTCAATTGGTATCAGAGGATTGTGGTTCTTTGGTTATACAAGCTTACACTTGAATCAAGATCCCTGCTTATTCAGATTTTCTTTTCCTTTCTATTTATTTATCACATGACACAGAATAAGAATTATGCAAGCACCAGACCTCCAGTATGTAACTTAAATAAGTTCAGTATCTGGAAGGCAAGAATAAGACTTTACATGAACTCAATTGATGAAGATGAAGGATCAAGCGCATGCCCAACTGCACCAAAAGCCCGGGCTGTTGGAAAAGGCGCTACTTAATTTCTTAAATAAGTAGCAAAGCGCCACGGGTCAAGTGAAGGAATGCCGGACCCAACAATCCCCCCCGGCGTCCAGCACAACCCGTCGTCTCAGAGGTGGGGTTACCACATGGCCCACATGGCTCAGAGGTGGGGTTACCACATGTCCACAGTTTGCCTGACCCGCCAGACCCACACAGGTAGAAGGGAAAAATCAGGATTTAATAGCGCCCCCTCGGTCTTGAACCCATGACCTCCTCTGATACCAATTGAAGGATCAAGCGCATACCCAACTGCACCAAAAGCCCGGACTGTTGGAGAGGACGCTACTTAATTTCTTAAATAAGTAGCAAAGCGCCGCGGGTCAAGTGAAGGAACGCCGGAGCCAACAGAAGATATTTTTAACTCAATTTTGACAGGTCCACCTCAACCAACTGAAGCTGCTTCTACATCTACTGACACTTATGCAATACCACCACCAACTTGTACTGATGCTCAAAAGAAAGCAAAAATTACAGATGCCAAGGCCATGAACATACTGGCCCAGACTATGTTAGATGACATTTTCCAAAAGGTTGTTGATTGCACATCAACAAAGGTCATCTGGTATTATTTGAACCAAATGGTGGCAGGTTTAGTGGAAGAAAGAAAAGACAGAAGATCCCTTCTTATTTCTAAGTATGAGAACTTCAGAAAGTAAGATGCTGAATCAGTTGAAGAGATGTATTGCAGAATGAGTGTCATCATTAGTGAACTAAGAACATTGGACAAGGACATTTCACTGACAGAGATCAATGATAAAATATTGATGTGTTTTCCCAGTTCATGGGACACAAGAATCTGGCATATCAAAAATGCCAGAAGTATTTCAGAAATTTCCACAGAAACACTTTTGGGAAAGCTCAAATTTTTTTTAGCACTTGACAAAGACTAGGGAGGCAGAGAAGAAGGTCTCTACTCTAGTCAGGAAAGAGCAGAACATTACTTTTAAGGCTACAAAATAAACAACAGCTCCTGCTGTTAATGAAGAGTTCTTGAGTCTCTTAACAAAGAGATTCTACAAGATGGGAAAAAGAGACTTCAGGAAGAAGTCATCCAAACAAAGATAAATTCAGGTATGACAAAACACCAACTAAAGAGGTGGTTTGTTTTGGTTGCAGGAAACCTTGACACTACATCTCTGAGTGTCCAGAGAATCAGAAGGAGAAAAGAAAGGACAAGGACTCCAGAAGACAGAAATACAGTAAGCCTTCCTCAAGCAAGCATAAGAGGAAAGAGAAAGGCTTTGTAGCAGAAACCTAGAGTGATACTGAAGAGGATTCCTCATCCTCTAGCTCCAGTGATGAAGATGAGGAGGAAGCAAAGGCAAAGGAAGTTTGCCTAATGGCAATTGATGCTTCTAGCACTCATTCAGGAGAAGATTCATCAGATGATGAACAACCACTTTCAGAAGTGGATCAGGTACTCTCTTCTTTTGACTTTAATTCTGAAGATTTTGTACATGAATTCAAAACTATGTACATGGAACTAATTAGTTCAGAAAAGGAAATTAAACAACTTAGAGAGAAATTGAATGATCAAAGTAGTTTAGTTGCAGAAAACCATAAATTAAAAGATGAAATTACTCTTGCAAATGAACATATAATTAAACTGAAAACCTAACTAGCTGAGGCAAGGCAACTTTAAGAATCCCTTAATGGGAGAAGCCTCAAGCTGATGGACATTACAAGCACTGTTAATGCCAGACTCACCGGCAAACTAGGCTTGGGTGCTTCATCAAGCCAACCCCCACTGGTCCAGAAAAATGCACTAAGGACCCCAGTAAAATTAATCTCTGAAAAAGGTAAAGAACTAATCTATGAGAAACCCTCAACTACAAATAAGAACAAACCTAACAAACAGAAAAATAGAAACAGATAAAATCAAAACAAAAACAATGTTCAGCAGTTTTCGTCGAACTCAAATCGACGAAATGTAAACAAATCGTCGAACCCAGGTCGACGATCTTTGAATGAAAATTTCTACTATAATCAATCGTCTTACTGCGATCAACGATTTCTGTATGGATCATCGAGCAGAGATCGACGAACTTGGAGCACAGAGAATGAATATTATCCTTCTCTGAGCAGAGATCGACGATCACAACCCATGTCGTCAAACTCAAATCGACGATCTCACTTCCAATCGTCGAACCCAGTGAGAATTAAGAAAACCTTTAACTGTAACAGAAACCCTAATCAGAAAAGACAAACAATCAATCCTTTCACCCTTTGGGAAATTCCACCTAGGAGATACCATCCACTAGGCTATAAATCTCAGCCAACCATGTCTGTTATCTCTAGTTTTTCTTATCAAGAAAACAAAGGACCCAAGGTAACCCGGGTCAAGAACAATTAATCTTTTGATTGTTGTAGGTGAAGAACTGTCCACCATACAACCAACAATGGTATCTGGATAGTGGGTGCTCAAAGTACATGATAGGATGAAAGGACAACTTATCCAATTATAAGTCAAATCTAGGACCTAAGGTTATTTTTGGTGACTCCAAATTTGGCCTGATTGAAGGCTATGGAGAAATCAGAATAGGTGCTGTCACATTCAGGAAGGTTGCATATGTAAGTGGATTGAATCATAACTTGATCTCCATTAGTCAGCTTTGTGATGAAGGATTTCAGGTAACTTTCAATCAGTCCTCTTGCATTATTTCTTCAGCTGACAACATATAAATTTTATCTGGTTCTAGAGTAGGTAACATTTATATTGTTAACTTCAATTCAACCATAAATGAAATTTGTTTATTTAACCAATCATGTAATCAAAATGAATTATGGCATAGGAGACTAGGACATGTAAATCTAAAATACATTGCTAGGCTATCTAAGGACAACCTTGTAAGAGGATTGCCTTCTTATCCCTATAAGAAGGAAAGCATGTGCAGGGCTTGTCAACTAGGCAAGCAAACTAAAAATAGTTTCAAATCCATTAATAAGAGTGACTCACCTAGGATTTTGTATTTGCTTCACATGGATTTTTTGGACCCATTGCTGTACAAAGCCTAGGAGGAAAGTCTTACACCTTAGTTATTGTAGATGACTTCTCCAGGTTCACTTGGGTGTTTTTCTTGAAAAATAAGTCAAATAACTTCAAGGTTCTTACAAATTTTCTCAAGTGCATACAGAGTGAGTTCTCTACTCGAGTTGTATTGATCAGGACTGATCATGGTACTGAATTTGAGTCTCTTCTTATACAAGAGTTCTATGAGAACGAAGGTATCAGGCAATGTTTTTCTGCTCTTAGAACTCCTCAACAAAATGGGGTAGCTGAAAGAAAAAATAGAACCCTGATTGAAGCTGTAGGTACATTCTGGCTGATGCATACTTGCCCCTTTCCTTTTGGGCAGAGGCAGTGAGCACAGCTAACCATGTACTGAATAGAAGTTTAATACATAAGCTAAAGGCTAAGACCCCCTATGAGCTACTCAAAGGGAAGAAACCTAAAGTAGACTATTTTAGAGTATTTGGTTGTGTTTGTTACATTCATATTAACAACAGAAAATATACTAGAAAGTTTGAAGCCAAGTCTGAAATGGGAATTTTTCTAGGATATTCCCAAGTAAGCAAGGCTTATAGGGTCTATAATAAATCTACCTTGAAAATTGAAGAGTCTGTACGTGTATCCTTTGATGAAACTAACATGTTTTATAAGAAGAAGAATACTTCTACCAGTCAGAACTTGCAGGTACCTACTTTGTGTGAGAATTTGGATGCTGTGACACTCTCTCCTGAGGTTGTTACACCATCATCTCCATAAATAGATGAAGGAAGTGATGAAGATATCAGTGAGCCAATTGATAGTATCCCAGCAGCTGAAATAATTCTACACGAGGAATTAGCTCCACCAGCTGTTGAGCAACCAACTCCTCCTACTGCTTTAGTCACACTTTGAGATCATCCTATATCTCAAGTGATTAGAGACATATCAGCAGGTATGTAGACTAGATATCAGCTCCACCAGGATTTGATGCATGCCTGTTTCATTTCTCAAGTTGAACCTCAATCCATTCAAGATGTAGAGCAAGATCTCCACTGAATCCTTGCAATGCAAGAGGAGCTCAACCAATTTGAGAGCTATAGAGTTTGGGAATTGGTCCCAAGACCAGAGAACTACCTAGTAATTGGAACAAAATGGGTGTTCAAAAACAAGATGGATGCACAAGGAGCAATCATAAGGAACAAGGCTAGGCTTGTTGCTCAAGGGTATTGGCAGGAAGAAGGCATTGATTATGATCAGACCTTTGCTCTAGTGGCAAGGTTAGAGGAAATCGGGATCTTCTTGTCCTATACTGCTTCTCAAAAATTTAAATTCTATCAAATGGATGTTAAAAGTGCTTTTCTGAATGGAGAACTGAAAGAAGAAGTCTATGTTGAACAACTACCAGGTTTTATCTCTCCAACTCAACCTTCTTTTTTTTATAGGTTGCATAAAGCTCTTTATGGTCTTAAGCAAGCTCAAAGAGCTTGGTATGAGACCCTAGCTAGCTTCTTGTTAGAACATAGATTCTCTAGAGGCATAGTAGATAGGACTTTATTTGTTAAACATCATCATGATAAAATATTGTTAGTACAAATATATGTAGATGATATTATATTTGGTTCTACTGATCCCAAACTATGCAAAAGGTTTTCCAACCTTATGCATTCAAAGTTTGAGATGAGCAGTATAGGTGAGCTCTCCTACTTCCTTGGTCTCCAAGTCAAGCAGGCACCTGATGGCATTTTCCTATCCCAATCCAAGTATGCTAATGAGCTGATCAAAAGGTTTGGGATGGCTTGTGCCTCAGCTAAGAAAACACCCATGGATGTCAATGCTGTGACTAATTTTGATGAGCATGGGAAACCTGTTGATCAGAAATTATATAGGGTCATTGTTGGGTCCCTGTTATATCTCACATAAAGGAAGCCAAATATAATGTTTGTCACATATCTTTGTGATAGGTTCCAGGTGAACACTAAAGAATCCCACCTTATTTTATTAAAAAAGGATTTTGAGATATATAAAGAGTTGCCCAAATCTAGGACTCTGGTATCCTGCTGAGTTAGAATTTGAGTTCACTGGATACTCAGATGCTGACTTTGCTGGATGTAGAGTAGACAGGAAAAGTACCTCTAGAACATGCCAGTTCCTGGGTGCTAGGCTTGTCTCTTGGTTTTGTAAAAAGTAAACATTTGTGTCAACATTAACAACAAAAGCTGAATACATAGCAGCTGGCAGTTGTTGTTCTCAGATGTTATGGATACAAAATTAGCTACTTGACTATGGATACAACTTAAATAATTCAACTATATTTTGTGATAGTACTAGTGTTATTTCTATAGCACAGAATCCAGTCCATCATTCTAGGACTAAGCATATAGATGTAAGAAATCATTTCATTAGGGAGTGTGTAGAAAAAAAGAAAATCAATCTCATATTCATCACTACTGATTTGCAAAGGCCAGATATTTTCACCAAACCCTTGGATGAAAAGAAACATCTATTATTCATGAATCAGCTAGGTATGAATAATGGAGATGAGATTATTTGACTTTCTATCTAAGCTCGACGATTTGTTGACAGATCGTCGAACGGAGATCGACGATCTGCTAACGTCTCGTGAAGTTGAACGTCAAATGGAGATCGACAATCACTTCTTAGTGAAACAATTGTCGTCGAACAGAGATCGACAATTTTTTGGTTCAGAGAATTTATCATCGAACTGAGATCGACGATTTATTCCTTCTCTTCGATTTGAGGTTACCGAACTCATTTTGTATTAAAATAGTTTGCCAACCTTGGTTTTGAAGTTGTTTTAATAGTTAATACGCTTGGCTAATCCTGTCTCTTCGTTTTCTTAAACCTTATAAACTAGGGTTTAGACGGAAATAGTCCCGCGCTTTCCATTTCTCTTCTGCACTTGATCTTTGTTTTCTCTGCAGGAACTCTCCAATGGTAATTCCAGCGGCGATTGTGTCCAGCATGAAGTTCGATTTAGGTTTTGATATTGATCTGGATTCATTCAAGCATAGTGATCAGATGTTTCAGGACGTGTTGAAGCTATTTGATGCACCGAAGTTACAGAAGTTTCTGACGACCAGGATGAAGTTACCAGTATCAAAAATTAAAGAACGGGCTTATACCTCTTCTTCAGACGGACAGACGATGATAGGAACTATTTTTGGACAAGAGGTACATCAAACCCCTGTCGTTCTTACAGAAATTTTCGGTTTTATTAATGGAGAAGACGATATTGATTTAGATAAAGAGGAATTTGCTGCCATGCTTGCCAAAATGGGTCATGCTGAGGCAAACCCTAGCAATCTTCTGAAAAAGAACTTGTCTCCTCAATAAAAGTTCATGGCAGATATTTTGGGAAAAGTGTTGCTTGGGAAGCACACTACCCATGATAATATATCCAGGCACCAGTTTTTTTTGATGAGTGCCTTGGTTAATAAGAAATCAGTAAATTGGGCTAAAGTTTTGTTTGAGTTGATCAGGAAGAAAGAAAATAAGAGAGAGGTCTCTCTTGGCAGAATTTTAGGGATTTTTCTCACTGAAAAATGCCCTGAGTTGCTGACATCCCCAAAAACATTCATCAATGCTTCTAAGAGGCTGACCCCAACTCTCTTTGGAAAGTGGGAGAGGACTATCTCAAAGCCCTCCAGGGATCCCTACACCCACAGGGTTTCTGAGGGCACAAGGACTGCTCCAGTCACTCCTCACCTTAGAGAAGACGAGCCAGAGATTCCTCCTTCCCCAGCTAGACCAACTTCCCCTTTACCACATCAACCAACTCCACCTCAGAGCCCTCCTCCAAGAACTCCTACTCCTTTGTCTCCTCTTCCACATTATCTAGAAGAGATCCCCTCCTCCAACATCTCAATACAAACCTCACCAACTTTTGATCTTCATTTCTCTTCACCAACTCATTTACCTTCTTATGAACCCTCACCTCATGTTTCCCCCCATCCAGAACAAGTGTCTATCCCTGAATCTACCACTCAACCTACCATCTCCAACATCTGCACAGCTTGTGGTCATTCCACTTCCTCTCTTCCATCTATCATCCTCTCCATCTACTCTCATTGCCCTCCTCACCCCTACCATCAAAGCCATTGTAGAGGATGTCATTGCCCCTCTACTATCTTCTCTTAATTCTTTTATTGCCTCTTTTTCTGGCCCTTCTTCATCTAGGGGCCCGACAGCAGACATTACTTCTACCAGGCAGGGGGAGATGTCCAGTGAAGAAGTCCCTCCTCCTCCAGCAGTTGCAACAGCAGAGGCAGATACAGTTTTGGTAGAGGCAGACACAGGTTTGACAGTTGTAGATACATTTTTGGCAGATATAGAGAATGTAGATATTGATATACCTGATGCAGAAGTTATTGCATTTTTGGAAGATGACATTAAAATCCCTAAAGAAGCCTTGGACATTCTTCATCGAGATTGTTTCATCTCTCCAACTTTTGAACTGACTTAAGTTCTAAGCTCTTTTGATCTCTTGTATGGAGATTTTCTTCCCCCCTGCTACTCTTCAATCTTGTTCAGATATAGTATGTTATACTGCTCCTATGAGCAAAGATCTTTTACTACAGCTTCTTTAGAGTTTTGCTTCTCTAGTGCCTAAGCTCTTGGCAGCTCCTGAGCCTGAGCCTACTATAGCTCCTTTTGTAGTTCCAGTGCCTGAGCTGATCAGTATGCCATAGGTTGAGAGTCCAAAGCCCAAGGTCTTCTCTCCTCCAACCTATGCTTGTTCTACTTCTCCAATCCCAGACTTGGATGAAATTATGGTTGTTGATACAGCTGAAGAACTTTCAATTATCAAAGAGATTGATGATTTGTATAATAATCCACCAGGCTCATCTGATAATGATTCAGATTCAGATTCAGACTCAGATCTAGATGTCAGCAAGAAGAAGAAAGTGACCAATAAAAGAAAAGCTCAAGTGAAGGAAGTGCCTAAGTCTAATCCTCAAGATTACATTCCTTACTTCATCAGGCACAATATTACTCTCACATCAACTACTCCTCATTGGATGAGATTTTCCAAGAATAAGATGAAGGCTCAGAAGAAAAGGAGAAAGACTGGCTCCTCTCCTGTCAAATTTTTCAGGAAGGACCCTCCTCCACCTCCTCCTTCAGCAGGTGCTAGTGTAAATGTTGCTTCTAAGACTGCTACCTCCTCCCATCAGTAGACTTTTTATGCTCCTCACTCTCACAGTAGACCATCCAGGTCTTATTCAAGGGGCTATTCAAGAAGGAGAGGTAGATAGAATGATCAGGCTAACAGAGAAGATATTTTAGATTCTAGCAGGAGATCTAGAATTCCTGAAAAATTCAGTCAAGTCAGACCTCCTCCAAACCTTCATGACAGTCATTCTCAACATACAGCAACAGAAACAAAATTTCAAGAACAATCAATCAAGCACAGGAAGCTTCAGAAGACCTCTCATGACTCTAAAGAAGAATCATCTCAGTATGAACCTGAGCATGATCCTAACTTCAGGATGGCTAGGTTTCATGAATTGATTGCTCTCTCTCAAATAAACAAAGCTAGAAAAGAAGGAACTAATCCTTCTCAATTCTCGACTATGTATAAGTATAGGGATAAAGAGCTGGAAAAATTTGATATTGATAAGAATATCTTTGATGCTAATGCTTATATGTAGGTACATCCTGAGTCAGTTGTTCCCAGAGCAGCTACAATAAAAGTTCTTGGTGAAGTAGACATGAAAATGACAAGACAACAAGCAGTAGATCCAAAAAGAAGAATTGAATTTACTAAGCCAGCTTCAGACAAGTCTTAGTAACTATTTTCTTCTTGTGTCTATATTTATTATTGTAAATATCTGTTGAACTTTTCTTATATCTCATGACAGATATAGTTGTTTAGCTTTCTTGTTGTTTTTCTTTTATTGTTGTTTATTGACCTTACCAAATAGGGGGAGATTTTTGGATCCCTAGTTTGGATTTGGGCTAGGTTCACTAATCTAGGCTAAGTCAGACCCACATTGTATAGCCAGGGTCTAGTCTAGTGTCTTAGGTGTTAGTCAGGTCAACAACTCACTGAGACATGACCAAGACATCAAAGACTTAGAAGACAACAGAGAGTGAACAAGGTAGAAATTTTTTAAAGTAAAAAGTCGTTCGACGATCTCTAAAGAGAACTCGACGATCTTTGTTCTGCGCTTGACGATCTCAGAGATAAATCTCTAAATGCTGAGATCGACGATTGCTGAACTCAGGTCGACGATCTCTGATCTACTTTCAGGATTGAGATCGACGATCAACCATCTCAGTTCGACGATCTTGAAGCCCAGTTTAGAAAGCAGATTTTCAGGTCAACGATCACAGGGCTCAGCTCGACGATAGAGGATGTTTGAGCTCGACGATCTCAGGATTATATCGACAATTTCTGCCAGATCAACATTTTATTCCCTGCAGTTATTGTTTTCCTTATTGACTGTTTATTCTTTTACTTATATGACTCTGAGTGATTAATGCATATATTCTCTGAATATAGCCGTTCTTTGGCAAACATTAATTACTGGTTTTCACATAGTTATTATACAGCTTTTCTCGGGATAGTTAAGGAAATGAGTTAATTCTCTTATAGCCGTTGCACAAGTTCCCGTGATTCCAGCAGTAAATCAATGTGGACGATTTCAAATTCAGTTTGGAATTATTCAAAGAAAAGGGACTCAGAGAATAAAAGAACCAGAGATTTATTATTCAGTACTTCTTGATGTAATCGACAGACTTTTGAAAAAAATCACAAGGCTGCAAGAAAAAGAAGAAGAACAGCTCTCAGTTCAAAAAAAACAAGAGTTCATTCAGGAAGCTTGTGGAGACAATCATCTTCAATCAGTCTCAGCTTTTTGGATTTCAAGTCCTACACCCTGTACAAGGCTCTGATCTCCTGAACCATTCAAATCACAGGACAAGCTTTGAATCCATCAGGATCACTCTCAAGTCTCTTCTCATTTGCTTGAGAAAAGAGAAGACAACTCAACTTTATTCCTTTCCCCCTCGGTGTAAAGGGTTTTTACTCCCTTTAAAAGTAATTTCTGGTTGTGAGGTAACCTGATCAAAAGACTTCAAATTGGTTTTCCGGCACCTGATCAAAAGCCAGAAGGGTTGCAATATCTCCCTTGAAATAGATATTATTTGGTGGCAGTCACCTGATCAAAAACCTGAGAGTGATTCCTACCAGGGTGGTAGAAGAGTGGATGTACCCAGATTTGGGGAACCACTATAATTTCTTGTGTCATCTGGTTGCACCTTTTCTTATTGCTCTTGCTAGTTCCTGTGATATTTAGAATAGTTCTCTAGTTTTCCTTCTGCTTAAATATTTATTGGTATCACCTATTTTTGTACTCTAATAGAATAGTTAAAAACAGTCTAAAGTTTTTAAAACACTCTATTCACCCCCCTTTAGAGTAGATCTGAGTAAATCCCTCCTTTCATGGTGTATATCATTGGCTAAGGGTTATGACTTCTCCAAATAGGGGGAGATTGTTGGGTACATTGGAAACTGTGTAACTAATTTAGTAGAAGCCTCACTTAACTTAATGATATACATCAATGTGTATTTGATGGGATGTTGAGTTTCAATGTGCAGGTTAAATAAATGTAGAAAAATATTCTAAATACAAGTGTCGACACTTGTGAAGGAAATGTGTCGACACCAGAAGCCAGATTGTGTCGACACACAGGACTTGTGTCGATACACAGAAATTCTGTCGGCAGCAATTGTGTCGACACACAGGACTTGTGTCGACACATTCTACATAAGCTGTGTCGGGAAGAAAAAGAAGGATTGTGTCGACATTATGTGAGGTGTGTCGATATCATCAAGATTTGTGTCGACACATGGTCTATTTGTGTTGACACATATGAAGTATTGTCTCAATGCTTTTCTGCTGAGATAGAGTACAATTAGGTAGCAGGTGTCAAGACTGAAGACTTGACAACTATCATAAATAACAAAGCTATGACATCTGTCAGAGCTATCAGAAGGCGGTTATGAACCGGATCAACCGGTAACCTCAGATGGGATATATATAAAGACTTGTTCTATCGTAAGAAAGTGAGATTGAAGAGAAAAAGGACTTGACATTTTTCTAACAGTTGATATCTACAAGTCATCAAGAGAAGGCAGATCCTGAACATGTCTGCAAGAAGAATTCAGATCTAATTCTGAATAGAAGAAGGAAGCTGGATTGAGGATCATCTCAAACTTCATAAGAAGATCAACCTTACTTTGTTAAGATTCAAGAAGCTTTGAAGAAGCTAAGACAGGTTGGATCTTAAGAGATCAGATCAATCAAGATCTGATCAAGAATCCCTCGCCCCTTTCTCTCTCTACTTGGGTGAAGGATTTATGATCTTAACAATCAATTTTTCTGTAAGATCTTTTATAGATCTGAGTGTAGGAGAGTTATCTCTCTAAGTTATAAGGTGATAGTTTTACTTTCAAGACAACCTAAACACCTAGAGGGGGGGTGAATAGGTTCTAATTGCTTGTTCAAATTTTTAGGCAGAATTCAATTACAAAAATTAAAACATCCAACACAGCATTCACAGACATTTAGTCATCACAGATTGCACAATGTTTTATAGTGGTTCCCCAAGGTCTGGGTACATCCACTTTCCCCCTTCACCTATCTAGCAGTATGCTAGATTCGGCCAAACTTCCACTATTCTCAGATCCTCAGATCCTACAGCTCAGAACCTGGATAGGTTCCTATAACTCAGGCACAACAACCCTACCTCAGCCTTGCCACAAGGCCTACAACTCAGAGAAGAACCTTCTCCTACACTCAGGCAAACAGCCCTACCACTCAGAGATCAACTCTCCTACACTCAGCCTTTATATCACAGGCTTACAACTCAGATCTGTGTAAAACAGATCCTATAGAAATTTAGAAAAGAAGTTTTAATGTCTTGACTTTGTTGAGAGAGAAGAGGACAAGACAATTCTTGATCAGCTGATGAAATCAACTGAATCTGAGCTTTCTTCAAAGCTTCTTGAATCTGAAATTAGCTGAGTTGATTTCCAAACAGCTTCTTGAGAAACCACTGATGGCTTCCTTCTTCTTCTTCAAAATGGGTGGATCCCTCTCTATCCAACACCTTTGATGATACTTCTGAATTCTTGTTAGAACTCTTCTTAGATCGATCCTGAGATCGTCTTCTTAGATCTTCTGATGAAGATCTTCTTTAGTGTATTACACCTTCTTGATTTGATTTCTCAATTTAATTGCCAAAGTTCAATCTTCTCATTACTGTTTTTACTTCTCTCTGAATCTGTCTATTTATAGATCTTCTTAACGGTAACCGGCTGATCCGATTTATAACTGTCTTTTGACAAGTCTGACAACATCAGTTAACTGGCTGCAACCCACAGCTGTCAAGTCTTCAAACAGATCCTGTGCCTTAGTCTTGGTCAGCAATGTGTTGAGACAGACTGTCAGGAAGTGTCGAGACCAACTGTCTGTATGTGTCGACACAAGTAACTTTGGTGTCGACACAGCCTTTGATGATGTCGACAAGTTTGCCTTTAAGTCGACACAGCTTCTTCAGAGAATAACTTAGTCTTGACTTTGCAGTGTGTCGACACAAGTCCTGTGTGTCGACATAGTTGTTGTAGATTCAGAACTCAGTATATGTTGACTTAGTCTTCTGGTGTCGACACAAGTATTGTCGACTTCTGCCAATGTGTGTCGACTCTGTCTCATTGTGTCGACACAGCCTCCCAGTGTCGACACAAATGTGGTCGACTATCTTCCTGTGAGTCGACACTGCTTCCCAGTGTCGACACAAATGTGGTCGACTATCTTCCTGTGAGTCGACACTGCTTCCCAGTGTCGACACAAATATGTTCGACTATCTTTCTCTGTGTCGACACAGCTTCCTTCAAGTGTCGACACAAATATTCTGAAGTGTCGACACTGTTTCTTCAGGTGTCGACACATGGACTTAGAATATTTTTCTGCATTCTTTAACACTTCTTCACCTGCACATGTCAACTTAAAACAACATCAAATACACCTTGATGTATATCATTGAGCTAAGTTGGGCTTCTTCAAATCAGGTACACATTTTCCAATGTACCCAACAATCTCCCCCTATTTGGAGAAGTCATAACCCCTATAGCCAATGATATACACCATTTATAAAAAGTATAATATGATGATATATGACATAACAAGAATACTTAATATAAACAAATATGAACAATCCATCACAGAGTGAACATTATATGTTTCCAAAAATATGAACAATCCATCACAGAGTGAACATTATATGATTCCAAACAAAATATTGTTTATAACTTGATAATGTTTGATTACAGAGTTTTACATTGAATGATTTAATCAAAACATTACAAAACAAATTTGAAAGAACTTAAAACTAAGACTGATCAGGCTCTCTTATGACAATCCCTTTGCCAGATTGGATTTGAGCCTTCACAGGAGCTTCAACATCTTCAGCTGGCTTCTTGCCTTTTTGATCAGCCTTCTTCTTTGCTTCTTCCTTGAGCCTTTGCCTTTCAAAGTAATGAAAGTGCTTTGGAAAGTACTTGCTCGGCTCCTGAGCATCTGGTGGCAGCCTACCCAGCTTGGCATTTCTTCTGAACTGTACTATTGCCTCCTGCCTAGCTTCATGCTTTTGCCATTCTATTACATTATACCACTTTCCTCTTTCATGAACTTGGTCTTTCACAGCCTTCCATGCAGTGAGTATAATATTTCTTGAAGTAGGGCTCCACTGCTCAAAATCTGGCTTAAGTTCAGCCTGCTCTCTAAATCTCTTCTTAGATAGTAGAGCATCTTGCTGTTCTTTCAAAGTGGCCTCAGGCTTATCCACTTTCTCAATAACAACCCTGTTAACCTCCTTTGGAGGACTATACATTTCTTGAACTTGCTGATCAATCATATCAAAATCTGGAGGAGGGTAAATGACTTGGGCAACCTCAGGTTGATTGCCTTCAAGTAGACCTGTTTGTATTCCTGACTCATCCACCATAGCATCATCACACAAAGGTGGATATCCCAATGTGGCTCGAATACTATTGGTCACCCATTTGGTGTGCTCTGAGCCTGCATGAACTAACAACCTCTCCCCCTTTATGGATTCTCTGGTAATATGATCTCTTAGATCTTCCTTCTGAAATCTGATCTGTCCATCCAGATAATTCACACCCTCTTTAAAAAATGGTTTTAACTTTTGAAGCTTGTCAGATATGTCCTTTTGAGAGGTAGTGATAGCAGTTTTAACAGATTCAATAGCAGCTTGAAATGTCTTATCAAATTCTTCCATCTCCTTTGCTCTAGCTGCAGGCAGGCCTGGAGTATTCTTTTTCAATTCAGCAATAATCTCATGATGAGATTCAGTTAAATTATCATTCATCCTTAGCTGATTCTCCAAAACATAGCTTTGCTTTAAAGCAATATCATCCACTTTAGGGATGATGGACTGCTGTTGTTTTGCCAAATACACCACAGCATTACCTCCCTTATGGAAGCAATCTGTCATCTCCTTCTTATGCATATTGACTTCAAATCGAATTGACTTTATATCCTGAGCCAAGTCAAATTGGAGGGCCTTATTGCTCTCATCAACATATTTTTCAACTGCCACTCTATGGCCATCTAACTTAACTTGCAAATCAACCATAAACTTGTTATAATTAAATTCAGAATGGGATGGTTGAGTTGTAGTCTGTAGAGCCTGCTTATAACCTTTGCTCCTTCTCTTGAAGACTACAAGTTTTCTCTTCTTAGCCATTCTGGCTTCTTCAGTCTCAGATTCAGATGAACTATCAACTTGAACTCTTTCTTGAGGAGGAGGAGGAATATCTGTCTCAGTGCCATGTTGTTCAGCCTCAACATGCACAGACTCCCCCTCAACTATTTGCTCCTTCTCAATTTCTATCTCCATGTCAAGGGCTTTTTCAATCTCTTACCCCTCTTCTACTCTATCAGTAGCCATATCAACATTAGGGAATAACTCATCTAGAGTATATTCCTTCTGAGTTTGAATAGAAGATGTATCAATTAGATCTTCTATATTCAGATCTTTGGAGATATCAATTTGGACTGCCTCTTGCACTGGGTCTGACATCTTCTCCCCCTGTACTTGTTCAGTATTGGTAATGTCCTGGGCATGTGAGTACACTTGCTCCCCCTGCAACTGTACAGAAATTGAAATATTAGAAATGTCTTTTATAAGAAAATACACCAGCTCCCCCTGCAACTGTACCTGGTTAGGAGTAGATTCATTTTGGGTAGGAGAATGAGCTTGCTCCCCCTGCATTTGTGCAGGTATAGTGTCTTGCTGGGCTGGAGTAGACACAGGGTGATCTTCATTCTGCTTCCTCTCTTGTTCTTCTTGAAGCTGCTCAGTATCTTGAGCATGAGAAGAGGATTTCACTGGGGTGTCCTGCCTGCTCTCATCAGGCACATCCTTAGACAACACCCTATCCCACCTAGAAAACAATCTCATGTCCATCTTTCTCATGTGATTGATCTTTGTTCCTGGCAGGTGTTGCATTACCTCAGGGATCACTCCATTCAGATATAAACTCATAATTCTAGCCAGATTTGGCTTCTTTATTCCTTTCTTGATCTTTTCAAAGATTACAGCTGACCAATCAGTTGGAATTGTAAACACAATTCTGGTCATGAGGCTGAACATAGAGGCTGAAATCCTATCATGTCCCCCTGGTTTGCACAGAATCACCTTGCCAACTACTTCAGACAGAAATTTCCCTTGCTGATTCATCCCTTTCCTGTTGAAAGCAGCTCCAATCTTCAGAGTGGGATCCAATCCGTACCATTGGATAGCCTCCCTTAACTTAGAAGCAGGGACTTCTTCTTCATTCTCAATTATTGGTAAATGTAGAATTTTCCTTAGACTTTTTGGGGTAATCTTCACTGTCGACCCATGCACAGTGGACTTTATCTTGAGAACATCTGAACCTATTGATGCAGAGTTAAAGAATTCATGCACCTCCTTCTTCCATATCTTGGAAGGTTCAGAAACTATGAACTCTAATCCGGATTCGGAAATAAGAGAGATAACTCGTTGAACATCTGTTGGGGCTTCGGCAAAGGCATTCCTTACTAATTCATAACCTTCATTGACGTTGTCTTCAATCTTCGGCGCCATTGTTCAGGTGAGAAAGCTTGAGAGAAGAGAGAGAGAGAGAGAAAGTTGACACAGGGTTTCAGTCTCGAAAATCTTGTAAGCGTGTCGACAGAATAAGTTCTTGACCTATTTATACCTTCTATTGAAAGAAGATCAAAAGGCGGGCAAAAACAGTCTATATGTGTCGACACAGATGGAATGTGTCGACACAAACTTCTATTGTTTCGACAACAAATCTGTCTACTATGTGTCGACACCAAATGTGGATATGTCGACACCTGAGAGATATAGTAGAGTATCAGAAAATCTGTGTCGACTCTTAGGATAAGTGTCGACACAAAATTTGTAAGTGTCGATATCACTATTCTGGTGAAGTCGACACTACATTCCTGGATTAGTCGACAATTTAATTCTTAAGTGTCGACACATATTCTCTGTGTCGACACAATATTTCTGACTTGTCGACATTACTTCACTGAGTCGACACATTATCACTGAATGTGTTGACACTATTTTACTTAGCCAATTTCTGTTTCTGTCTACACCATTTAAGACCATTTGATAATCTAATATGTTATTTGTAAGTTTGTTGATAATCTAATCAATGGTCAGCATGCCTAATTCAATTTTAAATTTATTGAATTTTGTTTCATCCAGAGGCTTAGTGAATACATCTGCTATTTGATAATCTGTTTTAACAAATTCCAATATGATGTCTTCTCTTTCTACATGATCTCTAAGAAAATGGTATTTAATTTCTATATGCTTAGTTCTACTATGAGAAACAGGATTATTAGCAATAGAAATTGCACTCTTAGAATCACACAAAAGAGGTGTTCTACTTACTTGAATACCATAATCTTTAAGCTGATGCTGTATCCACAATAGTTGTGCACAGCAGCTGCCAGCAGCAACATATTCTGACTCAGCTGTAGATATAGCCACACTGGTCTGCTTCTTACTACTCCAAGATATCAATCTTCCTCCCAAGAATTGACAAGTACCTGTTGTACTCTTCCTATCCTCTCTACAGCCTGCAAAGTCTGCATCTGAATAACCTGTTAGTAGAAAATCTCTATTCCTAGGGTACCAAAGGCCTAGATTAGGTGTGCCCTTAAGATATCTCAGAATCCTTTTGACTGCAGTATGATGAGACTCTTTAGGGCAGGCTTGGTACCTAGCACAGACACATGTGGCATACATAATATCTGGTCTACTAGCTGTGAGATATAGTAGAGAACCAACTATTCCTCTATACAAAGTCTCATCAACAGGTTTACCTGCATCATCTTTGCATATAGGTATACTTGTCCCCATAGGAGTTCTCATGATGGAGGATGACTTCATACCATACTTTTTGATTAATTCTTTAGTAAACTTTGACTGGGATATGGACAAGCCATCATCAGTCTGTCTTACTTGGAGTCCCAAGAAGAACTTCAGTTCCCCCATACTGCTCATCTCAAACTTCCCTTGCATAAGTTTGGCAAACTTTTTACAAAGGTTGTTTTCAGTAGATCCAAAGATTATGTCATCAACATAGATCTGAACTAAGATGATCTTGCCTTTGGATTTCCTAAGGAATAGAGTTTTGTCAATTTTTCCTCTTGAGAATTTATTCTCAATAAGGAAAGTAGACAGGGTTTCATACCAAGCCCTTGGGGCTTGCTTTAACCCATACAAAGCTTTTCTAAGCTTATAAACATAATCAGGTTTAAGAGGATCTACAAAACCTGATGACTGCTCTACATATACTTCTTCTTTAAGATCACCATTCAGAAATGCTGACTTCACATCCATCTGGTATACCTTGAAGTCTTGATAGGCTGTATAGGCAAGGAACATTCTGATTGCCTCCAGCCTTGCTACTGGGGCAAAGGTTTGATCAAATTCAATCCCTTCTTCCTGCCTGTATCCTTTAGCAACCAATCTTGCTTTATTTTTCACTATTACTCCATTCTCATCCAACTTGTTCCTGTAGATCCATTTTGTCCCAATTATATTATGGCCTCTTGGTTTAGGAACAAGCTCCCAGACATTGCACCTTCTGAATTGATTCAGCTCCTCTTGCATAGCATCAGTCTAGTGCAGGTCTTGGATGGCTTCTTCAAACTTCTTAGGCTCCATTTGTGACAGGAAACTTAAATGCAGAACTGTGCTTTGACTTCTGCTTCTAGTCTGCACTCCCTGTCTTGGATCACCTATTATCTGTTCAATTGGATGGTCTCTTAAATGTCTTGTAGCTGGAGGAAGATTCCCTTCTGGTTGAACATCTCCAGCTCCTTCATTATGCTGAACCTCTTGGTTTTCTTCATCTTCTATTGTGTCTTGTACTCCCCCTGGACAATATCCTTCATTTTCCAATACTCCATCTTCCCTTGAAGCTTCAGCAATGGAGAGCTTGTCCATTCCTTTGCTTATACCTGTTGAGTCATTTGATCTACAAGACAACTCACAGTTGATTAATCTTGTTTCATCAAACACAACATGCACAGATTCTTCAACAACTTGAGTAGTCAAGTTGAAGATTCTATAGGCCATACTATTTGTGCTGTACCCAACAAATATCCCATCCTGGGATTTGGCAGCAAACTTAGTCAAATATGACTTACCATTGTTAAGTATATAGCATTTGCAACCAAAGATTCTGAAGTAGGATAGATTTTGGTTTTTACCTTTCAAATCTCATAGGAGTCTTTTTTAATGGCTCTTGGTGATAGAAGCCCTATTGATCACATGACAAGCAGTGTTTTACTACTGCCTCAGCCCCCAGAAATTATTCTGGTAGAGAGGTGTCACTCAATAGAGTTCTACAGCTTCAATTAATGTTCTTTTCTTTCTTTTAGCATTCATTTCTTTTTTGAGGTGTTCTTGGTGAGGAGAACTCTTGGAAAATCCCAAAAGTCTTCACATAACTTTGTCATGCTTTTAGATTGAAACTCAGTACAATGCATCTGATTGACCACTGTACTATTCAGTTCATTCGAATTTGCTTTACAAAATAAGTAAGAACACTTGGGAGGTTTCAATTCTGTCTCAGAAAGAATACCCATGTAAATCTAGAATAGTACATCTACAACCACAAAAGTGTAGACCTTCCTACCTACATTAGACTATGAACTGCATAGGACCAAAAAAGATCCATATGCAAGAGTAATAAGCACCTCACAGAATCCTTGTTTTCAAGGCTTTGAAAGGAGGATTTTGTCTGCTTGCCCTTTTGACAAGCTGAGCATATCCCTTCCTTCATACACTTAACTTGAGGACCATTCCTCACTAACTCTTTGATAAAGAGTTAGCCAATTGTCTTGTAGTTAAGATGAGCCAATCTCTTGTGCCACTTAACACAATGAGAAGCATTGTCATCAGCTACAAGACAGATGGGAGAAGCTTTATTCTCACATACAAAATTAAGACAATATACATTTCTCTTCCTATACCCAGTCAAAATGATCTCTTGATCACTTGACCTTTTGATATGACATCCATCCTTAACAAATGAAATGCCATATCCTAAATCACTCAGCTGGCTTATGCTTATTAGATTATGTTTCAAACCTTTTACATAAGCCACTTGGGTGATAGTAATTAGGTTAGAAGAAATGTTACCAAACTCATTGATGACTCCTTTTTCAGATCCACCAAAGATCACTTTAGGTCCATCTTTGAAGATGAATACTCCTTCAGCAGCCCCTTTGTTCCAGTCATGTGCCTGGAATAACCACTATCCAAGTACCATATAGGGGCATGGTTACTTGGATTCACCTGCAACACAGATTTACTTACCCTTAGATCCCAAGCAAGTCTTGGGTCCTTGGTTCAAGTTAGCATTAACAAAGCTACCATTATTTCTTCTAACAGGTAGACTATTGTTCTTTCTAACACTTGTGTTATACCAGCAGTCTAGTGCAAAATGGCCTCTCTTGCCACAGCACCAACATTCAAACCTATTGTATCTAGTTCTAGATACATCCTTGACAAAAGAATTTCTGTCCATTGCTGTGCTGCAGCAGCTTCACCCCACTGATTGATTTTTTTATAACCATTGGGTTTATGAACATAGGTAGGCCTGTTGGCATTTACACCCTTGTTTTTCAGAACATTAGACTTAATATGACCATGAATATTTTCATGATCATATAGGTTAGAAGGCACTTCCACCTTTCTAAACTTAATAGGGACTGAAAAGTTCAGTGGCTTGACAGGAGCTTTGCCTTTCCTCTTGAATTGGCCAGCCCTGGAGTTACCTTTGAATCCTAATCCTGCCTTACCCTTTTGATTCACAAATTCATCAATCAAGGGTAAGACAGACTTTAGCTTAGAGTAACTAGCCACTAAATCTTTTTCAATTCTTAGTCTGGCCTCCAGACTCTTCACTTGATCATTGGTATAATTAATTGTGCCCATCTGAATAATAGTTATATTCTTCAGCTTGGCAATTTCATTTAACTTTTGATCAATTACTTTCTCTAACTCAGTTGCAGCTACCCTTAGTTCAGCAATTTCATGAGCCTGAGATTTAACCAGGTTCTTGCTTTTCTTAAGGGCCCGCAACAAGTCCCCATACTTGTCTATCAATTGATAGACATCTCCTTCAGATTCAGATGCATCTACATCACTTGATGCAGATGTAGCTAATTCTGTACTTGTACTACAAACAGATTTCATAGAAGGACATTGTACCTTATTAGGACCAGACTGATTCTGGCATATGTCCTCTTCTGATCCTGCCATCAGTCCCATGCACTGATGATCCTCTGTTCATTGATGGAGTCTAGCAACTGCAGAAACTCCTCTTCTTCAGATACAGCATATAGTCCAATATATGCTTCTGCTCTGATTCTGACTCTGAAGTTGACTGATTGTTAGGCTTTTATCCTTCTTTGCAACAAAGGATTTCTCTCTTCTTGGCCCTTTGATGAGTTTCTTCTTTGTCTGAAGACTCCTTTTCTCTTATCGACAGTCAAACCACTACATGTCCAGGCCTATGCAGCAATAGCAGACAATCTTTGAAGTAGGTAGCCTTGCTGGGCTTTGATCTGCTCTTCTTTTCTCTGATGACTTTTTCTTCTGATAATAGTCCATCAACTTGTTGTGAAGTAGAGGGCTTAGACTTCCACTGTCTTCTTCAAGAACCTCTGAATTGCCTTGTGAATGCAGCAAAGTCTGCATCTGAATCACAGCTTTCTGAACCCTGATTATACTGAATTATCTTCTGAACTGACTTCTGCAATTTCCTTAGGATGGGATGGTGATATACTCCTATTCTTTCTGATGGATTCTGCATTGAATTGCCACAGTCTTTTCTCTATGCTCTCCTCTTGAATTCTTTTCCTCCCTCCTTCTCACCAAAAGTTGCATTTCTAGGATAGCAGCTTTCCAAACAAGGAGCGGGAGGAGAGATCTCTGCCAATTTAGCCACTTCTCTTATGTCACAGATCTTTGTGTCCTAATCCTTTGTTAAGGATCTCAAGAATTTGTCATTCAGTTCATAAGTACTGAAGACTCTTCCATAGGACATTAGCTCATTCACAATTCTATAGAATTTCTTATAGCACTCAGTTATGCTATCAGATTTTCCTTGTCTAAAACTTTCATATTCCTGATTGAGCATAGATTTCCTGTCCTGTCTTACTTCTTCTGATCCCTCCATGTAGACAATCAATGTGTCCCACATTTCTTTGGAGGTCTTGTAGTGAATCAGATTCTGAAATGTTGAATCATCTATGACACTTACAATAATGTTTTGTGCTCTTTTATCCATGGTTGCCAAAATGATTTCATCCTTGGTCATTTCAGAATAACTCTTTGGAGTTTGAATATTAGCATCAATAACTGATACCTTCATTGGAATGAAGGGTCCTTCCTGAACTGTGATGTATATTCTTGGGTCAGATGCCTCCATAAACAACCTGACTCCTTCTTTCCAAATTCCAAAGATTTCCTTCTTGCATATGGGTAATTTCATAGACCCTAGCTCCTTATGATTCTCTCCAGAACCCATCTTCTTGAATCTTGATTCTGCCTTTCAGATCTACCTCAGATTGTTAAGTCCTTTTTGAGGAACCTCTCTCTGATACCACTTGATAGTTTTACTTTCAAGACAACCTAAACACCTAGAGGGGGGGGGGGGGGGGGGTGAATAGGTTCTAATTGCTTGTTCAAATTTTTAGGCAGAATTCAATTACAAAAATTAAAACATCCAGCACAGCATTCACAGACATTTAATCATCACAGATTGCATAATGTTTTATAGTGGTTCCCCAAGGTCTGGGTACATCCACTTTCCCCCTTCACCTATCTAGCAGTATGCTAGATTCGGCCAAACTTCCACTATTCTCAGATCCTCAGATCCTACAGCTCAGAACCTGGATAGGTTCCTACAACTCAGGCACAACAGCCCTACCTCAGCCTTGCCACAAGGCCTATAACTCAGAGAAGAACCTTCTCCTACACTCAGGCAAACAGCCCTACCACTCAAAGATCAACTCTCCTACACTCAGCCTTTATATCACAGGCTTACAACTCAGATCTGTGTAAAACAGATCCTACAGAAATTTAGAAAAGAAGTTTTAATGTCTTGCCTTTGTTGAGAGAGAAGAGGACAAGACAATTCTTGATCAGCTGATGAAATCAACTGAATCTGAGCTTTCATCAAAGCTTCTTGAATCTAAACTTAGCTGAGTTGATTTCCAAACAGTTTCTTGAGAAACCACTGATGGCTTCCTTCTTCTTCTTCAAAATGGGTGGATCCCTCTCTATCCAACACCTTTGATGATACTTCTGAATTCTTGTTAGAACTCTTCTTAGATCGATCCTAAGATCGTCTTCTTAGATCTTCTGATGAAGATCTTCTTTAGTGTATTACACCTTCTTGATTTGATTTCTCAATTTGATTGCCAAAGTTCAATCTTCTCATTACTGTTTTTACTTCTCTCTGAATCTGTCTATTTATAGATCTTCTTAACGGTAACCGGCTGATCCGGTTTATAACTGTCTTCTGACAAGTCTGACAACATCAGTTAACTGGCTGCAACCCACAGCTGTCAAGTCTTACAAACAGATCCTGTGTCCTTATCTTGGGTCAGCAATGTGTTGAGACAGACTGTCAGGAAGTGTCGAGACCACTGTCTGTATGTGTTCGACACAAGTAACTTTGGTGTCGACAAGCGCTTTGATGATGTCGACAAGTTCGCCTTAAGTCGACACAGCTTCCTCAGAGAATAACTTAGTCTTGACTTGCAGTGTGTCGACACAAGTCTTGTGTGTCGACACAGTTGTTGTAGATTCAGAACTTAGTATATGTTGACTTAGTCTTCTGGTGTCGAGACACAAGTATTGTCGACTTCTGCCATTTTGTCGACTCTGTCTCATTGTTCGACACAGCCTCCCAGTATCGACACAAATGTGGTCGACTATCTTCTGTGAGTCGACATGCTTCCCAGTGTCGACCCAACAAATGTGGGTCGACTATCTTCCTGTGAGTCGACACTGCTTCCCAGTGTCGACACAAAGTGGTCGACTATCTTTCTCTGTGTCGACACAGCTTCCTTCAAGTGTCGACATAAATATTCTGAAGTGTCGACACTGTTTCTTCAGGTGTCGACACATGAACTTAGAATATTTTTCTGCATTCTTTAACACTTCTTCACCTGCACATGTCAACTTAAAACAACATCAAATACACCTTGATGTATATCATTGAGCTAAGTTGGGCTTCTTCAAATCAGGTACACATTTTCCAATGTACCCAACATAAGGCTAAATTTATAAAGGCTGAGGTAGGGCTGAGTGCCTGAGGTAGGATCTTTGTGATCTGAGTTGTAGGCCTGGTGATAAGGGCTGAAGTAGGGATGTTTGCCTGAGGTAGGATTCTTGGAAGAATCGGAGTTGTAGTACTTGATGAAGTCTGAGCTGTAGGAACCAGTTGGTTCTGAGTTATAAGATCTAAGGATCTGAGTTAGTGGAAGGAAGTTTGGCCGAATCCAGCTCTCAGCTGGATAGGTGAAGGGGGAGAGTGGACGTACCCATGAATAGGGGAACCACTGTAAATCACTGTGTGTTGTGCTGTGTTTTTCTGTGCTTTTTTTAATCCTGTGCTGTGATAATTATAGCTTAATTAGCTATGCTGAGATTAATCTTTTAATTGTCTAAGTTAAATTAAGATTTGAACCTATTCACCCCCCCCCCTCTTGGTGTTTAGGATCTTTAAACCAAATCTTTCAACAGTTGTCCCATCAGAATTTGACCATCCTGATGTCTTTATTACGTAGTCGTTTGACTTCCGAGTCCTCAATGTAGACGGGCTTGACCTTCGTCATCAACCCAATATCAACCGGTACCTGATTTACCGCAATCACTTGCGAAGGCTCTTGCACCGCCTTCTGCAACACCGATATGTGGAATACGTCATATAGACTACTCAGTTCCACTGATTGCTTTAGTCGATAAGCTGCTTCACCAATTCGCTCCAGAATTTCAAATGGTCCAAGGTACCTCGGGCTCAGATTCCTCAAGCATCGTACCCGTGAGACACCCTTGAACGGCTTAATCTTCAAATACACCCAGTCACCTATAGCGAACTCAACGTTCTGATGCTTGGCTTTATAATATTTAGCTTGTCTGTCCTGAGCGATCAGCAATCGTTCTCGAATTGTTCGTACCAACGAAGTGGCGTCTTCCACCTCTTGTCGTTTGTACAGCTTCGACTCACCCATTTCAAACCATGACAACGACGTGCGACATTTTATACCATTTAGGGCCTCGAAGGGCGCCATTTGAATACCTTCTTGGTAGCTGTTGTTTATAAGCAAACTCCACCAAGTACAGGTGATCTTCCACTGCTTTCTGAAATCCAAGACGCACATGCGAAGCATGTCCTCCATCGTCCTGTTGACCCTCTCGGTCTGACCATCCGTCTGCGGATGAAAGGCTGTGCTAAAACTCAGCTTGGTTCCCAATATTTGTTGCACCAACCTCTAGTCATTGTATGTGAACCATCCATCTCGGTCACTCACGATGCTGCGGGGCACACCGTACAGTCGAATGATGTTATCTACGTAGAGTTTTGCCAGTTTATCCACCGAATCATCCTTCCTATTCAGAATGAAGTGCGACACTTTTGTAAATCGATCTACAATCACCCAGATGGTGTTGTTTACCTTCTGCGACCTTGGCAAACCATGCACAAGATCCATCGAAATATTGTCGAACTTCCACTCCGGGATAGGCAAGGACTTCAAGAAACCTCCGGGCTTCTGGCACTCCGCCTTCACCAAGGCGCACGTTTGACACTTCGATACATAAAGTGCCACGTCCTTCTTAAGTCCTGGCCACCAGAACAACTTTTTCATATCACAATACATCTTCGTGCTCCCTGGGTGAATCGAGTACTTGGTATTATGAGCCTCATACATCATTTCCTCCCGTAGCCTACCCACATTTGGGACGCACAGATGACTTTCCTTCCATAACATTCCATCAACAACACCAAATTGGGAATTTGACCCATCCAAAGCCTCATCCATGACTTGCTTCATGTTGCTGTCCAAAACCAGAGCCTGCTGAATCCTATCAGCAAGGTCATACTGTACCTCTATCCATTTCAATTGGGCTTTGGCACTCATCTGTTTGTCAACACAAGAGATCTCTAGTGCCTCCAAATCCCGAATCAAACGCTCATCATGAACCGACAACCAGCTGGCCCGCGCAGGGGCTCTGTGACTCAACGCATCAGCAACCGAATTGCCTTTACTAGGCACATAATGTATCTTAAATGTGTAGTCCCCCAGGAACTCCATCCATCTCCGTTGTCGCATGTTTAGATCCTTTTGATCCAACAAGTACTTCAGGCTCTTGTGATCGGTATAGATATCAACCTTCACACCGTACAGGTAATGCCTCCACAGCTTCAAGGCAAATATCACGGCCGCTAACTCCAAGTCATGGACTGGATAATTCCTCTCGTGTACCTTAAGCTGAAGCAAGCCATAAGCTATCACTCTCCCATGCTGTAGTAGAACACAACCCAAACCATTGCCTGAAGCATCACTGTAAATCTCAAATCCTTCGGTCCCAACTGGCGAACATAGAATAGGCGTCGTGGTCAACTGACTTTTCAGCTCTTCGAAAGCTTGTGCGTACTCAGGCGTCCAAACAAACTTCTGATCTTTCCTCGTCAAAGTCGTGAGGGGTAACGCTATCCGCGAGAAGTTCTCTATGATGCATCTGTAATAGCCGGCCAGCACCAGAAAACTCCGGACTTCTGCTACCATAGACAACACAGGACACTCCCGTATAGAAACTATCTTCGTCGGATCCACTACAATTCCCTCTCCACTAACTATATGACCGAGGAATGCTACTGAGGACAACCAAAACTCGCATTTGGAGAACTTGGCGTACAATTGGTTCCTCCTCAGCGTCTCCAACACCAAATGCAGATGCTTAAAGTGATCCTCCTCACACTGCGAGTACACTAATATATCGTCGATAAAAACAATCACGAAGTGGTCCAGGTACTCTCTGAACGTTCTGTTCATTAGATCCATAAACACGGATGGTGTATTAGTCAACCCAAATGGCATGACGATGAACTCATAATTCCCATACCGCGTATTGAAAGCTGTCTTGGGGATCTCACTTTCTCTTATTCTCAGCTGATAATATCCGGACTTAAGATCCAATTTTGAGTATACCGATGAGCCAACTAATTGATCGAACAGATCATCAATCCTTGGGATCAGATACTTATTCTTCTTCGTTAACTTATTCAGCTCTCGATAATCAATATAAAGTCGCAAGCTTCCGTCCTTATTCTTAATAAAGAGGACCGGTGCGCTCCAAGGCGACGAACTTGGACGCACATAACCCTATTCCAACAGCTCTTAATGTTGAACCTTCAGTTCCGCCATATCCTTAGGCGCTAACCGATATGGAGAGCGTGAAACAGGTTTGGCACCTGGCACTAGCTCAATAGTGAAGTCAATCTCTCGCTGCGGTGGGACTCTAGGGAGATTGTCAGTGAACACGTCAGAATACTCGGATACAACCGAGATACTGTCCAAACTAGGCTTAGGCTTCGAAGCCTCCACTAGTGTGAAAAACAACTCTGCACCAGCACGAACTGCCTTAATCACCTGAAGAGCAGACATCAAAGTCTTTCTTGCCCCTTTCAAGCCTGTAAATGTCATCTCTCGACTAGTTCCCAATTTGACCTCTTTGTGATTGCAATCAATATATGCATGCTTCTCCTAGAGCCAGTCCATTCCAAATATCACGTCGAACTCTACCAGTGGTAGTAACGATGCTTGCAAGTCGAACTCTTGACTCCCAATCCGTATCTTTACGCAACAAACTCTATCCGCGCGCATTAAACACCCTTTAGGCAACAACACATCCAACTTGTCCTTTGCCATCAAAGAAGGTACTCCGACGCACGATATAAATCTTTCAGATAAAAAGGAGTGCGAAGCTCCCGTATCGAAGAGTGCTCTCGCCGGATTATTGAAAATCAAAACAAAGCCTAGTACAAGCAGTAATAAGCTAACATGCGCAAGGTAAAAAGTATTTAAAGCTAAACTGCTATAAATTTAAACCGTACTTGTCACCGCATCAGCTTGCTTTATGGCCTCCTGCTGGCCAAGGTTATAAACTCTAGGTTGAGCTGGAGCATAGTGTGATGCGGTTGAATCCACCGCCTTGCCCTTCTCCTCATAGGTGGCTCCAGGCTTCCTTTCGGACTTTGGGCGTCTGCTCCAGCAATCACGGGCAAAGTGTCCCGACTTCCCATAATTATAACATACGCCTGGGGTTCGGCATTTAGTTGCCCCCGAAGCACCAGAAGAAGGGGTTGGACACGAAGTCCTAGCCTTCTTATTAAACTTATGGAAACAAGGCTTCGAGGAGGTCGGCACCTTGAACTCCGTCCTCTTTGCACTAGAGTCTTTCTTCGCTTGTACATTCCTCAGATCTTTCTCTAACGACCGAGCCGTATTGACCAGAGTCAAGAAGCCCTGCGTCATATGCCTTGAGAGCAGTAGCCTTAGGTCATCCCGTAGACCCTTATACAAATGGTTTGTCTTATGCTCCTCATCAGCGAACATAAGGCTAGCATACTGAGCCAACCGTGTAAATTTGTGGAGGTACTTGTCCATGCTACTGTCTCCTTGCGTCAACTTCTGGAACTCATTCCATCGCAATCCTTTGAGCTGCGGGAAGGTACCTTGCCAAGAATATTCTCGAAAATTCTTCCATCGAGATGTCTGTGAGTTGCCTTCCACCCAGGTGATGTAGCTCTAAACCTTCCCACCACAACCTTACATCACCATCCAACAGGAAAATGGCTATGGTGGTCTTTTGCCACTCCTCCGTTTCCGTAGCTACCAAGACTCTTTTTACTCGGGAGAGCCAATCCTCAGCTTGAGATGGGGTTCCAGTCCCCGAGAACACCGGAGGGTTAAAGTCCATAACATGATTGAGCTGCTTTTTGGTCGCTCTTCTAGGTATCGTCGGCTACACCACCACTTGTTCAACCCTTATCGCTTCTTCTGCTTATAGCGGTACCTGCTCCCCTGCAGGGGCAGGCTGCTGCATTTGCCTTCGAGGCTGGGAATTTATCATTGCAAACACCGCTTCAGCCACCAATCTTACGGTTTCTGCCGAAGGAGGTGTTGTAGGCACATCATTCGGTGTGCTACTTGTCTCAGAATGCGGGTTTTCTGAAAGCCCTGCACCACTCCTGGTCACCTATAGATGTAAAAAATACTGTTAAGTGACCGAACAATATTGCAAAAAACAATTATAGAAACGCACAGGTTCCTCAAATATGTGTATTTTCATTCCTAAGTGGACATTCATGAGTTCTTTTTATGTTATAACGATGACGCACATACGTGTGCTCACCAACCCTTAAAAGAATTCGACCACAAATTCCAATAAGCATGACCGAAACCGGTAGTCTGATACCAAATTATAACACCCCTATCTATCACATAGCATATAGTAGTAGGTCCGGCCGGGGCCCGACGCCATATACCGCAGACAGACCGAAGGGTTACTAAATAAAACCATCCTTCCAATAATATACGTCCTACACAGAGCACATTCTAGCGGAAGCATTTTAAATGTTGCAAAGTAAAAAACCCAAAACACAGCATGAATGTCCACTAAATACCCAAAATAGGAATTAGCATATAAATACACAAAGTACTTGGCCTTATGGCCTTACATGAGTTTACTTTAAACAAAAAGTGTCTTCCAAACATCGGCACGCAGGCCGAACACACATGAGAATAAAAGTAAACATTCGCAAAGGCCTTCGAGGGCCGGCTCAGCACCAAGGGCTACAGCCCGCTATTTGCCACTAGGCTCAGCAGCACCTGTAAGCAATAATCCACCGCAACGGGGGCAAAAAAAAGCAACGGTCAGCTAAAGCTGACCAAATTATAACGATCTCACCCCGGATTTGGGTTGGCGGTGCTCCTTCCCTGAAGTTTAGTAGCATAGCCAAACAATATAGTGAAAGTACAACAACAACACACTTCACCACAAGTGTAGGCACTTACGACCCCACACCCCGTACTCTCAGGGCACTTACTCGGTGAACCCGGTCCGAACCCGGTCCGTTCCGCGATCCACCACCTCCCCCAGGACGGCAAACACGTGAGCATTAAAGTCCTTTCAATTGAAGCCTAGACTCGCTCTCCAAGCCAACTTTCACTGAACCACTGGAGTGGGTAAGGTTCCACACGCCCGTTGCTCACCTCTCTAAAATAATACAAGTCATCGGCGCGGTCCAAGTTTCCCCCTGTCCCAATATATCGATCAAACAAACGTACATAACCCATTATGTACACGGCTAGCTCCCAGGCAACCGTTATGGCAGAACTTCATTTCTGCCTAGATTTCCGGGTGCACCTTGGAGTTAATCCCCAAGGATCCCTACTGTAATCTACCACGTAGAAAACCTGAAAACAACCATCGACACAGAGTCTTCTCCGACCATTCATGCATAATGAAACATCACCGATCCAGACCAACTTGTCCAGGTAGGCTTCACACACCATGCCTATGTCCATACTTCGATTCCGGACTCTATATGCAAAACAACGGGGACTATTCATTTCTACCTGAAGGAATACCTCGCACTCACCGCATACTCGCGAGAGCGGGCTCCATATGCAAAAAGGAAATAGGACTCCACATGTCCAAGAAGAGAGTCGTTACCCTTGTGGTTCGCTTTGGCGCCATGAAGAACTAGGTGGATGGAAAGCACCGCAACGGCCTTGTCTTTACAGATCTGGACTCGGATCGAGAATCGGGGCTCCGAAGCTCTTCCAACGGCCGGATTTATTCTTCTCCTTCTTCCTTGCTCTCCCCTCTCTCTAAAGCTTTAGAAAGAGAAATCTTGAAGAGGAATTAGGGTTTCAAACCCTATTCCCGGCCTTATATCAGCAAGGACAGTTCTGGGCCATTAGATCCCAATAGAAGGAAATGAACGACCATGATTCACACTTAAAATCAATTTCCTGGGATGAACACGGCTTGCGACACGCTCGTATCCAAGGCCGTGTTCCACACTCGCCGTGAACCAGAAATTACAGAATAGGACACGGCCTCTGACATGGCTTGGGACATGCCCGTGTCAACCATGGACACGCCCGTGTCATATGCCGTGTGCCCCAATCGACGTTGAAACCGTCGCATGCCGAACAGGAAATGAGCTTAGACACACCCCTGTCAACACTTGACACGCTCGTGTCAATCAATACACGCCCGTGTTGCGGGGTGTGTTCCTCAATCAACACAGGAACCAAAACATCTCGAAGAGGACACGGCCATATGATACGCCCGTGTCATAGGCCGTGTGCCAGACACGCCCTGGGACACGCCCGTGTCCTAGGCCGTGTAACTTACTCGACACAGCCCGGCTAATAGCCCGAGCAGGACACGTCCCTGGACACGCCCGTATATCAGTCCGTGTTCCCGACCTCTAAGGATCGTCGACTGCATTTCTTGACCACACGGAAAATCGTCCAACCCGAGCACGACACGGCCCTGGATACGCCCGTGTCCAAGACCGTGTGACCCTTACCAGGCCCCAAACATGGCTTAAACGCTGCCCATTCCTCTTTTGAGTTTCGGGGCGTTACATATACCTCTTTATGATCCAATCCTATACTCGCACAATCATTCTACGCAGCACCATGTTAATTAATTCTATCAATTATTTGCTAGCGTATGGGTAGCCAAACTGATTAGGATCGAACAAAAGGCTATAGGCCAATTATTCTTTCTGGCTAAAAGGATCCACCCGGTCCGAACAAGCGGTGTTGTACCAAAAGAGATCTACCAAATAAAATACGATTTGGAAAAAGGTAGATCTCTCCCAACAAAAGAAAATGAAGATTCGCCAAACCTTTTCGAAAATAAATTAATCAAGATAATCACAAACCATTCGAAAGAAAACCATGATTATTCAACGCTTCAAGATGCAATGCCAAGAATTTCCACCACAAGAATATCTAGGAAAAAGAAACACACGAGAGTAGAATTTTTTCATTACCCAACCGGAATGGATGATTCCGATTTCTTTACTAGGATCACCCTTCAATGGCTCCGCCGGAGTCACGTCGGTTGGAGAAAAAGTTGTCCGCCTTCTTCGCTTCACGCCGGAGTTTGATCGACAAGATGAGACCTTCTTGAATGATAATATAAATATTTGGAAAGAGAGAGAAAAGGTGGTAGGCGGTGTTGTTGGAGAAGAAAACAATAGGTGGGTTGTTCGGGTTGAAGTTATGGGGAGGGTGGTCAGTGGTTTTGTGGAGGGAGATGGTGGATCGGGTTTTTTTTTTGGGGGGGGGGAGATGGTGGTCGGGTTTGGGTGATGTTGAGGGTGGCCGATTGTTGAAGAAGTGGGGGTGGTGGTTGGCGGCTTGGAGGGAGGAAGCCGAGCACTTGAGAGGGGCAAAGGAGGAGGGTCCAGGATAAGCAAAGGGAGGGAGAGGTGGTGTTGGAGAGGAGGAGAGGAGAAGATTGGCCGGCGGCCAACAAAAGGAGAGCAAGGAGAGGGGCGGCCAAGAAGAGAGGGAGAGAGGAATCTTTCAAAATATTTAGGGTTCAATATATTTTCTTCTTCAATAAATCAATATGAACTAATACACGCCTATATATAGGCTTACAACCATGACTTGGCTACATGCAGCCCAAATATAAAAATTAAAATAACCCATGGTTCTAAACATTACCATGATATTAAACATGACATGACAATTAAATAATATTACAAACTAAGAAAACAAAACATAAAAGTTGATTTAATAATAATTATTAATTATTTTTAATTTATTTATAATTATTAATATATTGGTTTGCGTCCCGAGCAGATATTATGGCGACGCTCCACATGGTCATCACGGCGCCGCAAATCTTTATTTGGTGGCGGAGAAAGTTCTTCCGTAAGCACGCCGTCACCGTCTACAATATGTTGAGGGCCGTCGTCTCCATCAATCCTCCCCCGCTCAAAAGTACTCATCACCGATGAGTTGGTCTGAAAGTATCGGTGCAAGAGAGCAACATCCCAAAGAAACATGTAGCGACAAACAACACCACTTGGAGATGAGAGCACTTCAACCTCGAGTATCCTGTCAAGCAAAAAGGTGGTCCTAGAGAACCTTGGAAAAACATTAGGCAATAAAGGAGAACAAATTTCTACATCAACAACCAACGTACCTCCAGTGAAGACCGATGAAGAGAGCGATCCAGACACTAACTCACTACCCAAACCATAAGAAAACAAAGTGGACCCAAATAGACATGCAGATAATTCGAGTGGTGGAGAAACAAATAGCGTTAAATCAGAAACATTAAAAATAGGGGTAATACCCCAATCAGTGGAAAACTTCAAATGATATGCGTATTCTCCTAATTTCTTAGAAATCCGAAAAAGGTCCAACTCGCCAACTTTCTATAATGCCCGAAGGCAACCGTTCAAGGACGAGACACACCAAAACTAAATCGCCAATCATATAGTGAGACACTCTTTTATGTAAGCTAGCATGAAATTGATAAGATTTATATGGTGTGGTTAGCGCTTCACTAATGTGCTTATATAAAAATGTGATCATGATGGGCATAATCTGGTGTGAGTTTTGACGATAAACTAGCAAGTAAATAATAAGATGCAACTTGAGTGATTAATTCTTTTAAAGTGCGCCTAAGTATTATACTATCGTGAGGAGTAAATCTGTGGGCTACATGACTTACCCCAAATACAGAGGATAAGGGGGTTAAGTTCGGGGGTACAAGAGTCTTATAATCAAAGATGATTTTCATAGGCTTCAAATTCGTAGTTCTAATTTTATAATTAATATTTTCACGCTTGGCAGGAAGATATGCCAAGGGAAACCACTTATCATAAATATTAAAAGAGTTGGATGCTCCGGGTGTGATAAGAGGTGCGAGTGATACAACTCATAGGGCCTAACCTTGGTTACTAACATGTGGGAAAAAGGGTCATCAAATGGCAGTGGGTAAATACGTGCGACCGGGTGTGGGATATAGGTATGTGAAGGAGACACCACATCCAGAGGCACAATATCCAAGGAATTAGAAACGGACGAGGATATAACCGTAGCTAGACACGCAGAGAAATGAATTGCCAAATGAGTCGCATAGTCAGATCTACGCGGTGCGGTGATCAGACCAAAAACTAGCGCGCTCAACTTACTAATATCTAAGTGTTGAGATAATGCCAATGTAGGAACTAAAAGAGTGGGTGTGTCACAACAACTCGGTCTAGGACTACCGATGCCATGTCTTAAATCGTCAACTAATGTGGGCTCATAGATAGGAGGAAGGGTTGGTAAAATCAAACCCGGGATAAAATCTAAATCAGAATAACTTTCACCGATCGGTGATAACTTCAATGAACTCTCATTCGGGATTAAAACCAAAGAATTGTTCAAAATTACCACTTCCTCGCTTGCAATTTCTTCCAACACACTAGACAAGTCTTTAATTCAGAATCAGTAAAGGTCTTAGAAATGGGCAAAATCGAACCCGACGAAAAATTTAATTCAGATGGAACTTCAGACAATGGTGATATCATCAAATAACTATCGTTCGGGTTTCTAGCTCTAAAATCATCAAAACATAACCTTCTCACATAAGGTGAGTCTTCCCAATCAGTTGGAACATCCACTAAGTCAGGGTTGTCAATGACAATGGAAAAATCCTCACACACAGGCTCCTTAGGAAAGTCAGATAAAATCTCAGTGGGTATAATTGTAGGCTCTAACGGGATGGAGATCGTATCCGGGAGAGGGCACTCAATAATAGGGTGCGCAGACACAATGCTAGTATGGCACGTAATAGGCAACGTACTACTCTCACAGATCAGAACGTAATCATCCCACACATCGTCTTCTAAATCACTAGGGTATCCAATCTAAATTTTGGACTCATAAGAATTGTTGGGCACTAATGTACATGTCGGAATACTCTCAACTACGGGGTCATCCTCAGAATCAAGAGATACCACAACAACTTCAGAGACCGACTTATTCCCTTATTTAACGGTAGGCAAATCATCTAATATCTGCATTTGATGGTACGTATGGACGTGCTGTTCTGTCAGCATGGCCTTCATGTCTGCCCAACCAATAAGTATTTTACCGTTCTCGGCTCTCAGACGTCGTTCCTTAATCAACCATAATATCTTAGCTCTACCTAACAACTTTATTCTCGCTACTCGCACCTTATCCGCATCATTCCAATTGTACCACTCAAAGTAGCACTCCATTTCTTTAACCCAGTCTAGGAAAACTTGGGGACACCCTAAACCATCATAAGTAGGTGCCTCAATTCTACTGGGAGGATAAACATGGGGATGGTTGGAATTCCTAGGGTAGGATGGCAAGGCCTGGGTTTGTTTAGCCGTGGGATTAACATACTCATAATCTAAACAGGAAGCATAAACGTCATAGGCCATAATAATGAGAACCGGAGAGAAAACTCACCCGGAACTGGTGCACTTGCAATGAATAAAATAACCTGGTCCTATTTAATTTTCAAAAATTTAATTGTTCCTGATAATTACTTAAGATAACAAATATATATATTTTTATTTTCTTGCTGTAAATAATATGAAGATGATTATTTTTATTTTTTTGCTGTAAAAATAAAAATATTGGCCGCTATTTGCAGGTAAAAATTAAAATTTTATAATGATTTAATAAAAATAATGACTTAATGAAAAATAAAATTTTTTTGGGATTTCTTACTAAGAAAATGATGGGGAATTTCCAGAATTTTTTTTTTTGAATTTTGAGAAAAAAAAAGAACTTTACATTGCTATTGTCAGACCAAAATTAGAGATTTTGTTTTATTATTTTGACAAGAAACATGCAAGTGCGTGATAGCGAAATAATAAAAGGGGGAGGGTATCAATTAGGAAATTGACGTAAACCTCCCTCTGATACCAAATTGATGCAGGCTTGCACGTTGACACCGAATAGATCTACGGACTAGCACGTATACCTCTCTATGATCCAATCTTATACTCGCACAATCGTTCTACGCAGCACCACGTTAATTAATTCTATCAATTATTTGATAGCGTACGGGTAGCCAAACCGATTAGGATCGAACAAAAGGCTATAGGCCAATTATTCTTTCTGGCTAAAAGGATCCACCTGGTTCGAACGAGCGGTGTTGCACAAAAAGAGATCTACCAAATAAAATACGATTTGGAAAAAGGTAGATCTCTCCCAATAAAAGAAAACGAAGGTTCACAAAACCTTTTCAAAAATAAATAAATCAAGATAATCACAAACCATTCGAAAGAAAACCACAATTATTCAACGCTTCAAGATGCAAAACCAAAAATTTCCACCACAAGAATATCTAAGAAAAGAAACACACGAGAGTGGAATTTTTTTGCTACCCAACCGGAATGGATGATTCTGATTTCTTTACTTGGATCGCCCTTCAACGGCTCCGCCAGAGTCACGCCGGTTGGAGAAAAACTTGTCTGCCTTCTTCGCTTCACGCCGGAGTTTGATCCATAAGATGAGACCTTCTTGAATGATAATATAAATATTTGGAAAGAGAGAGAAAAGGTGGTAGGCGGTGTTGTTGGAGAAGAAAACAATAGGTGGGTTGTTCGGGTTGATGTTATGGGGAGGGTGCTCGGTGGTTTTGTGGAGGGAGATGGTGGCTCGATTTTAGGGTGGGGGGAAGATGGTGGTCGGGTTTGGGTGATGTTGAGGGTGGCCGATTGTTGAAGAAGTGGGGGTGGTGGTTGGTGGCTTGGAGGTAGGAAGCCGAGCACTTGAGAGGGGCAAAGGAGGAGGGGTCGGGATAAGCAAAGGAAGGGAGAGGTGGTGTTGGAGAGGAGGAGAGGAGAAGATTGGTCGGTGGCCAACACAAGGAGAGGAAGGAGGGGCGGCCAAGAAGAGAGGGAGAAAGGAATCTTTCAAAAGATTTAGGGTTCAATATATTTTATTCTTCAATAAATCAATATGAACTAATACACGCCTATATATAGGCTTACAACCATGAATTGGCTACATGCAGCCTAAATAAAAAAATAAAAATAACTCATGATTCTAAACATAATCATGACATGATAATTAAATAACATTGCAAACTAAGAAAACAAAACATAAAATTTAATTTAATAATTATTAATAATTTATTAATAATTATTAATATATTGGTTTGCGCCCCAGGCGGATATTATGGCGACGCTCCACATGGTCATCATGGCGCCGCAAATCTTTATTTGGTGACGGAGAAAGTTCTTCCGTAAGCACGCTGTCACCGTCTACAATATGTTGAGGGTCGTCATCTCCATCACATCTATCTTGTCAGTCTCCCCCTCAATATTGGCACAAATGTTTTCCATTACCTGCCCAGTCATAATTTCTAGGGCTTTAGCTGGAATCTCTTCAGACTGAGATCCACCTAGTTGATTTCTTGCTACAGTTTTAGAGGAGATTGAAACCTGAGCACTCATGTCTTTCCTTGTTTCCTCAGAGGATTCAGTCAGTTGAGGATCATGTGGTACCTCCTCATTGCTTTGAGAAGAACTATTTTTTGTGCTCTCTGCAGTGACCAGTACTGCTTTCTTTTTCTTATCCTCCTTTGTTTGTAGATGTGGCAGTAGTACTCTGTCCAATCTGTCAAACATCTTTGAATCCATTCTCCTCATGTGATGGATTTTAGTTCCTAGCCTCACATTGAGGATCCATGGAATAAACACTTTGAGATATAGAGACAAAATTCTCCCCAGATTTGGTTCAGCTAAGCATTCCACTATTCTTTCAAAGATTACTTTGCCCCAGTCAATCCTTTTAGAACGAATGACTCGTCATGAGCTCAAACATTTTTCTGGAGATTTTATTGTGAGACCCTGTCTTGCAGATTAGTGCCTTCACAATCACAACATCCAGAAATTTGCCTTTGAGATTCATCTCCTTTCTTAACATTGATCCATTGGTGTGCTTTGAAAGCCCACACCACTTGAGGGCAGACATCACATCATTCTGATAAAGTTCCTCTTCTTCATCAAATGACTTGAACATGGGCAGATGCAGCGCCTTGATTAGTCATCTAGGGGAGATCTTGATCTTGTGCCCACTGATGGATGACTTTATTTTGGTTGAGGAGGAGTCGACATTAGCAGTCGTGTATAGTTCATGTACTTCTCTCTTCCATATCGAGCTTGGCTCGCACAGAACGAACTATATGTCTGCGACCTGTAGCAAATGTATAATCAGATGAACTTACTTTGGAGCATCCTTGAAACCATTTCGCACTAGTTCAGATCCCTTGAAAAGGAAATCAATTTCTTTCAGTGCCATTGAAAGTGTTTGAGTCTCTGGAGTTTTGGACGATCTTTTGGTGCAGGGAGGCAGAAAGTCGCAAAGGGCTAGGAATAATGTTTTTTTTCTAAGCACACACACTTTTATTTATAGTTACCTCTTATTTGAGAAAGTGGCGAGGCGCGTACCTATTGTGATAATCACGAAGAGATCAATGGCTGAGATGAACCCCGTGAGATAGCCATAATCTGAAGTGCCTGGCAGTATGCGTTGAGTGAATTTGACGCACTCGACGCCTAGACACTTGAACTCAGCACAATCGAAGCCTAATGTTGTCACAGCGTACTCGACGCCCGAGCACTTATACTCATATCTTCTTTATTATCCTGCAGGGATTAATACTACCTGCAACTAAAATGCATGAAGAGCTACTAAAGCTATACTAAGCTCATCATACCCAATTCAAATTTGAAGGTGTTGAACTTGGCTTCATCTAGTGGCTTAGTGAAGATATCAACCACCTGTTTGTATGTGGGTACAAACTCAAGACTAATGTCCTCTCTTTCCACATGCTCTCTAATAAAATGATACCTAATCTCTTTGTGCTTAATCCTGCTATGAGATACATGATTCCTAGCAATAGAGATTGTACTAGTAGAATCAAAAAAACATAGGAATTCTACTTAGCTTGAGATTGTAGTCCTGGAGCTGATGCTGGATTTGTAGTAAATGAGCACAGCAGCTTCCAGCTAAGATATACTCTGATTTGGTCATTGAGATTACAACACTTGTTTGCTTCTTGCTGCTCCAAGACACAAGACTTCATCCTAGAAATTGACAGAAGCCAGAGGTGTTTTTCTGTCTTCTCTACAACCTGCAAAGTCTGTATCTGAATACCTAGTTAGTTCAGAATCACTATTCCTAGGTTACCACAGGCCAAGATCAAGTGTGCCCTTAAGATATCTCAGAATTTTTTTTGTTGCAGAATAATGAGACTCCTTAGGGCTAGCCTAGTATCTAGCATAAACACATGTATCATACATAACGTCTGTCCTACTAGCAGTTAGGTAGAGGAGGGAACCAATATGCCTCTATACAAGGTTTCATCAGCAGGTTTCCCAGTCTCATCCTTGTCTAATGACACATTTGACCTCATAAGAGTTTTCATTATGGAGGCACTCTCCATTCCAAATTTTCTAATTAACTCCTTAGTGAACTTAGACTGAGAGATGGATAATCCATTCTCAGACTGTCTTACTTGGAGGCACAAGAAGTACTTGAGTTCACCCATACTGCTCATCTCAAATTTCTCTTGCATAAGTTTAGCAAACTTCTTGTAGAGTCCATCATCAATAGACCCAAAAATTATGTCATTTACATAAATTTGGACTAGGATGATCTTACCCTTGACTTCCCTTAGGAATAATATTTTGTCTATCTTTCCCCTTGAGAATTTGTTCTCAATGAGAAAGCTAGATAGGATTTCATATCATGCCCTAGGGGCTTGCTTCAACCCATATAAAGCCTTTCTAAGCTTAAATACATAATTAAGAAAGTTGGAGTTAACAAAACCCGAGGGTTGCTCAACATAGACCTCTTCTTGTAGGTCACTATTTTGGAAAGCTGACTTTACATCCATTTGGTAGACCTTGAATCCTTTATGTGCAGCATATGCAAGGAACAGTCTTATTGCTTCCAATCTAGCTACTAGTGCAAATCTTTGATCAAAATCAATACCCTCCTCTTACATGTATCCCTTGGACACTATTCTAGCTTTATTCTTGATTATAACACCATTTTCATCAAGATTATTCCTATAGATCCACTTGATTCCAAAGATGTTATGTCCTTGTGGTCTGGGAACCAGCTTCCAGACCTTGTATCTCTTAAACTAGTTCAGTTCTTCTTGCATTGCCATAATCGAAAATGGGTCTATATTGGCATCTTCAAACTAAGTTCAACGTGAGACATAAAGCTGGAGTACATATCAATATTGAGGCTTCTACTCCTTGTTGTAACCCCTTGGCTAGCATCACTAATGATTTGATCTCTTGGATGATCCCTCAAATGACTTACAGCTGCTAGCAATCTATTCTCAGCACCTTGACCTTCAATAGATGGATCATGTCGGTCTTCATCCATGTCCTGTATGCATTGTTCTTCTTTAGGAATGCACACAACATATTCTTCCTCTTGGGCAGTAGGAGGGTTCTTGATGGTCAGATTTTCCATCTCCAAATCTATACCTACAGTTTTAGAGGAGCTAGATAGCTCACTGTTAATCATTGATGATTCAACAAACACAACATTAACAGACTCTTCTACAACCTGATTTTTCAAGTTGTAGATTTTATATGCTTTGCTATGGTTATTGTACCCAACAAAAATTCCTTCATAGAATTTGGCAATAAACTTAGTCAAGTATGACTTCCCATTATTGAGCACAAATCACTTGCTTCCAAAGATCCTGAGATTGGCTAGATTTGGTTTTATGTCATTCATAATCGCATAGGGAGTCTTTTTGCGATACTTGTTGATAGAAGCTCTATTTAGGACATGACAAGCAGTATTCATCGTCTTAGCCCAGAAGTATTTTGGGAGAGAGGTGTCATTGAGTAGTGTCCTGTTAGCTTCTATGAGAGTTCTATTTTTCTCTCAGCTATCCAATTGTGTTGGGGTGTTCTTGGATAAGAAAACTCCTAATGAATCTCTTATTCTTCACAGAACTTAATTATGTCATCAGACTGAAATTCAGTACCATGGTCACTTCTGACTTTGACCACAGAACTGTCCTTTTCATTCTGAATTTTTCTAACAAAGGTCACAAAGATGTTTAGGGTTTCATATTTTTTTATTTAGAAAGAAAACCCAAGCAAATCTAAAATATTCATCAACTATCACAAGTGTATAGACTTTCTTACCTAGACTGTGAACTGATATATGAACAAACAAGTCCATATGCAAGAGGTACAAACACCTCTCAGAATCTTTCGCCCCAATGCTCTTAAAGGAAGCTTTGGTCTGCTTGCCATTTCGACATGTAGAGCAAATGCCCTCCTTGGTGCATCTTATATTTGGTCCATTTCTAACTAGCCCTTCACTACAGAGCTTGCTAATTGTCTTGTAGTTCAAGTGAGCAAGCCTCCTGTGTTATTGCACACAATGTGAGACTGTCTGTACTTAAACTTAAAAAGTTTAAACAAGATTTATTTCCACTTCTAGTGCCCGTCAATATAACCTCTTGGTCACTTGACCTTTTGATCAGACATTCATCCTTGTGGAAGACAATGACATAGCCCATATCACACAATTGACTTATGCTGATCAGATTGTGTTGCAACCCTTCCATATAAGCTACTTTTATAATGGAGACTATGTCATTGGTTATCATACCATAACCCTTGGTGACTCCTTTATTTGAACCTCCAAAGATCACCTTAGTTCTATTCTTCACATGAGTATAATCCTTCAGGTTGCTCCTTGTTCCAGTCTTATGTCTGGAACATCCATTGTCCAAGTATCATATTGGTGCATTAGTACTTGGACTATCCTGCAAACACAGTTTAGTTTACCTTAGGACCCCAAAATGGATTGGGTCCTTGGTTCCCGTTAGTCTGAAAATAAGCATGTCTACCTTCAACTCTTCTGACACGAAGACTCACACTTGCCCTTGTCATACTAGGGTTATGCCAACAATATATGACAAAGTGACAACTTTATCACAACACTAACATTCATGAATGTTGTATCTCCTCTTCTGAACAGCTCTTGTGGAGTGCAAGATGTCAACAACTGTCTGTTCAGAAGGAAAATCAGTAGCTTTCTTCTTATTTCTTTCAGCAAAAATCTGACTGAAGGAGAGTCTACCCGTATATGTACTTGGCTTACTCTGAGCTTTATCAACAGTTGTCTTCTTTGTAGTTGACATGCAGTTAATGGCCCCAGAGATAGCCAAGTTAGGCTTACTGACTAACTTACCCTTGGTCTGGGTTTTTGCTGAAAGAGCTTGAGGATGAGCCACTGCCTTATCCTTGAGTGTGGGGGATGGATCACCAAATATAATGGTCCATGATTGGCCATCAAGATTTCCTCATGAGGACAGTTCAGTGCACTCACACGCATGTACTTTCTCCTTACATTGTAAGATACTTTTGTATTTTTACAAGAAAAGTTCTCATTCTTCTAGTGATCATACATGTTGTCCTGGTCATACTGTTGGAAGGGAGAATTATCTTATGAAAGGTGGTATGAGGCACTACTGGAGCTTTGCCTTTTCCTTTGGACTGGGCAGCTCTAGAGTTCCACTTGAACCCCAAACCTCTCTTATCCTTTTAAGAGGTAAAGTAGTCTATCAGTGGAAGCACTGTTTTGGACTTTGAGAATTCAGCCACTAACTTTCTCTCCTTAAGGAGTTTCTATTAAAGATCCATAATGACCTTATTCTTCTAGTTGATGGTCCCAATTTGGATGATTGAGATTGTCTTCAGTTAGCTGACTTCCCTCCTCATCTGAGCTAGCAAGGGTGCTGACTCAGACTGCAGGGAAGCAGCTTGTTATAGGGAGACAATCTCCTCAGCTTTTCTCTTGATAAGCTTTTTTGCTCCTCTTCAGAGCATCCAGAATTGCACCATATTTTTCAATCAATTGATTGACATCATCTTTAGAATCTGAACCATCATCCTCACTGGAGGAAGGGGATGCTTCAGAGTCTGAGCCAGACTCATAGATAGAAGAAAAGTTAGGGATAAAATGTACCTCCTCAGGAATAGTATTATCATGATTTTCTTATGATAGAGCCATGAGACTGAATTCCTCATCCTCTTCCCAATCACTATAAATAGAGGGCAGTGGGGCCTATATGCCAGATGGGGAAGCACGATGATCAACCCCTTATTCAATGGACATGAGACCAATATAGACCTCTTCTTCATCTGATTCTAAAGATTCAGAATCACTGTCTGAAAGACTTACTTTCTTCTTGGCCAAGAAGCTCTTTTCAGTCGTCTTGTCCCTATGATGCTTTTTACCTTAAAACTTCATCTCCTCCTTCCTCTTAACTGGACAGTCAATAATGAAATGTCCACTCCTGTTGCAATGGTAATAAACAACATTATACTTAACATATTTATTCTGTTTGGAGTCATACCTTTTCCTAGAGGGGCCATTTATGAATTTGTCCTTGCTGGAGTAGGGCTTCTTTGAAGTGGAGCTAGAAGAGCCTTTGTTCTTCCATTATCTCTTCCTGCTTAGCAACTTATTGAACTGCTTGGAGAATAGTGCTAGTTCTCCATCCGACAGTTCATTTCTAGAGGAGCTGGGATCTGAGTATTCTGACTCAGCAACTCTCCTTGGAAGGGAATGATTCTTTTCCCTACTTCTTCTTGTGGCTTCAGCTCCGAAGGCTATTGACTTCTCTATATTGAGAGATCTGACTGTATTCTCTTCAGCCTTCCTGGAGTTCAACTGCATCTCATGAGACAGCGGCTTCCCAAACAAGTTCTGAGGTAGAGTGTTGGCCAGGTTGTCAACCTCTCTGATGACACAGATCTTGATATCTCATTCCTTATTTAGGGATCTCAAGAACTTATCATTTAGCTCATAATTAGTGAACTGTCTGTCATAGGCGATCAGACTGTTTACTATCAAGAAGAACATCTCATAGCATTCAACTATGAAGTCCTTCTTCCCTTGCTTAAATGCTTCATATTATTGATTCAGGAGGGATTTCCTATCATCTCTCGCCTCCTCTGTTCCTTCCATGTACACAATGAGGGAGTCCCACATTTCCTTGGTTGTCTTATAGTGGATAAGTATCTGGAAGGTGGAGTCATCTATGATACTGATAATGATATTTTGTGCCCACTTGTCCATAGTTGCTAGTGTTGGGTACATTGGAAAATGTGTACCTGATTTGAAGAAGCCTAACTTAGCATAATGATATACATCAAGGTGTATTTGATGTTGTTTAAGTTGAATATGTGCAGGTTAAAAGTATGGAAAAATTTCTAAGTCCATGTGTCGACACCAGAAAAAGATGTGTCGACACTTCAGGAAGATTGTGTCGACACTTGAAGAAGGCTGTGTCGACACAGAGAAAATGAGTCGACATCAACTGTGTCGACACCGGGAGGCAGTGTCGACACACACAAGATTATAGTTGACATCAACTGTGTCGACACCAGGAGGCTGTGTCGACACACAGAGGCAGAGTCGATAATATTTGTGTCGACACCAGAAGACTGAGTCGACACATATAGACAGAGTTGACAAAAGCTGTATTAACACCTGAAGGCAGTGTCGACACATACTATGTTCTGAATCTACATCAACTGTGTCGACACACATGACTTGTGTCGACACATTGTCAAGTCTAGACCAAGTCATTTGCTGAAGAATGATGAAGTGTTTGAGTCAACACAAATACTCAGTGTCGACTCATTCTCAAGTTGTAGTATGCAGAAGCTGAGTCGACTTAAAGGAAAACTTGTCGACTTCACCAGGGGCAGTGTCGACGCCTGAGGTACTTATGTCGACACATATAGACAGATGGTCTCGACACTTTCTGACAGATATTCTTGACACTTTGCTGTCCAAGACAAAGGCACAAGATCTGTTTGAAGACTTGACAGCTGTGGGTTACAATAGGTTAACTGAAGCTGTCAGACTTGTCAGAAGACAGTTAGAAACCTGATCAGCCGGTCACCAAAAAGAAGGTCTATAAATAGACAGATTCAGAAGTAGAATTTATTATTGTTTTTTTTATTAAGAAGCAACACACATAAAAACTGCTTAAGGAATCAAATCAAGAAAGTGAAAGACACTGAAGAAGATCTTCATCAGAAGATCTAAGAAGACATTCTGAAGGGTTCAACCTCTCAGGATCAGTCTAAGGAGAATTCCTCCTAGAATTCTGAAGAATTTCCAAAGGGATTGGATAGAGAGGGATCCAGCCTTTTGAAGATCAAGAAGGAAGCTGTTACAGGTTTCTCAAGAAGCTGTTTGGAAATCAACTCAGCTAGTTCAGATTCAAGAAGCTTTGAAGAAAGCTAAGTTTCAGTTGCTTTCATCCATCAGCTGATCAGGTGCTGTCTTGTCCTTTCTCTCTCAACAAGGGCAAGATTCTATAACACTTTTTTTCTAAATCTTGTAGGATCTTTAATAGATCTGAGTTGTAAGCCTAATTTATAAAGGCTGAGTGTAGGAGAGATAATCTCTGAGTGGTAGGTCTTGGATAAAGACTGAGGTAGGGCTGAATTGCCTGAGTTGTAGGAGTGTGGTATCACTCTGAGTTGTAGGAATCCATTTTGGATTCTGAGCTGTAGGATCTGAGGATCTGAGTTAAGGAAGGGAGTTTGGCCGAATCTAGCACACTGCTAGATAGGTGAAGGAGGGAAAGTGGATGTACCCAGATCATGGGGAACCACAATAAAACTGTGTGCAATCTGTGATGTGTGAATTTCTGTGATTGCTGTGCTGTGTGTATATATTCAGTAGTTATATTCTGCCTAAAGTGAAAACAAGTATTAGAACCTATTCACCCCCCCCCCCTCTAGGTGTTTAGGTAGTCTTGAAAGTAAAACTATCAAGTGGTATCAAAGGGAGGTTACTCAAAATAAGACTTAACAGTCTGAGTTAGATCTAAAGGCAGAATCAAGAATCAAGAAAATGGGTTCAAGTGAGAATCACAAGGAGTTGGGATCTATGAAGCTTCCCATCTACAGAAAAGAAATCTTTGGAATTTGGAAGGAAAGGGTTAGGCTGTTTATGGAGGCCTCAGACCCAAGAATTTATATCATAGTGAAAGAAGGTCCATATATTCCAATGAAGACTTCTGTGTTAGATGCAAATGAGGAAACTCCTAAGGATTTTTCAGAAATGACAAAGGAGGAAATCATCTTAGCCACTATGGACAAGAGAGCTCAAAACATCATAGTAAGTGCAATAGATGATTCCACCTTCCAAAATCTGATACATTGCAAGACTTCCAAAGAGATGTGGGACACCTTGATTGTCTATATGGAAGGATCTGAAGAAGTAAGACAAGACAGAAAATCAATGCTCAACCAAGAATATGAGAGCTTCAGACAAGGAAAGTCTGATAGCATAACTGAGTGTTATAAGAAATTCTATAGGATTGTGAATGAACTGATGTCCTATGGAAGAGTCTTCAGTACATATGAGCTGAATGACAAGTTTCTTAGATCTTTAACAAAGGATTGGGATACCAAAATATGTGACATTAGAGAAGTGGCCAAGTTAGCTAATATTTCTCCTCCAACCTTGTTTGAAAAAGTGCTTTCATATGAAATGCAATTGATGGCTAGAAAGGAGGAAGAAAGAAGTACAAAAGGTGAGCATTGATTTGTGGATTTCAAAGTTGAAGCCACTAGAAAGAAAAGGAGGATGTCTTCATCTCCTCTCAAGGAAGCTACAGAAGAGATAACAGAAAATTCAGATAGTCAGAAATCAGGGAGCAGTAAATCAGATACTGACTTTGTTGCCTTTACAAGACAGTTTCAAAAGTTCTTGAAAAGGAAGCAGTGGAAGTCTAGGCCCTCCACATCACAGCCAGTAGATGAGTACTATAAGAAGAGAAAATCCTCAAGAAATGAGAGAAACAGAACTAAGCCCAGCAAAGTCATAACTTCTAAGATTGTTTGTTATTGCTACAATAAGACTGGACATATGGTAGCTGAATGTCCAAAAAAGAGAAAGGAGTCAGTAGACAGAAAAAGGACTCAACACAAGGGCAAGAAGGAGAAATCTTTTGTTGCAAAGAAGGATAAGAGTCTTTCAGATCAGTCCTCATTAGAGTCAGAATCTAAAGCAGAAGCATACATAGGATTGTATGCAGCCAATGAAGAAGAGGAATTTCTGCAACTGATGGATTCCATTCATGATCAAAAAGACAAGGAATGCATGGGTCTGATGGCTGAGTTAGAAGATAACCAATGCCAGGATCAGCCTGGTCCTAGTAAGGTACAAAAGGTTTCTAGTTCTTTTGATTTTAGTACTGGTTCAGAGTCAGATTCATCTACATCAAGTGATGTGAATGGATCTGAATCTGAAGGTGATATTCATCAGTTGATGGATGAATATAGGGTCTTATTGCAGGCTCTTAAGAAAAGCAAGAATCTAGTCAAAGTTCAGGCTCAGGAAATTGCTGATCTTAAGGTAACTGCAACTGAGTTTGAAAAAGAAATGGATCAAAAGTTAAATGAGATTGCCAAACTGAAAAATATAACCTATATTCAGATGGGCACAATCAAATATAACAAAGATCAAATTTAAGAGTCTGGAGGCCAGACTAAGAATAGAAAAAGATTTAGTGGCTCAAAATCTGTCTTACCTTTAATAGATGAGTTTGTGGCTCAGAAGGGTAAGGCAGGATTAGGCTTCAAAGGTAACCCCAGGGCTGGTCAATTCAAAAGAAAAGGCAAAGCTCCTGTCCAGCCTCTAAACCTTTCAATCCCAGTTATGTTTAGAAAGGAGCAAGTGCCTTCTAACAAATATGATCTTGAGAATATTCATGGTCATATTAAGACTAATGTTCAGATAAACAAGGGTGTAAGTGCTAATAGGTCTACCCATGTTCATAAACCCCATGGTTATAAGAAATCTGTGGGTGAAGCTGCAGCAGCACCAGCACTGGACAGAAATTCTTCTGTCAAGGGTGTATCAAGACCTAGATACAACAAGTTTGAATGTTGGTGTTATGGCAAGAGAGGCCATTTTGCCTTAGACTGCTGGCATAACACAAATGTAAGGAAGAATAATAGTCTACCAGTTAGAAAAGCTGCTGGTAGTCTTAATATGAATGGTGCTAACCTGAACCAAGGACCCAAGACTTACTTGGGTTCTAAGGGAAAGTAATTCTGTATTACAGGAAAGTCCAAGTTGCCATGCCCCTATATGGTACTTGGACAGTGGATGTTCCAGACACATGACTGGAACAAAGGGGCTGCTGAAGGAGTACACATCTGTCAAAGATGGACCTAAAGTAATCTTTGGTGGATCTGAAAGAGGAATCATCAAAGGGTTTGGTAACATTTCTTCAAACCTAATTACCATCACCCAAGTGTCTTATGTAAAAGGTTTGAAACATAATCTGATTAGCATAATTCAGCTGAGTGATCTTGGATAAGACATTTCATTTGTTAAGGATGGATGTCATATCAAAAGGTCAAGTGATCAAAAGATCATATTGACTGGGTATAGAAAGAGAAATGTTTATTGTCTTAATTTTGTATGTGAGAACAAGGCTTCTCCCATCTGTCTTGTGGCTAATGATAATGCATCTCATTGTGTCAAGTGGCACATGAGGTTGGCTCATCTTAACTACAAGACAATTGACCAACTCTTCAGCAAAGAGTTAGTGAGGAATGGTCCTCAAGTTAAGTGTATAAAGGAAGGGATATGTTCAGCTTGTCAAAAGGGCAAGCAGACAAAATCCTCCTTTCACAGTCTTGAAAACAAGGATTCTGTGAGGTTCTTATACCTCTTACATATGGATCTTTTTGGTCCTATGCCAGTTCATAGTCTAGGTAGGAAGGTCTACACTTTTGTGGTTGTAGATGACTATTCTAGATATACATGGGTGTTCTTTCTGAGACAAAAATCAGAAACCCCAAGTGTCTTACTTAGTTTTGTGAAACAAATTCAGAATGAATTAAATAGTACAGTGGTCAAAATCAGAAGTGACCATAGCACTGAATTTCAATCTGAAAGTATGACAAAATTATGTGAAGACTTTGGGATTTTCCAAGAGTTCTCCTCACCTAGAACACCTCAGCAAAATGGCATTGTTGAAAGAAAGAATTAGACATTGATTGAAGCTAGTAGAACTCTATTGAGTGACACCTCTCTTCCAGAATATTTCTGGGCTGAGGCAGTAAACACAGCATGTCATGTGATCAATAGGGCTTCTATCGCCAAGTGCCACAAAAAGACTCCCTATGAAATTATGAAAGGTAGAAAACCAAATTTATCCTACTTTAGGATCTTTGGTTGCAAGTGCTATATACTTTACAATGGCAAGTCATATCTAACTAAGTTTGCTGCCAAATCCCAAGATGGGATATTTTTTGGGTACAGCATAAATAGTAAGGCCTATAGAGTCTTCAACTTGACTACTCAAGTTGTAGAAGAATCAGTACATGTTGTGTTTGATGAATCAAGATTAATCAACTGTGAGCTGCCTTGTAGTTCATACAGTCCAACAGGTATAAGCAAAAGGATGGACAAGCTTTCCATTGCAAAAGCATCAAATGCAGATGAAGCAGTGGAAAATGAAGGCTACAATCTAGGGGGAGTACAAAACTCTATAGAAGCTGATGACAACCAAGAAGTACAGCATGGTGAAGGAGCTGGAGATGTTTAACCTGAAGGAAATCTTCCTCCAGCCATAAGACATCTAAAAGATCATCCAGCTAATCAAATAATAGGTGATCCAAGTCAAGGAGTGCAGACTAGAAGCAGAAATCTGAGCACAGTCCTGCACTCAAGTTTCCTATCTCAATTGGAACCTAAGAAATTTGAAGAAGCCATCCAAGACCAACATTGGATTAATGCTATGCAAGAGGAGCTTAATCAATTCAGAAGGTGCAAAGTCTGGGAGCTTGTTCCTAAACCAAAAGACCACAACATCATTGGAACAAAGTGGATATTCAGGAACAAGTTGGATGAGAGTGGAGTAATAGTAAAGAACAAAGCAAGACTAGTTGCTAAAGGATATAGACAGGAAGAGGGAATAGATTTTGATCAGACATTTGCCCCAGTAGCAAGACTGGAGGCAATTAGGATGTTTCTTGCCTATGTTGCATACCAAGGATTCAAGGTATACCAAATGGATGTGAAATCAGCATTTCTGAATGGAGACCTAAAAGAAGAAGTCTATGTGGAACAGCCATCAGGTTTTGTAGACTCTCTTAAACCTGATTATGTTTTTAGACTTAGGAAAGCTTTATATGGGTTAAAGCAAGCCCCAAGGGCTTGGTATGACACCCTGTCTACTTTCCTTATTGAGAACAAATTCTCAAGAGGCAAAATAGACAAGACTCTATTCCTTAGGGAGTCTAAAGGCAAGATAATCTTAGTCCAAATCTATGTGGATGACATAATTTTTGGGTCTACAGAAAACAACCTTTGCAAGAAGTTTGCCAAACTTATGCAAGGGAAGTTTGAAATGAGTAGTATGGGGGAACTTAAGTTCTTCTTGGGACTCCAAGTAAGACAGACTGATGATGGCTTGTCCATATCCCAGTCTAAGTTCACCAAAGAGTTGATAAAGAAATATGGTATGGAATCTTCCTCTACCATGAAAACTCCTATGGGAACAAATATTCCTATATGTAAAGATGATGCAAGTAAGCCTGTAGATGAGTCTTTGTATAGAGGAATAGTTGGTTCTCTATTATACCTCACAGCTAGTAGACTAGATATTATGTATGCTACATGTGTCTGTGCTAGGTACCAGGCATGCCCTAAAGAATCTCATTACACTGCTGTTAAAAGAATTTTGAGATATTTAAAGGGCACACCAAATCTAGGCCTTTGGTACCCTAGGAATAGAGATTTTCAACTAATAGGTTATTCAGATGCAGATTTTGCAGGCTGTAGAGAGGATAGAAAGAGTACTACAGGTACTTGCCAATTTTTGGGAGGAAGACTGATATCATGGAGCAGTAAGAAGCAGACCAGTGTGGCAATATCCACAGCTGAGTCTGAATATGTTGCTGCTGGAAGTTGTTGTGCACAGCTATTGTGGATTCAGCATCAGTTAAAAGACTATGGTATTCAAGTAAGTAGAACACCTTTATTGTGTGATTCTAAGAGTGCTATTTATATTGCTAACAACCCTGTTTCTCATAGTAGAACTAAGCATATAGAAATAAAATACCATTTTCTTAGAGAGCATGTAGAAAGAGAAGATATCTCATTGGAATTTGTTAAAACAGATTATCAAATTGCAAATGTATTTACTAAGCCACTGGATGAAACAAAATTCAATAAATTTAAAATTGAATTAGGTATGCTGACCATTGATTAGTATATCAACAAACAGAAATTGACTAAGTAAAATGGTGCGACACTTTCAGTGATAAAGTGTCGACTCAGTATAGTTATGTTGACTTGTCAGAGAATTTGTGTCGACACAGAGAATTTGTGTCGACACTTAAGGGTCAAATAGTCGACTAATCCAAAAATGTAGTGTCGACTTCACCAGAATAATGGTGTCGACACTTACAGATTTTGTGTCGACACTTGTACTAAGAGTCGACACAGAATTTCTGATGCTCTACTATGTCTCTCTTGTGTCGACATATCCTCAATTGGTGTCGACACACAGTATTCAACATTGATGTCGAGACAGTAAAAGTTTGTGTCAACACATTTCATCTGTGTCGACACATTTAGTCTGTTTTTGCCCGCCTTTTGACCTTCTTTCATTAGAGGGTATAAATAGGTCAAGAACGTATTCTGTCGACACGCACACAAGGTTTTCGAGACTAAAACCCTGTGTCGACATTCTCTCTCTTCTCTTCTCTCTAGTTTTCTCATCTTTCCAATGGCGCCAAAGGTTGAGGATAACGTCAATGAGGGATATGAGCTGGTTAGGGCTGCGTTCGACAATGCCACGCCTGAAATAAAACAGGTGATATCTTATCTTGCTGATAATGGATTGGAATATCTGGTTTCTGAACCCACCAAAATCTGGAAGAAGGAGGTACTTGAATTTTACACTTCAGCAACAGTGGATTCTTCTGGACTCAAGATCAAATCCACAGTTCATGGAACCAAGGTGAAACTTACTCTACGGAGTTTAAGAAAGATTCTTCAATTACCAAGCATTGAGAATGTAGAAGAGGTCCCAGCCTATAAGACAAGGGAGGCTCTACAATGGTGTGGATTGGATCCAACCGTCAAAATTGGAGCAACTATCAACAGAAAAGGAATGAATCCACAAGGCAAATTTCTATCAGAAGTGGTTGGGAAGGTGATCTTGTGTAAACCTGGCGGCCATGATAGGATTTCGGCCCTAATGTTTAACCTCATGATAAGGATCATCTTCAGGGTTAACACAGACTGGTCAGCAGTTGTGTTTGATAAAATCAAGGAAGGACTTAAGAAGCCAAATCTGGCTAGGATTTTGAGTCTATATCTGGCTGGACTCATCCCAGAGGTCATGCAACAAATTCCTGGGACTAAGATCAATCACATGAGAAAAATGGACATGCGATTATTCTTAAGATGGGATAGAGTTCTGTCCAAAGAGGTGCCTGATGTGGACAGGCAGGACACACCAGAGAAATCCCCAGGTCATGATCAAAGTACTGAACAACTTCCAGGAGATCAAGTGAGAGAGCAGGCTAAAGACCATCCTGAGTTCTCAAGTCCAGGATGAATCTTTACCTGAACAGGTGTAGGGGGAGCAGATTTCTGAACAAGTGCAAGAGGAAGAACAAATAGATTTATCAAAAGATTTGCACACTGCTGGTCTAGATGACTCATCGTCTGCTCAGGCACAAAAGGAATTCACTCTAGATGAGTTGTTTCCTGATGTTGAAATTGCTACTGATAGAATTGAGGAGGAGCAAGAAATTGAGAAGGAGCTCGAAGTTGAGGGGGAGCAAGTGGTTGTTGACAAAGATCAACATGTCACTGAGACAGCTATTCCACCTTCACCTCCTGAAAGAGTTCAGATTGAAAGCTCTTCAGAATCTGAGTCTGAAGAAGCCAGAGTGGCAAAGAAAAGGAAGCTCATGGTCTTCAAAAGAAGAAGCCATAGCGACAAGCAGGCTCTACAGTCTTCAACTCACCAATCTCCATCTGATTTTAATTACAACAAGTTCATGGTAGATTTGCAGGTGAAGCTAGATAATCAGAGATTAGCCATGGAGAAATATGTTGATGAAAGTAATAAAAATCTTCAGTTTGATCTGGCTCAAGATATAAAGTCTATAAGATTTGAAATCAATCAAAATAAAAGAGAAATGACTGATTGTTTTACAAAAGGGGCACATGCTGTTGTATATCTGGCACAACAACAAGGGGAAATGAAGAAAGAAATAGATGCTCAATCTGTTAATCAAGGATACATTCTTGAAAATCAAAAATGGCTAAATGACAATCTGACAACTGCCAACATAGATATTCTTGCTCAACTTCAAACAACCATGTCTAAATTGACTGAAGCTAGGGCAGCTGAAATGCTTGCATATGAAACTAAGTTCAACACTGCTTTAGACTCAGTTCAGTCAGCCATAACCACTTCCTAGAAGGAAATTACTGCAAAACTTAACAAGTTGAAACCCTTCTTCAAAGATGGCATTAATTATCTAGATGGTCAGATCAGATTTCAGAAGGACGATCTCAGAGATCATGTAAAAAGAGAAGTCCTAAAGGGGGAGAGGGTACTTATTTCTGCTGGCTCAGAACATGCCAAGTGGGTCACTAACAATATCAGAGCCACATTGGGATATCCACCCCTTTGTGATGATGATAATATGGTAGAGTCAGGAGTACAGCCAAAAGGTCTACTTGAAGGCAACCAACCAGAAGTTGCTCAAGTCATATACCCCCCTGCGGATTTTGACTTGATTCATCAGATGGTGCAAACTATGTATAGTCCTCCAGAGGAGGTTTCAAATATTATACTTGGAAAAGTAGACATGCCTGAAACTGCAATCAAGGCTCAACAAGAGGATCAACTGTCAAAGAAGAGGTTTAGGGAGCAAGCTGAACTAAAACCTGATTTTGAACAGTGGAACCCTACCTCTAGAAACATCATACTAACTGCCTGGAAAGCTGTAAAAGATCAAGTCCATGAAAGGGGTAAGTGGTACAATGAACAAGAATGGCAGAAGCATGAAGCCAGACAGGAGGCTATTGTTCAATATAGAAGGAAAGCTAAGATGGGAAAGCTGCCTCCTGATGTTGTGGAGCCTAGCAAATACTTTCCCAAGCCATATCACTACTTTGAGAGACAAAGACTGAAGACTGAGGCTCAGGAGAAGGCTAATCTTAAAGGTAAAAAGCCCATGGAAGAAACTGAACCTTCTATGCAGGCACAAGTACAACCTGGAAGAGGGATTGTTATAAAGGAGCCTGATCTGTCTTAGTCTTAGATGTCTTAAGTTTTAGTTTAAAAAATGTGTAATGTGAAACATTCAGTGTTAAACATTTTGTAAACAATCATTTTGACATAATACACAAAATCTTGCTCTTTAGTTAATTTTTGTGTATTTTTTTTATCTCTGTGATGAATCTGTGCAAGTGTTTTTGTTGTTAATATTTCCTGTAATATTAAGCTTATATACATCATCATCATTTTGTTTATTATTATCATAAGTGGTGTATATCATTAGCTAATATGGGTTATGACTTCTCCAAATAGGGGGAGATTGTTGGGTACATTGGAAAATGTGTACCTGATTTGAAGAAGACTAACTTAGCATAATGATATACATCAAGGTGTATTTGATGTTGTTTAAGTTGAATATGTGCAGGTTAAAAGTATGGAAAAATTTCTAAGTCCATGTGTCGACACCAGAAGAAGATGTGTCAACACTTCAGGAAGATTGTGTCGATACTTGAAGAAGGCTGTGTCGACATAGAGAAAATGAGTCGACATCAACTGTGTCGACACCGGGAGGCAGTGTCGACACACACAAGATTATAGTTGACATCAACTACGTCGACACCAGGAGGCTGTGTTGACACACAGAGGCAGAGTCGACAATATTTGTGTCGACACCAGAAGACTGAGTCGACACATATATGCAGAGTTGACAAAAGCTGTGTCGACACCTGAAGGCAGTGTCGACACATACTATGTTCTGAATCTACCTCAACTGTGTCAACACATAGGACTTGTGTCGACATATTGTCAAGCCTAGACCAAGTCATTTGCTGAAGAATGATGAAGTGTTTGAGTCAACATAAATACTCAGTGTCGACTCATTCTCAAGTTGTAGTATACAGAAGATGAGTCGACTTAAAGGCAAACTTGTCGACTTCACCAGGGGCAGTGTCGACACCGGAGGTACTTGTGTCGACACATATAGACAGATGGTCTCGACACTTTCTGACAGACATTCTTGACACTTTGCTGTCCAAGACAAAGGCACAAGATCTGTTTGAAGACTTGACAGCTGTGGGTTACAACAGGTTAACTGAAGCTGTCAGACTTGTCAGAAGACAGTTAGAAACCTGATCAGCCGGTCACCAAAAAGAAGGTCTATAAATAGACAGATTCAGAAGTAGAATTTATTATTGTTTTTTTTATTAAGAAGCAACACACATAAAAATTGCTTAAGGAATCAAATCAAGAAAGTGAAAGACACTGAAGAAGATCTTCATCAGAAGATCTAAGAAGACATTCTGAAGGGTTCAACCTCTCAGGATCAGTCTAAGGAGAATTCCTCCTAGAATTCTGAAGAATTTCCAAAGGGATTGGATAGAGAGGGATCCAGCCTTTTGAAGATCAAGAAGGAAGCTGTTACAGGTTTCTCAAGAAGCTGTTTGGAAATCAACTCAGCTAGTTCAGATTCAAGAAGCTTTGAAGAAAGCTAAGTTTCAGTTGCTTTCATCCATCAGCTGATCAGGTGCTGTCTTGTCCTTTCTCTCTCAACAAGGGCAAGATTCTATAACACTTTTTTTCTAAATCTTGTAGGATCTTTAATAGATCTGAGTTGTAAGCCTAATTTATAAAGGCTGAGTGTAGGAGAGATAATCTCTGAGTGGTAGGTCTTGGATAAAGACTGAGGTAGGGCTGAATTGCCTGAGTTGTAGGAGTGTGGTATCACTCTGAGTTGTAGGAATCCATTTTGGATTCTGAGCTGTAGGATCTGAGGATCTGAGTTAAGGAAGGGAGTTTGGCCGAATCTAGCACACTGCTAGATAGGTGAAGGAGGGAAAGTGGATGTACCCAGATCATGGGGAACCACTATAAAACTGTGTGCAATCTGTGATGTGTGAATTTCTGTGATTGCTGTGCTGTGTGTATATATTCAGTAGTTATATTCTGCCTAAAGTGAAAACAAGTATTAGAACCTATTCACCCCCCCCCCCTCTAGGTGTTTAGGTAGTCTTGAAAGTAAAACTATCAGCCAGGATGACCTCATCCTTGGTCATCTCAGAGTACTTCTTAGGAGTTTTTTTCATCCATGACAGATATCTTCATGGAAATGAAGAGTCTTTTGAAAGATTAGGTTGATAGACCATAAACACTTAGAGGGGGTGATTAGGTTCAAATCCTTTTAATCAACTTAGGCAATCAAAAATGTTAAAGCATAGTAAAATAATCACAGAACAAATAATCACAGCAAGTTCACAGCACAGTACACAATAGTTTATAGTGGTTCCCAAATTTATGGGTACATTCACTCTCCCCCTTCACCAATCCAGCAGAGTACTGGATTCGACCAAACTTCCTTCCACTATCTCAAATCCACAGATCTTACAACTCAAAACCCAACTGGTTCCTACAACTCAGACTTCTTCAAGTCCTACACCTCAGATTCTTCCCAAGAATCCTATCTCAGGCAACAGCCCTACCTCAGCCTTTATCACCAGGCCTACAACTCAGACTTCTTCAAGTCCTACCTCAGGCACTCAGCCCTACCTCAGCCTGTATCACCAGGCCTACAACTCAGACTTCTTCAAGTCCTACCTCAGGCACTCAGCCCTACCTCAGCCTTTATAAATTTAGGCTTACAACTCAGATCTATATAAGATCTTACAAGGAAATTAATTGTTTTAAACAATAAAATCTTCACCCTGATAGAAAGAGAATAGGGTGAAATCTTCTTGATCAGTTCTTGAGAGAACTGATTACTTTAGATCCAACCTGTCTTAGCTTCTCTAAAGCTTCTTGAATACGTACCAAGTAAGGTTGATCTTCAATTAGAGGTGGAGTTTATCTTCAATCCAGCTTCCTTCTTGAATTCAGAATTAGATCTGAATTTTTCTTACAGACTTTTCAAGATCTGCCTTCTTCTGGGTTTGTCTCTTGTTCTCCCTCACTTATTCTTTTTTACAGTACTTCTAATTGTGATAGAATAGGTCTATATATAGAATCCATCCAAGGTTACTGGCTGATCCGATTTATAACGGCCTTCTGACAGCTCTGATAAATGTGTCAGCTTTGTTACTTATGACAGCTGTCAGGTCTTCAGTCTTGACAACTAACTCCTCCTTGAACTTCTATCTCAACAGAAAAGGGTGTTGAGACAACTCTAAATGTGTCGACACAAATAGACCATATGTCGACACAAGTCTTGAAGGTGTCGACACTGCTCCCACATTGTCGACACAGTCATACTTTATCTTCTCGACACAGCTTCTGTTGGATGTGTCGACACAAATCCTGTATGTCGACACAACTGCTTCTAGTCTTGACACAACTTCTGTTGACAGATTTCTTTGAGTGTGTGTCAATACAAGCCTTCCAGTCTCATTATAACTGTTGTTGACATATTTCTTTGAGTGTGTGTCGACACAAGTCCTATGTATCGACAAGACTACTTTTGGTCTTCAACATAGCTGGTGTTGAGTGTGTGTCAGCACAAGTCCTGTGTGTCGACACAACTGCTGCTGACAAAATTCCTGTGTTTCAACACAAGTCCTGAAGGTGTCGACACAACTGGCTTCTGGTGTCGACACAAGTCCTTCACTAGTGTCGACACTTGTACTTAGAATATTTTCCTGCATTTCTTTAACCTTCACATTCAAACTTAACATTCCATCAAATACACCTTGATGTATATCATTGAGTTAGATGAGGCTTCTCCAAATCTGGTACAAATTTTCTAATGTACCCAACAATCTCCCAATATTTGGAGAAGTCATAACCCTTAGTCAATGATATACACCACTTATAATAAAACAAAGAAAATGTATATTATCATTTCACAGGCAGGGTAACTCATAAACAGAAATAACAAGGAATAACATTTATTATCATCACAGAATATGATAACATTCATTAATCAGGAATAAGTGTTTGATTTACAAGATTGTTTAGAATAAAATTTACATAGTTCTAAGACTAGCCTATCTATCCCTAAGATTGATCAGGCTCCTTGATCACAATTCCTTTATCAGGATGAATCTTAGCTTGTACTATGAATTCTGTGTCATCAGCTGGCTTCTTCCCTTTCAGATCTTTCTTTTTGAGCTCTTATGCCTTGATCTTCTGCCTTTCAAGGTAATGATAAGGCTTTGGGAAGTACTTGCTAGGCTACATAGAGTTAGTAGGTAACTTCCCAACTTTGATATCCCTTTTGAACTGATGTATGGCATCTTGTCTTTTCTGATACTTACTCCATTCTTGTTCAGATTACCATTTGCCTCTATCATGCATATTGTCCTTCACAGTTTTCTAGGCAGTAAGAATGATATTTCTAGAGGTTGGACTTCATTGCTCAAAATCAGGCTTTAATTCTGCCTGTTCTCTGAATCTTTTCTTAGAAAGTTGAGCCTCTTTCTAAGCATCCTTAGCAGCATCAGACATTTCAAATTTTTCAATAATAACATTATGTGCCTCCTGTGGAGGGTTATACATTTTATGTACTTCCTGTTGTACTGCTTCAAAATCTGAGGGAGGATAGATGACTTATGCAACTTCCTAATGAACCCCTTCAATATGGGCAGGTTGAATACCATATTCAGTAGTATTATCTTCATCACAAATGGGTGGATATCCAAGAGTAGCTCTGATGATATTAGATACCCATTTAGTATGATCAGAGCTAGCTTTGACTAACACTCTCTCCCCCTTTATGACTTCTCTGGCCATATGATCTCTCAGATCATCCTTTTGAAACCTTACTTGATCAGCCAGATATTATGTACCTTCTTTGTAGTAGGCTCTGAATTTGTTCAGGTGATCAGAAATAGCCTTTTGATATTCCTGAATGGCTATTTGTACATCAGTTAGATCTTCTTGGATTTGCTTGGATACTTTAGTTTTTAAATCAGTGCAATACTGCCCAGTTTTTTGAGAATTTCATCATGTGAGTCCTTGAGATTTTCATTTTATCTGAATTGATTTTCTAGAATATATCCTTGCTTGACTGCAATGTCCTCAACTTCAATCTTTATCAGCTGTTGTTGCTCGGCCTAGTATACTACAACATTACCTCCCTTATGGAAGCAATCTATCATCTCCATTTTGTTCTGATTGACTTCAAATCTAATGGATTTGATATCCTGGGCTAGCTGGAATTGCACTTCTTTATGAGACTCATCCACATACTTTTCCAAAGCAAGTCTTTGCTCATCCAATTTCACTTGAAGTTTCCCCAATGGTGAACTGAAGTCTATTCCTAGAGCAGATGTTTGAGGGACAATTTGTAAGGCTTTCTTATAGCTTATGCTTCTTTTCCTGAGAGCCACCAACTTCCTTTTTTTAGCCATGGAAGCTTATTCATCATTAGAAGAATTTGACGAACTTTCTATATCCACAGTATCCTTAGGTCTGGAGGCATGTAGTTGCTTCTCCCCCCCCCCAGTCCTTGGCAGCTCCCCCTCAGTCCTTGCATCTTGGAGGTTAATAACAATTCTTCAAAGTTACCTCCTACTGCATTTGAACAGGAGGTATAATTTTCTCTTGTCCAATAAATGGTTCTCCCTGGACATCAAGATCCTTGTCTAGGGTTTTCTCTAAGCTGGATGAGTGGAGGTGCTCATCTTGATCTGGATCTGGCATATACACATCATGTGCTTCTATCTCAGAGATGACTTTTGCTGTATTGTTGATTTCTGATACTATGTTCAGAATAGTATCAGTTGCATACTCACTCTTCATAGTAACTTCAGCAATAACTCCCCCTTGTGCAGGCAGCTGTGATTATTCAGGGCCTTGAACAACTGAAATTTAATTGTTTTCTCCCCTGGAAATGATACCACTTGAGTGTCATTAGTTTGGATGCCATCCCCTTGGGCTTGAGCTTCTTTATCTGGTTGTGGTGTAGGTTATTTTCGTTGTTGTTCATCATCTGAGCTGAAGACAACCTGCTCTTCAGAATCACTGGAAGATTCTGCTTCCTGGGTGGAAGTTTTCTTTTTCTAATCTTTCTTCACTGGTTTTAGTGGAGTAGAAACATCTTTGATCAAAACACTATCCCACCTGGATAGTATTCTCAAATCCATTTTTCTCATGTGATTTATCTTGGTTCCTGAAGTTTGATTCATCATCTCTAGGGTGGTGGAAGCCAGATACAAGCTCAATATCCTACCCAGATTAGGCTTCTTGGAACTTTCTTTGATTTTGTCAAAAATTACAGCTGACCAGCCTGTTTTCACTTGGAAGATAACTCTAGTCATGAGTTTGAACATGTAGGCAGAGATCCTATCATGACCTCCTGTTTTGCAAAGAATAACTTAGCCTATTATTTCTGACAAGAATTTACCTTGGGAATTCATTCCCTTTCTGGTCATTGAAGAACCAATCTTGGTATTGGGATCCAGCCCATACCATTGGAGTGCATCCCTTGTCATGGAAGATATGATATATTCTTCTTCCTTAATCTTTGGAAGCTGAAGTGACTTTCTGATATTCTTTTGGGAGAGTTTTACTGTAGAACCATTTATAGTGGACTTCAACTTCTTTCCTTGAGAATCCATTGTTGCGGAAGAGTAAAATTCAAGAACCTCTTTCTTACATATCCTTGTAGGTTCAGAGACCAAGTATTCCAATCCATTTTCTGTGATTAGGGTAATCACCCCCTTGATGTTTGGTGAGACAGTCTCGAACGCCTTGCGTACTAGTTCATATCCTTCATTGATCTTGTCTTCCTATTGTGGCGCCATAGGTGAACGAGAGAGAAGAGAGTCGATGGGAGATTTTCTTGTCGACACAAAGTCTAGAGTCGAGAGTTCTGAAAGCATAGTCGGCCAGATTTTGTCTTCTCCTATTTATAGTGTGCTTGTAAAGGGTAGGTCAAAAGACGCGCATAACTTAGGAATAAACTAGTCGACAAAACTTTACATGTGTCGACATAGATGACCTAGGTCTCGAAAAAACTTTGTTGAAGTCGACATGTCTATGTATCGACATAGATTTTTATGTGTCGACACAAAAATCTTCTAATACATGGTCTCGACAGAGTTATGTCGACACATACTTTATCTGTCGACATAGATTTTATTTCTGTGTCGACACAGTCTGTTTCTTTGTCGACACAACCTGCTGATAGTGTCTACACAGTTAGCTTGTGTCGACACAAACTTTCTAACTTAGCCAAATTTCTTGAGGAAGTTTTGTGCTGACTAAATATCTCATTCTAGGTTCAACATACCTAATTCAATTTTAAAATGATTGAATTTACTTTCATCCAGAGGTTTTGTAAATATATCAGCAACTTGATTATTAGTGTTGACAAATTCTAGACTTATGTCTTCTTTTTCAACATGTTCTCTGATGAAGTGAAACTTGATTTCTATATGCTTAGTTCTGCTATGTGAAACAGGATTTCTAGCTATAGAAATAGCACTAGTAGAGTCACAATATAATGGAATTCTACTTACCTTGATGTCATAGTCTTCAAGTTGATGTTGTATCCACAACAACTGTGCACAACAACTACCTGCAGCTACATACTCTGATTCAGCAGTGGAAATAGCTACACTTGTCTGCTTTTTGCTGCTCCATGACACCAACCTTCCACCTAGGAACTGACATGTGCCATTGGTGCTTTTCCTATCTTCTTTGCAGCCTGCAAAGTCTGCATCTGAAAAACCTGTTAGCAAGAAATCAATATTCTTAGGGTACCAAAGACCTAGATTAGGTGTGCCCATTAGATATCTAAAAATTCTATTTACAGCAGAATAATGAGTTTCCTTTGGGCAAGCTTGGTACCTAGCACAGACACATGTAGCATACATGATATCAGGTCTACTAGCAGTCAAGTAAAGTAGGGAGCCAATTATCCCTCTATATAAAGACTCATCAACAGGTTTTCCTGCCTCATCTTTGCCTATAGGCATACTTGTCCCCATTGGAGTTTTCATGGTGGAGGTTGTCTCCATGCCATATTTCTAGATTAACTCCTTGGTGAACTTAGACTGAGATATGGACAATCCATCATCAGTCTATCTAACTTAAAGTCCCAAGAAGAATTTCAGCTCACTCATGCTGCTCATCTCAAACTTCCCTTGCCTAAGTTTGGCAAACTTACTACAAAGGTTGTTTTCTGTTGATTCAAAGATAATGTCATCAACATATATCTGGACTAGGAAGATCTTGCCTTTTGATTCCCTAAAGAATAGATTCTTGTCCATTTTCCCTCTTGAGAATTTATTCTCAATAAAGAAGGTAGACAAAGTTTCATATCAAGCCCTAGGGGCTTGTTTCAATCCATATAGAGCTTTTTTAAGCCTATATACATAGTTGGGATAATGAGAATCAACAAAACCTGATGGTTGTTCTACATATACTTCTTCCTTCAAGTATCCATACAAAAGGCTGACTTGACATCCATTTGGAATACTTTGAACCCATGATAAGCTGCATAAGCCAGGAACAGTCTTATTGCTTCCAACCTTGCCACTGGGGCAAATGTCTGATCAAAGTCTATCCCTTCTTCCAGTCTGTAGCCCTTTGCTACTAGTATGGCTTTGTTTTTAACTATGGTGTCATTTTCATCTAGCTTGTTCCTATAGATTCACTTAGTTCCTGTGATATTGTGATTCTTAGGTTTAGGAACTAACTCCCAGACTTTAAATCTTCTGAATTGATTCAGCTCTTCCTGTATGGTATCAATCCAATTTGTGTCCTGTATGGCCTCTTCAAACTTCTTAGGTTCCATCTGGGACAAGAAGCTTGAACAGAGAACTGTGTTCATGCTTTTGCTTCTGGTCAAAACTCCATGACTTGCATCACCAATGATTTGGTGTGCTGGATGATCCTTCAAATGTCTTCTTATTGTAGGAAGTCTGTCCACTTCTTGGTCTTCTCCATTGACCTCACTTAGATGAACTCTATTGTATTAATCTTCATTCAATGAGTCTTGTACTCCCCCTTGACTGCATCCATCATTTTCTTCATCCTGACTTGCAGGTTGGTCTTCACTAATTGTAAGCTTGTCCATCATTTTCTTCAAACCTATAGGGCTAACAGAAATACTAGACAGCTCACAGTTAATAAGCATAGACTCATCAAAAACTACATGGACAGATTCTTCTACAACTTGTGTAGTCAAGTTGTAGATCCTATAAGCTCTAATGTTATTGTTGTACCCAACAAATATCCCTTCTAAGGATTTGGCAGCAAACTTAGTTAGATAATGCTTGCCATTATTCAGAACATAATATTTGCTACCAAAGATCCTAAAGTAGGATATGTTTAGTTTTCTGCCTTTCATAATCTCATAGGGAGTCTTCTTGTGTCTCTTGTTGATGGAAGCTCTATTGAGAACATGACATGCAGTGTTTACTGCCTCAGCCCAGAAGTATTCAGGGAGAGAAGTGTCACTTAGTAGAGTTCTACTTGCCTCAATAAGAGTCCTATTCTTTCTTTCAGCAACCCCATTTTACTGGGGAGTTCTAGGTGTGGAGAACTCCTGATGAATCCCAAATTCTTCACAGAACTTTGTCATACATTCGGACTGAAATTCAGTCCCATGGTCACTTCTGATTTTAACCACTGAATTGTTAAGTTCATTCTAAATTTGTCTAACAAAATTCTGGAAAACAGTTGGGATTTCAAATTTCCGCCTCAAGAAGAAAACCCATGTAAATCTAGAATAGTCATCAACAATCACAAATGTGTAGACTTTTTTACCTAAACTATGAACTGGCATAGGACCAAATAGATCCATATGCAAAAGATATAGACATCTTACAGAATCTTTAGTATCATGTCCATGGAAAGAGGTCCTGGTCTGTTTGCCCTTTTGGCAAGCTGAACATACACCCTCTTTAATGTACTTGACCTGATGACCATTCCTCACTAACTCCATACTAGAGAGTTGGCCTATTGACTTATAATTCAGGTGAGCCAACCTTTTGTGCTATTGGACACAATGAGATACTTTCTCATCTGTAACTAGACAGATAGGTGAGTACTTATTCTTACCATCAAAGTTAAGACAGTAGATATTTCCTTTCCTAGTGCCTGTCAAAATGATCTCTTGATCATTTGACCTTCTTATTTGGCACACACCCTTGTGGAAAGAAGTGTCATAACCAAGATCACTTAGTTGGCTTATGCTAATTAGGTTATGCTTTTGACCTTTCACATAAACCACTTGGGTGATGGTAATGGAGTTATTGGAAATGTTACAAAACCCTTTGATGACTCCCTTTTCAGATCCACCAAAGATCACTTTGGGTCCATCTTCTATAGGGGAGTAGTCCTTCAACATCCTTTTTGTTCCAGTCATGTGTCTGGAACATCCACTGTCCAAGTACCATATTGGGGTATGGCCACTTGGACTCACCTGCATCAAAGAAAATAACCTATCCTTAGAACCCCAATAGTTATTGGGTCCTAGGTTTAGGTTAGTTTGATTTTTGACATGCTTACCTGCAGCCTTTCTGATAGGTAAGCTGGCCTTATTCTGAATACTAGCATTGAACAAACAGTCAATGACAAAGTGGCCCACCTTGCCACAACACCAGCACTCAAATCTTTTGTACCTTTTCTTAAGTACAGGCTTAACAATATTGTTGTCAGCAGTCTTTTTAAGTGCAGGTGCTGGAGCAGCAAATACTAAGGATTCCTTAAGAACCTGATGGGTTTGCTCGTGGGGTGACCTATTAGCATTTGCACCCTTGCCATTCAGATCACCATACTTACAGTGACCATGAGTAATGTCATGATTATACCTGTTAGTAGGCTGCATCACTTTCCTAAAAGAAATAGGGGGTTTGAAGGCTAGTGGCTGAACTGGGTCTTTGCCTTTTCTTTGAGAATTGGCTGCCCTTGTTCTTCCCTTAAAGCCTAATCCTGTCTTACCATTTTGGGAGATGAAATTATCAATTATGGGTAAGACTGACTTTGTCTTAGAGAATTTAGCCACTAGATCCATTTCTTTCTGAAGTATTACTTCCAGAATCTTGATGTGATTATTTTTGAAAGTGATTGTACCCATCTAAATAACAGTTATGTTTTTCAGTTTGGCAACCTCATTAAATTTCAAATCCAACATCTTTGCTGAATATGATGCAGCCAGTTTGAGAGATTCAATTTTCTAAGCCTACTTCTTGACAAAGAATTTGCTTCTCTTAAGAGCTTGCAACAGACCACCATACTCATCAATTAATTGATGAACATCCCCTTTAGATTCAGAACCATCCACATCACTTGATGCAGATGCTTCTGATTTAGATCCAGTATAACACTCAGAAGCTAAGGATGGATTGTATACCTTACTGGGATCAGGCTGATCCTGACACTGATCTTCCTCAAATAGAGCCATCATCCCTCTACAATAATATTCTTCACATCCATTGATAGAATCTAGCATTTGTAAGAATTCAGATTCTACAGGATCCTCTTCTATAGAGAACAATCCAATATAGGCTTCTACTTCATCCCCTTCTCCAGATTCTGATGATGAAGAGTCAGTCCAACTCTTCTGCTTCTGGGAAATAAGAGATCTCTCCTTCTTGCCCTTATTCTGATGCTTCTGTTTGTCCTTAGACTCCTTTCTTTTATCAGGACATTCAGCTATGACATGTCCTGGCCTATTGCAATAATAGCAAATAATTTTAGAAGAAGTTTGTTTACTAGGATTAAAGCCATACCTGTCATCCTTAGAAGTCTTCTTCTTCTTGTAATAGTCATCCTTGGAGGAAGATGAAGATGGCTTGGTTCTCCATTTCTTCTTCTTCATGAACCTTTGAAACTGCCTTGTAAAGGCAGCAAAGTCCTCATCAGAATTGTGGCTGTCTGAAGTGTTGATGTCAGTATCTTCTGGTTCAACTTCAGTAATTTTCCTGGGAGGAGAAGGTGACTTTCTCCTGCCCTTTCTTGTGGCTTCAGCCTTGAAGACAACTGATCTTTCTTTGTATTTAGACCTATTGTTTTTCTCCTCCTTCTTTCTGGCAGTGAGATGTATCTCATAATATAACAGTTTACCAAACAGGGTTGGTGGAGATGTATCAGCAAGCATGGACACTTCTCTGATGGCACATATTTTTGTATCCCAGTCCTTTGTTAGTGACCTGAGAAACTTGTCATTCAGTTTATATATGCTAAAGACTCGTCCATATGTCATTAACTCATTTACAATTCTAAAGAACTTCTTGTAACATTCTGCTATTCTATCTGACTTGGCTTGTCTGAAGCTCTCATATTCTTGATTCAGCATGGACTTTCTATCCTCTCTAACTTCTTTAGTTCCCTCCATATAGACAATCAAGGTGTCCCACATCTCCTTAGAGGTTTTGAAATGAACTAGATTCTGAAATGTAGAATCATCTATGGCACTCACAATTATGTTTTGTGCTTTCTTGTCTAAGGTAGCTAGGATGATCTCTTCCTTAGTCATTTAAGAATAGCTCTTTGGTATTTTGAGATTTGCATCAAGAACTAATATGTTCATAGGAATGAAAGGACCTTCCAAAACTGTGATGTAAATTCTTGGATCAGATGCTTCCATGAATAATCTGACTCTTTCTTTCCATATGCAAAAAATTCTCTTTCCTGCAGATAGGTAGTTTCATGGATCCAAGTTCCATCTGATTTTCACTTGAACCCATTTTGGCTAATCAATTAATTGCCTTGGAGATCTACTCAGACTGTTAGGTCTATATTTGAGTGAACCTCCCTCTGATACCATTTGAAAGATTAGGTTGATAGACCTTAAAAACCTAGAGGGGGTGAATAGGTTCAAATCCTTTTAATCAACTTAGGCAATTAACAATGTTAAAGCAAAGTAAAATAATCACAGCACAAATAATCACAACATGTTCACAGCACAGTACACAATGGTTTATAGTGGTTCCCCAATTTATGGGTACGTCCACTCTCCCCCTTCACCTATCCAGCAGAGTATTGGATTTGACCAAACTTCCTTCCACTATCTCAGATTCACAGATCTTACAACTCAGAACCCAACTGGTTTCTACAACTCAGACTTCTTCAAGTCCTACACCTCAGATTCTTCCCAAGAATCCTATCTCAGGCAACAGCCCTACCTCAGCCTTTATCACCAGGCCTACAACTTAGACTTCTTCAAGTCCTACCTCAGGCACTCAGCCCTACCTCAGCCTTTATCACCAGGCCTACAACTCAGACTTCTTCAAGTCCTACCTCAGGCTCTCAGCCCTACCTCAGCCTTTATAAATTTAGGCTTACAACTCAGATCTATATAAGATCTTACATGGAAATTAATTATTTTAAACAATAAAATCTTCAACCTGATAGAAAGAGAATAGGGTGAAAGCTTCTTGATCAGTTCTTGAGAGAACTGATTACTTTAGATCCAACCTGTCTTAGCTTCTCCAAAGCTTCTTGAATATGTACCAAGTAAGGTTGATCTTCAATTAGAGGTGGAGTTGATCTTCAATCCAGCTTCCTTCTTGAATTCAGAATTAGATCTGAATTTTTCTTGCAGACTTTTCAGGACCTGCCTTCTTGTAGGTTTGTCTCTTGTTCCCCCTCACTTATTCTTTTTTACAGTACTTCTAATTGTGATAGAATAGGTCTATATATAGAATCCATCCAAGGTTACTGGATGATCCGGTTTATAACGGCCTTCTGATAGCTCTGACAGATGTGTCAGCTTTATTACTTATGACAGCTGTCAGGTCTTTAGTCTTGACAACTGACTCCTCCTTGAACTTCTATCTTAGCAGAAAAGGGCGTTAAGATAACTCCAAATGTGTCGACACAAATAGACCATGTGTCGACACAAGTCTTGAAGGTGTCGACACTGCTCCCACATTGTCGACATAGTCATACTTTATCTTCTCGACACAGCTTCTGTTGGATGTGTCGACACAAGTCCTGTGTGTCGACACAACTGCTTCTAGTCTTGACACAGCTTCTATTGACAGATTTCTTTGAGTGTGTGTCAACACAAGCCTTCCAGTCTCAGTATAACTATTGCTGACAGATTTATTTGAGTGTGTGTCGACATAAGTCCTATGTGTCGACACAACTACTTCTGGTCTTCAGCATAACTGGTGTTGAGTGTGTGTCGGCACAAGTCCTGTGTGTCGACACAACTGCTGCTGACAAAATTCCTGTGTGTCGACACAAGTCCTGAAGGTGTTAACACAACTGGCTTCTGGTGTCGACACAAGTCCTTCACTAGTGTCGACACTTGTACTTAGAATATTTTCCTGCATTTCTTTAACCTGCACATTCAAACTCAACATTCCATCAAATACACCTTGATGTATATCATTGAGTTAGGTGAGGCTTCTCCAAATCTGGTATACATATTCCAATGTACCCAACATCCTTTCTGAACTGTAATGAAGATCCTAGGGTCTAAGGCTTCCATGAATAGCCTGACCTTCTCTTTCCAAATCCTAAAATTTTCCTTTCTATTGATATGGAGCTTCATGGAGCTCAACTCCTTGTGGTTCTCACCTGAACCCATGGAGCAAATCTTCAGCTACTTTTGGAGATCTGTTCAGACTGTTAAGTCCTTTTTGAATAACCTCCCTCTGATACCACTTAAAAGTCTTTGTTTAAAGAGTAGCTATAAACCTAGAGGGGGTTTGAATAGGTTTCTTAGTCTTTAAGACTATTTTTTATCTTGGTGTGATGAGTGTTCAGTTATTTAAGTAATCTTTCAAGAAAGAGACACAACACACTAGTATTTTTAGTGGTTCCCTTAGGTATAGGTGCATCCACTGTCCCTCCCACCTTTCTAATAGTGTGTTAGATAAGACAATCTTCTCCAATTTCAGCTCAAAGAGCTTACAACACAGGTCTCTCAGGATCTCTCAAACTTCCTCCAAGTCCTACCTCAGGCCAAATCCCTACAACTCAGAGTAAAAATATTCCTACAGCTCAGTGATCTGCAGATCACCTACCTCGGACTTAATCAAAAGTCCTACACCTTAGGCTAGGAGGATAGCCCTACACTCAGAGAGATTAACTCTCTTATAGCTCAAATCAAGAATGATCCTACCACAGGCACACATGCCCTACCTCAGATCCACCACAAGATCCTACAACTCAGCCTTTATATTTTAGGATTACAGCTTAGATCAAGAATGATCCTACATAATGAGTGAGGTTGTTGTTGATTGAATCCAGAGAAAGTTTCCTATGAGCCTTCCTTCTGAACTGAGTAAGCTCAGCCCTATCTTCTTCATAACACCACGAATAGATCTTTAGGGTTATTCTGCTTGTGCTGAGAAGTAACTGTAGAGCACTACTTCTTCAATCCTAGATTGTAGTAAAGGTTTGAGTTGAGGCCTTGAAGATGGGCAGTAGCTTCAAGCTTGCTCTGCTTCTCCTGCTTTAGAAAAGATTTTCCAACCTTGCTGTTGAAGATCGGAATGAGATTGTAGTTTTTTTTCTCTTCAACAGCCAACCTTGTTTGTTATTCACAGACTTACTGTATGAGCTTGTTCTTCGCAATCTTCCACTTAGTCGAGAGGAAGAAGATGACCGAAAAAGCTCTGTTTCCAAAAGTCTCTTTCTTCTTTCTCGAAACTCTACTTTTGTATCCTGCCCCAACAGCTCTTTGTGCAATATGAACCACCAGAGTTGGTAACTGCCACACTTCTTTTGCATTTAATGTTGTACTAAAGGCAAGTAGCGTCTTTTGTCATCTAGCGTGCAAAACCCGTCACATTCAAATTCTTGATAACATCAGCATGACTCGGAGCATCTGGACTTAGCAAGTTTCAGACAATCTGCCTAGGCTTTTAGTGGAGCCTTGTCACTCAACGTAGAAACACTTAGCAGATTTCTGTACCTTGAGGCATCGAGTGAATCTTCAACACTCAATGATTTTATACTTAATCTTTAAATCCAGTAGAATAGGCATTGAGTGAACTGGCTTCACTCAACGCTTCTGTCCTTAGACAAATTCCTTAGATTACAATACACAGGCTTTGACTGCATGAAGTTCTGTCAACACTTTTGCTTCTTGGCGTTGAGTGAACTGTTTTCACTCGACGATTCTGGACTTAGACAGATTTCTTGTCTGCACCTCTGAGGCTTTGACTGCTTGAGCTTATGTTAACGCCTTCAGCCACTTAGCGTTGAGTGAACTTTCTTCACTCAATGCTTCTTGACTTAGCCAGATTTCTTGACAGCACCACTGAGACTTTAACTGCTTGAGCTTCTACCAATGCCTTCAGCCTCTTGGCGTTGAGTGAACTTCCTTCACTCAATGCTTTTGGACTTAGCCAGATTTCTATTTTACCAGCATCTTGTATTGAGTCCATCTGTCATTGTGACTCAGACTACTTGTCAAATCAGTGTAACAGAAAACAACCTGCATACATTGAACTTATAATATGAATCAGATATAATCATGTGAATACCATAGTCTTGCGGGCCTTATTTAAATCTAGGACATTGTGATCAATGGACCCAACAGGAATGTACCCATGGTGACTGACAAGATGATCATTCCTTCGACCGGAACTGGGTGGTTGTTGAACCCGTAAACAGGCCCGGCTGTAGGACCGAGATGTTGCTTGGTGAGTTTCATGCTTTGGAGGGTAGACAGGAATAAAATGTCGACAGAACACCCATTGTCGACCAGGATCCTCTTGACATTATAATAGGGATTCCCAATTCCTGCGTTGATCATGAGCAGGTCCTGGTGGAGAATTCAAAATCCCACCAGGTCTTCATTACCAAAGGTGATGGAGTTGTCTCTCCTGAGTTTTTGTCTTCGTGACCTTTCTCAGGAATGCCCACCGAGAGTGAATGGGGGAAAATATTCGAGACTCCTGTGATGGTCTTATTATCGTCCACCATTTGTAAAGGGTAAGGCTTATTGATCTTTTGAGGATGCTAGGAACTGGTTTCCACAGACGGCGTCAAACTGTTGCGGCCAAACTCGACGCCCCGATTGGATCGGAGTAACTCATATCGTCTTAGCTCACGGTGCGGTCAAGCGTGCGCACAACCAATTATAATAGGGATTCCCAATTCCTAGAGTTCCACTTGAACCCCAAACCTCTCTTATCCTTTTAAGAGGTAAAGTAGTCTATCAGTGGAAGCACTGTTTTGGACTTTGAGAATTCAGCCACTAACTTTCTCTCCTTAAGGAGTTTCTATTAAAGATCCATAATGACCTTATTCTTCTAGTTGATGGTCCCAATTTGGATGATTGAGATTGTCTTCAGTTAGCTGACTTCCCTCCTCATCTGAGCTAGCAAGGGTGCTGACTCAGACTGCAGGGAAGCAGCTTGTTATAGGGAGACAATCTCCTCAGCTTTTCTCTTGATAAGCTTTTTTGCTCCTCTTCAGAGCATCCAGAATTGCACCATATTTTTCAATCAATTGATTGACATCATCTTTAGAATCTGAACCATCATCCTCAATGGAGTAAGGGGATGCTTCAGAGTCTGAGCCAGACTCATAGATAGAAGAAAAGTTAGGGATAGAATGTACCTCCTCATGAATAGTATTATCATGATTTTCTTATGATAGAGCCATGAGACTGAATTCCTCATCCTCTTCCCAATCACTATAAATAGAGGGTAGTGGGGCCTATATGCCAGATGGGGAAGCACGATGATCAACCCCTTATTCAATGGACATGAGACCAATATAGACCTCTTCTTCATCTGATTCTAAAGATTCAGAATCACTGTCTGAAAGACTTACTTTCTTCTTGGCTAAGAAGCTCTTTTCAGTCGTCTTGTCCCTATGATGCTTTTTACCTTAAAACTTCATCTCCCCCTTCCTCTTAACTGGACAGTCAGTAATGAAATGTCCACTCCTGTTGCAACGGTAATAAACAACATTATACTTAACATATTTATTCTGTTTGGAGTCATACCTTTTCCTAGAGGGGCCATTTCTAAATTTATCCTTGCTGGAGTAGGGCTTCTTTGAAGTGGAGCTAGAAGAGCCTTTGTTCTTCCATTATCTCTTCCTGCTTAGCAACTTCTTGAACTGCTTGGAGAACAGTGCTAGTTCTCCATCTGACAGTTCATTTCTAGAGGAGCTGGGATCTGAGTATTCTGACTCAGCAACTCTCCTTGGAAGGGAATGATTCTTTTCCCTACTTCTTCTTGTGGCTTCAGCTCCAAAGGCTATTGACTTCTCTTTATTGAGAGATCTGACTGTATTCTCTTCAGCCTTCCTGGAGTTCAGCTGCATCTCATGAGACAGCGGCTTCCCAGACAAGTTCTGAGGTAGAGTGTTGGCCAGGTTGCCAACCTCTCTGATGACACAGATCTTGATATCTCATTCCTTATTTAGGGATCTCAAGAACTTATCATTCAGCTCATAATTAGTGAACTGTCTGTCATAGGCGATCAGACTGTTTACTATCAAGAAGAACATCTCATAGCATTCAACTATGAAGTCCTTCCCTTGCTTAAATGCTTCATATTATTGATTCAGGAGGGATTTCCTATCATCTCTCGCCTCCTCTGTTCCTTCCATGTACACAATGAGGGAGTCCCACATTTCCTTGGTTGTCTTATAGTAGATAAGTATCTGGAAGGTGGAGTCATCTATGATACTGATAATGATATTTTGTGCCCACTTGTCCATAGTTGCCAGTGTTGGGTACATTGGAAAATGTGTACCTGATTTGAAGAAGCCTAACTTAGCATAATGATATACATCAAGGTGTATTTGATGTTGTTTAAGTTGAATATGTGCAGGTTAAAAGTATGGAAAAATTTCTAAGTCCATGTGTCGACACCAGAAGAAGATGTGTCGACACTTCAGGAAGATTGTGTCGACACTTGAAGAAGGCTGTGTCGACACAGAGAAAATGAGTCGACATCAACTGTGTCGACACCGGGAGGCAGTGTCGACACACACAAGATTATAGTTGACATCAACTGTGTCGACACCAAGAGGCTGTGTCGACACACAGAGGCAGAGTCGACAATATTTGTGTCGACACCAGAAGACTGAGTCGAAACATATAGGCAGAGTTGACAAAAGCTGTATTGACACCTGAAGGCAGTGTCGACACATACTATGTTCTGAATCTACATCAACTGTGTCGACACATAGGACTTGTGTCGACACATTGTCAAGTCTAGACCAAGTCATTTGCTGAAGAATGATGAAGTGTTTGAGTCAACACAAATACTCAGTGTCGACTCATTCTCAAGTTGTAGTATGCAGAAGCTGAGTCGACTTAAAGGCAAACTTGTCGACTTCACCAGGGGCAGTGTCGACACCTGAGGTACTTATGTCGACACATATAGACAGATGGTCTCGACACTTTCTGACAGACATTCTCGACACTTTGCTGTCCAAGACAAAGGCACAAGATCTGTTTTAAGACTTGACAGCTGTGGGTTACAATAGGTTAACTGAAGCTGTCAGACTTGTCAGAAGACAGTTAGAAACCTGATCAGCCGGTCACCAAAAAGAATGTCTATAAATAGATAGATTCAGAAGTAGAATTTATTATTGTTTTTTTTTATTAAGAAGCAACACACATAAAAACTGCTTAAGGAATCAAATCAAGAAAGTGAAAGGCACTGAAGAAGATCTTCATCAGAAGATCTAAGAAGACATTCTGAAGGGTTCAACCTCTCAGGATCAGTCTAAGGAGAATTCGTCCTAGAATTCTGAAGAATTTCTAAAGGGATTGGATAGAGAGGGATCCAGCCATTTGAAGATCAAGAAGGAAGCTGTTACAGGTTTCTCAAGAAGCTGTTTGGAAATCAACTCAGCTAGTTCAGATTCAAGAAGCTTTGAAGAAAGCTAAGTATCAGTTGCTTTCATCCATCAGCTGATCAGGTGTTGTCTTGTCCTTTCTCTCTCAACAAGGGCAAGATTCTATAACACTTTTTTTCTAAATCTTGTAGGATCTTTAATAGATCTGAGTTGTAAGCCTAATTTATAAAGGCTGAGTGTAGGAGAGATAATCTCTGAGTGGTAGGTCTTGGATAAAGACTGAGGTAGGGCTGAATTGCCTGAGTTGTAGGAGTGTGGTATCACTCTGAGTTGTAGGAATCCATTTTGGATTCTGAGCTGTAGGATCTGAGGATCTGAGTTAAGGAAGGGAGTTTGGCCGAATCTAGCACACTGCTAGATAGGTGAAGGAGGGAAAGTGGATGTACCCAGATCATGGGGAACCACTAAAAAATTGTGTGCAATCTGTGATGTGTGAATTTCTGTGATTGCTGTGCTGTGTGTATATATTCAGTAGTTATATTCTGCCTAAAGTGAAAACAAGCATTAGAACCTATTCACCCCCCCCCCCCTCTAGGTGTTTAGGTAGTCTTGAAAGTAAAACTATCAAGTGGTATCAGAGGGAGGTTGCTCAAAATAAGACTTAACAGTCTGAGTTAGATCTAAAGGCAGAATCAAGAATCAAGAAAATGGGTTCAAGTGAGAATCACAAGGAGTTGGGATCTATGAAGCTTCCCATCTGCAGAAAAGAAATCTTTGGAATTTGGAAGGAAAGGGTTAGGCTGTTTATGGAGGCCTCAGACCCAAGAATTTATATCACAGTGAAAGAAGGTCCATATATTCCAATGAAGACTTCTGTGTTAGATGCAAATGAGGAAACTCCTAAGGATTTTTCAGAAATGACAAAGGAGAAAATCATCTTAGCCACTATGGACAAGAGAGCTCAAAACATCATAGTAAGTGCAATAGATGATTCCACCTTCCAAAATCTGATACATTGCAAGACTTCCAAAGAGATATGGGACACCTTGATTGTCTATATGGAAGGATCTGAAGAAGTAAGACAAGACAGAAAATCAATGCTCAACCAAGAATATGAGAGCTTCAGACAAGGAAAGTCTGATAGCATAACTGAGTGTTATAAGAAATTCTATAGGATTGTGAATGAACTGATGTCCTATGGAAGAGTCTTCAGTACATATGAGCTGAATGACAAGTTTCTCAGATCTTTAACAAAGGATTGGGATACCAAAATATGTGACATTAGAGAAGTGGCCAAGTTAGCTGATATTTCTCCTCCAACCTTGTTTGAAAAATTGCTTTCATATGAAATGCAATTGATGGCTAGGAAGGAGGAAGAAAGAAGTACAAAAGGTGAGCATAGATCTCTGGCTTTCAAAGTTGAAGCCACTAGAAAGAAAAGGAGGATGTCTTCATCTCCTCTCAAGGAAGCTACAGAAGAGATAACAGAAAATTCAGATAGTCAGAAATCAGGGAGCAGTGAATCAGATACTGACTTTGCTGCCTTTACAAGACAGTTTCAAAAGTTCTTGAAAAAGAAGCAGTGGAAGTCCAGGCCCTCCACATCACAGCCAGTAGATGAGTACTATCAGAAGAGAAAATCCTCAAGAAATGAGAGAAACAGAACTAAGCACAGCAAAGCCATAATTTCTAAGATTATTTGTTATTACTGCAATAAGACTGGACATATGGTAGCTGAATGTCCAGAAAAGAGAAAGGAGTCAGTAGACAGAAAAAGGACTCAACACAAGGGCAAGAAGGAGAAATCTTTTGTTACAAAGAAGGATAAGAGTCTTTCAGATCAGTCCTCATCAGAGTCAGAATCTGAAGCAGAAGCATACATAGGATTGTATGCAGCCAATGAAGAAGAGGAATTTCTGCAACTGATGGATTCCATTCATGATCAAAAAGACAAGGAATGCATGGGTCTGATGGCTGAGTTAGAAGATAACCAATGCCAGGATCAGCCTGGTCCTAATAAGGTACAAAAGGTTTCTAGTTCTTCTAATTTTAGTACTGGTTCAGAGTCAGATTCATCTACATCAAGTGATGTGAATGGATCTGAATCTGAAGGTGATATTCATCAGTTGATGGATGAATATAGGGTCTTGTTGCAGGCTCTTAAGAAAAGCAAGAATCTAGTCAAAGTTCAGGCTCAGGAAATTGCTGATCATAAGGTAGCTGCAACTGAGTTTGAAAAAGTAATGGATCAAAAGTTAAATGAGATTGCCAAACTGAAAAATATAACCTATATTCAGATGGGCACAATCAAATATAACAAAGATCAAATTAAGAGTCTGGAGGCCAGACTAAGAATAGAAAAAGATTTAGTGGCTCAAAATCTATCTTACCTTTAATAGATGAGTTTGTGGCTCAAAAGGGTAAGGCGGGATTAGGCTTCAAAGGTAACCCCAGGGCTGGCCAATTCAAAAGAAAAGGCAAAGCTCCTGTCCAGCCTCTAAACCTTTCAATCCCAGTTATGTTTAGAAAGGAGCAAGTGCCTTCTAACAAATATGATCTTGAGAATATTCATGGTCATATTAAGACTAATGTTCAGATAAACAAGGGTGTAAATGCCAATAGGTCTACCCATGTTCATAAACCCCATGGTTATAAGAAATCTGTGGGTGAAGCTGCAGCAACACCAGCACTGGACAGAAATTCTTCTGTCAAGGGTGTATCAAGACCTAGATACAACAAGTTTGAATGTTGGTGTTATGGCAAGAGAGGCCATTTTGCCTTAGACTGCTGGCATAACACAAATGTAAGGAAGAACAATAGTCTACCAATTAGAAAAGCTGCTGGTAGTCTTAATATGAATGGTGCTAACCTGAACCAAGGACCCAAGACTTACTTGGGTTCTAAGGGAAAGTAATTCTGTATTACAGGAAAGTCCAAGTTGCCATGCCCCTATATGGTACTTGGACAGTGGATGTTCCAGGCACATGACTGGAACAAAGGGGCTGCTGAAGGAGTACACATCTGTCAAAGATGGACCTAAAGTAATCTTTGGTGGATATGAAAGAGGAATTATCAAAAGGTTTGGTAACATTTCTTCAAACCTAATTACCATCACCCAAGTGTCTTATGTAAAAGGTTTGAAACATAATCTGATTAGCATAAGTCAGCTGAGTGATCTTGGATATGACATTTCATTTGTTAAGGATGGATGTCATATCAAAAGGTCAAGTGATCAAAAGATCATATTGACTGGGTATAGAAAGAGAAATGTTTATTGTCTTAATTTTGTATGTGAAAACAAGGCTTCTCCCATCTGTCTTGTGGCAGATGATAATGCATCTCATTGTGTCAAGTGGCACACGAGGTTGGCTCATCTTAACTACAAGACAATTGGCCAACTCTTCAGCAAAGAGTTAGTGAGGAATGGTCCTCAAGTTAAGTGTATAAAGGAAGGGATATGTTCAGCTTGTCAAAAGGGCAAGCAGACAAAATCCTACTTTCACAGTCTTGAAAACAAGGATTCTGTGAGGTGCTTATACCTCTTACATATGGATCTTTTTGGTCCTATGCCAGTTCATAGTCTAGGTAGGAAGGTCTACACTTTTGTGGTTGTAGATGACTATTCTAGATATACATGGGTGTTCTTTCTGAGACAAAAATCAGAAACCCCAAGTGTCTTACTTAGTTTTGTGAAATAAATTCAGAATGAATTAAATAGTACAGTGGTCAAAATCAGAAGTGACCATGGCACTGAATTTCAATCTGAAAGTATGACAAAATTATGTGAAGACTTTGAGATTTTCCAAGAGTTCTCCTCACCTAGAACACCTCAGCAAAATGGCATTGTTGAAAGAAAGAATTAGACATTGATTGAAGCTAGTTGAACTCTATTGAGTGACACCTCTCTTCCAGAATATTTCTGGGCTGAGGCAGTAAACAAAGCATGTCATGTGATCAATAGGGCTTCTATCACCAAGTGCCACAAAAAGACTCCCTATGAAATTATGAAAGGTAGAAAACCAAATTTATCCTACTTTAGGATCTTTGGTTGCAAGTGCTATATACTTAACAATGGCAAGTCATATCTAACTAAGTTTGCTGCCAAATCCCAAGATGGGATATTTTTTGGGTACAGCATAAATAGTAAGGCCTATAGAGTCTTCAACTTGACTACTCAAGTTGTAGAAGAATCAGTACATGTTGTGTTTGATGAATCAAGATTAATCAACTGTGAGCTGCCTTGTAGTTCATACAGTCCAACGGGTATAAGCAAAAGGATGGACAAGCTTTCCATTGCAAAAGCATCAAATGCAGATGAAGCAGTGGAAAATGAAGGCTACAATCTAGGGGGAGTACAAAACTCTATAGAAGCTGATGACAACCAAGAAGTACAACATGGTGAAGGAGCTGGAGATGTTTAACCTGAAGGAAATCTTCCTCCAGCCATAAGACATCTAAAAGATCATCCAGCTAATCAAATAATAGGTGATCCAAGTTAAGGAGTGCAGACTAGAAGCAGAAATCTGAGCACAGTCCTGCACTCAAGTTTCCTATCTCAATTGGAACCTAAGAAATTTGAAGAAGCCATCCAAGACCAACATTGGATTAATGCTATGCAAGAGGAGCTTAATCAATTCAGAAGGTGCAAAGTCTGGGAGCTTGTTCCTAAACCAAAAGACCACAACATCATTGGAACAAAGTGGATATTCAGGAATAAGTTGGATGAGAGTGGAGTAATAGTAAAGAACAAAGCAAGACTGGTTGCTAAAGGATATAGACAGGAAGAGGGAATAGATTTTGATCAGACATTTGCCCCAGTAGAAAGACTGGAGGCAATCAGGATGTTTCTTGCCTATGTTGCATACCAAGGATTCAAGGTATACCAAATGGATGTGAAATCAGCATTTTTGAATGGAGACCTAAAAGAAGAAGTCTATGTGGAACAGCCATCAGGTTTTGTAGACTCTCTTAAACCTGATTATGTTTTTAGACTTAGGAAAGCTTTATATGGGTTAAAGTAAGCCCCAAGGGCTTGGTATGACACCCTGTCTACTTTCCTTATTGAGAACAAATTCTCAAGAGGCAAAATAGACAAGACTCTATTCCTTAGGGAGTCTAAAGGCAAGATAATCTTAGTCCAAATCTATGTGGATGACATAATTTTTGGGTCTACAGAAAACAACCTTTGCAAGAAGTTTACCAAACTTATGCAAGGGAAGTTTGAAATGAGTAGTATGGGGGAACTTAAGTTCTTCTTGGGACTCCAAGTAAGACAGACTGATAATGGCTTGTCCATATCCCAGTCTAAGTTCACCAAAGAGTTGATAAAGAAATATGGTATGGAATCTTCCTCTACCATGAAAACTCCTATGGGAACAAATATTCCTATATGTAAAGATGATACAGGTAAGCCTGTAGATGAGTCTTTGTATAGAGGAATAGTTGGTTCTCTATTATACCTCACAGCTAGTAGACCAGATATTATGTATGCTACATGTGTCTGTGCTAGGTACCAGACATGCCCTAAAGAATCTCATTACACTGCTGTTAAAAGAATTTTGAGATATTTAAAGGGCACACCAAATCTAGGCCTTTGGTACCCTAGGAATAGAGATTTTCAACTAATAGGTTATTCAGATGCAGATTTTGCAGGCTGTAGAGAGGATAGAAAGAGTACTACAGGTACTTGCCAATTTTTGGGAGGAAGACTGATATCATGGAGCAGTAAGAAGCAGACCAGTGTGGCAATATCCACAGCTGAGTTTGAATATGTTGCTGCTGGAAGTTGTTGTGCACAGCTATTGTGGATTCAGCATCAGTTAAAGGACTATGGTATTCAAGTAAGTAGAACACCTTTATTGTGTGATTCTAAGAGTGCTATTTCTATTGCTAACAACCTTGTTTCTCATAGTAGAACTAAGCATATAGAAATAAAATACCATTTTCTTAGAGAGCATGTAGAAAGAGAAGATATCTCATTGGAATTTGTTAAAATAGATTATCAAATTGCAAATGTATTTACTAAGCCACTGGATGAAACAAAATTCAATAAATTTAAAATTGAATTAGGTATGCTGACCATTGATTAGTATATCAACAAACAGAAATTGACTAAGTAAAATGGTGTCGACACTTTCAGTGATAAAGTGTCGACTCAGTATAGTTATGTTGACTTGTCAGAGAATTTGTGTCGACACAGAGAATTTGTGTCGACACTTAAGGGTCAAATAGTCGACTAATCCAGAAATATAGTGTCGACTTCACCAGAATAATGGTGTTGACACTTACAGATTTTGTGTCGACACTTGTACTAAGAGTCGACACAGAATTTCTGATGCTCTACTATGTCTCTCTTGTGTCGACATATCCTCAATTGGTGTCGACACACAGTAGTCAACATTGATGTCGGGACAGTAAAAGTTTGTGTCGACACATTTCATCTGTGTCGACACATTTAGTCTGTTTTTGCCCGCCTTTTGACCTTCTTTCATTAGAGGGTATAAATAGGTCAAGAACGTATTCTGTCGACACACACACAAGGTTTTCGAGACTAAAACCCTGTGTCGACATTCTCTCTCTTCTCTTCTCTCCAGTTTTCTCATCTTTCCAATGGCGCCAAAGGTTGAGGATAACGTCAATGAGGGATATGAGCTGGTTAGGGCTGCGTTCGACAATGCCACGCCTGAAATAAAACAGGTGATATCTTATCTTGCTGATAATGGATTGGAATATCTGGTTTCTGAACCCACCAAAATCTGGAAGAAGGAGGTACTTGAATTTTACACTTCAGCAACAGTGGATTCTTCTAGACTCAAGATCAAATTCACAGTTCATGGAACCAAGGTGAAACTTACTCTACAGAGTTTAAGAAAGATTCTTCAATTACCAAGCATTGAGAATGTAGAAGAGGTTCCAGCCTCTAAGACAAGGGAGGCTCTACAATGGTGTGGATTGGATCCAACCGTCAAAATTAGAGCAGCTATCAACAGAAAAGGAATGAATCCACAAGGCAAATTTCTATCAGAAGTGGTTGGGAAGGTGATCTTGTGTAAACCTGGCGGCCATGATAGGATTTCGGCCCTAATGTTTAACCTCATGACAAGGATCATCTTCAGGGTTAACACAGACTGGTCAGCAGTTGTGTTTGATAAAATCAAGGAAGGACTTAAGAAGCCAAATCTGGCTAGGATTTTGAGTCTATATCTGGCTGGACTCATCCCAGAGGTCATGCAACAAATTCCTGGGACTAAGATCAATCACATGAGAAAAATGGACATGCGATTATTCTCAAGATGGGATAGAGTTCTGTCCAAAGAGGTGCCTGATGTGGACAGGCAGGACACACCAGAGAAATCCCCAGGTCATGATCAAAGTACTGAACAACTTCCAGGAGATCAAGTGAGAGAGCAGGCTAAAGACCAGCCTGAGTTCTCAAGTACAGGATGAATCTTTACCTGAACAGGTGCAGGGGGAGCAGATTTCTTAACAAGTGCAAGAGGAAGAACAAATAGATTTATCAAAAGATTTGCACACTGCTGGTCTAGATGACTCATCGTCTGCTCAGGCACAAAAGGAATTCACTCTAGATGAGTTGTTTCCTGATGTTGAAATTGCTACTGATAGAATTGAGGAGGAGCAAGAAATTGAGAAGGAGCTCGAAGTTGAGGGGGAGCAAGTGGTTGTTGACAAAGATCAACATGTCACTAAGACAGCTATTCCACCTTCACCTCCTGAAAGAGTTCAGATTGAAAGCTCTTCAGAATCTGAGTCTGAAGAAGCCAGAGTGGCAAAGAAAAGGAAGCTCATGGTCTTCAAAAGAAGAAGCCATAGCTACAAGCAGGCTCTACAGTCTTCAACTCACCAATCTCCATCTGATTTTAATTACAACAAGTTCATGGTAGATTTACAGGTGAAGCTAGATAATCAGAGATTAGCCATGGAGAAATATGTTGATGAAAGTAATAAAAATCTTCAGTTTGATCTGGCTCAAGATATAAAGTCTATAAGATTTGAAATCAATCAAAATAAAAGAGAAATGACTGATTGTTTTACAAAAGGGGCACATGCTGTTGTATATCTGGCACAACAATAAGGGGAAATGAAGAAAGAAATAGATGCTCAATCTGTTAATCAAGGATACATTCTTGAAAATCAAAAACGGCTAAATGACAATCTGACAACTGCCAACACAGATATTCTTGCTCAACTTCAAACAACCATGTCTAAATTGACTGAAGCTAGGGCAGCTGAAATGCTTGCATATGAAACTAAGTTCAACACTGCTTTAGACTCAGTTCAGTCAGCCATAACCACTTCCCAGAAGGAAATTACTGCAAAACTTAACAAGTTGAAACCCTTCTTCAAAGATGGCATTAATTATCTAGATGGTCAGATCAGATTTCAGAAGGATGATCTCAGAGATCATGTAGAAAGAGAAGTCCTAAAGGGGGAGAGGGTACTTATTTCTGCTGGCTCAGAACATGCCAAGTGGGTCACTAACAGTATCAGAACCACATTGGGATATCCACCCCTTTGTGATGATGATAATGTGGCAGAGTCAGGAGTACAGCCAAAAGGTCTACTTGAAGGCAACCAACCAGAAGTTGCTCAAGTCATATACCCCCCTGCAGATTTTGACTTGATTCATCAGATGGTGCAAACTATGTATAGTCCTCCAGAGGAGGTTTCAAATATTATACTTGGAAAAGTAGACATGCCTGAAACTGCAATCAAGGCTCAACAAGAGGATCAACTGTCAAAGAAGAGGTTTAGGGAGCAAGCTGAACTAAAACCTGATTTTGAACAGTAGAGCCCTACCTCTAGAAACATCATACTAACTGCCTGGAAAGCTGTAAAAGATCAAGTCCATGAAAGGGGTAAGTGGTACAATGAATAAGAATGGCAGAAGCATGAAGCTAGACAGGAGGCTATTGTTCAATATAGAAGGAAAGCTAAGATGGGAAAGCTGCCTCCTGATGTTGTGGAGCCTAGCAAATACTTTCCCAAGCCATATCACTACTTTGAGAGACAAAGACTGAAGACTGAGGCTCAGGAGAAGGCTAATCTTAAAGGCAAAAAGCCCATGGAAGAAACTGAACCTTCTGTGCAGGCACAAGTACAACCTGGAAGAGGGATTGTTATAAAGGAGCCTGATCTGTCTTAGTCTTAGATGTCTTAAGTTTTAGTTTAAAAAATGTGTAATGTGAAACATTCAGTGTTAAACATTTTGTAAACAATCATTTTGACATAATACACAAAATCTTGCTTTTTAGTTAATTTTTGTGTATATTTTTTTTATCTCTGTGATGAATCTGTGCAAGTGTTTTTGTTGTTAATATTTCCTGTAATATTAAGCTTATATACATCATCATCATTTTGTTTATTATTATCATAAGTGGTGTATATCATTAGCTAATATGGGTTATGACTTCTCCAAATAGGGGGAGATTGTTGGGTACATTGGAAAATGTGTACCTGATTTGAAGAAGCCTAACTTAGCATAATGATATACATCAAGGTGTATTTGATGTTGTTTAAGTTGAATATGTGCAGGTTAAAAGTATGGAAAAATTTCTAAGTCCATGTGTCGACACCAGAAGAAGATGTGTCGACACTTCAGGAAGATTGTGTCGACACTTGAAGAAGGCTGTGTCGACACAGAGAAAATGAGTCGACATCAACTGTGTCGACACCGGGAGGCAGTGTCGACACACACAAGATTATAGTTGACATCAACTGTGTCGACACCAGGAGGCTGTGTCGACACACAGAGGCAGAGTCAACAATATTTGTGTCGACACCAGAAGACTGAGTCGACATATATAGGCAGAGTTGACAAAAGCTGTGTCGACACCTGAAGGCAGTGTCGACACATACTATGTTCTGAATCTACCTCAACTGTATCGACACACAGGACTTGTGTCGACATATTGTCAAGTCTTGACCAAGTCATTTGCTGAAGAATGATGAAGTGTGTTGGTACCCTAGTTTGATTTGAGTTTAGTCTTCTCCTTTTGTCCCTTGACCCAAGAAATATCTATGGTCAATGGTTAGTGGTCTAGCTGTAGAGTCCCCGCTTTTCCAGATAAAGAATTTGGTTAAGTAGTTTTTCGTTCGACTATAGTCGAACGCCGCTCGACTATCGTCGACTAACTGTTCGACGATCGTCTATCAGTTGCTCGACGTTCTGTCTGCGAGGATAGTTCGACTATCAGTTGATAGTTCGACTATCTGTGTGCTGAGATAGTTCGACTATCTGTTGATAGTTCGACTATCTGTTTGTTTGATAGTTCGACTATCTGCTTGGATAGTTCAACTATCTGATAGCTTGACTATCTGTTTGATAGGTCGGCTATCTGCGTTGTTTGATAGCTCGACTATCTGTTGATAGGTCGACTATCTGCTTTCTTCTGATAGTTCGACTATCTGTTGATAGGTCGACTATCTGTTTTCCCTTGGTAGTTCGACTATCTGCTTTGATAGTTCAACTATCTGATAGCTCGACTATCTATTGATAGTTTGACTATCTGTCGTTGTTTGATAGTTCGACTATCTGTTGATAGGTCGACTATCTATTCTCCGTTGATAGTTCGACTATCTGTTGATAGATTGACTATCTGTTTCTCTTCTGATAGTTCGACTATCTGTTGATAGGTCGACTATCGGTTTTGCTTTGATAGTTCGACTATCTGTTGATAGGTCGACTATCTGATAGCTCGACTATCTTCTAATAGTTCGACTATCTGCTGTGATGGTTCGACTATCTCCTTTGATAGTTCGACTATCTGGATCGTTCGACTATCTGTCCGATAGTTCGATGATCTCCGTCCGTCGGTCGACGATCTCCGAGGGTCGTTCGACGTTTTCTGTTTGCCTTTTTATTTTGTATTTATTTATTATATTTAATTAATTAATACATTATCTGGCATGTTATTTCAGTTGTTTTATGATAATATTTCCAGGCAATATCTGCTCCATCCCTTTTGCCTGAGTAAAATCTTTTCAATAAAGTTGTTTGTCTTATTAGCTGACATTGTATTTTACTTTATCTGCTGTCAGTCCTTTATAGCCGTTAGACTGAAAAGTCTTCCTTCTGCTATAAAGAGTTTATCTCTGATGTGATTTTATTTAGTACCTATATTATCAGATTGCTTCCTGCAGCTTCCTTGAAAAAGGTTTATCCCTTTTATAGAATATTTTGCTGCAGAGTTTGTTTGTCTTTGTGATATTTGCAGCCCAGGTTTCAAGTTTCAGAAGAAGACAAACAGTTCAAATTGAAAAGAGCCGTTGCTTGTTGCTGCTATAAAAGGAATCCTTTGGAGAAGGATTTCAGCTAGCTAACCAGTTATTCATTTAAGCATTCAAACTTTCATCAAGACCAAGTTTAACTGCTCTCAGCAATATTCATCCAACTGAGAAGTGTTAAGCTCTTCTGCTCTTCTTCAACCTGAGTTCTCCTGCTTCCAGGAAGTTCAGACTCAGAGTTATTTTTTGAAGAAGAAGAAGAAGAAGAAGATAGCTGCTAGAAGATTTCCATTTTATATTTTATTTATCTTCTTGTAGTTTTTCCTTCAGTTTTTACTGAAGAGTTTCTGCACTGAAGCAAGACTTCACCTGGACATTCTTTGAGCCAGGGGGAGCCTTGATTCCTTGAGCTTTCTAGCTCAGTGCAAGTCTTTGTGCTTCTCTAATCTATTGTAAAATAGAGAAGACATCTTAACCTTCTTTCCCCCTCCTGTACAGGGTTATTACTCCCTTCAAAAGTATCCCTTGGTGGCAGGGCACCTGATCAAAAACCTGTGTTCGGTTTTTAGACACCTGATCAAAAGTCTAAAGGGTTTCTGGATCTACCTGAAGCAGATCCTGTTGGTGGCAGGGCACCTGATCAAAAACCTGAGTGGATTCCTACCTTATTGGTAGAAGAGTGGACGTACCCAAGTTTTTTGGGGAACCACTATAAATTCCTTGTGTCGTCTGGATTGCCTTATTTAATTCCTGCATTGTGGCTGTGATTAGATATAACTAGGTTTGCTAGTTGCTGATTAGGTTTTCCAAGCCTTAACTGTAATTACAGTTAGCTTGAGTTTGTGCACAACACTTGTATTAGGCTTTAGGGTTATTTCTATATCTATAATCTTTTCATTCCGCATTTCACTCCAAGGGAGTTGGGTAGACTATTGAGTTTTGTCTAGTGCAAAATTTGATAACTCTATTCACCCCCCCTCCCTCTAGAGTAGTATCTATCCCTTCACTTTCAATTGGTATCATAGGGAGGTTGTCTGACTGAATAGGCTAACACCTAAGTCACAAGATCCTGATAGATACCAAAGTTTATAGATATTCACTATCACTTTCATGGCCCAGTCCAAGGATTATTCTAGCACCCGACCTCCAGCATGCAACTTAGCTAAGTTTGGCATCTGGAAGGCAAGGATAAAATTATATATGAATTCTATTGATGAAAGTATCTTTGCTTCTATTTTGTCAGGACCCCCAAGAGCACCTGCTGCTGCCACTGCCTCATCATCAACTGATATGAGTGCAGTACCTCCTCAAGATTACAATGATGAGTACAAGAAGGCAAAGATAGCAGATGCCAAGGCGATGAACATTCTGGCTCAGACCATGTCTGATGAGGTATTCCAGAAGGTAGCTGACTGCTCTTCAGCAAAAGCTATGTGGGATACACTGAACCAGATTGTAGCTGGTTCAGCTGATGAAAGGAAGGACAGAAGGTCCAACCTTATCTCACAATATGAAAACTTCAAGAAAACTGATGCTGAATCAGTTGAAGCCATGTATACAAGGCTCAGCTCAATCATCAATGAGCTGAGGACCCTTGACAAGGACATATCATTGACAGAGGTCAATGATAAGATTCTTATGTGCTTCCCTAGCACATGGGATCTAAGGATCTTGCCCATCAAGGAAGCCATAAGTACAAATGAGATTTCAACTGAAGCCCTTCTCGGCAAGCTCAAATCCTTTGAGCAAGTGCTGAAGACAAGGGAAGCAGAAGCTGAAGCAAAGACCCCTACTCCAACAAGAAAAGAGCAATCTCTAGCTCTTAAGGCTGCTGATGCTTCTGAAGGCAGCCAATCCAATGAGGAACTAATGGCATTATTTGCCAAGAGGTTTCTCAAGATGGGGAGAAAGGAATTCAGAAAGAAGTCTTCACGCTATGAAGACAAACCAAGGTATGACCGTTCACCTGCTAAAGAAATTATATGTTATGGTTGCAGGAAACCTGGACATATCTTACCAGATTGTCCAGAGGAGAAGAACAAAGATAAGAGGAAAGAAAAGGAGCAGCACAGGAAGCACTCCAAGCCATCCTCCTACAAGAACAAGAAGAAGGAGAGAGGTTTCATTGCTGAAACTTGGAGTGATTCTGATGAAGAATCTTCCTCCTCTAGCTCCAGTGAGGATGAGGAAGAGAAGAAGGCAAAGGAAGTTTGCCTGATGGCAATAGATGCCTGCAGCAATCACTCAGCTGCAGAGAGTTCAGATTCAGAAGATGAAATGCCAACAGAAGATGAGGTACTATCTTCTTATGACTTCACTTCTGAAGAATTTAAATTAGATTTTAAATCCTTATGCTTAGACTTAATTAGTTCAGAAAAAGAGATTAAAGAACTTAGAAATAAGTTAGCTGACTCAGAATTAATTGCTACAAAAAATATTAAGTTAAAGGAAGATCTCACTACTTGTAGTGAAGAAATTAAATTCCTTAAAATAGAGTTAGCTAAATCTAAGAGGTTAGAAGAATCTCTAAATGGTAGAAGCCTTAAGTTATTAGAAATAACCAGCATGACTAACACTAGGTCAGGCAATAACAAACTAGGCTTAGGAGCTTCTCCCAGTGAACCCCCAATTATTCTTAAAAATAATCTTTCAACTGCAGTGAACTTCATTTCAGCTAGTGGAATGAAGAACACTGAGCAAGTAAACCAAGTTAATAAAACGTTAAATAAAGCTAAGAGAGAAAAGTGGAAGAAATTTTTTAAAGAAATGCAAAGAGCGTCGAACGCCGCTCGACGATCGGAAGCTCAATGGTCGAACGAAGCTCGACGATCTGAGCGCCCATCGTCGAACGTCGATCGACGTTTTCAATATGATTTTCAAAATCATAATCAAACCCGTAGAAACCTAAATGAAAATAGAAACCCTAGGTTTGTTGACCCATCATCTACATGGAGAATCCCACCTAGGAGATCTCACCCATTAGGTTATCACCCTCAGCCTGCATTTTCATTTATTTCTAGCTTTTCTTATGTGAAAAACAAGGGACCCAAGGTTACCTGGGTCCACACTGTCTAAATAAATGTCTTGCAGGTGAAGGCTTATCCTATCACTCAAAATAAGTGGTATTTGGATAGTGGATGCTCCAAGCATATGACAGGAAATAAAAATCATCTGTCAAAATTCAAAGCTAAGCTCGGCCCAAAGGTTATCTTTGGAGATTCAAGCTGTGGTCAGACAGAAGGCTATGGCAGGATCACAATTGGAGATGTTACTTTCAAGAGAGTTGCATATGTGATAGGACTGAAGCACAATTTGATCTCAGTCAGCCAGCTATGTGATGCTGGCTACTAGGTTTCATTTTCTAACTCTTCTTGTAATATTACTTTAAATAATAATGTTGTTTTAGTAGGCATTAGAATAGGTAATATTTATTTAGTAGATTTCAATTCAACTCATTCTGAAATCTGTTTATTTAATGAAGTAACAATTAATAATAATTCTTTGTGGCATAAGAGGCTTAGTCATGTTAACCTTAACAATATTTCTAGGTTATCTAATCACAACCTTGTTAGAGGTTTACCTTCTTGCCCCTACAAGAAGGAGAGCCTATGCAAGGCTTGTCAGCTAGGCAAGCAAACCAAGAATTCTTTTAAATCAGTAAATAAGAGTGATTCTCCTAGAATCCTGTATTTATTACATTTGGACCTTTTTGGCCCAATAAATGTACAGAGTTTAGGAGGGAAGTATTACACCTTAGTAATTGTAGATGACTTCTCTAGGTTCAGTTGGGTTTTATTTTTGAGAACTAAGGCTGATAACTTCAAAGCCCTTACAGACTTTCTATTATGTGTGCAGACTGAGTACTCTACTCATGTGGCCTTGATCAGAAGTGATCATGGTACTGAGTTTGACTCTCTTCTCATGCAAGAATTCTGTGAGAGAGAAGGTATCAAACATAGCTTCTCAGCTCCTAGAACTCCCCAACAAAATGGGATAGTTGAAAGGAAGAACAGAACACTCATTGAAGCTGCTAGCACATTGTTGGCAGATGCTAATATGCCTCTCTCCTATTGGGCAGAAGCTGTTAGTACAGCCAATTATGTCTTGAATAGAAGTCTGATACACAAGCTTAAGTGTAAAACTCCTTATGAGTTGCTTAAAGGAAAGAAACCTAAAATTAATTATTTTAGAGTATTTGGTTGCGTAGTGTATATTCATAATAACAATAAAGAATACCTTAGGAAGTTTGAAGCAAAAGCTTCAATGGGAATCATGCTTGGATATTCCCAAGTAAGCAAAGCTTATAGGGTTTATAACAAATCAACCTGTAAAATTGAAGAATCTGTGCATGTATCTTTTGATGAGTCTCAGATGTTTTACAAGGAGAAGGAAAATTCTCCTTCCTCTAGTTCATTGCAGGTACCTGATGCTTCTCAAGAAATTCTTCAACTATCAACTCTTCAGATCACTGAATCAGACAGTGATGAAGACATTGCTGAAGCTGTTGTTGTACCACCAACAGTAGATCAAATTCCTCCTGAGGAATTAATCCCAACTGTTGCTGAAGATCACATCCCACCTGCTGATATTGTCACACTCAGAGATCACCCCACATCTCAAGTGATAGGAGACATATCAGTTGGTGTTCAAACAAGACATCAGCTAAGACAGGATGTGATGCACGCTTGTTTCCTCTCACAGGTTGAGCCCCTCACCTTTAAAGATGCAGAGCTAGATCCCCACTGGATCATTGCTATGCAATAGGAACTCAATCAGTTTGAGAGATGTAAAGTTTGGACTTTGGTTCCAAGACCTAAAGGCCAACTGATCATAGGCACCAAGTGGGTGTATAGAAACAAGTTGGATGCAAATGGAATTATTGTTAGGAATAAAGCTAGGCTTGTAGCTCAGGGCTACAGACAGGAGGAAGGTATAGATTATGACCAAACCTTTGCTCCTGTTGCAAGGCTAGAAGCAATAAGGATCTTCTTGGCCTATGCATCCTACATGAAGTTTAAGGTCTTTCAAATGGATGTCAAAAGTGCATTCCTGAATGGTGAGCTTAAGGAAGAGGTGTTTGTTGAACAACCACCAGGGTTTGTTTCTTCAACTCAGCCCTCACATGTGTTCAAGTTGCAGAAAGCTCTATATTGACTAAAACAAGCACCCAGAGCCTGGTATGAGACTCTAGCTAGTTTCCTTTTAGAGCACAACTTTACTAGGGGAGTAGTTGATAGAACCCTTTTCGTCAAGCACCACAAGGACATAATCCTGTTAGTTCAAGTGTATGTGGATGATATTATATTTGGCTCCACTGATCCCAAACTTTGCAAAAGGTTCTCTGACCTGATGCACTTTAAGTTTGAGATGAGTAGTATGGGTGTGCTGTCTTACTTTCTTGGTCTCCAAGTTAAGCAAGATGCTGATGGTATCTTCATCTCCCAATCCAAATATGCCAAGGAATTGGTAAAGAAATTTGGGATGGCTGATGCTTCAGCAATGCCTACACCTATGGCTACTAATGTAGTTATTGATTCTGATGATCACGGCAAGCCAGTTGATCAAAAGAATTATAGGGCCATTGTTGGTTCCCTATTATATTTAACTGCAAGCAGGCCTGATATAATATTTGCTACATGCCTTTGTGCTAGATTCCAGGTCAACCCCAAGGAATCTCATCTGATTCTTCTAAAGAGAATCTTGAGATACCTGAAGGGATTTCCAAATCTAGGACTTTGGTACCCAGCAGAATCAGAATTTGAGTTAATTGGATACTCTGACTCTGACTATGCTGGTTGCAGAGTTGACAGGAAGAGCACCTCAGGAACTTATCAGTTTCTGGGAGAGAGATTGGTCTCTTGGTTCTGTAAGAAGCAGGCTTCTGTCTCAACTTCAACTGCAGAGGCTGAATATATAGCAGCTGCCAGTTGTTGTTCACAGATCCTGTGGATTCAAAACCAGCTTGTGGATTATGGTTACTCACACAAGAACACCAAAATCATGTGTGATAGTACCAGTGCTATCTCAATTGCACAAAATCCAGTGCACCACTCTAGAACGAAGCACATTGAGATTCGGCACCATTTCCTGAGAGATTGTGTGGAAAAGAACAAGATTTGTCTTGAGTTCATATCCACTGAGTTTCAGAGAGGTGATATATTCACCAAGCCCTTAGATGAACAGAAGCATCTGTTCTTTTTAGTTCAACTAGGCATGATCAATGGAAGAGACTAAGTGTGACTATATCTGCCAATGTTGAAACTTGTTTGAAGATAGTCGAACGACGTTCGAAGATAGTCGAACGACATTCGAAGATAGTCGATCGGGTCAAGCCTATCGTCGACCTCTGGTTGATAATAGCTTATCTGTTTGAAGATCGTCGACCGGCGTTCGACCATCGTCGAACAAGTCGAGCTCATCGTCGATCTCTGGATGACGACAGCTTGTGTGCTTGAGAAGCCAGAAATTGTCGAACGATTGCTCGACTACTCTGCTTCTGGGCCGATCGTCGAATGGTCGTTCGACCATCGGGTCCAGTATCTTTTAAATAGATCGACTATCTCCGGTCCAATATAAAGTCGATAGTCGACCTAGGTTAAAAGATCTTTTGTTTTATCGTCGACGGAGAGCGTCCTTTCGCATTCCGTCTTCCCGCTTGCTCCTCCTCTTGCGATTTTCTGCCGATTCGTCTTCTCCGTCTTTCTCGCACATTCTCCAGCACTTCAATGGCGATTTCTCCAGCATTGCTCGCAGTTGTGAAGTTCGACGCAGGATTCAGTGTCGACTTCGATGACTTCAGCTGTTGTGAATCAGGGATTGTGGAAATCCTCCAGTTATGCAGAGATCAAAAGTTAGAAAGACTAATGTCAACAAGGATTAAGTTAAATATTCCCGAGATTAAGGAATGGGCATTTACTTCGTCCTCCACCGACGAATCGATGACCGGCTCTATTGGCGGAGAAGAGGTTATTTTAACTCTCGCCATTCTGACAGATTTATTTGGATTGATAAATGGTGAAGAAGAATTTGAGCAAGATGCTCCAGAGTTCGGAAGAATGCTGATTGAGCTGGGACATGCGGAGGGCATTCCCACGAAGCTGCTCAAGGTAAATTTCCCCTTCAAGATCAAATTTCTTGCTGAGTTAGTTGGACAAGTGCTTCTAGGAAAGCACTCCGCCCATGACAACATTACTAGACAACAATTTGCACTGATATGTGCAATTGTAAATCAGAAAAGGATTAATTGGGCAGGAGTTTTGTTCGATTTGATAAGGAAGAAGAACAGTAAGAAAGAGGTTACCCTAGGCAGGGTTATTGGAATTTTTCTGAAAGAGAAGTATCCTCAGCTGCTGATTTCAATTGCTACAACAATTAATGCCAGCAAGAAGATGGATCTGAATCTGTTCTCCAAGTGGAAGAGGACCTTCTTGAAGCCCGCTCTCACAGGGGTTGCTCCAGCGACGTCCGAGAGCACAAGGACTGATTCAGTCACTCCTCACCCTCAAGTAGCTGGCTCAGCTCATCCTTCTCTTCCATCATCTTCCTCTGCCTTACCATCAACTTCTACTGAAGTAGTTCCATCCTCTTCAGTTCCGTCTACCTTAGTTGAAGTTCCATCAACTTCAGCTGAAGTACGACTTCCTGCTTCTTCTGTTCGAGATACAACCACGGTTGTTATTCCTTCTTCTCCTGCATCTCCTATTCCTTCTCATCTGGCTAGGATATCTGATCCTAGTTTTGATTTGTTAGGATCTGAGAGGACTCCAACACCTCGTCAGTCCCCTATTCGTTCTCCAGTTCATTCTCCTCTTTCATCTCCTCCTCCATCTCCACATCATTCTCCATCTCCTGTTCGTTTTCCAGTTCAACAGGAATACATTCCTCCTGCTGATCTTCCATCATCTGCAGTTCCCCCACATTCTTTTGAAATCACCCCAGCATTCATATCCAGCATCTTGGAGTTGATTACCCCTTCAATCAAAATCATGATTGAAGAGGCAATTGCTCCACTTGTTTCCTCCATTGCTACTTTGACTGCTACCATCCAATCCCTCTCTAATTCTGCTGAGCCCTCTTCTTCCAGGGGCCTGGTTTCAGTTCCCACTGAAATCAGGCAGGGGGAGATGTTCTATGAAGATGTCTCAGAGCTTCCAGCCTCAGAGCTTCCAGCCTCCCCTCCAGCAGATATTGTGATGACAGTTCAAGAAGAGACTGCTCCAGCTCAAGAAGAATCAGTTTCAGTGTTATCTGAAAAAGAAATATCTGATGCAGTTATGTTATCTGAATTTGCTGTAAAAGTTTGTTTAGAAGATCTCGCCACTCCTTTGGTTGCCCGTTTCCTAGAAGGCATTATTACATCCTATCTAGATGAATCCTGGGAGTTGGTAAAGTATGAAGGTAATTCACTCATCTGTTTTATTGACGAGTCAATTGATTTGCTAGTTTGTGAATACCTAGAAGGAATGCTTTTAGCTTATATAGCAGATTTGTGTTCATGAATCTACAGATTATATTAAAGAAGATATAGCTGCTCAAGTAGAAGTAGTTGTTCGAGAATCTGTTGCAGATGTTTTAGTTGTTCAAGAAGATATAGAAGATGTTGAATCTAAAAGTCAAGATGAAAAGACTCCAGTACTGAGTTTAGAAGAAGAGAAAGCAAGAGCTGCCTGGCAGCAAAGAGTACAAGATATTTTGAAAGAGAAAGAAAAAGTTTTGCAAGATAAAAAATCTACTGTATGGGATGACTCTCCAGGACCTGATCTGGATTCCCTTCTGGCACAGGATGCCATAGAAGAAGAAAAAGAAAAAGCTGATCTGAAAGCAAAGGAAAAGGCTGTATTTGAAGCCTATGACCCTTATGATCATCCTCTCTCATCTCATTCTAAAGATGAAGATGATTCAGATATGTCTGAGGACTCTAAGAAAAGGAAAGCTGCAAAGAGAAAAAGGAAAGCTGTTGCTCCTCCTCCTCCTAATCGAGACAATGATACTCCCTATTACATATTGAAAGGGATTGACCCTAAGTCGAAAGACTTCCAACATTGGATGTGGTTTTCCAAGAACCAGCAAAAGGAGAGAAAGAAATCTAAGAGATATGATAGTCCTGCTTCCAGATGGACACCCAGAGGTCCTCCTCCTCCACCTCCCGGTGCAGGAGCCTCTGGCAATTTATCTGCTAATCCATCTGCTCCATCTGCAAAATCTGCTTCTTCTCAGCCTCATTCAAGGAAAAGTTCTCAAAGCCACCAAGGCAAATCATATACTGGTACTCAAAGGCATGATACTGAGGTTAAAGAGCAAGTAAAGGAGGTTGTATTTCAAAAGCCAACATTTTCACCTCCTCCTTCTCCCAAGAGAAAGGTTTCTCCTGATATACCAGTTCATGTTGCTAAGGATGTTGCAAAAGGTAAAAGAACCATTTTCTCTGAAAAATCCAGTAAAAAGTTTGCTGAATTTGCTCCTCCTCCATCTTTAGTTGTTCAAGAAGTTAAAGGTACAGCTGAAAGTTTATTAGATCTATCTGTTAAGTTTAAAACTATGAAGCCAATTGATACATCATCTGAAAATGTGTATGAAAGCCAAGAGTTAGATCCTGATTTCAGGATGGCTCGATTTCTGGAACTTGTTGGATCAGCTCAGATAAAGAAAGCCAAAGCTGAAGGAAAGGACTCTACAGGATTTATAACAATGTCAAAGTTCAGAATGAAGGAACTCAATAAAATCCAGGTTAGCCCTGAGGTATTTGATCCTTCTATATATATGGAAAAACATCCAGAAGCAGTTGTTCCAAGGGCTGCAGAACTGAAGATTATTGGTGTGCAAGATTTGAAGCTGTCTAAGAAAGAAGCTATTGATCCCTTGCCGAAAGTTTCTTTTGTTCCTAGCTCTTCTGACCCTAAACCAGATTCTGTAGACTCTTAATTTTGTTTGACTGTTATTTATCTGACTGTTTGATAATTGCTAGTTAATTGTTATATATTTCCTGTATTAATTTTATTGTTCTATAGCTAGTTCTGTGTTTTAGTTTTTGAGAGACTTAACTCAAATAGGGGGAGATTGTTGGTACCCTAGTTTGATTTGAGTTTAGTCTTCTCTTTTTGTCCCTTGACCCAAGAAATATCTATGGTCAATGGTTAGTGGTCTAGCTGTAGAGTCCCCGCTTTTCCAGATAAAGAATTTGGTTAAGTAGTTTTTCGTTCGACTATAGTCGAACGCCGCTCGACTATCGTCGACTAACTGTTCGACGATCGTCTATCAGTTGCTCGACGTTCTGTCTGCGAGGATAGTTCGACTATCAGTTGATAGTTCGACTATCTGTGTGCTGAGATAGTTCGACTATCTGTTGATAGTTCGACTATCTGTTTGTTTGATAGTTCGACTATCTGCTTGGATAGTTCAACTATCTGATAGCTCGACTATCTGTTTGATAGGTCGACTATCTGCGTTGTTTGATAGCTCGACTATCTGTTGATAGGTCGACTATCTGCTTTCTTCTGATAGTTCGACTATCTGTTGATAGGTCGACTATCTGTTTTCCCTTGGTAGTTCGACTATCTGCTTTGATAGTTCAACTATCTGATAGCTCGACTATCTGTTGATAGTTCGACTATTTGTCGTTGTTTGATAGTTCGACTATCTGTTGATAGGTCGACTATCTGTTCTCCGTTGATAGTTCGACTATCTGTTGATAGATCGACTATCTGTTTCTCTTCTGATAGTTCGACTATCTGTTGATAGGTCGACTATCGGTTTTGCTTTGATAGTTCGACTATCTGTTGATAGGTCGACTATCTGATAGCTCGACTATCTTCTAATAGTTCGACTATCTGCTGTGATGGTTCGACTATCTCCTTTGATAGTTCGACTATCTGGATCGTTCGACTATCTGTCCGATAGTTCGACGATCTCCGTCCGTCGGTCGACGATCTCCGAGGGTCGTTCGACGTTTTCTGTTTGCCTTTTTATTTTGTATTTATTTATTATATTTAATTAATTAATACATTATCTGGCATGTTATTTCAGTTGTTTTATGATAATATTTCCAGGCAATATCTGCTCCATCCCTTTTGCCTAAGTAAAATCTTTTCAGATAAAGTTGTTTGTCTTATTAGCTGACATTGTATTTTACTTTATCTGCTGTCAGTCCTTTATAGCCGTTAGACTGAAAAGTCTTCCTTCTGCTATAAAGAGTTTATCTCTGATGTGATTTTATTTAGTACCTGTATTATCAGATTGCTTCCTGCAGCTTCCTTGAAAAAGGTTTATCCCTTTTATAGAATATTTTGCTGCAGAGTTTGTTTGTCTTTGTGATATTTGCAGCCCAGGTTTCAAGTTTCAGAAGAAGACAAACAGTTCAAATTGAAAAGAGCCGTTACTTGTTGCTGCTATAAAAGGAATCCTTTGGAGAAGGATTTCAGCTATCTAACCAGTTATTCATTTAAGCATTCAAACTTTCATCAAGAACAAGTTTAACTGCTCTCAGCAATATTCATCCAACTGAGAAGTGTTAAGCTCTTCTGCTCTTCTTCAACCTGAGTTCTCCTGCTTCCAGGAAGTTCAGACTCAGAGTTATTTTTTGAAGAAGAAGAAGATAGCTGCTAGAAGATTTCCATTTTATATTTTATTTATCTTCATGTAGTTTTTCCTTCAGTTTTTACTGAATAGTTTCTGCACTGAAGCAAGACTTCACCTGGACATTCTTTGAGCCAGGGGGAGCCTTGATTCCTTGAGCTTTCTAGCTCAGTGCAAGTCTTTGTGCTTCTCTAATCTATTGTAAAATAGAGAAAACATCTTAACCTTCTTTCTCCCTCCATTACAGGGTTATTACTCCCTTCAAAAGTATCCCTTGGTGGCAGGGCACCTAATCAAAAACCTGTGTTCGGTTTTTAGACACCTGATCAAAAGTCTAAAGGGTTTCTGGATCTACCTGAAGCAGATCTTGTTGGTGGCAGGGCACCTGATCAAAAACCTGAGTGGATTCCTACCTTGTTGGTAGAAGAGTGGACGTACCCAAGTTGTTTGGGGAACCACTATAAATTCCTTGTGTCGTCTGGATTGCCTTATTTAATTCCTGCATTGTGGCTGTGATTAGATATAACTAGGTTTGCTAGTTGTTGATTAGTTTTTCCAAGCCTTAACTGTAATTACAGTTAGCTTGAGTTTGTGCACAACACTTGTGTTAGGCTTTAGGGTTATTTCTATATCTATAATCTTTTCATTCCGCATTTCACTCCAAGGGAGTTGGGTAGACTATTGAGTTTTGTCTAGTGCAAAATTTGATAACTCTATTCACCCCCCCCCCCCCTCTAGAGTAGTATCTATCCCTTCACTTTCAAAGTGTTTGAGTCAACACAAATACTTAGTGTCGACTCATTCTCAAGTTGTAGTATACAGAAGCTGAGTCGACTTAAAGGCAAACTTGTCGACTTCACCAGGGGCAGTGTCGACACCAGAGGTACTTGTGTCGACACATATAGACAGATGGTCTCGAAACTTTTTGACAGACATTCTTGACACTTTGTTGTCCAAGACAAAGGCACAAGATCTGTTTGAAGACTTGACAGCTGTGGGTTACAACAGGTTAACTGAAGCTGTCAGACTTGTCAGAAGACAGTTAGAAACCTGATCAGCCGGTCACCAAAAAGAAGGTCTATAAATAGACAGATTCAGAAGTAGAATTTATTATTGTTTTTTTTATTAAGAAGCAACACACATAAAAACTGCTTAAGGAATCAAATCAAGAAAGTGAAAGGCACTGAAGAAGATCTTCATCAGAAGATCTAAGAAGACATTCTGAAGGGTTCAACCTCTCAGGATCAGTCTAAGGAGAATTCGTCCTAGAATTCTGAAGAATTTCCAAAGGGGTTGGATAGAGAGGGATCCAGCCGTTTGAAGATCAAGAAGGAAGCTGTTACAGGTTTCTCAAGAAGCTGTTTGGAAATCAACTCAGCTAGTTCAGATTCAAGAAGCTTTGAAGAAAGCTAAGTTTCAGTTGCTTTCATCCATCAGCTGATCAGGTGCTGTCTTGTCCTTTCTCTCTCAACAAGGGCATGATTCTATAACACTCTTTTTCTAAATCTTGTAGGATCTTTAATAGATCTGAGTTGTAAGCCTAATTTATAAAGGCTGAGTGTATGAGAGATAATCTCTGAGTGGTAGGTCTTGGATAAAGACTGAGGTAGGGCTGAATTTCCTGAGTTGTAGGAGTGTGGTATCACTCTGAGTTGTAGGAATCCATTTTGGATTCTGAGCTGTAGGATCTGAGGATCTGAGTTAAGGAAGGGAGTTTGGCCGAATCTAGCACACTGCTAGATAGGTGAAGGGGGAAAGTGGATGTACCCAGATCTTGGGGAACCACTATAAAACTGTGTGCAATCTGTGATGTGTGAATTTCTGTGATTGTTGTGCTGTGTGTATATATTCAGTAGTTATATTCTGCCTAAAGTGAAAATAAGCATTAGAACCTATTCACCCCCCCCCCCCCCTCTAGGTGTTTAGGTAGTCTTGAAAGTAAAACTATCAGCCAGGATGACCTCATCCTTGGTCATCTCAGAGTACTTCTTAGGAGTTTTTTTCATCCATGACAGATATCTTCATGGAAATGAAGAGTCTTTTGAAAGATTAGGTTGATAGACCATAAACACTTAGAGGGGGTGATCAGGTTCAAATCCTTTTAATCAACTTAGGCAATCAAAAATGTTAAAGCATAGTAAAATAATCACAGCACAAATAATCACAGCAAGTTCACAGCACAGTACACAATAGTTTATAGTGGTTCCCAAATTTATGGGTACGTTCACTCTCCCCCTTCACCAATCCAGCAGAGTACTGGATTCGACCAAACTTTCTTCCACTATCTCAGATCCACAGATCTTACAACTCAAAACCCAACTGGTTCCTACAACTCAGACTTCTTCAAGTCCTACACCTCAGATTCTTCCCAAGAATCCTATCTCAGGCAACAGCCCTACCTCAGCCTTTATCACCAGGCCTACAACTCAGACTTCTTCAAGTCCTACCTCAGGCACTCAGCCCTACCTCAGCCTGTATCACCAGGCCTACAACTCAGACTTCTTCAAGTCCTATCTCAGGCACTCAGCCCTACCTCAGCCTTTATAAATTTAGGCTTACAACTCAGATCTATATAAGATCTTACAAGGAAATTAATTGTTTTAAACAATAAAATCTTCACCCTGATAGAAAGAGAATAGGGTGAAATCTTCTTGATCAGTTCTTGAGAGAACTGATTACTTTAGATCCAACCTGTCTTAGCTTCTCTAAAGCTTCTTGAATACGTACCAAGTAAGGTTGATCTTCAATTAGAGGTGGAGTTTATCTTCAATCCAGCTTCCTTCTTGAATTCAGAATTAGATCTGAATTTTTCTTACAGACTTTTCAAGATCTGCCTTCTTCTGGGTTTGTCTCTTGTTCTCCCTCACTTATTCTTTTTTACAGTACTTCTGATTGTGATAGAATAGGTCTATATATAGAATCCATCCAAGGTTACTGGCTGATCCGATTTATAACGGCCTTCTGACAGCTCTGACAAATGTGTCAGCTTTGTTACTTATGACAGTTGTCAGGTCTTCAGTCTTGACAACTGACTCCTCCTTAAACTTCTATCTCAACAGAAAAGGGTGTTGAGACAACTCTAAATGTGTCGACACAAATAGACCATGTGTCGACACAAGTCTTGAAGGTGTCGACACTGCTCCCACATTGTCGACACAGTCATACTTTATCTTCTCGACACAGCTTCTGTTGGATGTGTCGACACAAATCATGTATGTCGACACAACTGCTTCTAGTCTTGACACAACTTCTGTTGACAGATTTCTTTGAGTGTGTGTCAACACAAGCCTTCCAGTCTCAGTATAACTGTTGTTGACATATTTCTTTGAGTGTGTGTCGACACAAGTCCTATGTGTCGACAAGACTACTTCTGGTCTTCAACATAGCTGGTGTTGAGTGTGTGTCAGCACAAGTCCTATGTGTCGACACAACTGCTGCTGACAAAATTCCTGTGTTTCAACACAAGTCCTGAAGGTGTCAACACAACTGGCTTCTGGTGTCGACACAAGTCCTTCACTAGTGTCGACACTTGTACTTAGAATATTTTCCTGCATTTCTTTAACCTTCACATTCAAACTCAACATTCCATCAAATACACCTTGATGTATATCATTGAGTTAGATGAGGCTTCTCCAAATCTGGTACACATTTTCTAATGTACCCAACAATCTCCCAATATTTGGAGAAGTCATAACCCTTAGTCAATGATATACACCACTTATAATAAAACAAAGAAGATGTATATTATCATTTCACAGGCAGGGTAACTCATAAACAGAAATAACAAGGAATAACATTTATTATCATCACAGAATATGATAACATTCATTAATCAGGAATAAGTGTTTGATTTACAAGTTTGTTTAGAATAAAATTTACATAGTTCTAAGACTAGCCTATCTATCCCTAAGATTGATCAGGCTCCTTGATCACAATTCCTTTGTCAGGATGAATCTTAGCTTGTACTTTGAATTCTGTGTCATCAGCTGGCTTCTTCCCTTTCAGATCTTTCTTTTTGAGCTCTTATGCCTTGATCTTCTGCCTTTCAAGGTAATGATAAGGCTTTGGGAAGTACTTGCTAGGCTACATAGAGTTAGTAGGTAACTTCCCAACTTTGATATCCCTTCTGAACTGATGTATGGCATCTTGTCTTTTCTGATACTTACTCCATTCTTGTTCAGATTACCATTTGCCTCTATCATGCATATTGTCCTTCACAGTTTTCTAGGCAGTAAGAATGATATTTCTAGAGGTTGGACTCCATTGCTCAAAATCATACTTTAATTCTGCTTGTTCTCTGAATCTTTTCTTAGAAAGTTGAGCCTCTTTCTAAGCATCCTTAGCAGCATCAGACATTTCAACTTTTTCAATAATAACATTATGTGCCTCCTGTGGAGGGTTATACATTTTATGTACTTCCTATTGTACTGCTTCAAAATCTGAGGGAGGATAGATGACTTATGCAACTTCCTGATGAACCCCTTCAATATGGGCAGGTTGAATACCATATTCAGTAGTATTATCTTCATCACAAATGGGTGGATATCCAAGAGTAGCTCTGATGATATTAGATACCCATTTAGTATGATCAGAGCTAGCTTTGACTAACACTCTCTCCCCCTTTATGACTTCTCTGGCCATATGATCTCTCAGATCATCCTTTTGAAACCTTACTTGATCAGCCAGATATTATGTACCTTCTTTGTAGTAGGCTCTGAATTTGTTCAGGTGATCAGAAATAGCCTTTTGAGATTCCTGAATGGCTATTTGTACATCAGTTAGATCTTCTTGGATTTGCTTGGATACTTTAGTTTTTAAATCAGTGCAATACTACCCAATTTTTTGAGAATTTCATCATGTGAGTCCTTGAGATTTTCATTTTATCTGAATTGATTTTCTAGAATATATCCTTGCTTGACTGCAATGTCCTCAACTTCAGTCTTTATCAGCTGTTGTTGCTCGGCCTAGTATACTACAACATTACCTCCCTTATGGAAGCAATCTATCATCTCCTTTTTGTTCTGATTGACTTCAAATCTGATGGATTTGATATCCTGGGCTAGCTGGAATTGCACTTCTTTATGAGACTCATCCACATACTTTTCCAAAGCAAGTCTTTGCTCATCCAATTTCACTTGAAGTTTCCCCAATGGTGAACTGAAGTCTATTCCTAGAGCAGATGTTTGAGGGACAATTTGTAAGGCTTTCTTATAGCTTATGCTTCTTTTCCTGAGAGCCACTAACTTCCTTTTTTAGCCATGGAAGCTTATTCATCATTAGAAGAATTTGACGAACTTTCTATATCCACAGTATCCTTAGGGCTGGAGGCATGTAGTTGCTTCTCCCCCCCCCCCCCAGTCCTTGGCAGCTCCCCCTCAGTCCTTGCATCTTGGAGGTTAATAACAATTCTTCAAAGTTACCTCCTACTGCATTTGAACAGGAGGTATAATTTTCTCTTGTCCAATAAATGGTTCTCCCTGGACATCAAGATCCTTGTCTAGGGTATTCTCTAAGCTGGATGAGTGGAGGTGCTCATCTTGATCTAGATCTGGCATATACACATCATGTGCTTCTATCTCAGAGATGACTTTTGTTGTATTGTTGATTTCTGATACTATGTTCAGAACAGTATCAGTTACATACTCACTCTTCATAGTAACTTCAGCAATAACTCCCCCTTGTGCAGGCAGTTGTGATTATTCAGGGCCTTGAATAACTGAAGTTTAATTGTTTTCTCCCCTGGAAATGATACCACTTGAGTGTCATTAGTTTGGATGCCATCCCCTTGGGCTTGAGCTTCTTTATCTGGTTGTGGTGTAGGTTATTTTCGTTGTTGTTCATCATCTGAGCTGAAGACAACCTGCTCTTCAGAATCACTGGAAGATTCTGCTTCCTGGGTGGAAGTTTTCTTTTTCTAATCTTTCTTCACTGGTTTTAGTGGAGTACAAACATCTTTGGTCAAAACACTATCCCACCTGGATAGTATTCTCAAATCCATTTTTCTCATGTGATTTATCTTGGTTCCTGAAGTTTGATTCATCACCTCTAGGATGGTGGAAGCCAGATACAAGCTCAATATCCTACCCAGATTAGGCTTCTTGGAACTTTCTTTTATTTTGTCAAAAATTACAGCTAACCAGTCTGTTTTCACTTGGAAGATAACTCTAGTCATGAGTTTGAACATGTAGGCAGAGATCCTATCATGACCTCCTGTTTTGCAAAGAATAACTTTGCCTATTAATTCTGACAAGAATTTACCTTGGGAATTCATTCCCTTTCTGGTCATTGAAGAACCAATCTTGGTATTGGGATCCAGCCCATACCATTGGAGTGCATCCCTTGTCATGGAAGATATGATATATTCTTCTTCCTTAATCTTTGGAAGTTGAAGTGACTTTCTGATATTCTTTTGGGAGAGTTTTACTGTAGAACCATTTATAGTGGACTTCAACTTCTTTCCTTGAGAATCCATTGTTGCGGAAGAGTAAAATTCAAGAACCTCTTTCTTACATATCCTTGTAGGTTCAGAGACCAAGTATTCCAATCCATTTTCTGTGATTAGGGTAATCACCCCCTTGATGTTTGGTGAGACAGTCTCGAACGCCTTGCGTACTAGTTCATATCCTTCATTGATCTTGTCTTCCTATTATGGCGCCATTGGTGAACGAGAGAGAAGAGAGTCGATGGGAGATTTTCTTGTCGACACAAAGTCTAGAGTCGAGAGTTCTGAAAGCATAGTCGGCCAGATTTTGTCTTCTCCTATTTATAGTGTGCTTGTAAAGGGTAGGTCAAAAGACGCGCATAACTTAGGAATAAACTAGTCGACAAAACTTTACATGTGTCGACATAGATGACCTAGGTCTCGAAAAAACTTTGTTGAAGTCGACATGTCTATGTGTCGACATAGATTTTTATGTGTCAACACAAAATCTTCTAATACATGGTCTCGACAGAGTTATGTCGACACATACTTTATCTGTCGACACAGATTTTATTTCTGTGTCGACACAGTCTGTTTCTTGTCGACACAATCTGCTGATAGTGTCTACACAGTTAGCTTGTGTCGACACAAACTTTCTAACTTAGCCAAATTTCTTGAGGAAGTTTTGTGCTGACTAAATATCTCATTCTAGGTTCAACATACCTAATTCAATTTTAAAATGATTGAATTTACTTTCATCCAGAGGTTTTGTAAATATATCAGCAACTTGATTATTAGTGTTGACAAATTCTAGACTTATGTCTTCTTTTTCAACATGTTCTCTGATGAAGTGAAACTTGATTTCTATATGCTTAGTTCTGCTATGTGAAACAGGATTTCTAGCTATAGAAATAGCACTAGTAGAGTCACAATATAATGGAATTCTACTTACCTTGATGTCATAGTCTTCAAGTTGATGTTGTATCCACAACAACTGTGCACAACAACTACCTGCAGCTACATACTCTGATTCAGCAGTGGAAATAGCTACACTTGTCTGCTTTTTGCTGCTCCATGACACCAACCTTCCACCTAGGAACTGACATGTGCCATTGGTGCTTTTCCTATCTTCTTTGCAGCCTGCAAAGTCTGCATCTGAAAAACCTGTTAGCAAGAAATCTATATTCTTAGGTTACCAAAGACCTAGATTAGGTGTGCCCATTAGATATCTAAAAATTCTATTTACAGCAGAATAATGAGTTTCCTTTGGGAAAGCTTGGTACCTAGCACAAACACATGTAGCATACATAATATCAGGTCTACTAGCAGTCAAGTAAAGTAGGGAGCCAATTATCCCTCTATATAAAGACTCATCAACAGGTTTTCCTGCCTCATCTTTGCCTATAGGCATACTTGTCCCCATTGGAGTTTTCATGGTGGAGGCTGTCTCCATGCCATATTTCTTGATTAACTCCTTGGTGAACTTAGACTGAGATATGGACAATCCATCATCAGTCTATCTAACTTAAAGTCCCAAGAAGAATTTCAGCTCACCCATGCTGCTCATCTCAAACTTCCCTTGCCTAAGTTTGGCAAACTTATTACAAAGGTTGTTTTCTGTTGATCCAAAGATAATGTCATCAACATATATCTGGACTAGGAAGATCTTGCCTTTTGATTCCCTAAAGAATAGATTCTTGTCCATTTTCTCTCTTGAGAATTTATTCTCAATAAGGAAGGTAGACAAAGTTTCATACCAAGCCCTAGGGGCTTGTTTCAATCCATATAGAGCTTTCTTAAGCCTATATACATAGTTGGGATAATGAGAATCAACAAAACCTGATGGTTGTTCTACATATACTTCTTCCTTCAAGTATCCATTCAAAAAGCTGACTTGACATCCATTTGGAATACTTTGAACCCTTGATAAGCTGCATAAGCCAGGAACAGTCTTATTGCTTCCAACCTTGCCACTGGGGCAAATGTCTGATCAAAGTCTATCCCTTCTTCCAGTCTGTAGCCCTTTGCTACTAGTATGGCTTTGTTTTTAACTATGGTGTCATTTTCATCTAGCTTGTTCCTATAGATTCACTTAGTTCCTATGATATTGTGATTCTTAGGTTTAGGAACTAACTCCCAGACTTTACATCTTCTGAATTGATTCAGCTCTTCCTGTATGGTATCAATCCAATTTGTTTCTTGTATGGCCTCTTCAAACTTCTTAGGTTCCATCTGGGACAAGAAGCTTGAACAGAGAACTGTGTTCATGCTTTTGCTTCTAGTCAGAACTCCATGACTTGCATCACCAATGATTTGGTGTGCTGGATGATCCTTCAAATGTCTTCTTGTTGTAGGAAGTCTGTCCACCTCTTGGTCTTCTCCATTGACCTCACCTAGATGAACTCTATTGTATTAATCTTCATTCAATGAGTCTTGTACTCCCCTTGACAGCATCCATCATTTTCTTCATCCTGACTTGCAGGTTGGTCTTCACTAATTATAAGCTTGCCCATCATTTTCTTCAAACCTATAGGGCTAACAGAAATACTAGACAGCTCACAGTTAATAAGCATAGACTCATCAAAAACTACATGGACAGATTCTTCTACAACTTGTGTAGTCAAGTTGTAGATCCTGTAAGCTCTAATGTTATTGTTGTACCCAACAAATATCCCTTCTAAGCATTTGGTAGCAAACTTAGTTAGATAATGCTTGCAATTATTCAGAACATAACATTTGCTACCAAAGATCCTAAAGTAGGATATGTTTGGTTTTCTGCCTTTCATAATCTCATAGGGAGTCTTCTTGTGTCTCTTGTTGATGGAAGCTCTATTGAGAACATGACATGCAGTGTTTACTGCCTCAGCCCAGAAGTATTCAGGGAGAGAAGTGTCACTTAGTAGAGTTCTACTTGCCTCAATAAGAGTCCTATTCTTTCTTTCAGCAACCCCATTTTACTGGGGAGTTTTAGGTGAGGAGAACTCCTGATGAATCCCAAATTCTTCACAGAACTTTGTCATACATTCGGACTGAAATTCAGTCCCATGGTCACTTCTGATTTTAACCACTGAATTGTTAAGTTCATTCTAAATTTGTCTAACAAAATTCTGGAAAACAGTTGGGATTTCAAATTTCCGCCTCAAGAAGAAAACCCATGTAAATCTAGAATAGTCATCAACAATCACAAATGTGTAGACTTTCTACCTAAACTATGAACTGGCATAGGACCAAATAGATCCATATGCAGAAGATATAGACATCTTACAGAATCTTTTGTATCATGTCCATGGAAAGAGGTCCTGGTCTGTTTGCCCTTTTGGCAAGCTGAACATACACCCTCTTTAATGTACTTGACCTGATGACCATTCCTCACTAACTCCATACTAGAGAGTTGGCCTATTGACTTATAATTCAGGTGAGCCAACCTTTTGTGCCATTGGACACAATGAGATACTTTCTCATCTGTAACTAGACAGATAGGTGAGTACTTATTCTTACCATCAAAGTTAAGACAGTAGATATTTCCTTTCCTAGTGCCTGTCAAAATGATCTCTTGATCATTTGACCTTCTTATTTGGCACACACCCTTGTGGAAAGAAGTGTCATAACCAAGATCACTTAGTTGGCTTATGCTAATTAGGTTATGCTTTTGACCTTTCACATAAACCACTTGGGTGATGGTAATGGAGTTATTGGAAATGTTACAAAACCCTTTGATGACTCCCTTTTCAGATCCACCAAAGATCACTTTGGGTCCATCTTCTATAGGGGAGTAGTCCTTCAACATCCTTTTTGTTCCAGTCATGTGTCTGGAACATCCACTGTCCAAGTACCATATTGGGGTATGGACACTTGGACTCTCCTGCATCAAAGAAAATTACCTATCCTTAGAACCCCAATAGTTATTGGGTCCTAGGTTCAGGTTAGTTTGATTTTTGACATGCTTACCTGCAGCCTTTCTGATAGGTAAGCTGGCCTTATTCTGAATACTAGCATTGAACAAACAGTCAATGACAAAGTGGCCCACCTTGCCACAACACCAGCACTCAAATCTTTTGTACCTTTTCTTAAGTATAGGCTTAACAAAATTACTGTCAGCAGTCCTTTTAAGTGCAGGTGCTGGAGCAGCAAATACTAAGGATTCCTTAAGAACCTGATGGGTTTGCTCGTGGGGTGACCTATTAGCATTTGCACCCTTGCCATTCAGATCACCATACTTACAGTGACCATGAGTAATGTCATGATCATACCTGTTAGTAGGCTGCATCACTTTCCTAAAAGAAATAGGGGGTTTGAAGGCTAGTGGCTGAACTGGGTCTTTGCCTTTTCTTTGAGAATTGGCTGCCCTTGTTCTTCCCTTAAAGCCTAATCCTGTCTTACCCTTTTGGGAGATGAAATTATCAATTATGGGTAAGACTGACTTTGTCTTAGAGAATTTAGCCACTAGATCCATTTCTTTCTGAAGTATTACTTCCAGAATCTTGATGTGATTATTTTTGAAAGTGATTGTACCCATCTAAATAACAGTTATGTTTTTCAGTTTGGCAACCTCATTCAATTTCAAATCCAACATCTTTGCTGAATATGATGCAGCCAGTTTGAGAGATTCAATTTTCTAAGCCTACTTCTTGACAAAGAATTTGCTTCTCTTAAGAGCTTGCAACAGACCACCATACTCATCAATTAATTGATGAACTTCCCCTTCAGATTCAGAACCATCCACATCTCTTGATGCAGATGCTTCTGATTTAGATCCAGTATAATACTCAGAAGCTAAGGATGGATTGTATACCTTACTGGGACCAGGTTGATCCTGACACTGATCTTCCTCAAATAGAGCCATCAGCCCTCTACAATAATATTATTCACATCCATTGATAGAATTCAGCATTTGTAAGAATTCAGATTCTATAGGATCCTCTTCTGTAGAGAAAATCCAATATAGGCTTCTACTTCATCCCCTTCTCCAGATTCTGATGATGAAGAGTCAGTCCAACTCTTCTGCTTCTGGGAAACAAGAGATCTCTCCTTCTTGCCCTTATTTTGATGCTTCTGCTTGTCCTTTAACTCCTTTCTTTTATCAGGAAATTCAGCTATGACATGTCCTGACCTGTTGCAATAATAGCAACCAATTTTAGAAGAAGTTTGTTTACTAGGATTAAAGCCATACCTGTCATCCTTAGAAGTCTTCTTCTTCTTGTAATAGTCATCCTTGGAGGAAGATGAAGATGGCTTGGTTCTCCATTTCTTCTTCTTCATGAACCTTTGAAACTGCCTTGTAAAGGCAACAAAGCCCTCATCAGAATTGTGGCTGTCTGAAGTGTTGATGTCAGTATCTTCTGGTTCAACTTCAGTAATTTTCCTGGGAGGAGAAGGTGGCTTTCTCCTGCCCTTTCTTGTGGCTTCGGCCTTGAAGGCAACTGATCTTTCTTTGTATTCAGACATATTGCTTTTCTCCTCCTTCTTTCTGGCATAAGCTGCATCTCATAATATAACAGTTTACCAAACAGGGTTGGTGGAGGTGTATCAGCAAGCATGGACACTTCTCTGATGGCACATATTTTTGTATCCCAGTCCTTGGTTAGTGACCTGAGAAACTTGTCATTCAGTTCATATGTGCTAAAGACTCTTCCATATGTCATTAACTTATTTACAATTCTAAAGAACTTATTGTAACATTCTGTTATGCTATCTGACTTGGCTTGTCTGAAGCTCTCATATTCTTGATTCAGCATGGAATTTCTATCCTCTCTAACTTCTTCAGTTCCCTCCATGTAGACAATCAAGGTGTCCCACATCTCCTTGGAGGTTTTGCAATGAACCAGATTCTGAAATGTAGAATCATCTATGACACTAACAATTATGTTTTGTGCTCTCTTGTCTAAGGTAGCTAGGATGATCTCTTCCTTGTCATTTAAGAATAGCTCTTTGTGTTTTGAGATTTGCATCAAGAACTAATATGTTCATAGGAATGAAAGGACCTTCCAAAACTGTGATGTAAATTCTTGGATCAGATGCTTCCATGAATAATCTGACTCTTTCTTTCCATATGCCAAAATTCTCTTTCCTGTAGATAGGTAGTTTCATGGATCCAAGTTCCTTCTGATTTTCACTTGAACCCATTTTGGCTAATCAGTTAATTGTCTTGGAGATCTACTCAGACTGTTAGGTCTATATTTGAGTGAACCTCCCTCTGATACCACTTGAAAGATTAGGTTTATAGACCTTAAACACCTAGAGGGGGGTGAAAATGTTCAAATCCTTTTAATCAACTTAGGCAATTAATAATGTTAAAGCACAGTAAAATAATCACAGCACAAATAATCACAGCAAGTTCATAGTACAGTACACAATGGTTTATAGTGGTTCCCCAATTTATAGGTACGTCCACTCTCCCCCTTCACCTATCCAGCAGAGTACTGGATTCGACCAAACTTCCTTCCACTATCTCAGATTCACAGATCTTACAACTCAGAACCCAACTGGTTCCTACAACTCAGACTTCTTCAAGTCCTACACCTCAGATTCTTCTTAAGAATCCTATCTCAGGCAACACCCTACCTCAGCCTTTATCACTAGACCTACAACTCAGACTTCTTCAAGTCCTACCTCAGGCACTCAGCCCTACCTCAGCCTTTATCACAAGGCCTACAACTAAGACTTCTTCAAGTCCTACCTCAGTCACTCAGCCCTACCTTAGCCTTTATAAATTTAGGCTTACAACTCAGATCTATATAAGATCTTACAAGGAAATTAATTATTTTAAATAATAAAATCTTCACCTTAATAGAAAGAGAATAGGGTGAAAGCTTCTTGATCAGTTCTTGAGAGAACTGATTACTTTAGATCCAATATGTCTTAGCTTCTCCAAAGCTTTTGAATATGTACCAAGTAAGGTTGATCTTCAATTGGAGGTGGAGTTGATCTTCAATCCAGCTTCCTTCTTGAATTCAGAATTAGATTTGAATTTTTCTTGCAGACTTTTCAGGATCTACCTTCTTCTGAAGGTTTGTCTCTTGTTCCCCCTCACTTATTCTTTTTTACAGTACTTCTGATTGTGATAGAATAGGTCTATATATAGAATCCATCCAAGGTTACTGGATGATCCGGTTTATAACGGCCTTCTGATAGCTCTGACAGATGTGTCAGCTTTATTACTTATGACAGCTGTCAGGTCTTTAGTCTTGACAACTGACTCCTCCTTGAACTTCTATCTCAGCAGAAAAGGGCGTTAAGCCAAATGTGTCTACACAAATAGACCATGTGTCGACACAAGTCTTGAAGGTATCGAAACTGCTCCCACATTGTCGACATAGTCATACATTATCTTCTCGACACAGCTTCTGTTGGATGTGTCGACACAAGTCCTGTGTGTCGACACAATTGCTTCTAGTCTTGACACAGCTTCTGTTGACAGATTTCTTTGAGTGTGTGTCAACACAAGCCTTCCAGTCTCAATATAACTATTGCTGACAGATTTATTTGAGTGTGTGTCGACATAAGTCCTATGTGTCGACACAACTACTTCTGGTCTTCAGCATAACTGGTGTTGAGTGTGTGTCGGCACAAGTCCTGTGTGTCGACACAACTGCTGCTGACAAAATTCCTGTGTGTCGACACAAGTCCTGAAGGTGTCGACACAACTGGCTTCTGGTGTCGACACAAGTCCTTCACCAGTGTCGACACTTGTACTTAGAATATTTTCCTGCATTTCTTTAACCTGCACATTCAAACTCAACATTCCATCAAATACACCTTGATGTATATCATTGAGTTAGGTGAGGCTTCTCCAAATCTGGTATACATATTCCAATGTACCCAACATCCTTTCTGAACTGTAATGAAGATCCTAGGGTCTAAGGCTTCCATGAATAGCCTGACCTTCTCTTTCTAAATCCTAAAATTTTCCTTTCTATAGATATGGAGCTTCATGGAGCTCAACTCCTTATAGTTCTCACCTGAACCCATGGAGCAAATCTTCAGCTACTTTTGGAGATCTGTTCAGACTGTTGAGTCCTTTTTGAATAACCTCCCTCTGATAACACTTAAAAGTCTTTGTTTAAAAAGTAGCTATAAACCTAGAGGGGGGTTTGAATAGGTTTCTTAGTCTTTAAGACTATTTTTTTATCTTGGTGTGATGAGTGTTCAGTTATTTAAGTAATCTTTCAAGAAAGAGACATAACACACTAGTATTTTTAGTGGTTCCCTTAGGTATAGGTGCATCCACTGTCCCTCCCACCTTTCTAACAGTGTGTTAGATAAGACAATCTTCTCCAATTTCAGCTCAAAGAGCTTACAATACAGGTCTCTCAGGATCTCTCAAACTTCCTCCAAGTCCTATCTCAGGCCAAATCCCTACAACTCAGAGTAAAAATATTCCTATAGCTCAGTGATCTGCAGATCACCTACCTCGGACTTAATCAAAAGTCCTACACCTTAGGCTAGGAGGATAGCCCTACACTCAGAGAGATTAACTCTCTTATAGCTCAAATCAAGAATGATCCTACCACAGGCACACATGCCCTACCTCAGATCCACCACATGATCCTACAACTCAGCCTTTATATTTTAGGATTACAGCTTAGATCAAGAATGATCCTACATAATGAGTGAGGTTGTTGTTGATTGAATCCAGAGAAAGTTTCCTATGAGCCTTTCTTCTGAACTGAGTAAGCTCAGCCCTATCTTCTTCATAACACCACGAATAGATCTTTAGGGTTATTTTGCTTGTGCTGAGAAGTAACTGTAGAGCACTGCTTCTTCAATCCTAGATTGTAGTAAAGGTTTGAGTTGAGGCCTTGAAGATGGGCAGTAGCTTCAAGCTTGCTCTGCTTCTCCTGCTTCAGAAAAGATTTTCCAACCTTGCTGTTGAAGATCGGAATGAGATTGTAGTTCTTTTTCTCTTCAACAGCCAGCCTTGTTTGTTATTCACAGACTTACTGTATGAGCTTGTTCTTCGCAATCTTCCACTTAGTCGAGAGGAAGAAGATGACCGAAAAAGCTCTGTTTCCAAAAGTCTCTTTCTTCTTTCTCGAAACTCTACTTTTGTATCCTGCCATCCAACAGCTCTTTGTGCAATATGAACCACCGGAGTTGGTAACTGCCACACTTCTTTTGCATTTAATGTTGTACTAAAGGCAAGTAGCGTCTTTTGTCATCTAGCGTGCAAAACCCGTCACATTCAAATTCTTGATAACGTCAGCATGACTCGGAGCATCTGGACTTAGCAAGTTTCAGACAATCTGCCTAGGCTTTTAGTGGAGCCTTGTCACTCAATGCAGAAACACTTAGCAGATTTCTGTACCTTGAGGCGTCGAGTGAATCTTCAACACTCAATGATTTTATACTTAATCTTTAAATCCAGTAGAATAGGCATTGAGTGAACTGGCTTCACTCAACGCTTCTGTCCTTAGACAAATTCCTTAGATTACAATACACAGGCTTTGACTGCATGAAGTTCTGTCAACACTTTTGCTTCTTGGCGTTGAGTGAACTGTCTTCACTCGACGATTCTGGACTTAGACAGATTTCTTGTCTGCACCTCTGAGGCTTTGACTGCTTGAGCTTATGTTAACGCCTTCAGCCACTTAGCGTTGAGTGAACTTTCTTCACTCAATGCTTCTTGACTTAGCCAGATTTCTTGACAGCACCACTGAGACTTTAACTGCTTGAGCTTCTACCAATGCCTTCAGCCTCTTGGCGTTGAGTGAACTTCCTTCACTCAATGCTTTTGGACTTAGACAGATTTCTATTTTACCAGCATCTTGTATTGAGTCCATCTGTCATTGTGACTCAGACTACTTGTCAAATCAGTGTAACAGAAAACAACCTGCATACATTGAACTTATAACATGCATCAGATATAATCATGTGTATACCATAGTCTTGCGGGCCTTCTTCAAATCTAGGACATTGTGATCAATGGACCCAACAGGAATGTACCCATGGTGACTGACAAGATGATCATTCCTTCGACCAGAACTTGGTAGTTGTTGAACCCGTAAACAGGCTCGGCTGTAGGACCGAGATGTTGCTTGGTGAGCTTCATGCTTTGGAGGGTAGACAGGAATAAAATGTCGACAGAACACCCATTGTCGACCAGGATCCTCTTGACATTATAATAGGGATTCCCAATTCCTGCGTTGATCATGAGCAGGTCCTGGTGGAGAATTCAAAATCCAACCAGGTCTTCATTACCAAAGGTGATGGAGTTGTCTCGCCTGAGTTTTTGTCTTCGTGACCTTTCTCAGGAATGCCCACCGAGAGTGAATGGGGGAAAATATTCGAGACTCCTGTGATGGTCTTATTATCGTCCACCATTTGTAAAGGGTGAGGCTTATTGATCTTTTGAGGATGCTAGGAACTGGTTTCCACAGACGGCGTCAAACTATTGCGGCCAAACTCGACGCCCCGATTGGATCGGAGTAACTCATATCGTCTTAGCTCACGGTGCGGTCAAGCGTACGCACAACCAATTAGAGAGAAGTTGTACACACAATGTTTTTGCCGTGGAAAAACCCCTTAACTGGGTAAAAATCATGTGGTCGGATCTGTGCCAACCAAAATCCACTATTTGTTTGCGATTACAGCTTTCTCGGAGAATTAAAGACGACAAACTGCTCCTCGTTACACTTTGGGGGGTGTGAGAGTGAAGGAGAGAAAAAAACTTATGCTCGCGGCAGGCAATAGGCTGCATTGCACGAGAGAATTTGCAGTAAAATTGTGAACGCGCAGATTCTCGACGTAGCAAGGATTTTATCCTTGTCTCACACTTGGGGACTTAGGCGAATTTCCGATGGAGCGGCTGTACTTAGGAGAATTCTAGTGGCGGAGCGGTGGCTTGAAGATGCCTCGTAGGACGAATCCGTCGGAGCTTCGACCAGAGGAAGAAAAAAGTAGGAGAGCAAAAGATGAGAAATGAGGAGGCTCGGGGCTCCTTGTATAGGCTCAAAAAGGTGGTTACGGTAGTTATGCGGTTATCTGCACACCGTAACCATTGATATGATTATTTTTGGTATAGTTTTGAGCATATATTTTGTTCATTGTTTGATGTTTGTAGGCAAAATATTTAATTAATATTGCTCTCCCATTAATCATGATGGTTAGTGGGTTGTTACTTAAGAAATGGACAGCGGTGATCATTATGGAGTGATCGGACGACGAGAGAATCCCGCAATGGACGGACGGCTGGACCGACAGCGAATGCTCACCAGCGGAGGAAAAGGCGGAGCCCGCGGTCGCGGGGAAGGGGTGGCGGTGTGCGCCGCCCCTTGCGAGCGGAGCCCGCGGCCGCGGGAAACTGGCGGACGGACACGCCACCCCTTGCGGGCGGAGCTTTGCGCAGCCCTTGCGGACGGGCGCGCCGCCCCTTGCAGATAGAGCCCGTGGCCGCGAGAGGTGGCTGCGGACAAGGGGCCGTCGGGTGTGCCACCCCTTGCGGGCGGATACCGCAACCGTGGGATGGAGCGGTCGGGCGCGCCGCCCCATGCGTACGGATCCTGCAGCCGCGGGGAAGGTGCGGTCGGGCATCCCCTTGCAGTCGGAGCCCGTGGCCATGGGAGGTGGCCACGGGGAAGGGGTGGTCGGGCGCGAGCCGCCCGACGCCGGCCACGGTTACTCTAAAGGTTGGCGAAGTGTGATCGGTGCGTGGGGGATCCCATGCGTGACAGTTTATCCATGATTCCTATTTAGATAGTGGAATCATGAGTGAGTGGGATAATCGCACCCTGAGTGTTTTATAAAAGGGACTTGGCCTCATCAGTTATATATATGCATAAAAGGAAAAAGTTGTCTTTCGTAAAACATTCAAAATTATCAAATATACCTTTATTATTTTAATGTAATGTCATAAGATTTATTAGAGTAATTCAAGTAATTATATATATATATACATATATATATATACACACACACACGAGTGACAGGCACGGGCCTCTGGCCCTCCTCGTGCCCCGCGCGACAGTACCCGGCTTTTGGCAACGGGCTTCGCCCGCCCTCCGCCTTCGATGGTTTAATAATTTTTATAATTTTAAAATTTTATATTAATATAAAACATTTTTATTAAAATATTTTTTTAGTTTTTTCTAATCTAATTAATTTAATTATTAAATTATAAACAAATTAATTAATGTAAATTTTAAAGGGCGGAGAACATGTGTTAATTAAATATAGTTTTAAAAATATAACTAAAAGTGTTGGTGGCTAATGGATAAGACATCTGACTGCTAACCAAGACATTGTTGGTTCAAGTCTCATTGAGTGCACATTTTTCTTTGTTTTTTTTTCACTCTTTCGGATTTTAGTCCCACGTCGTGAGTTTAAAAAACTTATTCAGGTTTAAATAATAAGAGAAGATAACAATATTTAAAAATTGAGTGGGTATACTATGCAGAGCGGGCGAGCTAAGAAATGATGTGTTGTGTTATTGAGCAAGTTGGGTTGGGCGGGCTAGCTTTGCGTTAATTACCTTGTAGTCAACTTTTTTCATAATCTGAAGGGTAAAACAGTAATTTCCCATTATAGGTTTAGGATCCCCTGCTATCCTAGGTTTAGGAGACCTACAAAAATATAGATGAACAGTTCTGATGCATTTATGTGATCGAACGACCGAGATGTTGTTGATGTAGAATGATTGAATGATCTAATTGATTGGATTATGAGTGGACGGTCACGATTTCTTCAGTAGCTTTTAAAAGCATGGCTTTTAAATGGCATTTGATATTTCTTTTATAATAGTATATATATATATATATATATATATATATATATATATATATTGTATAAAATTATGGCATGCTTTACCAATTTCATTCAATCTATGAGTTCAAAGTAAGAAATTTAAAACAAAGTCAATGTCATTGAAAGCAAGCAATTGACTCTTCATATATCTTGACCAGTGTCGAAAAAGGTTGTCAATAGAGCATACTTGTTATCATAACTAGTGCTACCTTATTATAGTTTTGCCCAACTCAATTCATAGAAGTTGGTTATGATAACAAATATTCGAGTTTTGTACTCCTATGAATTGAGTAGGGCAAAACTATTATAAGGTGGCACTAGTTATGATAACAAGTATGCTCTAGTGACAACCTTTTCCGACGCCGATCAAAATATATGAAGAGTCCATGGCTTGCTTTCTTTGACATTGACTTTGTTTAAAAATTCTTACTTTCAACTCATAGATTGAGTGAAATTGATAAAGCATGTCATAATTTGATACACTAAGAAATTTTAAACAAAGTCAATGTCATTGAAATCAAGACATGGACTCTTCATGTATCTTGACCAGCGTTAGAGAAGGTTGTCAATAGAGCATACTTGTTATCATAACTGTTGGATCTTGAGGCGCATTTAGAGGGGGGTGAATAAGAGCAAACTATGAGGGGGGGGGGGGGTGAATAATGACAAACTATAATTTTGTAAATTAACAAACTACTAAGTCAAATTTTTCTAGAATCAATAAAGCTTGATCACAACCAAACAATTTTAACAAATGACTTTGAAATTTATGATAAAACAAAATGCAAGTTTATTTCGCAAGTGATAAAAAGTGCAAACAAAATATTTCAATAAAGCTTGAAATTGAGACTGTGATGAACAAATAAAATCTTCTTTTTGAATTTACCGGTCCTTCTCTCAAGGACCGGTTGATAAAAGCCTATCTCTCCCTAGATACATCAACTAGTCTCCCCTAAATCTCACCACGACCTAGTCGTTTCACACAAGGCGGTGATTTTTCTCTAAACACACACGGGCCTAGTCGTCACTCACAAGACGGCGAATTCTCTACTGATTACAAAGAGAGTGAAAAAGGAAAAATAATCTGAGAAAATAAAAAATCTCTCAGGCCTTGAGCGCTGAATAAGTTGGAAAATCCTTACGATGATCACCGGAGTTGAGAATCACGAACAATCCCTTCTTCGTTCTTGAGATTTCACCAACACTTAGGAAGTTTTCTAGCTGCACAGAGTTATCTGGATGGAGATGCACGGAATCAAGGCTCCTGGAAATGTGTAGCATCAAATTCCCGAAGTTCAGCCAATTTATATTTTTTCCACTACCGTGCGGCGGTAGCGCGATCTCACATGTGATAACTCCAATGGTTGACACATGTCCCACTCTGCAATAACAGTGCTGCGGTGCAGGAGGTCGTGTACGGTCGTGGGACTATCGCGCCGCGATAGCATGATATCGCCATGCGGTATCTCCGATAATGCGCATCGTGTCAACCGTTCTGAATCATGGCCTACATCATGACTGACGTCATCACGCTAATGCGGGACGGCAGTGACTATCGTCTGTGATAGCTCAACTTTGTAAAAACTGATGTACGTCGCTGATCCAAAATTACCAGAGTGTTATACTTGTTATATCTACACACCACAAAACACACTATGATCAAAAACATTTGAGATTTGTTATTTTCAAATCAAGAAGTGTGGAACGCATGCTCCAACAATAACTAGAGCTGTCACGGTTCCGGTTCAGTTCCGATTTTACTAAAACCGTGAACCGAAACGCTAAGGTAACTGTTCTTCAAATTAGGACCAAAATCTTATTTTGTTTGATCGGTTCTGGTTCTGATTCTGGTTCCAGCTTAATTTTTGGAACCGCCGTATCAACGGTTCCGGTTACGGTTCAACATGAACCAAAGCCAAACCGTCCACTAACGGTACGGTCCGATTTCAATCGGTTCCAACAAGAACCAAAACAAAACTTGGCGGAATGAATGAGGGAGGTCAAAAATAAAATACCTGAGGGGAAAAGTAAACTCGTTAGAATTTTTTGCAAGAGGGAAATCGAAGTCTGGGGCCCGTACACAGGAATTTCACATTATACCAAGGGGAAGTACTTTTTTGTGTAATATAGTACGTAGAACTAATCGCAAAATCACAAAACCGCACCTGGCCGCACTGATTTTAAACTGCACAAAACGGTTTGGTTGTGGAGCGGTTTTGTTCGTTAAAAAACTACATAGTTTGCGGTGTGGTTTTTGGCGGTGCAAAATCTACAAAACCGCGACACACTGTTGTCATCATTCATACCGACTTCTTCCATAGGGCGCGACATTCTAATTATCGCCAATGAGTATAGGTTAACTTTATTTTTCCATGGCTTTGTTGTCTCATCTTTGGCTAGTGGTTTCTCTTCGACTATTCTTATACATCAATTGCAGGTATTCATGTTAGAAACCGCTTTGATATTATTCTTCATTTTAGGCTCTTCCTTGGCAGATACTAAATAATATTCAGTTCTACGTACTATATTACACATAAGGGTTTGTTTGGGTAAGAGTTACTCATAAGGGTCTGTTTGGGTAAGAGTTACACATAAGGGTCTGTTTGGGTGGGTGGGGGTCATTGGGGATGGAGCACTCGAAGATGAAGATAAAACATTATTTTTGAATAGAGCATTCTTTGTAGTTTGAATCAGACATAAAACATCTTTTTGGGAGATACATGATTCTAAATGGACGATATATATTCAAATAGGCAAAACTGAAAAAAAAAATGTTCAAACAAACAGAGCCTCATTCTCTCTAAAGCATATTAGACATATATAGCAAATTCATCTATAATTGATTATGCCAAGTTGGTTGAACTTTATTTTTAAGTTGATTTTTTATGTTTTTTAGAGTTAGTTAACTTGAAGCATATAAGGGATTGAAACTGTTATGTTTTTCATTATTTTGCACGAGTATGTTAATGACTCAAAACTAAAAGTACGTATCTTTGTGGCACATAAAAAAATTATAATTGATGATCTTATATTATTTTTTTGTTAGTGAACTTTGATGGGATTTTCTCCGCAGAAGCACAATCCCCAGGCATAGCCAAAGCTATGATCAAAAGATAACACACGTGTAACACTACGCCTGTCATGATGAATATAATAGAATGTCTGGTCGGGGCCTCATGCAATATTAAACGAACAGACGAAGGAGTTATGAAATGAAACCAAACATCTACCCAACCTATCACAGAGTTACATTCTAGCGGAAGCAAAAAAACAATAATAACTCATAACCAGGAATGTCCACTATGTAATATACAAATAGGAATGAGTGTACACAAACATATTGCATTAAGGCCTTACAAACTTTGTTAATGTTTACACCACAATATGATTTTCATGCATCGGTACGTAGACCGACAACACATGAAAGTAGTAAACAAGCACTTGGTCCTTCAAGGTCCATCACAGCATCAGGGCTTCAGCCCACTATTTCTCGCTTGGCTCACCAGCACCTGCATAAGTACATTCCACAAATACGTGGCAAAATAGAACACCGGTCAGCTTTAGCTGACCACAATTATAACGACTTCAACATATTCCTGTGGTGGTGGTACTCATTCCCTACAAGCAAACAATATGGTAGTATATATAGTTGCACATTAATAACCAATGTTGGCATGCACGACCGCATGCTTAGTGCTCTCATGACACATTTTTGGTAGTAACTCTCTTGCACGACCAGTTCCACCAATCAGATCCGAGTATTGCTAACTCAGACTCTCTTTGAGCATTCACTAGTCAAGTCTAATAACCTTGACTCTCTCTCATGCCAACAACGATAGCCAATTACTTTAAGTGTACTCAAGCTGAACTACATGGTGCGGGTTTGGTTCAGCTAATACTCGTTTCTCAAATCCCCATGTCTAGACAAACACAAGGCGAGTCAGCTTCCCTCGACCTGTTATCATCTCTTACGGTCGACACACAAGGCCGTCAAACTAGACACAACATGCCTCACAGCTTAATGTTACACACCTAATCCCTAAGACCCGGCTTTGCATCTATCACAATAGCTCACTGGGAGCTATCACCAACGATATCACTATCGAAAACAATAATAACAGTACTCTGATTTCTATTACAACCTCGGGTGTTTCATGGAGAGCATCTCCAGTACTTACTGCATCAACTTGCACACACAAATATCACGAAACTACTCATTTTTCCACGAAGTCTTCTTCGGCATGTAAATCAAACATCATCAATCCAGACTGACTTGTCACAGATGAGCTTCACACAGAATGTCTATGTCCGTACAACGATCCAAACTCTATAAGCAATTTTTAATAGGGATAAACCATATTGAATTGTTGAAATCTTCACCTCCCACTAATTAGTGTAGATACTTTCATGCAACTATGCCAATTAAAAGGACTAGCATGTCCTATTTTTTAGAAGGAGAATCGTTACCCTTGTAGATTATTTCTGTGCCATGATTTCGTAGTTGATTCGGATGAAAACACTCGTAACATTTTCCACTCCGCGGATCTACCTTCGACTCGCGAATCCAAACTCCAAAAGCTCCTCCAATGGATGAAAACCAGCCCCTTACTTCTTCCTCATCTTCTTTCCTTTCTTTCCTTCACTTGAAGAGAGAGAATGATAAAGGTAATATGAGAAGAGAAAACTCTCTTCTGCCCCTTAAGAATCTCAGGATTAATCCCAAGCACATGATCTCCAAGCCAAAAGGAATAAATGGTCCAATTTTCGTTGAGAGATTTGTTTTAAACGCTATCGTCGGGCGATATAGCTATCGTTGGGCGATATCTTTGGCGGTGTCCGCTTGACCAAGTTAGTGTCGCTCAACATCCGCTTCACAACAACTAAAACATGGACATCTGCCACGTTGCATACTATCGTCATGCGATATCACTATCGTCAGCGATAGCAAATCGACTTCATAGTTTTGTTGACTGCATCGTTTTGTTGACTATATCATTTTGTCGACTGTATCAGTCTGATCACTATTGTCGGCGATATCGCTATCGTCGACATTAGTTCCAAAATCCAAAATGTTATTTTTCAATGGGGGAAACCCGAAGTGTTACGACACACTTCTAAGAATTTTATTATTACAATAAAATTAATCAGTTTTCAAATGAAAAAATGAAAGCCCAAAAAATACATTGCATATGAACTATAAAAATCTACATGAGTGATAGTTATAACTTAACTACAATCCGTAAAACAAATGCATAAGATTTGAACTAGAACAAACATTCATCATTGTCGGACAACCCCCCACCATTGGAGAAAGAACTCCATAGAGACTCGACATTTGTTGTGCTTATACAACTTGTGGCCTTGGCGTGTGCAGCCTGTCACTGCACCACCTCTCACAATACCTCCCCTCTCAACCACTCTCCAAGAAATGGCTCAACTTCTTTCATGGTGTCATTGCTCTAAATCTCAAACCCCATTAAATAGAATGTTGATGGGGAGTAAGATGGTAGGTGGCCATTAATGTGTTAGTAGGGTTGGTAGTAACTTTTCTTGCATAGTAGGTGAAAATGTGACTCACATATTTAAGTTGAAAATTCAAATAAATTCAACAATCACGAGGTTTGTTTGAATTTCTCTCTTTTAATCAAAACTTAAATGAAACATCATCTGCACAAAGAAACGTTTGCAAGAGGCAAGATATGTGTGTATTACCACCTCAAGTATGAGACAACAACCAAGTTGTCGCAAGTTGCCTTCGTCTCAGCATTGGCTCACCTCTAGGATGTCAACGCACTCAGATTGCAAAATCTGACTCATCAAACATGAATCATTGAAGGGATGATTTGTGGCACCTTTTCAACCATCATTTATGTCACCAATAGAAATCACGGGAGCACCACTTCACATTGTGGACCCCATCAATCAGTACAGACTACTGAATTGCATTGCTTTCATGAGCATGGATACCTGTTTATCATTATTAAAATTCCTCTTCTTATTGTAAAGGTGTATGCACTTGAGTCAAATATGCCTAATGATATCAGATTCTTGCACAATTTAGGAACAACATGCCCCACTTAAGCTTATACCCTACCTCATCAGGCATTTGTATGTTCATCGTCTTTGTGCAAGTGAGTTCATAACTTGAGTCGTCGCCCAAATAGATCGACCCATTCGCCACCTGCAGAGAGCTGAACATTAAAATATCATAAAAACATAACAAATGTGTTGTGAGGCACTGGAATTCAAAAATCAAATATTATCAGATTCATCATAACTCTTGGTGATGGTATAAAGATCATTGCTCTCCACTCCCAGATCTAGCGTTACCATACCCACATCCTGAATGTTTTTAGAATAATGCACACACGGTGAGCACTTTCTCCTAATGTTATCGCTCTGCGGCTTGTGGTAAAATATAACTCCCTTTTCGATGTTGATCGGGTATGTGCACTCACTGATCCCCATTGAATGCACTTCTTCATCCATCTACCACCAAAATATGTGCATCCCCAAGAGAAGGGTCCTTCAGTATTTTACTGGACAGTAGAATCGATGTGATCTCCTTCATCCTCATTGAATCCTTCAAATACAAGAGCATGATCATCATGTGTTTAAATAATGCCCTCCCTCATTCCAGAACAAACTTTCCTTATCATCGGATGACCCATGACTATCGGAGAAGGAACCCCACAGAGACTATCTTACCGTGCTTATGCAACCCATCACCTTGTCTTGTATAGTATGTCATTGCACCGCCTCTCATAATACCTCCCCTCTCAACGACTCTTCAAGAAATGGTTTTGGCTTCTTTTATGGTGACGGTGAGTAAGAGGGTATGTATCCATTAACTGGTTGGTGAAATTGGTGGTGGTTTTCTTGCATGGTAGGTGAGAATATGATTCATATGCTTGAGTTAAAAATTCAAACCAACTCAACATACTCTATTACAAAGAGACAATCTTTCTAGTCATTGGGTGAAAAATTTTCTTGCAGGTGGAGACACCTATGACGGATGATATGGAGAGGTCTATAGATCATTGGATTAAGCCATATGAACATTTGGCATGATCAGGCTTTAGATCAGTGATGTTGACTATATTTTGTGGTGACAGATCCAGAAAGTCTATTTAGTCTTCATGTTCTGATAAGAAATAAAAAATGACATTTAAGGGGTCCAATTCCTATCATTCCATTGGACACGTGATTGTTCTTAAAGTCGAAGTTATTTTGATTTTAATGGAATGAATTCCTGAGGCTAAAGTTATTAAAACCTAGTGAACACCCTGAACAAGCCACCCCATGTATGAGAATTTAGATCTCAATATTACTTTTTGTAGAGCATGACAACCGTTGCCATTTTTGTAACACCCCAAAAATCTTAAGATGGAGTCAGGCTGGGTGACACGGCCTGGGACACGGGCGTGTCCCAGGGAGTGTCCTTTTATGTAGGTGTCGACTCGAGTTCTCGAGATCTGATCGTCGAGAGGCGACACGGCCTGGGACACGGGCGTGTCCCAGGGCGTGTCCTGCTTGGGTGATTACTGAGTGGCGTTGAGTGGTGCTGAGTGAAATGGCGTTGAGTGTGGAACACGGCCTGTGACACGGGCTTGTCACAGGGGCGTGTTGGGCACACGGCCAGGGACACGGGCGTGTGCCTTAGCCGTGTGCTTCTCGGGTGATTTTGGACCTTTGTTGAAAAGGTAACACGACCAGTCACATGGCCGTGTCAAAGTTTACACGGGCGTGTCTGCCCTATGACACGGGCATGTTGGAGCCCATGTTCTGGTTCAGAGTGAGTCGGTTCGCACACCGCTTGGGGGACACGGCTTGGGACACGGGAGTGTCACAGGCCGTATCAAGTCAAATTTGGACTTTTGGGCAGATCTCGGCCATCCAATTATTTCTATTTGGATCCAATGGCCCGGGTACTTTCCTATAGTGATAAGGCTGAGGGTTGGCTTCTTTTCTCATTCTTATCAAAAGAGAAAAAGAGAGAGCTTGGAGGAAGGAGAAGGAGGAGAAGAGCAAGGCTTTGGTGGTGCTCCCGCGGTCCGATTCGAGATCCGAGGCTAGTTTAGTGGAGGAAAAGCTGCTGCGGTTCTTTCCAACTGGCCAGATTTTCGATGGCTCCCAAGAGATCGTGAGGGTAACGATCTTCTTTCTTGGACCTGTGAAGTCCTTCTTTATGCATGAGTAAGGAATCCTCTCCACAAAACGGTGGAATGAGTGAGTGATTCCGGTGGGTTGATAGTTGTTATCCCCTATTGAGTCTGTATATAGACCCGAAAGTGTGTGTAGTACGGGATAGGCATGCTGTGTGAAACCCATCTTGACATGTTGGTCTGGATTGGTGATGTTGCATTTACACACCGGAGAAGACTCCGAGTATACTCGTGTAGTTAGTGAGGTCGTTGGGTTATGCCTGTGAAGGGGAGTAGCAGGAAGTACTGGAATGTGGAACTCCAGGAAAATGCCCTTGTGTTGTTTGTGTTGTGTCTACGATGTAGCCAGTCCTTGATGGACGATGAAGCCAGTCCTATTTGGACAGTGTTGCTAATGTGACCCTAGTCCTTGGCGGATGTTATGGCTATTGGGAGCTACGAGCTCTAGAAGGCCTCGTGCCGAACAGGAAAGGTGAAGCCGACCCACGTCTTTTATTATAGCCGCAAGTACGATGTGCTTCGTGAGGGCAAGGCTAGTTGAGCAACGGGGGGTGGATCTGTACCTGCGTTATGTTGGCTGTACAAGGAAGTGCCAAGGCATTGGGCTTTCGTCAGTAGCGTGATGAGAGTCTTAGGCCTGCGCGCCATTAAGACTAAATGCTCAATGGTGTTGATCCTAGTTTGCCGGTGTACCCAAAAGTGTGCCTGAGAACACAGATCGTCGGGCCGGGTGGCCGACGGTTGTGATGGATTGCTTGTGCGTGAGAGCACAATATGTATTATCTGTCAATTGTTATTGCTCTGCAGGGAAGGAATGCCTCTGCCCCGGGAAAAGGGTAGGATTGTTATAAATTGGTCAACTAAATGCTGACCGTTGCCTTGTTTGCCACCTTCTGGGTGGATTGTCCCTGTGCAGGTGCTGGAGAGCCGAGCGGAAAATGAAGGACTGATGCCCCTGCTGCTGCTGTTGCCGCTCTTGCTATTGCTGCTGGCCCTTGAAGGCTAGCTTTTGTATTTCCTTTTATTCATGTATGGCCATCCTGCGCGCCGATGTCTGTAATCCATACTTTTTAAAGAGGAACTATAAGGCCTTAAGGCCAAACTGTAGTATTTGTATCCCCTCGTTTGAGTGGGTGTTTATAACTTTAGTTTATATATATCTAGTGGATATTCCTGCTATGAGTTCAGTTAATTGTGTATTATTCCGCTAGCATGCTCTGTGTTAGGATGCGTTGATGGTATTATCCTGTGACCTCACCGTCTATTTGTAGCATATAGTGTGGGGCCCCGGCCGTACCTTCTATTATATGTTATTTAACGGGTGGAGTCGTTACAATTTTTATGTTCTATAATTAGGAATACTTTCTTTATTCTTCCATTTCTTCAAATAGGGATTGTAGGAATTATTGGGTTCGGGTTCCCTCATAAGTAGATAAATGCATGACGACGGACTCGAGAGGTCTGTAATGTGGTAGATTGAGTTGTGAGGAAATTTGTGAGTGATCGGATGTCAGATTGGCAAAATAATGAGACTTTAACGATTAATGACTTACATCCTTAACTTATTATGAATTATTATTATATAATATAAATATATATAATCTCTACCTACCATGCAGCCCACATGAATTTGTTTAAAAGAAAAAAAGGAAGACATGGGAGGATCAACTTCTTACCATCCTAGCAGGCCATGTGAAAACATGAAAAAGAGAGAGGTGGCAGTCAAATTTCACCTCAATAAGTAATTGCTTGAGTGAATTCACCACCCATTCCCGTTTTTCTTTTTGTAGATCGTGATATCTAGTGGTGGCCAGAGTCCTTGAGGTCGTGGGAGTTTATTGTAAGGTTTGACGACATTGATTGTCACAAAGAGCAGAGACGTCGAGGACACTTTGCATGGGGCTGATCCGCAAGGTGTTGCATAGGCAGTGGTCGTGTAGTGGGGTTGTGATGTGTGTGTGTGTGTGCGCGCAAATACGAGGGAGAAACCTCATGAACGGAGGCCAATTTGGGCAGAGACAGAGAGACATAGGTGAATTGTGGCAACACCATTTGTATCGAAGTACCGAAAGTGCATTCAGATCGCGGTTGTATAGTGGTGCATAGAGTAAGGTTGTGTACAACCACTGTATTTGACTCAGGTGAGTACAGCGAGCCACATATGTGGCTATTAACATTTAGTGTAGAGAGGTATCTTTGGCTCAAAGGAATATTGGTGGTTGACATCTAAGCCTTAGATGGGGCAACCTACTAATGGGTTGCGGGATGATCGGAGTGCTCCAATGACGTCATGTGTCAACGTAGGAAAGACAACTTGATGTAATATTGAAAGATCTTTGATGGATTGCAATGTGTTGAGAGAACCAGTTTGAAGTGAGTCATTCTGATTCAAACTTTGTCGTCTATGTCGGTATACATATACCTTTCTCTTGTATTTATATTTGTATTAGTTGTAGGATTCATCTAGAGATCGGAGTGAAAAACTATTGTTTGTGTTTCGGTTAAACATCATTTAGTGAAGACTTTACGAGTTGGACTTTGATCGTCTCCTGGTTTTCCAACTTGATTTTTGGATTTTCCACATGAAATTTTGTGTGCCAATTTTAAGTGTGTTTGATGCGTTTTTCATTGACGTTTTTTGCAGGTAGTTAAGCTCGTGCACTCGATTTTGGGGACAAATTTTCCCATCAGGCATGGATTCTAGTGGCGAGAAACAATAAGGATCCATTCGTTTGGATGGAATTGGGGCCCTAAAACTAGAATTTTCATTTTCACTATAATTGATATCCAAATTCAATTCTAAAGCCTCGATCCCATCCAATCAGACCGTCGATAAAGGTTGTTGCAACTTATTGAAGGTGGAAATGATTGTTTGATAACTTCTCTAGAACATTTTTTTATAGAGGCAGAGGAGATCTAGTAAAATATGAAAAACTCGAGGAGATCATTTGGAGGGAATCGCGACGATTCATCTCCGTAGTCGGCATTGGTTATTAGTATCTTCCTCCATTTAATTTCAATATCCACGTATAGATTAGTTGTGGTAATCTGAAAGTGGATAGTGATCTTTCAATTATTTTCACCCAATTGGGATTTCCACGTAAGAGTCTCATTAATCCCCCGTTGAACGCTCTTCTTTGTTTGCTTACTACTAAAATACGCACATCCCCAAGGGTAGGGTCCTGCAAAATTTGACAGGACAGTAACACCGATGTGTCGTCCATCTCCACTGTATCCTTCTCATACAAGAGTGTGGTTATGATGTGTCTAAATATTTGCTATCCCTCCTTCCGGAACAAACTTTCCTCGTCATCAAATGATTCACCACTACCGGAGAAAGAACCCCACAGAAACTCAGTCTCACCGCACTTATGCAACTCACTGGCTTTTCTCGTATAGCATGTAGTCCACCAGCTCTCACAATACCTCCCCTCTCAACCACTCTTCAAGAAATGTATCTGGTTCTTTCATGGTGCATGTCTTTTCTCTGAACCTCAAACCCCTTTAGATATAATGATGATAAGGAGTAAGAGAGTACGTGGTCAGTAAATGGTTTGTGGGATTCGTGGTGATTTTTCTTGCATGGTAGGTCAGAATATAATTCATTTTCTTGAGTTAAAAATTCACACCAACTCAACCTACTATACTACAAAGAGATGATCCTTTAAGTTGTTGGGTTGCAAGTTTTCTTGCAGGTTGAGAAACCTGCGACGACGAACATCGAGAGATTTATATATTAATGGAATAATCTATAGGAACATTTGGCATGATTGGGCATCAAATCAACGATGTATAATATTTTATGTGGTGACGACTCCAAAAAGACTATTTGGTCTTCATGCTTTGATAAGGAAGAAAAAATGTCAATTAAGGGATCCAATTCCTAACATTTCATTGGATGATCATTCTTAATAGTTGAAGTTATTTTGATTTTAATTTATGGAATGAGTTCATGAGGTTGGAGCTATTAAAATCTCGTGAGCTCCCTGAACAAGCCATTCCGTATATGAGAATCCAGATCTCTGTATCACTTTTTAGAGCACGATAACTGATGCAATGTTTATGCACTTTGAGGCTTGGAGATAGAAGCTATAACTTTGGAAGGGATGCTTTCTTTATTCTTCCATTTCTTCAAATAAGGAATGCCGGTATTATTGGGTTTGGGTTCCCTCCTAGGTGGGTAAACACATGACGATGATTGTCAAGAGATCAGTCATACGATAGATTGAGTCGTGAAAATTTTGGGAGCGATAAGATGTCAGATCAACAAGATTATGAGACTTCAACTATTGATGGTTCATATCATTAACTTCTTATGGATTATTTTTATATAATATATAATCCTCACTTACCATGCATTCCACGTGAAGTTATTTAAAAGAAGAAAAATAAATGCAAGGTTTTATGGAAATGAATGTCATGAAGGGCAGAGACGTCGAGGACTCTTTGTGTGGGGGCTGATCCGAAAGGTGTTGCAGAGGTAGTGGTTGTGTGTGGGGCTGCGGTGCGCTTGTGCACAAGTACAAGGGTGCAACCTAATGAACGAAGGCTTATTTCGGCAGAGTCGGAGAGGCATAATCGAATCGTGGCGACGCCGTTTGTATCAAAGTGCCGACAGTGCATTCGAATCACGGTTGTGCAATGGTTTGTGATGGAAAGCAGTGGGCAACCGCCATATTTGACCATGGTGAGTACAGTGAGCCGCATCTGTGGCTATTGGCGTTCAACGCATGGATATATCTTTGCCTCAAAGGGATATTTTTGGTGAGACATTTGTGCCTTAGATGGGTCAACCTACTAACCGGTTGCAGGATGATCATAATGTTATATTTGGTTCGGGATCCGTAATTAGATTTCTTTTTTGTGGGTTTCCTATTTTGAGGATTTCTTATTTTGAGGATTTCCTATTTTGAGGATTTCCTATTATGAGGATTTTCTATTTTTAGGTTTTAGGAACCTCTATAAATAGGAGCGCCCAAGAAGAAAAAGTGAAGCCGCCCCACCGTGAGAAATAATTGGAGCCATCTTCCTCTCTCTCGCTTTTTATCTCTCTCCCTCATGCAATCGGGGAGACCTCCTTCCTTGGAGGATAGCCACCGGTTTTGAACGAGGGTGTTGTCGCCGGTCTTGCAGGAGATAGCCGTCGGCATTGAAATGGGCGCAGTGGAGGCATAGTGTCGAAGGCGTGCGTGACTGCAGTCAGCCTCGATGACGTTGTTCTCCGATGGTGGTGTGGTTGAACGTCGGACTTCGACGTTGAAGGTTCGGTGAACCATGTGCGCCCGTGAGACGGATTGTAGTTTAGATCTCAGATTCTCGCCGCAGATCGTGCGTGTCCGGAGCATCCATGGCGTATTCACCAGACGGTCATTTTTCTCATGTTTTCCCTTGTATTTGAATTTGTATTTTCATGATACAAATTATGTGGCTATATTTTGTGTTCTTGATTATCTGCGAATTTTATAGCCGTGCCTACGTTTGTGCCGGATTTTACAACAAGGGTATCAGAGCGAGGTTCCAAGTAGATGATTGATTAGATGTTCCGGTTTTAGATTTGGGTCAACGGTAGATGACGACATCGGTCCGCTCCCTATCTTCCCAAATCTGATCCGTGAATTAATCTGATTGCCTAGTGGCACTTCGGGAAGTTATGGCAACAAAGAACACTGTTTTGGTAGGCATTCGGTGGAGAAATTTGACGGTAATGGGAACTTTCGTCTATGGCAGATTCGGGTCAAGGATATGCTGGTTGAGCGGGGGTTTATCCAAGTGTTGCGGGGGCGTGATTCTTTGCCCGCTCCGGTGAAGGATTCTGAGTGGACAGAGATGGATGAGCGCACCACCAACGCTATCAGAATGTGCATCGACGACAAGGTGTTATTAAACATTGGTATTGAAGAGTCTGTTGTCACACTGTGGGAGAAGCTAGAGGGACTCTACATGAGCAAGTCGTTAACTACGAGGTTGTTGTTGAAACAGAGATTATACGGCCTGAAGATGCAGGAAGGTGGTAACATACAGGAACACTTCAATGTGTTCAATGGACTTCTCAGCCAACTTCATGTGGTTGATGTGAAGGTGGAGTAAGAAGACAAGACCTTATTGCTTCTTACCTCGCTCTTGGCGTCATATAAGCACATGCAAACCACTCTGTTGTATGAGAATGATACATTAGATGTGGAGCAGATTACATCTGCCTTAATGTCCAATCAGATGTTGTCAGACCCCACTCCTGAGGATGAGTATGCTTTGGCAGTAGGAGGATGACGAGGGAGGCAGTTTGAGGAGGGATCTGGGAGTGCACGGACCAGATCCGCATCGAGGAAGGCAGTGACGTGCTACCATTGCAGGCAGAGTGGTCATATCATGAGACATTGTCCGCATAATGCACAGATTTCTAGGGACGTCCAGGGTGCGGGCAAAGCGGCAGTAACTACGTCAGATTATAGTGATGTATCTCTCCTCATCACTGAGAGTCCATGTGACTCAGATAGCTGGATATTGGATTCTGGTGCTTCGCAACACATTTTCTTAGATGTAGGGATGTTCAGTTCACTAGAGATGATGATCGGTTCAGTCATTTTGGGTGACGGCTCAGTATGTGAGGTCACGGGGATAGGGACAGTGCATATCAGGATGCATGACGGAGCAGTGTGTTCGCTTGAGCGGGTACACTGGTACCCAGGCTGCGCTGGAATATGATATTGCTGGGAAGACTAGACTCTAGAGGATGCAGTTTTGCGGAGAGAGGTGGAGTTTTGACGGTTACATGAGGGCGCATCGTGCTCATGCGAGCTATGTAGTGTGGTAGTCTATACCAACTGTTGGGGACCATGGTTCTAGGTGGTATGTCCATGATTTTTGTGGCCTACAGAGTTGATGGTCGAGGTGGTGCAGGGGATCGCTCTTCTGGCAGTCTGACTAGGCGTGTCGGATTCAGCGATCCAATTGCGTTGACATTCAAATGTTGAGCCCGGGAAGGGATGAGTTGACTGGAGCAGGTCGATTGATGTCGCAGGTCCTCAAGGTGGTGCCTTGTGCAGACTGGTGATTTGTATAGATCCTGCTACATGCAGTGTTGCCTAGTGCAGATGGTGCTTTTGTGCAAGGAGTATTTCGTGCAGGTGGTGGCTCCGGATCCCAAATCAAGGTGGTGATTGTTATATTTGGTTCGGGATCTGTAATTGGATTTCCTTTTTGTGGGTTTCTTATTTCGAGGATTCCTTATTTTGAGAATTTCCTATTTTGAGGATTTTCTATTATGAGGATTTCCAATTTTTAGGGTTTAGAAACCTCTATAAATAAGAGCCGACCAAGAATAAAAAGTGAAGTTGCCCCACCGTGAGAAATAATTGGAGTCATCTTCCTCTCTCTCTCCCTCGTGCGATCCGGGAGATCGTCGGGCTTGGAGGAAAGCCACCGGCGTTGAACGAGGGTGTTGTCGCCGGTCTTGGAGGAGATAGCCTCTGGCGTTGGAATGAGCATTTTTGGTGCAGTGGAGGCGTGGTGTCGAAGGCGCGTGATTGCAGTCGGCTCGAACGTTGTTCTCCGGTGGTGGTGCAGTTGAACGTCGGACTTCGACGTTGAAGGTTCGGTGAACCTTGTGCGTCCGCGAGGCAGATTGCAGTCCACATCTCAGATTCTCACTGCGGATTGTGCGTGTCCGGAGCATCCACGACATTTTCGTCAGACAGTCATTTTTCTCCTGTTTTCCCTTGTATTTGAATTTATATTTTCATGATATAAATTGTATGGCTATATTTTGTGTTCTTGATTATCTATTAATTTTAAGTTGTGTCTGCGTTTGTACATGATTTTACAACACAGAATGCACAAATGACGTGTGTCGACGTAGGAAAGACAACTTGATAGAATATTGATAGATTTTTTAAGGACTACAAGGTGTTTAGAGAAATTAGTTTGAAACGAGTTAATTTGAATCAAACTTGATAGTCTTTGTCGGTATACCTATATTTTTCGCTTGTCTTTATATTTGTATTAGTTGTAGGATCCATCAGAGGACTAGGGAGGAAACTATTGTATGTGTTTCTGTTAAACATCATTTAGTAAAGACTTTTCGGATTAGACTTCTATTGCCTCGTGATTTTTTTCTTTGATTTTGGGGTTTTTCACATTAAAAATTTGTGTGTCTATTTTCAGTGTATTTATTGTGCTTTTTCATTGGCAGTTTTTGTTGTTGGTTAAGCTCGTGCACTTAGGTTTGGGGATGAATTGTGCCAACATGCAAGGAGTCTAGTGACGAGCATCGATATAAATTCATTCGTTTGGACGGAATTGGGCCCCTGAAATTAGAATTTGAGGTTCATTTTCGTTAGAATTGATCTCACATACCAATTCTGAAGCCACAATCCCGTCCAACCAGACTGTCAATAAAGATTATTGCGACTTATTGAAGGCGATGATCGTTTGACAACATCTCTCCAGCATTTTTTTTCTACAGAAGTGAGATGCCCGACCTGACAAAATACAAAAAGCTCGAGGAGACCATTTGGAGGGAATCATGACGATTCATCTTCGCGGTCTTCGTTGGTTAGTTGTATATTATCTTACCCCATTTTATTTCAGTATCCACGGATAGCTTAGTTCTGGTGATCCAATAGTGGATATGCCGCAAAGTTAATTGTTCTACTAGTGGTTTGTTTTTTTGCGAGCCAAAAAAATTTTGAATCATCAAAGCGAGGTTTCGATCCTCAGACCTGTGGGTTATGGGCCCACCACACTTCCGCTGCGCCATTTTGATTGAGATGAAATGACATTCTCTATTTATTTATAAAAATGTTAGATTGCCGAACATGGATACAAAATAGAATAAAAAAAGGGAATATACTAATACTTACTCGATGTAAAAAAAGTTAATAAAGATAAAATATTACTACATTACTCTCCATCACCGAACCCACCACCTCCACCACGGTGAAGCCGCTTCTGTTCTTCAAGGGATCCACGGCCGCCGGCCCAACACCTCCGTCTCTTTGCCCAACTCCACCATGATGGCTCGAGTTCTCGCAGAGCTTTCAGGTGACTCGACATTGGAGGCCACCGCCGCCCGTGCCTGACCACCTACGGCCTACCTCGGACGGGATCGCCGGCGTCCGGCAACTCCGTCGATGGGGTCCGATCAAGCCGGCGGCGGCAACCTCCACCATGACTCGTTTTATTTTTTTACAGAAGGCGGTGAAGGAAAGAAGGGAGGGGCAAAATCAGAAATGAGAAAGTAACGCGGTGACGGATTGGTAATGAATTCCCTTATAATAGCAGTATAGATATGTTTATTAATACACAATATTTGTTTGTGTAAAAGTAATAAAGATAAAACATTACAAGATAAGTATTTATCTTTATGCATTAATTTTTTTTTAAGAGAGTTTTGGGTCACACTAGTTAAGGTGTTGTCACATGATGTTGAGATCATGGATTTGTGTCCTGGATACAGTCTCTTTCAAAAATGCATGAAACAATTTGCCTACATTTCAATCTTATGGTGGGATCCTTATTTAGAGGTGCCAGTTGAGTCGAGTCAACTCGAGTGTTCGATGAGTCAGCTAAAAAAAACTTGAGCTATTCTTTTAGGGTTCTTTTGTTCGGCAGCCTCCTTTTGAAACTTTAGGCGACCTCCGGTCCTCCTCCCATGAAGTGTGAATGGTAATATTTCCTTAATTTTCTTGATTTGGCATTTCAGCCTTTCCTATTATCCTACAGGATGGATTAGCATGGTGTTTCTACATAATTTTATGCGTATAAAATGGGTATGAATCATTTAAATAAATAGAAACGGTACTTTTATAAGAATCAAGTGGGATGTGATATACCTTTAATTTTAAGATTGAGTAACTTAGGCTACCGTTTGACGTGGCTTATTGTTTATGGCAAATTTGATCAAAAACGTCATTATCATAGAATGTATGTTTGGCAAGACAAAGGTTATGACCGCTATCAAAAAAAATTTAATTTTTTTTGATCATAAAATGCATGAATTTTTTTAAATGAGATCGCGTGTTCACGAATGACAGTTCATGACCATCACACCAAACAAAATTTTAATCATATGGGAAACTTAAAAGATTTAGGGGACAGTCATCTCCTTGTATAAAGGTCAGTTCATTAGGTCGGAATTGATTTTCATTAAGGTTAGTTTGTTAGGTCGGAATTGGAGCTTTGAAATTGAAATTCAATTGATAATTCCAATTACAGCGTTTGACGGTCACGAAAATACTTTGGAATTGGAATTCATTTTGGAATTGATTATAAAGGAAACATGTCTCCCTCAATTCTGATTTTGTGAGGTCTTCATTTGCAATTTACATCCCTACCACCAGGGGCGGATCTAAGTATAGTCCAGGGTGGGCAGCTGCCCACCCTGGATTTTGCGAAATGTTCATTAGATTATGGCGCGTTGGCGCGCATTAACTTTTTTTAATATATATATATGTATATATTATATATATAAAAATATAAGAACTTCTTATTATTGCTACTTTGGCGCAGTGGTTAAACTTTTAGGCCTCTTTCATGAGGTCCTGTGTTCAAATCCCACAATTATTTTTTTGCTTAGAATTTTTTTATCCGCTGGATCTAATCCAACGGCTCTAAATCTCCCATCTCATATATTCTAAACCATACTTCCTTTAGTTCCTTGAACCGTAGCCGCCAGCCGCCCTAATTTCCATCGTGCTACACTGCTGACCTTTTCGTGCTTTCCATCCGCCATCGCCGCCTCGCTCTCTGGTCGCCCGCTCGCCGCCCAGCCTCGCGGCCCTCGCCGCCCAGCCTCGCGGCCCTCGCCGACCCAAGATTTCTTGCAATCGTGCTACACTGCTGCCCTTTTCGTGCTTTCCATCCGCCATCGCCGCCTCGCTCTCTGGTCGCCGCTCGCCGCCCAGCATCGCTGGTTCTAGTGCAGGTATGTCAATGAGCAACTTATATTTCAGTAATTACCTGCTGGGGAAATTCACCGCTCTCCATTTGCATGTTAATCAAGGCTTTTGCAGCCCGATTCAATGGCTTCGGATCTATTTCAGCCTGCACAAGAACATAAAGAAAATGAGAAGAAGCTATTTATGTAGTTTTTTTTTTGCATTAAAATTTATGTGCAAGTGAAACACACAATTTTTATCGAAGGAACAACTCGGCCATGCACTTTTATGCGAATGATTTCGTGTGAAAGGGATGATTATTATTTATTAAACCAATTCAAGGTTATATGATTTTCTTGATCTTGGACTAAACTCTCAACACACACCCCTCACATGTAGGATCCGTATCCTCTAACAGATGAACTTTTTTTGAATTAATGTGGAAGTGAGCAGTTTAGCCTACTATTATGCCATATCAGAATCTAAGCATCCAACTTGTAACTATTTAGCTAATAGTCCAGATTTATTTATGTTACAACTTATGTTAATGTTATGCATTTATGCTCAAAATTAGTTTATTTTTTGCAGGAGAAATTGGAGTAAAATTGTAGCTGACGAACGGTCCAGATCTTTCTGCAGGAGAAATTTCTTTGATTGTTGTGCGACGGCCATAATCTCTTGGTTGAGGTAACGACGTTTCTCCACTTTCCTCTTGTGCAATTTGTTTATGTTTGTGTTGATTTTCTGTAGTGGTAATTTTTTGCTTTAAAAAAAATACGCTCGAGAAGGCTTGGTGAACCTCGTTGTTTTTTGTTGGGAGAGACCACCCCCTTGCGAAATGTTTATTTTGGGTGTTTCTCTTTTGGTACAACATCACTCGTTCGGATCGTGTGGGTCCCTTTCGCTTGATCGAACATTGGTTTTATAGCCCTTGGGAGATCTAAAGAGGCTTAGCGAACCTTCGTTTGGGCAAGTGTTTCTCTCTTGCCCATCATTTTCGTTGTGTAGACGTTTGAGCTAATTGTTACGTGCTATGATCATTGTTTAGGGAATCCGATCACAACGAACACACTGAAAGGGGCTTTTCAATTACAAAGATGGATAAGTTTTTTAAGAAACTTCCAATTTCTGAATCAGCTCTTAAGAAAAAACGAATTTGTCAAGATGATTTGAAATCAAATTCAAAGAGGGGTCTGATTGAAACTAATCTGGACAACATAATAGCCGATCCAGGGCTACGAGTTAAATTATCAAATTATAATGTTAATGATAGAGATGAAATTAGAAGAAAATATCTATTGAAAGGGCCATGTCAACCACGACATCATCAGTTTCCACAGACAATGTTTGGGAATACACCTAGAAGATTCAATTATGCATGGTTTGAACAATTTCCTTCTTGGTTGGAATATAGCATAGCAAAAGACGCGGCATTTTGTATATTCTGTTATCTTTTTAAGCCTGAAATGGGACAACAATCAGGGGGAGATTCATTTACTGTTGACGGCTTTAGAAATTGGAAAGATGGTTTAAGTAGACTTCGAGAACATGTTGGGGGTCCCAATAGTATTCACAATCAGGCTGCAGTGATGTGCACTAACTTAATGAAATCAGGTCAGCATATTGAGGTACAGTTTCTTAAACAATCGGATCTCGCTAGACAAGAGCATAAAACACGTCTAAACGCATCAGTTGATTGCATTCGATTTTTAATACAACAAGGCTTAGCATTACGTGGTAATGATGAATCAGATTCTTCAACAAATCGAGGAAATTTTCTCGAGCTTTTAAGATTTCTTGGAGATCATAATGAAGAGGTGAAAAATGTGATTTTGCATAACGCGCCAGAAAATAACAAGTTAACTGCTCCGGAAATTCAAAAAGATATTATCAATGCAATGGCAGTTGAGACACTAAATTGTATTAAAATGGATATTGGAGATGATTTTTTTTCTATACTGATAGATGAGTCACGAGATATATCTACTAAAGAGCAAATGGCTATTGCTTTGCGCTATGTTAACAGTGAAGGGCAAGTAATTGAACGTTTCCTTGGAATTATGCATGTAATGGATACATCAGCTCATTCTCTTAAAGCAGCATTAGAAGAATTTTTTTTATATCCTGGATTCAGCATTTCAAAATTATGTGGACAAGGATATGATGGTGCAAGTAATATGCGAGGGGAGTTTAATGGACTTAAAGCTCTAATTATGAAAGAGAACCCATCTGCATATTATGTTCATTGTTTTGCACATCAACTTCAATTAGCGTTAGTAGCAGTTGCAAAAAATCATGTTCAAGTTGCTTGGCTTTTTGAATTGGCTGTCACTTTGACCAATATAATCAATGTCTCATGTAAGCGTCAAGAACTTTTACGCGAGTCTCAATTTATTAAGATTGTTGAAGGTTTGCAAAAAGGTGAACTTTTAAGTGGTACTGGTTTAAACCAAGAAAGAGCTTTAAAAAGATCAGGTGATACTAGGTGGGGATCACATTATGGTTCATTGCTTAACATAATTGTGATGTTTTCCTCCATTATCGATGTTCTCGAGATTGTTGAAAAAGATCCACATTCAAGTTCTGATCATAAAGCAACGACCTTTTCATTATTAGATTCATTACAATCATTTGATTTCATATTTGTTTTATTTTTGATGAGAGATATAATGGGAATAACAAATAGTCTATCACAAGCATTGCAACGTAAAGACCAAGATATTTGTAATGCCATGCATTTAGTGCAAATTTCTAAACAAAGGTTGCAGGATAAACGAGATAAAGGTTGGACAGAATTATTTGATGAAGTTTCTTTATTCTGTAACAATTACAAAATTAGTATTCCCGATATGAATACTATATATGTTGCAAGAGGCCGATCAAGAAGAAGGGTTCAAGAAATGACAAATTTACATCATTATCGAGTTGAGATATTTTACAATGTGATAGATATGCAGCTTCAAGAATTGAATAGCCGATTTACAGAGAGAAATACAGAACTACTTCTTTGTGTTGCATGTTTGAGTCCGAATAATTCATTTTCTGCATTTGATAAGCAAAAATTAAGACGACTTGCTGAGTTTTATCCATCCGAATTTTCAAATTTAGATATTATGGAACTGAATTGTCAGTTGGAAACTTATGTTTATGATGTTCGGGCTGATAGTGATTTTGCACAAGTAAATGGAATTGGAGATCTTGCAGTAAAGATGGTTGATAAAAAGAAGGATATTTTATATCCCTTGGTTTATTTGCTCCTGAAATTATCATTGGTTTTACCAGTTGCAACAGCTACAGTTGAGAGAGCATTTTCTGCAATGAATATCGTGAAAAACCGTCTGCGTAATCGGATGGGAGACTCAATGATGAATGATTGTCTGGTTACATATATTGAAAGAGATATATTCAAAAGTATTGATAATGAGACTATCATCAAACATTTTCAAAATATGAAAAGTCGACGTGGTCAACTATGAAAGGTAATGTTATGTGTTTTTAATTTTAATTTAGTTGAAATATTCTTAAATATTCATATGTTATTTTTTTGTATTAATACAGTTATTTGAATAATTTAAGTTAATTTTTTAAACTACATTATGAATAGTCTGCCCACCCTGACATTATTTTCTGGCTCCGTCACTGCCTACCACCCCCGACTCTCTCAAAAGGACCTCTACACCAACTCTGTTATTCTCCTAGGGATGCATTTTTTGCCCAAGAGCAAATTTTTCGACGATGCGCACATTTTTCCGCCCAGGCCTGAATATTTCTCCTGGGAGCACATTTTTCGCCCGAGCGCGCATTTTTCTGCTAGACGGACATTTTTTGGCCGGGCGCACATTTTTCTTCCCTGACGCGCATTTTTCGACAGGGCGTGCATTTTTCGGCCGGACGAGCATTTTCGGGTCGGGAGCGCATTTTCCGCCCGGGCGCGCATTTTCTGCCCGGGCGCACATTTTTCGCCCGGACGCGCATTTTTCTTCTGGGCGCGCATTTTCCGCCTGGGCGCGATTTTTTTCACCCAAACGTATTTTTTCGCCCGCGCACATTTTTTTTCACTAGGGCCTGATTTTTTTCGCCCGAATGTATTTTTTCGTCCCCGGCCGAAAATATCGCGTCCGTGCGAAAATATGCACACGCGCTCGGGCGAAAAAAACGCGCTCAGGCAAAAAAAACGCACCTGGACGAAAAATTTGCCTCTGGGCGAAAAAATCGTGCCCGGACGAAAAATTCACCCCATGACAAAAAATACGCTTGGGCGAAAAAACTCGCGTCCGGGTTGAAAAATCATGCCCGGGCGGAAATGCGCGCCCGAGCGGAAATGCACGCCCGGGCGGGAAATGCGCGCCCGGGCGGGAAATACGCGTCTGGGCCGAAAAATCGCGCCTGGGGGGATGCGTTCCCGAGCGGAAAAATGCGCGTTCGGGTGGAAAATGCGCTTCCGGGCGGGAAAATGCGTGCCCGAGGAGAAATATACGCGTCTGGGCGAAAAAATTCGCCTCCGGCGGAAAAATACATGCCCGAGCAAAAATTGCGCGTTCAGAAAAAAAATCTAATATGCAACTGAATCACGGAATTACTAATTTCAATTCCTGTGATATAATTCTCGCATTCAGCCGAACATCAGAATTGGAATTGACTTCAATTCCAATTTCTGCGGTAATTGTAATTGAAGTCAATTCCAACTCCTGCATCTCAATTCCTGCGAAATGAACGGAGCCTTATATTTTCTATTTTCATTTTTCATACGAGGTAAAGAATAATTACTAATGTCAAGTTTGTGTCACTAAAATTTTATATATTTGTTGCTAAAATGTAAACTGTAAGTGAATTGATTTTTGTTGCACGTGGTGTAACTAAGAATCCTGTTTCACATAGCAGGAACAAACATATTAAAATTAGGTATCATTTCATAAGAGAGCATGTTGAGAATGAAGATATTAGCCTTGAGTTCGTTCCCACTGACAAACAAGTGTCTGACATCTTTACTAAGTCTCTTGATGAAGTCAAGTTCAACACATTCAAATTTAAATTGGATATGTTGAACTTGAAGTAGCATTGTTATAATAATGCATGTCTATTATATGTATATGTGGGTTTGGAGATTAACCTTTTGCAGGAAAACAAGAAAGAAGAAGTTTAACTGACCAGACGTTGAGTGCGTTGAGTTAACTCCAGACGTTGAGAGCGTCAAATGCACTCAACGCAAACAATCTATCGGGTAAGTCTAAGTCAAACTCATGGGATTAATCACAGCCAGTCATCACATCGTGTAAATCAGGACAGATACACGCCTTTTCACATTCTCAAATAGGGTAACTATAAATAGAAATGTGTGTATAGGATAATTCACTTATTTCCGTCTTCTCTGTGTTCCTTCTCTCATGTTATCAAGTCGTATTAGTCTTCTCCTCGTCAATTCACTGATTCAATGGCTCCCAAAGGAGTTGATTTCCTGTTCGAGGGATCAGAACTTGTCATAAATGTATTCAAGGATGCACCTGAGGAAGTTCAGTTAGTTCTTCATCTTCTGAATGTCGTAGACCTAGAGTATTTATTATCAGAGCATGCTCTATCTTGAAAAAAGAAGTGCTAGAGTTTTACTCCATTGCTCAAGTTGATTCCCCTCCTCCAAGACAAAAACCTTAATAAGTGTAAATAAGATTAACTTACCTCTAAAAAATTAAGCAAGGCCTTGAAATTGACCAGGTTCATCTAGTCTAATGAGGAAGATGAATTATTTCTTGAGGATGTCAAGTCAGCTCTAAAATGGTGTGGGTTGTTTAAGCACATCACTGGATCTATCATGAGAAAGAAAATGAATCTGAAAGGGAAATTCCTAGCAGTTATTGTTGGCAAGATCCTAATCTGTAAGACTGAGTCTCATGATAAAGATTCAAGGAAGATGTTTGAGTTGATGACAAAAGTCATTCTTACAAAGAAAACTAATTGGGGGAAGGTTATTTTTAATAGAATTGTTAAGTGTATTCCTGAACCTAATCCGGGTAGGATACTATCTCTGTTCTTACTTAACTCTGCTCCAGGAATGCTCAATCTAAGGCTAGGAGCAAAGATCCATCACATGAGGAAGATGGATATAAGGATGTTTATAGATGGGATAGGGTACTATTTCTTCACCAGCAACTAGCTAACAACAACAAGAAGAAGAAAGTAGTTACAATTATAGAAGAAAGCTCCTGCAACAGCTCTTCAGATAGCAGAGGTGAAGAACCTCATGATCCTGAGTTATCATAATCCACTGCAAAAATAAGAAAGGATGTCAGTGCTCAAGTCTCAATGTCCTCTGAGCCTACTGCAAAGACCCTACCCAACATTGTGTCTCAAACTGAAATTGAACATGACAATATCATAGAGCCTGTTGAGAATATTATCACAAATGTTGTGGAAAGAATCTGTGCAGATATTCAAGGGGAGACCCTAAGTAGTGATGCTCCTGCTGAGGGGGAGCAAACCCAATCTCCTGCTTATCTACAAGATAATATTGACTCCTTCTTAGTCAATTTATAGGAGAGGCTAGATCAGTTCCCCTTTGACTATCAGGAGGAGCAATTCCAAGAAGATATTCCCAGGACTGATGCTGACAGACATCTGGTTGATATGTATGTTGTTTAGGTAGAGGGGGAGACTCATCTTGAGCTCCCTGCTAAAAAAATTAATAATGTGATTGAATTATCTAATGTTGATGTGCATGTTGCAAACATTCCTGGTCATTCCTCAGAATATGAAGTTGTAGATTCAGAGAAAAGGGGATATATAAGGGTAGATATTGAAGAAGTCAACCTTCCAGGGACCACTCAGCAATCTGTGGATATGTCCACCTCCTTTTTGGCTCAATTAAAAGGACTATTAGATGAGCAGAGAAGGTAAATTGAACTTTATGTGGATAATTTAATGAAAGAACTAAGACAAAATTTGTCTACTTAGATCAAATCCATCTGATTTGAAGTGAATATGTTGAAAGCAAACACAGTGACATTCTTCAAGAGGGCTGCTCCAACCGTTACCTACACTGAAGAAAAACTTGTTGGCATTGAGCAAAGGCAAAGTGACATCATTGAGAATCAATGCATTACCACTGAGAATATGAAGATGGTGTATGAAGTGCAAAAGAACATCATGGAAAGCAACAAGGTTATCCTAGAAAGAATAATGGATGTTTGTACCAAATTCTTAGATGATCACATACTGTAGGTGAAGAATGTTGTCACTGCAGGTGTTAATCATTTGGCTCACAAGATCACTTTCCTGGGCAAAATAGTCTCTAAAGAAGTCATAAAGGGGGAGAGGTCAATGATAAATCCAGTGCAGATCATGCCATTTGGACTTCAAATGTTGTCAGAGTTGCAATGGGCCTTGAACCCATCATATATGATGAGCTTGAGGTTCACAGAGATTCTGATGGGGCTGAATTAGTTGGTGATACAGCTATTAGTAGGCCTGCATCCAGTCCCACCACTCGACAACTGTCAAAGGCCAAAGGAAAGTCCATTGCAGATGAGGAAGAACAAGTCAGGCAAAGCAGAAAAGACATAGAGAAGAGATAGAGACCAAGCCAGATTTTGAACTATGGAGTGCTCAATCAAGTACTATCATTTTATCTGCCTAGGACCAAATTAAAGAGAACAAAATAGATAGACAAACTTATCAGCTCAACTGAATGGTCCAAGTTTGAGAGGCAAGAAGAAGTGAGGAGAAAGTTTAGAAGAGATAAGAAAGATGGTACTGTACAGATGGATGCTCTAGAGCCAATCAGATACTTTCTCAAGCCCTACAGTTACTTTGAGAGGCAAAGACAAAAGAAAAAAGTGGTTGAAGATAAACTGGGAAAAATATCTAGCAGAGACATAATCATTAAGGAACCTGAAACCTAATCATGATATATGCAATAGGTTCCTTAGGTCTTTTTAGAAAATGAACAATTATTATAGGCACACTGAAAGTCTTTGATTTCAAGGATAGCTAAATCACCTAGAGGGGGTGAATAAGTTTTTTAGTCCTTAGTGACTATCTTATATTTTCCTTTGATTGGATGTTTTATTAGTTGATTATATTCTGCTTTCAAGACATACAACCTGCAATAAAACCAACACAAAGAAAACACACAAAGCACACAAGATTTATAGTGGTTCTCCTAACAAGGATACATCCACTTTCCCTCCCACCTATCCAACTATCTTGTTGGACTAGACACTTCTCCAAAACTCTGCTCCAAAGAACTTACACCTCAGATCCCTTAAGATCTCTCAGTCTCCTCCAAGACCTACAGCTCAGCCACAAGGGCCTACAACTCAGTGATCAGCTGATCACCTACCTCAGGCCAAAGGCCCTACACTCAGGCTGGGAGGACAACCCTATCTCAGATCCAAAGGATCCTACCTCAGAGAGTTACACTCTCCTACAGCTCAGATCCAAGAGGATCCTACAAGATGGAAGTGGGTTGATGAGTCTTGATTGGATACAAGAGAAATTTCTCTGTGCCAATATACCTTGACTGAGATAGACTCAGCCCAATTTTGAATCTAGGAATATATTTCGTGAGTCTACCTTTACTTGAACTGAGATATACTCTGTCCTAACTTCTTTTTCATAGCACCAGAGATTCTTCCTACTAGAACTGTGAAGTGATTGCAGCAAAACTAGCTGCTAACTGAGCTGAAGGATTCTCAGCTCTATTTCTTCATAGCAACAAGGACACAGAGCTTGTTTTAGCTTATGCTGGAAGTAGCTGGCAGAAAACAGTTCTGCTTCTTCTTTCTTTCCAAGACTAAGGATGTTCAGCCCTAAATTTTTCCTCACAGCCTCCAGTAGATGTTCTTCAGTTTTGTGTTGCTGGATCTGTGAAGAACCTGCTGGTGTAGATGGAAAATAGCACCAACTAACCTTCTTTTCCTCTTCAAATACTTTCTCTGTTCTTGCTCTCTATTCTTCTCTTCACAACAACAATGGTGATGAAGAAGAACTAACTCTAACTGCTTCCTTTTCATAAAAGGATTCTCCTTTTATTGAATACAACTCAACGACTCTTTTAGTAGTGGGCCCCACATATTAAATGTCAGATGCATCCTTGCTTTAACGTCTAATTATTGTACAGTAGGTCTGCGCTGCCTTTTGTCATATACTGTAGCTTTGGCACTAACAATTTGAATAAGGTTGACTTGTTGACTTACTGACGTCAGCACCTATGGACTTAGTCAAAAATCAATCATCAGTAGAATAGGCGTTGAGTGAATGAGCTTCACTCAACACCAAAGTACTTAGACAGAATTCTGTCTAACTAGGCATTGACAGCGTTGAGTGAGCAAGCCTCACTCAACGCTTTTTGCCTTAACCATTTCTACAGCCTTTTCTACATGTCTGGCGTTGAGAGCATTGAGTGAGCACACCTCACTCAATGCCATGTGCCTTAGCCTATGCATTCTGTAATTTAGGCATTGAGAGCGTTGAGTGAGCATACCTCACTCAACACTTTTTGCCTTAGCCAATATTCTGCGTCTGCAGCATCTTAAGCGTTGAGAGTATTGAGTGAGCATGCATCACTCAACGCTTTTTGCCTTAGCCAGTTTTACTGCTTCTTGGCGTTGAGTGAGTAAGCTCCACTCAATGCCAAACTACTTAATAGATACTTCTATTATCTGGCGTTGAGTGAGTGAGCTACACTCAACGCATTTGGACTTAGCCAAATTTCTGTGTCAAGAACACTTCCTTTGAGAATTAGTCAACGCAATATCACATGACGTTGAGTGAGCTGCCTCACTCAACGTCTGTAGACTTAGAAAATATTCACAATTTTCCTGTAGCGTTGACTGACTGAGCTATACTCAACGATTACGAAGCTATGACGTTGAGTGAGTGAGCTACACTCAACGTCTGTGGACTTAGTCACTTTTCTTCTCACTTCTACTTTGGCTATTACAAGATTAGCCTGTCTCATAGCATTTTGTTGTATGGAGTTGAGTGAGTTAACTTCATTCAACGCCTGTGGACTTAGCCACATTTTCAGTCTGCCATTACTTTGGTTTTGACTATATAGGCTCCACTCAGCGCTATAAGCCATCTGGCATTGAGTGAGTAACCTCCACTCAACGCCTGTGGACTTGGACAGATTTCTGTCAGTCCACCACTTGGGTAAGTGTTTTACCTGACTTAGCCATTTAGGCTACCTGTCCCATCATTGTTAATAGGACAACCTGCAATCATTTAAACTTGAGCACAAGTTAGATCACCACATGTGTATATATTGTTTACTAGGCCTTCTTTAAATTCAGGACATTGGGATCAATGGACCCAATACACACTACTATAATTAATTATCCTATTTGTGATAATTATATTTGTCTATGTGTTCTAGTTTCTGCTCTTTATCTATGCATCTATTATTATTTTTATGAGTTAGCGTATATCATTGACTAGGGTTCTGACTTCTTCAAATAGGGGAGATTGTTGGGTCCATTGATCACAATATCCCAGATTTGAAGAAAACTCACAAGTCAATAATATACACATGCATGTATTAAATATTTGCCTATATTAATATATGCAGGATGTCTATTATTCAGTGATTAGATAGGCTCAATGTGTCAGAAAATTGGCTGGATAGAAGCTAGAATACTTAAGAGAGGCAGAAAATTACGTAAGTACAAAAGCGTTAAGTGAGTATACTTCACTCAACATCTGAGGCCAAAAAGCATCGACAGATAACCAGTCATTTAGTTCCTCAGTGAAGATGCAGTGAAATTCGTCTAAGTACAAAAACGTTGAGTGATGGACGTTCACTCAACGTCCCTTCATCTAAAAATTTGTCTAAGTCCAGAAGCGTTGAATGATGAACGTTCACTCAACGTCTTTATTTGTATTATTGTCAAGTTCAAATGCGTTGAGTGAAGGACGTTCACTCAACGGTGTCTATTAGGAAAATACTTCTAAGTACAAATGCATTGAGTGATGGATGCTCACTCAATGCCTTCTTAAATAAGTTGTTAAAGGACAAAAGCGTTGGGTGAAGAAAACTCACTTAACGCCTCTAAAGATTATCAAAATTCAGCTAAGTGTTTTTGCATTGAGTGAAGGCTTATCACTCAACACTTCTGAAGATAACAATTAAAGTACAAATGCGTTGAGATACAAGTTAACATTCAATGTTTCAAGTCGTTAAGTAACAAGACATCACTCAACGCCTGTGCAGACAATCTGGCAGAAATTTTCTAAGTCCACCAGCATTGAGTCATGACTGCTGACGTCATCCTTAAATTTAAATCGACGCAAATCTCACGCTAAAAGACAAAGACCGACGTACTATTCCGGTAGCGATATCCCGAAATGAATCCGCCATTAAAGCTGACCATGCCGCTTTCTAGAAAGGGAGATAGAGTCGTTGCAACTGAGAGAGTTTATATACGGAAGGAGATAATCCTTTGTAATAACTTTTCACAAGGACTTTTGTCATCTCTCAAAACCCTAAGTTTTTCAAAAGTCGGCTAGCAAAGCTCAAGCCATTTTCTGTTCATCTTCAAGCCTGTAATACATAACAAAAAACTTTGTCAAGCTTGAAGAAGAAGTAGAGCTCTGTAGAAGTTCTACACAAAACAAGCTGATTCAATTCTAAAGATTTATTTTCTTATTGTTGTGAAGGTCTGTTTACAACACAGTCAAGGAATAGGACTCAGAGATCTTTTTCTCTGGAGTCATTTCACCAAAATCCCTTATTTAAATCAGTAGGATCTCTCTAGAGATCTGAGTTATAAGCCTAATTTATAAAGGCTTAGTTGTAGGAGTGGACTTACTCTAAGGTAGGATCTTGGTATAGATCTGAGGTAGGATCTTGGTGAAGATCAAAGGTAGGAGATCATCTGGATCTCTGAGTTGTAGGAGTTAGTGAACTCTGAGATGTAGCGTCCTGCGGTGGATCTGAGGTAGGGTCCTTGAGTGGATTTGAGGTAGGACTGGAAACAGTCTGAGCTGTAGGATTGATCTTCACTCTGAGTTGTAAGGTCATGAGATATCTGAGGTGTAAGCTCAAGGAGCTGAGTATAAAGGAGGAGTTAGTCGAATCTAGCACACTGCTAGATAGGTGAAGGGGGAAAGTGGATGCACTCTAAATAGGGGAACCACTATAAACTTTGTGTGTTTGTTGTGATCTTGAAAGCTAACATCTAACTTAAACACACATCAAGCTCTTATTTGAAAAGATACAAAAGATTTAAAACAAACCTATTCACCCCCCTTTAGCTGTTTAACTACCCTTAGAAAAAAGTTTCAGAGAATCGCAGCCGCATCAGTCGACCTTATGCACATCGCATTGGTGCCTAAAACAAAAGTCGATAAAATTTGCACGTGAAGACACCCCCGCGAAAAGAATCAGCGCAAGGCAGAGGCATAGTTTGCGCACACATATTTTCAGTCAGAGAAAAACTATTTGCACAATATCATAAATATCAAGAAATAAAAGCATGAAATAGTATGTTAGGAACTGAAGGTGCTCGACATCAAGTTTCTGTTAGGCAGATTCCAAAGATATTATTTTTAGGCATAAAAAGAAAAATCCTCACAACGCAAAATGACTACTCTTCTTCACATGGAGGCAAATCTACCCCGATGAACGCTAAGCCATTTATCATCTTGATGAGCGCATTATTGTCATAATTCTGACTCGCATAAAAAATCTTCGTTGTTCTCTTGCTTGTGCTCTGAACACCAGGGACTTTGGGGGGCAAATTATGGGGTCTCCAACAATTTATAGGAATTTCGGGCAACGAATGGCCAGAATTCCATGACCCCCACTAACTTAGTGGGGAGTTATGAGAGAAATCACCTTGCACCCGAAACAAGCGCAATCTGTGCGCACAATCCCTCCAATGCGCCAATCATCACTCACTGAATGACTATCGGGACCTCGATTTCCATGGCCGGCCTCCCCCAACTGCACGCCCACGACGCACGTTAGGAGTCACGTAGTCGAGGGAGGCCGCAAGGCCGGCCACGCCTCTGCCTGACCGGCCTTGCGGGGCCAGCCCCTTGGCGGGCTCCACAAGGCCAGCCTCTAGGTGGCCCCCACCCGATCAACCTCCGTAAGCCTGACGTGGACATTGCCCGGCCAGCCTCCTTGAGGCCGGCCCCAAGCGGCCTCTTCCCAACCAACCTTCGCAAGGCCGACCCCCACCCGGCCAACCTCCGTAAGGCCGGCGCGAGCTCCGCTGACCGACCTCTCTAAGGTCAGCCCCGTGTGGCCTCCGCCCGAATAGACTCCGCTTGGGCGGCCTCTGCTCGACCAGCCTTCGCGAGGCCGGTCGCCCGGTCAGCCTACTTGGTTGGCCGCCCAGTCGGCCTCCGCTAGTCGGGCCCTCCTCCGGTCGGCCCCCACTCCGCCGCCGGCCATCTCCCCGTCGTCTAATCGTCACCAGGGGATCTCTGTCGTCTGTTGAACGGGTAACCACCTGCATAACCTCTGGTGTAACCACCTATGATGGGTGGGTGCAAATATCCAAAAAAGTATCGGTTTGCATATAATAAAATTATTAAAATAATACGGGCATCAAAATATATTAAATTGGGTTGTAATTAGTAAAAGTAGCGGTTACAGTCTGCAGATAATCACGTAACTACAGTAACCACCCCTGAGGCCTATAAATAGGACCTCAGACAACCCTTTATTCTCACATTTTCTCCTCTCAGCCTTCTCCCCAAACACGTCAGAGTTCTTCAGAGATCTTCGTCGCCCCTTGAAGATCTTCGAGCACCCTGAAGAACTTTAAAAGTGGTGGAGATCAGTCCGAATCGAGTCGCAAAAGTACCCGACGCCGCACCAGACCGGACCCCTACCGACCCCGAGTCTTAAATTTTTTGTTTTATTGTTTTGTGTGTGTAATTTTATAATTTTTGTATATGTGAATATATATATATATATATATATATATATATTTTTCTGTTAATATACATATATATACATATATATATTTCTCAGTTAATATATATATATCTCTACCAATTATAAAGATATATGAAATGATTTTTAAAACCGTGCTTTTAAAAGTCATAGAAGAAATTATGATCCTCAGATATTTGTGCATTATTTTCCAGCCATCCGATGTTTATAATATTATAAAAATAAAAAGCCCAGGGCTCCTAATCCTACTCACAGTTAATTAGAGAGAGATAGGGGGCGGCTGAAGGCTGAATTGATAGAGAGAGAGAGAGGGGGGCGGCGAAAAAGATAGAGAGAGAGGGGGACCGTGGCATTGATAGAGAGAGAGGGGGGGCTGATTTGATATACAATGCATTTGAGAGAGAGGGGCGGGGACATTATATATTATATATATAATATTACATAATATTAATTTTATTACATAATATTATAATATTACATAATATATATTATATATTATCTATTATAAAGCAGACGGGTGAACAGTGCGTGGGTGAACAGTTCTCATGCCCACTGTTCACCCGCCTGCAATGAAATGTTTTATGTTTTTTTTTATTTTTAATTAATTATTATAAATATTAATTTTATTTTTTAATAAATTATAAAAAGCAAGTGGTTGGGTACTGTCGCCGACCAGGTACTGTGGCGCGTAGCCATCGAGCCGAAATCAGGTACTGTGGCGCGTAACCATCGGGTCGGAGGCTCGTACCTGCCACTCATGTGTGTGTGTGTTATATATATATATTTTCTCTGTTTATATATATATATATATATATATATATATATATATATATATATATATATATATATATATATATATATATATAACAGATAATATATATATATATATATTTATATTAACAGAGAAATATATATATATATAGGGGAGTGATCGTGTGCGGGGCTGTATGAGATACGGGCGCGCGGGGGCAGCAATTTTTTTTTACCCAGAGGCGGGCGGCGGCTCCGGGCTGGCCGGCCACCGGCCGCCCTGGATTCGCCGGCGAGGACCCCGACGAATCCAGGGCGGCCGGTGGCCGGCAAGCCCAGAGCCGCCGCCCGCCTCTGGGTAATTGGGTGCTTTGAGGAAATAGTAATGGCGAAGTGTGATGATTAAATCTGACGAGGAAACAGTAATGGCGGAGTGCGATGATCAAATCTGACGACTCCTATTTGCTGCTTGTACGCCCGCATTCTGAATCCGCCCGTATATGAGATATATCCATATATACATATATATATATATATATATAAACAGAGAAATTATATATATATATATATTATATATATATATATAATATAATATATATATATATATATATATATAACCCAACCTTCAATTGTTCACCGTCCGATTTGAATCCTAATACTGCCAAAATGTGGATCCCAAAATAAAATTATGTCATTTTTTACCGCCGGACTGCGGCCCGCGTCTGCACGCTCAGTATAAACAATATTGAGTTGTACCATCACATTTACAGTCCTTTTCCCCTCATACCGGCGCTTCTCATCCTCCCGCCTGGACTTCAACATCTGCTTGACGTTGCGCAGGGGCACTCCTCTCCCGCAAGAAAACAAACCCTGCTCGGCGTTGCGTAGTCGACGATGAAGGAAGCAGCCGCCGGCAACACTGCGGGGATACTTCCACGTCGCTGCACCTTCCATCGCACATCCTCTGCTCTGATTTCTTCAGGCGTTGGATCCGGCAACACTGCAGGGACACTTCCACGTCGCTGCGCCTAGGGCTGTGCATAAATACCCGAAAACCGAAGAACCGATCCGAACCGAACTGAACCGGTGCCATTTGGGTCGGTTCTATCGGTTACCGGTTCGGTTCCAGTTCTTAAATTTCCAAGAGCCGGGGTTACAACTTGGTTCTCGGTTCTGGTGTCGGTTCTACCCAGAACCGACCCGACCCGAACTCACCCCTTAATAAAACATTAAAATTTAAAACAATAAAACCCCAAACCCTAAGACTTTACGCGTCCCGCCGTCCCGGTGTGTTCTTTCATCAGCGCCCAGCCCGTCAGTTCTCCGACTCTCAAACTTTAATTAATATTGACTAATGACTATGATGTTATTTGGATTTTGGCAATTGTCATCTGATTATTTTTATTCATTTCCTTTTTGTTGGTATTATATGTTATGCTTATAAATAATAAATTATTACAATTGTCAATGATTTGATAAATATCTGACTATTTGTTAATATTTAGGAACTGAAACTAGAACCGAAATCGAACTAGAACCGAGAATACGGTTCTGGTTCTTGGTGAGAAATACTCGGTTCGGTTTTGGTTCCAAATATTTAGAATCGAATCTATATGGTTCGGTTCTCGGTTTTGGGCAGAACCGAACTGAACCGACCCATGCACAGCCCTAGCTGCGCCTTCCATCGCACACCCTCTACTCTGATTTCTTCAGGCACTGGATTTCTTCGTCTCTGGTGCAAGATTTCAAGATCTCCGGCGCTCGGCGCTGTGCAGGGACAACTTCAGCGCAGGGCCTCTTCATCTTCTTCATCCGAACTTCGGTTGTAACTCCAGTAAACCCTCTAGAACATCCTCCGCCTCTTCAGCATCTGCTAGCGTTAGGTGGTGCAGAGATTCCCACGGATACCTCCGACACCGGTAAGCTACTTCACCCACGGCTTTCCTAGCTTTCCCCCTGACACCGCTCTGTGACTTCACCCACTGTTTTGTTGGTTGTGCAGAGCTTTCTTGCCCTCCGTTCCACTTCCACGACGAACTCGCTCCTTCAGTACAGCAGAGCAAAGCACCTAAAATCTGAACCACTTCAACGGCGGCCTTCCAGTTACACCACCTTAGCGGCAGCCTTCCAGTTACACAGGTATACCTGCTCCTTCTCGAAGTGGCTGGTTCAATTTTTTTCCATTTTTCGTCATCCGTAATCTTGCAAATGATTTTATGGTGAATATGTGATGAAATTGTTAGTTCTGGAATGTATTTGTTGGTGCTTTGGATGAGTATATATTTGTTTGATTGGAATGATTTAGAATGATTATATGTCTCTAATTGATGTTAATGGATTATGTTTTCCTCGGTGATTTTCATTTCTGTTATAAGTGTGTTGGGTGTTAATGTGTTATAAGTGTTAAAAAATATTACTTTTTTCATTTTTTTTGTTATAAGTGATGGGTGTTATAAGTGTGTTAATGAGAGGTGCGCGATTTTCATTTTTGTGATTACCTTATCTTCACTGAACGGTTCAACAGCTTGCAATGAGTGTTAATGAGTGATATACTCTACCACGATCCTTACTGTGGAAGGCACATTTTTTGGCTAATGGGTGAGTCATAAACATACAGTAGTGCTCAATAACTCGTGCTTCTATCGAGCATGAGAATGTATTACCTATAAGGTGATGTATACTTTCGTGATTAAAAAATTGAGCAAACATGTGCATAGTTAAATTCTTAAATTCAATTGTGTTAGCTTAGTCTCAGCGTACTGAATTTTTCATTCAACTGTGATGTTATCTTGAGGTTTCTCGGTCAGACAATTTTATTATGTGTGTAATGATTTTTTTTATTTTTGTATGTATTCAAAAATTTTGTATGGATTGTTGACTTTTTTGAGAGAGGTGATATCAAGAACTCATTTATTGGTACACCTCGAAATAGTCATTGATTCGTATAAATCTTTGCTAACAAAGCCCACCGTCGCCGGCCAGGAGCAACGCATGACCAAAGGGGGCCTGACAAAGCCGACCGGGGCGGGCGAAGCCCGACGCGAGCCAAATATTATCACGCGAGCCATCGAGCAGGGCCGGGCGGAGCCCGCCATCGGCGGCCGGGTACTGTGACGTGTGGCCATAGGGGCACTGAGTGCACTCGGGCGTTGAGTGCACTTAGTGCAGCCACATGCGTTGAAATATTGTCACGCGGGGCGTCGAGCTGGGTTGGGCCGGGCGAAGCCCGCCGTCGGCGGGCGGGTACTATGGCGTGTGGCCATATGGGCGCTGAGTGCACTTAGCGCCACTCAGCGCCTCAGACGCTGAGTGCAGGCACAGGGGTTGAGTGCACTCAGCGCCTAAGTGCACTCAACGCCTCATGCCATTTTTTAATATTTTATATCAAATAATTATTATATTATATATTATATAATATAAAAAACAATTAAAAAATATGCAAATAAAAAATATTTATATAATAAGATACTGTGGGGGGTCCTGCAGGCGGGCAAAGCCAGTCACCACGGACGGGCAAAGCCCGCCGTCACCGATCGGGTACTGTGGCGCGTAACCATAGGGGCGGAGCCTCATGTCGGGCATTTGCTTCCGCTAGCGCTAGGTCGTGCATAGCTTTCCACAGATACCTCCGACGCCGGTAAGCTACTTCACAACGGCCTTTCTACTTTCCTCCGACACCGCTTTGCTATTTCACCCACGGTTTTGCCGGTGCTGCAGAGCTTTCCTGCCCTCCGTTACACTTCCACGACGAACTCCTTTAGTACAGCAAAGCCCAACAGATCGCCTCAAAACTGAACCACTTCACCGGCGGCCTTCCATTTACGATGTATATTCATTTTTTTGTCGTTTTTTGCCAGATCTAATGCTAAAAAACATTCAATTTTTCGTCGTTTGTAATCTTCCAAATGATTTGGTTGTGAATTTGTGATGAAATTGTGAGTTCTGGAATGTATTTGTGAATCCGAGTTACACACGTATTTTGAAAATATGCATATTATATGACTTTTTTAGGAAAAATGTTAAACTTGAAAGTTGTACACTTTTCAAACATGTTAAAAATAGAAGTTTCAGTTAAAAGACACGTTGTTTTTTAAAGAAAGGTTTAAATAAAAAAATTATAATACTTTTAATATAAAAACCGCTCTCTAAAGTATTAACAATTTTTTTTGTCATTTATATTAAAAAAGTATCGTTTTAAACAAATTATAATATTTTAGACAGAGGTTTTTTAAAAAACCGATGTCTAAAGTATTACATTTATTTTTTGCCATTTTTTTTTAAAAATTATAATACTTGAGACAGCGATTTTTTTTATATAAACCGCTGTCTAAATTATTAAGTTTTTTTTTGCAGTTTTAAATAAAAAAATACAATTTTAAATAAAAAAAAATTATAATATTTTAGACAGCGGTTTTTTTTTAAAAACCGATGTCTAAGCCCTAAGGTATTAAATGTTTTTTTTTGCTATTTTAGACTTCGGATTTTTTATAAAAATCATTGTCTAAAGTATTAAATTTTCTTTTGCCATTTTAAATAAAAAAATTATAATACTTTAAACAGCGATTTCAAGTAATGAAAAAATGTCGAGGGCAATTATGATTGATTGTAAGTGGAAGTTAAATTTTTATAAGTATTAATATTATTTTTGTGATGCATTTTTTAACCATTTAATTTCCGCCCCCCCCCCCCCCCCCCCCCCCCCCGAGATAAAATCCCGGCTCCGCCACTGGGTTCAGCCATGGCGTGAAATAGGGTCCTCCCTGCAAACTTCCAGCGGGATTTCCGCCTCGACTCTTACCCACGAGCCAGCAGAGCCTTTAGACGACCCGCTCCTGCACGTCTTCCAACCACGTACAGGAAAGGTCTCCAGCCGGCCAGCACGCGAGGTCAAGCTCTTTTGCTTCACGTGGAGCGGGTCTCACGCGAGTGCTTTGCTAATGGTAGCTCCTCCACGTCTGGCCACGTTTCTCGTCCACGCAAGCACCGGCACTGTCGGCTCCATCCAGACTTGGAATCGTGATTCATTTTTTTGGAAAAAATATTTTTTTATAACCTATATAAAGAGGATGCTAGAGATTTTGGGTCTGTTTGGCTAAGCTGTGGCGGTGCAGGAAGCAGTGGTGGAAAACAGTGGTGCGGGAATCAGCTGTTTTGCAGTGGTGGAAAAATTTATGAAACTGTTTGAAAACCTTTAATTGCAGTGTTGTGTGAAACAGTGGTGCAGAATTAAACAGTTGTAGTAACAATTAAATAACTCGGAGAATTTACGAAATTTAAAAATAAATAAACAATTTGTTCGACATTAATTTTATTTAATTATAAAAATAAATATATTAATATTGATGTGCTTCCCCAAAATATGTTCGGACGAGTCATAGATTATATAGCCCGGGAGCGCGTTATTTCGCCCGAGCGCGAGTTATTTCTCCCGACCGCGCGTTATTTCGCACGAACGCGCGTTATTTCGCCCGGGCACGCGTTATTTCGCCCGGGCGCCTGTTATTTCGCCCGGGAGGGCGTTATTTCGCCCGGGCGCGCGTTATTTCGCCCGGGCACGCGTTATTTCTCCCGGGCGCGCGTTATTTCGCCCGGACGCGCGTTATTTTGCACGGGAGCGCGTTATTTCGCACGAGCGCGAGTTATTTTGCCGGGCGCGCGTTATTTCGCACAAGCGCGAAATATTTCGCCGGGCGCGCGTTAATTCGCCCGGGCGCACGTTATAATATAAATAAAATATTAATTAAAGTATAATATCGAAAATAATTATATTATTAATATAAAAGTTTATAGAATATAAATTATATACATAAATTATAGTTTTAAACATTAATTTTTAAAAATATATAAAATTTGGAGCGCTGCAGCCTTTTCAAAGGCTGCTGCGCTGACTGCTGATGTGGGCGGTGGCAAGAATCTTGCCACCGCCCGTAGGCCCTTTCTGTTTGGCGGGGCGGACGCAAAATAACGGGCATGCCGCTGTGCTGCCGCTCGCCAAACAGGCCCTTTCTTCCGGGGCCAGATTTCATGACCCTCACTAACTTAGTGGGGAGTTATGGGAGAAATCACCTCGAACCCGATCTGTGCGCCCGATCCAAGCGCAATCCGCGCGCACAACCCCTCCAACGTGCCAATATCGCTCACGGAATGACTGTCGGGACCTCGGCTTCCGCGGCCGGCCTCCCCCAGCCGCACGCCCACACGACGCGCGTCAGGATTCACGTAGTCAAGGGAGGCCGCGAGGCCGGCCACGCCTCCGCCTAGCTGGCCTCGCTGGGCCAGCCCCCTGGAGGGCTCCACAAGGCCAGCCTCTGGGTGGCCCCCACCCGATCAACCTCCGCAAGCCTGACGTGGGCTCTGCCCGGCCAGCCTCCTTGAGGCCGGCCGGGCGGCCTCTTCCGGACCAAACTTCGCAAGGCCGGCCTACGGGCGGCCCCTGCCCGGCCAACCTCCGCAAGGCCGGCGCGGGCTCCGCTGAACGGCCTCCCCAAGGTCAGCCTCGTGCGACCTCCGCCCGGATAGCCTCCCCTTGGGCGTCCCCATGGCAGCCTCCGCTCGACCAGCCTTCGCGAGGTCGGACGCCCGGTCAGCCTCCTTGGTCGGCCGCCCAGTCGGCCACCGCTAGTCGGGCCCTCCTCCGATCGGCCCCCACTCTGTCGCCGTCCGTCTCCCCGTCGTCTGATCGTCTCCAGGGGATCTCTGTCGTCCGTTGTACGGGTAACCACCTGTGTAACCACCTATGATGGGTGAGTGCAAATATCCAAAAAAATACTGTCCTGCGTATAGTAAAATTATTATAATAATACGGGCTTCGAAATATATTAAATTGGGCATTAATTAGTAAAAATGGTGGTTACGGTCTGCGGATAATCACGTAATTACCGTAACCACCCCCTGATGCTTATAAATAGGATCTCAGACCTCCCTTCATTCTCACATTTTCTCCTCTCAGCCTTCTCCCCCAACGCATCAAAGTTCTTCAGAGATCTTTGTCACCCCTTGAAGATCTTCGAGCACCCTGAAGAACTTTCAAAGTGGTAGAGAACAGTCTGGATCGAATCGCAGAAGTACCCGACGGCGCACCAGACGGACCCTACCGACCCCCAAGTCTTGAATATATATTATATATATATATATAATATATATATATTATTATATATATATATATATAACATTAGTTAGGTGGAAGAAGAAGAGAAGCCGTTCATTTCAATTCCAGCCGGGCTGACTGTTCATCTTCCCGGTTTCCCCAATCAAGACCTGCAGAGCACTGTTCATCTTTCGGTTCAGCCAATGGCGGATCCAATTTAGGCCGAGGAGGGGCGCCCCCCCCCCCCCCCCCCAAATTTTTTTTTCAACTCGGGCACTAACTTTAGACAATGATTTATAAAAAAATGTTGTCTAAAGTATTAAAAAAAGAGTTAATGTAAAAACGCGGAACCTAAATTTAGTTAAATCCGGGTTACACGCGCCTTTTCAAAATATGTCTACTATATGGCAGATCTACAATTTTCATGCTCAACACTTTTCCTAAAAATATCATATACTAAGCTTATTTTCAAAAGGCACGTTTTAAATAAAAAATTTATAATACTTTAGACAGCGGTTTTTATATTAATATTTTTTTGTCTTTAAAATAAAAAAAATACCGTTTAAAATAAAAAAAATATAATACTTTAAACAACGGTTTTTTATATAAACCGCTGCCTAAAGTATAAATTTTTTTTTTGCCTTTATAAATTTTTAAAAAATAATGTTTTAAATTAAAAAAAATTTATAATACTTTAAACAGCGGTTTTTCTAAGGTATTAATTTTTTTTTTACTGTTTAAAAAAAATTATAATATTTTAGACAGCAAAAACCGTTGTCTAAAGTATTAAAATTTTTTTGCCATTTTAAATAAAAAAAATTATAATACTTTAGACAGCGATTTCAAGCAATAAAAACACGTCAAGGGCAATTACGATTGATTGTAAGTGGATGTTAATTTTTATTATGCATTAATATATTATTTTTTGTGATGCATTTTTAACCATTAATTTCTGCCCCCCCCCCCCCCCCCCCAGATAAAATCCTGACTCCCTTCAGCCATGACGTGAAATAGGGCTTCCTCCGTGCAAACTTCCAGCGGGATTTCCGCCTTGACTCTTACCCACGAGCCAGCAGAGCCTTCAGACGACCCGCTCCTGCACGTCTTCCAACCACGTCCAGAAAAGGTCTCCAGCCGGCCAGCACGTGAGGTCAAGCTCTTTTGCTTCACGTGGAGCGGGTCTCACGCGAGTGCTTTGCTAATGGTAGCTCCTCCATGTCGCCCGCAACCTCCGACGGTTTCAGCAACCGCTCATGCTCTTGGCCACATTTCTCGTCCACGCAAGCACCGGCATCGTTGGCTACATCCAGACTTGGAATCGTGATTCTTTTTTTGGGAAAAACTGTTTTTTTTTATAACCTGTATAAAGGGGATGCTAGGGATTTTCTTCCGGGGGCAGATTATTGAAAAATGGATATATGAGAATTGAAATATGATGTTGTAATTGCTTTCCCGTGAATTAGAGATTAGGAGTGATTGTTAATGAGATTTCCGGTTGAGTCTGTTGTTGTTTCTGATTTAGGAGTTAGGGAGATGAAATTTGAAGTACCGTTTGCATTGTTTCCTGTTGTTGAATGCTCTGAGAGATTCCTATTTTTTGTATTCCTGTGTGAAGTTAGTTGTTTAGGCTCCGTTTGGAGGGACTTATTTTCAGCGATCAAGCGGTTACAACCGCATGTACCGGACCTCGCATGTACTGGACCTACAGTCGTAACCGCTTGACCGTTGAAAATAAGTTCCCCCAAACGGAGCCTTAGTTTCCTGTTAGTTGTTAATGAAATTGAAATAGTTGCTTGTAGGTTGTGAACCACAGGACTAAATACTGCATTCTTCTGTTGTGAATCCCATTTTTGAGGTGTGGATTTGTTGTGAGTTTAGAGTTGGGTGAAATCAGCGCGTTGATTTGCTCCGAGTTAGGAGTAGGGAAATTGGATATCGTGTTGTGAGTGAGATTAGAAGAGGTTACTTTCTCTCGTGCTTAGAGATTTCGTGGATCCACACCGGCCGGAGGCGCGGAGATGTCCATGACCAATAATGTTGCCCCGCCTATAAAGCACGTTCGTGACCGATGATGTTGCCCCACCTATATGGCATGTTTTGCTTAAATGACCCCGATTACTCCAGCTCCTATCCCCATGTATTTCAATGCCCCAAATTTCTTCCAATTATAACCAAGCACCTGACTCAAACATTGCTCAACATTTAGGCTCCGTTTGGGGGGACTTATTTTCACCGGTCAAGCGGTTACGACCGCATGAACCGGACCTTAATTAAGGTCAATTAAGGTCAATTAAGGTCCGGTTCATGCGGTCGTAACCGCTTGACCGGTGAAAATAAGTCCCCCCAAACGGAGCCTTGGACAGCATAGCGTAATTTCTGAAACCCTAACAAAACAGGGGTTCGACCAAACAGTTCAAAATGACGATTCTACACATATTCAGCCTACCCAAACATTTGAGTTTTATACTGCTAAGCTACTAGTTTTCCATACAAATAAAAATCAAAAAATTCTTAGAAGAATTCTTGATATGAAAACAAAAGGACAGAAGACTGATATTAAGATCCCAAATGAATTAGTTTTGTCATTCGTTTGTATGGAGACAAAAAACCTTAACAGACATAGCCCATGCACAAAGCATTCTCGCACAGCGAGGGCCGGGGAAGGGTCCCAACACAGGTAAAAAATAGGCAAATCTTACCCTGCAGTTTCGCTAAAGGCTGCTTCCAAATACATTATATTTTGTTTTTTCATGAAAGATTTAATTACTGAAAGGCAAGTAGTAGCAATAAGGGTGACAAAATTAGCAGCAATAAGGCAAGTAGGGTCATCCATATGGAATAAAAACCCACATGATAATAACAATTACTGAAACCTTTCTTGGGAGTTAGCATAATTACAAGTTAGTAAGTTACACCCCCTCTATCTTTTGAAATTACAAAAATCTCCTATAAATTTACATTTCAGAACATACACACAAAAACTCTCCCGGAGTGCAGACCAAAAGGGGTATTTTTGTATGTGCATATTAACATAAACATACATGGGGGATTTTTGTAATTTCAAAAGATAGAAGGGGGACAAACTTACACGAGATGTCCCCTTAAATGGCCAATAATAAAATATAGAAGAGTTGATTCTCGGGGAGCCCCGGATTTGAAAGAAAGACTCCATTATCCTCTTCTTGTAAATGAATTTGATAGTTTGGAAGTTGATGCTGGAGTCCTGCCAGCATAACTGACCGATTTGGATGAATGAGAAGCACTGCAAATACCAGAGGCAATTTTTTTAGCAGGGGATCGCGCAAAAAGCTCAAATCATCGAAAAGAAGAAATTGAATCATGGTTGTCAGTAAAGGCGGATAATGCTCGTAGATGTCTGTGTTGTGTTATTCATGTTTTCCGAAGTCTGCTGTAATCTTGCGCGAGAAGGTTGAGACAAATCCAACATATTCGATCCAGAAATCATTTAGGCTCCGTTTGGCGCGGTGTTTTTGCTCCGGTGAGTTTGGACGAGAACGCCGCTGTCATAGAATGTATGTTTGGCATGACAATCGTTATGACCACAACCAAGAAAAGAAAACTAGTTTTGAACATAAAAGTGGATGAAGTTCCTTGGGTGAGGTCGGGAGTATCCAAACGACGGTTCATAACCGTTCATAGAATGTATGTTTGGCATGACAATCGTTATGACTACAATCAAGAAAAGAAAACTAGTTTTGAACATAAAAGTGGATGAAGTTCCTTGGCAAGGTCGGGCGTACCCAAACGACGGTTCATAACCGTTTACGACCTCCACCACCGTGTCAAACGGAGCCTTAGTCGGGCGAGCGTATGTGGGTGTCTTACATAAAGTACATGATGAATTATGAAGGATAGAATGCCATGAGCTTTGACCTCTCTCTCATTCACTCTCTTTGTCACATATTTGAGATCATTTTTTAATCTTGTACATAATATTTATTTCTTTATTATTTTGTCAATAACAATTTTAATTTTACTACGTTTATTTTTCCTCAAAACTCTCTCTCTATGTCCTTTATTTTTCCTCAAAGCTTAATCTCAACGACGTTTATTTTGGGGGGGGGGGGGGGGGGGGGGGGGGGGGGGTGGGACGAAGGGAGAGGGGGAAGAGAGAGGGGGAAAGGGAGAAGAGAATTAGGCTTAGAGAGGAAACATGAACATTCATCCGAGATGCAAAAAACAAGGTTCACGCGCCCTCTTATAGAGGTGAGGGGTGAATACAAAAGGAAAAACAAAAAATACTAAAAAGGCGACAGCCAAACATAATAAATATTAATTATCCTCCGCGTTCTCGGTGGGCCCCTGGGGTACACATGCCCGGCGCGTGTAGACTTACCATTTGGGCTCATCGTCGTGAAGTTCCGTAACAATGCCGCCATCTGGAAAATGTGTCTTGTCCTCAAGGAAATAATCGGAGAACTAGCGACGGAAATCATCCCGGGGAAGCCATGTCGCGTCTGAGTCGGGGCAACCGGTCGAAGCCACAAAACCTCCTCTGATGTATGGTCCCCCGGAATGCGGCATCGGCGATCGAGGCGGGATATCAGGGCGCCTCTCCGAAAAGGTCGAGATCGGCCGGGAGGTGATCCGTGGTGGCGTGCTTTCCCACCACCCGTCGTAGCTGCGAGACATGGAAGACTGGGTGGATGTGGCTCCCGCTTGGGAGGCGAAGGCAGTAAGCGACCGCCCCGATGCGGGCAAGGACCTAAAATGGCCCGAAGAATCGGGGGGCCAATTTTGGGTACGGTCGGCGGGCCACTGAAAGCTAACGATAAGGGTGGAGCTTCACGAAGACCTTCTCTCCTACTTTGAAGGAGAGGTGATGGGATTCCATCCGATCGTGCATTTGGAGGCGCGGGACCCACGTTCGTCTATTCCGCAGGAACGATCTTGACCGACCCGATCCGACTCCGTGGTTGCGTCCGGAACGTCGCTGCGAGTCGAAATCTTATATTTATGTATTTATTTGGATTTATATGTTGTTATTTAGAGGCGAACCATCGGCCAATCATAGCCGTTGATGGTGAAGCCCTAGGGTGTTTTTCTTATAAATAGGGAGTTGTGGGCTGGTTTAGTTTCGGATTGCAGATTTTGGAGAAGTCAATCCCGGAATCCTGTGATCCTCCCACGGTGCCGACTCCGTGGAGCCCTAGGTGACGACTCCTAGGCGTTCATCCTCTTCCCCAAGGTAAACCCTAACCTTCCCTACTTTTTCCACCATTTCCTCCCCTTTCGGACCCCCCCCTAACAGCCCTCAGCCGGCGACTACCGCCCCTCCTCAAATCGCCGGCGGCGCCTCCCAAGCAGCCCACTGCCCTCCGCCCTTCCAAGCAGCCGCGGCTGGCTGCTGCCAGCCCGCACCCCTCCAGCCCCCTCTTGCCATTTCCGTCCCCTCCTAGGGCCTCCTAGCCCTAGCCGGCCACTCCTCTTCCCCGTCGTGGATCCACTTCTCCCCACTACTCCACAATCCCTAATCCTCTTAGATCCGGGTTTATTGCCCCGATCTATCCTTCCCGCCGATCCGACATCCACCACCGATCCACCTTCCCGATCCGGATCTACGATCCCGTCCTCCGGATCTACGTGCTCCTATCCGGACCTACTCGTCACCCTCCGATTCCGTTATTTGCCACCAAAACAGCCCCCCCCCGCCTTTGCTACCTACGTCTCCACCCTCGGCACCCGATCCACGCATCCGGACTTATACCTCATTGCCCTAAACCAGCCCGCTAGTTGTGAGTTTTATTTTTGTGATTTGGATTGTTGTATTGGCAATATTATTATTGGAAAACTTCATATTTTGTTTGGCTCTAGCTTGGAGCGCCTTGTGTCAATTGATTACTAATTTGCAGGAGGACCGATTCGCCGCACGCTTTGCTTTGGCCCTCCGAGCGGAGGAAAGCCAACTATAACTGCCAAAAAAATTATAGTTTTCTTTGCTTTCGCGTAATTGTGTGTGTCAAATTATCTTGCTCATAATTCGTCGCCGTCACTGACGGTTGTGTCGCATATAGAGTCTAGATTGTGCACCCACGGCCTACCCTACATCAATTGGTATCAGAGCCCAAGGTTTGGGCCACTTGCATGCTCCGTAGTGGTAGGAATTATAGAGTCAGCATGGCTGAGCCACAGATCACCGATGACCGAGCGACGAGCTCGAACTCGAACGCCGCTTTGCGGAGTTCCAGCGGCTTGTCTTAGATCGTCTTGACACCATAGGGGCCCAGTTTGACGAGGTGCGTCATGACCTCACCGAAGTGAACCGTCGCTTAGGCCACTTAGAGGACGCCAGGGAAACACCGACACAGCACGCCGAGTCACTTGAGGACGACCCCGATGCTCCTCTACGTTATGACCAGCGCCAGAGAGGTGGTTATCCACATGCAGACCGCCCCCGTCGTGACCCTCACCACCGAGTCCCAGCCGCCGGTTAGGCGACATCCTGATCGGTGCGTGAGAGGCCCCTACCTCCACGGGACGATTACCGTATGCCTCGTCGGCCTCCGCATGAGCCCAGAGGCCGAGGGCCCCCACTTGGCCCCGAGACTACCACCATGACGAGTACTATCCTCCAGGTCGGAGAGAGAGCGCGGTCCCCCACCCGCTCGACACGACTACTTTCAGGATGACTACCCCGAGGAGTACCCCGACACGGAGAGAGGTGGTCACCACCTTGACATTACTCGTCGTATCCGACTCGACGCCCCTTCGTTCGATGGTCGGCTAGATCCGAAAGCCTTCAGCGACTGGCTTTTGGATATGGACCACTATTTCGAGTGGTACGACATGAGCGACGAGCGGTGCGTCCGGTTCGCGAAGATGAGTTGGTCGGGCAAGCCAAGGTGTTTTGGATCAGTGTTGAGAGAGCCTAGAGCGGGATGGTTATTACCCCATCACCAGGTGGGATGAGATGAAGGAGCGACTGAAAGAGAAGTATCCCCGCATCATATCGTGATCAACTGTTTGAGCAGCTGCAGAACTTACGGCAGGGGACCCTTACCGTTGCCGAGTACATGGCGCTTCGATGAGTTGATCGTTAGGAGCGATATTTCGGAGGAGCCTATTGCCACTGCCTCTCGCTTCAAGGCTGGCCTTCGTGCCGATATTCGGAGAGAGTTGATTCCCCACCGTTTGGAGACTGTTGACCAGATATTCCAGCTCTCCTTGAGTACGAGCAGTACCTGCGTTCGTCGGTACGAGGCAGTTCCCCCCGGACTGATTCCTCGACATTTAAGAAACCGCTCCGCCCCAGACCACTCCAGCTGCCTCACGTATCCCGCGGATGCGAAGGTTAAAGCCATAGCCACTGTATGATCAGCGGTCTGGAGGCATTGTATGCTTTAGATGCTCTGGCAGAGGCCACGTGGCGGCGCGGTGCCCCACGCGGAACCTGCTAGTTGAGGGTGAGGAACAACAAGGGTTAGAGGAGGAAGAGGAGGCCCCGGAGGAAGTTAGGGCCGCAGTCGAGGAGGGTTGGGAGAGTGACGCTGAGCGATCGTTAGAGGTAGGGGTGATTCGACGCCTCTTGCACACCCCCGTGTGGATGAGGACTGGCGACGCACGACTATCTTCTACACCTACTTTCCTAGTGCAGGCGGACCCTGCAAACTAGCCATTGATAGTGGGAGTTGCGTGAATATCGTCGCCCAGAAGGCACTTGACCGTATGCAGGTGAGAGCAGAGCCTCACCCCCATCCGTACCGTGTCGTCTGGGTTGACAAGACGGCGATTCAGGTCACCCAGCGCTGCTTAGTCCCGCTCACTATCGCGTCCTTTCAGGACAAGGTTTGGTGCGATGTCATTCCCATGGACGTCGCCCACGTGTTGCTTGGCCGCCCCTGGCTCTTTGATCGTGATGTTACGTGCTTCGGTCGCTCGAACACGTATGTCTTTTATGATAAGGGGCGGAAGATCACGTTGACACCCACCCAGCCCCGAGATCGACCTAAGGGTGTGGTAGAGCCGTCTGTGAGCACGAGCGCCTCGCGGCCCCTGCATATTCTGAGGCGAGGCGAGTTCCTACGAGATAGTGCTGAGTCCGACGTTATTTATGTGGTTGCCGCCACCCAGGTTGCTGAGGACGCCCCAGTTGATTTCCCTCCCGCGGTGCGTCCCTTGTTAGGCGAGTTTACGGACATTATGCCAGACGAGCTCCCCGATGAGCTGCCTCCCCCGCGGGACATTCAGCATGCCATTGATTTAGTCCCGGGAGCTTCCCTCCCGAACCTGCCCCACTACCGTATGCACCCGGATGAGCACGCTGAGCTCAAACGGCAGGTCGACGAGCTTCTCCGGAAGCAGTTCATTCGTGAGAGCATGAGTCCTTGTGCGGTCCCCGCCCTTCTTACTCCTAAGAAGGACGGTAGTTGGCGTATGTGCATCGACAGCCGCGCCATTAATAAGATCACGGTCAAGTATCGTTTCCCTATTCCACGACTCGATGACTTACTAGACACTATGTCTGGTGCCCAGATCTTTTCCAAGATCGACCTCCGCAGTGGGTACCATCAGATTCGTGTTCGTGAAGGGGACGAGTGGAAGACCGCATTTAAGACCAAGGACGGTCTGTATGAGTGGTTAGTTATGCCATTCGGGCTATCTAACGCCCCGAGCACGTTTATGCGCGTGATGACGCAGGTGTTGCGGCCCTACATGGGCAAGTTTCTGGTAGTGTACTTTGATGACATATTAGTTTACAGCCAGACGCAGGCCGCTCACCTCGATCATCTGAGATTTCTCTTTGGCACCCTTCGCCAAGAGAAACTGTATGTGAACCTGAAGAAGTGCGCCTTCCTCTCCGAATCCGTTCACTTTCTGGGCTTTATCATTTCCTCCACCGGAGTCTCCGTGGATCCGGAGAAGGTCAAATCTATCCGAGATTGGCCTGTGCCTAAAAATATCCACGAGGCTCGTAGTTTTCACGGCCTTGCCACCTTCTACAGGCGGTTTGTCCAGGGGTTCAGCTCGATCATGGCCCCCTTCACGAGCTGTCTCAAGAAGGGAGAGTTTCAGTGGACCCCCGCAGCCACTAGAGCCTTTGAGGAGATTAAGGAGAGGTTGACGACAGCTCCCGTCCTACGATTGCCAGATTTTAGTCGCGCCTTTGAGGTCGCCTGCGACGCCTCGGGTATCGGTATAGGTGGCGTGTTGAGCCAAGAGGGACACCCAGTTTCTTACTTCAGTGAGAAATTGAATGAAGCTAAGCAAAAGTACTCGAACTACGATCGAGAATTTTACGCTATTGTCCAGTCTCTGCGCTACTGGCGACACTATCTCCTCCCCCGGGAGTTCGTGTTGTACTCCGATCACCAGGCCCTCCGTTACCTCGATTCACAACGCAAGCTGGGCCACCGGCATGCGAAGTGGGTCGAGTATCTGCAGGATTTCCATTATGTTCTCAAGCACCGCGCGGGTGTTGAGAACAAGCCGGCTGACGCGTTGAGTCGCCGCGTATCCCTATTGCAGACGATGACGGCGAGTGTGCAGGGCCTTGAGCGACTGATGCTCGATTACCCCACGTGTCCTGACTTTGGCGAGATTTACACCGCCTTGTCCCGAGACCCACCCGACCCCGTTGAGGGATACCAGATTTACGAGGGATATCTGTACCGGGGTTCCCGCCTGTGCGTTCCTCAGACGTCTTACCGAGACTACCTGATTTGGGAACTGCATGCGGGCGGAGCCGCGGGTCACTTCGGGCGGGATAAGTCTATAGCCATTGTTGAGGACCGTCTCTACTGGCCCAGCCTCAAGAAGGACGTAGCTCGAGTTGTGCGCCACTGCCGTATCTGCCAGACGGCCAAGGGAAGTAAACAGAACACCGGCCTTTATACACCCCTACCTGTTCCACACCGCCCTTGGGAAGACATCAGCATGGACTTTGTTCTCGGACTCCCCCGCACCTTACGGAAACACGATTCCATCTTTGTGGTGGTTGACCGGTTTTCGAAAATGGCACACTTCATTGCTTGCCGCAAGACGGCAGATGCGACCCACGTTGCATCCATATTCATGAGGGATGTCTTTCGGTTGCATGGTCTACCCAAGTCGATTGTGTCCGACCGTGATGTGAGATTCATGAGTTATTTTTGGAAAACCCTGTGGCACAAGACTGGTACTACCCTTAGGTTTTCCTCCGCATATCACCCACAGACGGACGGTCAGACTGAGGTAGTGAATAGGAGTCTAGGGAATCTGTTGCGGTGTCTAGCTGGAGAGCACGTAGGTAGTTGGGATTTAGATTTGCCGATCGCCGAGTTTGCATATAATAGTTCGGTCAATAGGTCCACTGGGCTGAGCCCATTCCATATAGTGTCAGGATATGACCCCAGGAAACCCATTGACCTTATCCCAAGCCCGTTAGAGTCCCGTCCTAGTGAGTCCGCAGAATCATTTGCACAGCACCTGCATGAGTTGCATGAGTCGGTCCGCCGACGCATTATTATGAGCAATGAAAATTATAAGGCCCACGCGGATAAACGAAAGCGGGAACGTATTTTTAATGTTGGCGATCAGGTGATGGTACGAATCCGCTCGGAGAGGCTCCCTTCTGGGCCTGCCAAAAAGCTAAGCGCCAGGCGAATGGGCCCTTTCTCGGTTGTTAATCGGATTGGGACAAACGCCTACAGGCTGGATATCCCAGCAAATATGGGGATTCACCCAGTATTTAATGTTGAGGATCTGACACCCTATCACGAGCCTCATGACTATGTGGACCCGAGCAGTGGAGGCGACCCACTCCCTCACTCCTTGCCACCCTTCCCCACCACCCCACCCATGTCGAGCAGCCACCTCAGTCCACCCATTGCCCATATTCCTCCTCCTGGACAGTCGTCGTCTATGGTTCCGCCGTCGGCGTCACCGATCACTCCGGGCCCCACCATGAGAGAGTTGAGAGATGAGAGCATTACTGAGATCAGATCCCACCAGATTGTCCCCACCACAGACGGGCCACGTCTTCGCTACTTGGTTCATTGGCGCGGCCGCCCCGACACGGACGACACTTGGATACTACCAGCTGAGCTTGCTCAACTCGCCCCCGGGCTTCGACTCCAGTACGATCGTCTCCATTCTTCGGAGATGAATGCTTTTCAGTCGGGGGGAGTTGATGGATTCCATCCGATCGTGGCATTTGGAGGCGCGGGACCCGTTCGGGTCTATTCCCGCAGGAACGCTGATCGGACCGCCGATCCGACTCCGCGGTTGCGTCCGGGAACGTCGCTTGCGAGTCGAAATCTTATATTTATGTATTTTATTTGGATTTATATGTTGTTATTTAGAGGCGAACCATCGGCCAATCATAGCGTGATGGTGAAGCCTAGGGTGTTATTTTCTTATAAATAGGGAGTTGTGGGCTGGTTTAGTTTCGGATTGCAGATTTTGGGAGAAGTCAATCCCGGAATCCTGTGATCTCCCACGGTGCCGACTCCGTGGAGCCTAGGTGACGACTCCTAGGCGTTCATCCTCTTCCCAAGGTAAACCCTAACCTTCCCTACTTTTTTCCACCATTTTCCCTTTCCACTCCGGAACTCTCCCCCTAACAGCCCTCAGCCGCCGACTACCGCCCCTCCTCAAATCGCCGCCGTCCGCCCTCCCAAGCAGCCACGGCCCTCCGCCCTTCCCAAGCAGCCGCCGGCCTGGCTGCTGCCAGCCCCACCCCTCCAGCCCCTCTTGCCATTTCCGTCCCTCCTAGGGCCCTCCTAGCCCTAGCCGGCCACTCCTCTCTTCCCGTCGTGGATCATTCTCCCCACTACTACTCCACAATCCCTATCCTCTTAGATCGGGTTATTGCCCGATCTATCCTTCCCGCCCCGATCCGACATCCCACCACGATCCACCTTCCCGAGTCCGGATCTACGTGCTCTATCGGACCTACTCCGTCACCTCGATTCCGTTATTTGCCACCAAAACAGCCCCACCCGCCTTTGCTACCTACGTCTCCACCTCGGCACCCGATCCACGCATCCGGACTTATACCTCCATTGCCCTAAACCAGCCCGCTAGTTGTGAGTTTTATTTTTGTGATTTGGATTGTTGTATTGGCAATATTATTATTGGAAAAACTTCATATTTGTTTGGCTCTAGCTTGGAGCGCCTTGTGTCAATTGATTACTAATTGCAGGAGGACCGATTCGCCCACAGCTTTTGCTGCCATCGAGCCGAGGGAGGAAAGCCAACTATACTGCCAAAATTAAATTATATGTTTTTCTTTGCTTTCGCGTAATTGTGTGGTGTCAAATTATCTTTGCTCATAAAATTCGTCGCCGTCACTGACGGTTGTGTCGCATATAGAGTCTAGATTGTGCACCCACGGCCTACCCTACATCAAGAGGTCTCAGTGTTTCTTGTTGGCGAAGGAAACCATCTGTTGTTGGGCCCGTTGGAGGTGGTGCTTCAGATGATCCACAATAGTGTCCCTGTCGCGAAGAACGGTGGCCAGGCTTTCAACCTGGCATTCCCCTGGAAGGTAGTGGACGATGGACGGAGGAGGCCGGCCGTAAACGACCTCAAAGGAGAAGTGTCGGTTGCCTGATGGTGGGCGGTGTTGTACGAGTACTCGGCCAACTCGAGCCACTTGGCCCAGCAACACGGCTGCTCCCTCACAAAGCAGCAAAATAAGTCTCCAAGCACCGGTTGAGGACCTCTGACAGACCATCGGTCTGGGGATGATACGTTGTGAAAGTGAGGGATAGATCTGATTTACACTAGAGGGGGGGTGAATAGTGTATATTAAAAACTTTAATTTATTTTTATAGCGGATTTAAAGTAAGTGATATATATATATGTATAAAAAAATCACAACACACAAATACAGAAAGTAAAGCAATCACAGACGATACAAGGAAATTTATAATGGTTCCCCAATAAATCTGGGTACGTCCACTCTTCTACTACCCTGGTAGGAATCCACTATAGGTTTTTGATCAGGTGCACTGCCACCAGAAGATCTATTTTCTAAGGGAGATCTAGCAACCCTTTGAGCTTTTGATCAGGTGCCCAAAAACCAAGCTTAAGTCTTTTGATCAGGTGACTTAGGAACCAAGAGGTTAAGTTTTGAAGGGAGTTATAACTCTGTACACAGTTTAGAAAGTTAAACTAAAAGAAAATGATGTTGTCTTCTCTGTCAAGAGTCTCTGAGAAGACAAGTGGATTGATGATGCAAAAAGCTCCCCCTGATTTGAGTAGGGATTTGATCAGGAAGGGAGACTTTTCTTCAAGGTGTAGATCTTCAAGAATATTGTTCCTCTCCAGTAGAAATTTCAGACTGATGTGAAATTGGTTGCCTCTTGAAGAGTCAGAAGCAAGTTATCCAAAATCTCTATGTCTATCTCAGTCAGTAACCCCAAAATCTATATTCATTAAGCAGTATTTTTCTGAATATATATTCTCTGAGAAGAATTCAAACATTTGAATTAAAACCTTTCCTTAAAATGTTTGAAGAATCTCTGAGAATTTGTAACGGCTACATTCAAATATTTGGAATAAAAAACCATTCCTTAACAGCCCTGGTAATTAATTAGAATAATAACTCTGTGATAATTTCATATTTAATGCTGCCAGAAGCGGCTATATTCATTAAGAATATTTAGCATTAAATATCAGAGTATAACTGACTGAAATTAAGCCATTTAAAATCATTCTGCCTCTGAATATAAAACTGTCTGAACACTACAAAGTATTAGTCAACTGAATCCTGGAAATCGTCGAACAGACCCTGGAGTTCGTCGAATTGAGACTGGCTTTCGTCGAGCTAAGCTTGTAGTTCGTCGAGCTGAGCCTGGAGTTCGTCAATCTGAATATGTCATTCGTCAAACTGAGTTAGGCTATCGTCGAGCTGAGCTGCAGAGTTGAGGTCAGAGTTCGTCGACCGGAGCTCAGCTTTCGTCAAGCTAAACTCAGAGGTAGAACTCTGGGTTCGTCGAGCTGATCTCGGCGATCGTCGAAGTGCGCTCAGATTTCGTCGAACTGAATTTCTGCGATCGTCGAACTGCATTTCTCTGGAATTCCTTCTGAGGCAATAAACCTGAAAATAACCTATGACCCTAGACTATACAAAGTGGGTCAAACTAATCATCCTAAATAAATGATAGTGATCCTAGCTCAAATAAGTAATAGGGTTCCAACAATCTCCCCCTATTTGGGTGAGGATACCATTTACAATAGAAAAACACAAAGCAAAAAATATCTAGCAGAAAAACTCTCAGCAGAAATAAAATAAAGTGCTTTGAGAGTTCAAAAACATAAACACAGTTTAAAGATATAAAATCAGAAATCAAGTGTCTTTCTTAGAAGCTTCAGAGAGAGAATCAGAAGATGGTTTAGTAAAGATCAACTTCCTGTTAGGATCTTCATCTTCTCTTTAACTCATCTTTAAATCCTGAGCCAATGATCTTCAGAGAGGTAGTCCTTGGCACAACTGCCTCTGGATGCAAGCTCATGTACTTGTCCACATTGAACACACTCTTTACCTGATATCTGTAAAGCTCATTCTGTCTATAAGAGGACATGGTGGAGAACTGAGAAGCGTCCTTTCCCTCTACTTTAGCTTTCTTAATTTGTGATAGAGCAACAAGCTCATTAAATCTAGCCATTCTGAAATTTGGATCCATCTCTGGATCATAAACTGGTGAAGGAGGCCTCTCTTGATCTGATTGCTGTGAACTGCTTTGACTTGACTGCTGGCTGATTTGCTTTGTTTGTTGCTGCTGACTGCTTTGTTTGTTGTTGCTGACTGCTTTGAGAATCTGAAGGTTTATCTTTTCTGTCTTGAGAAGGTATATCATGATGATGAGAAATAGAACTTTGAGAAACATTTCCTGCTGCTCCTGCTGCTGGAGGAGGAGGTCCTCTCCAAGTTTTTGGAGGTGAAGAGTATCTCCTCATCTTCTTCCTGTTCTTTTGCTCATTCTTAGAGAACCTCATCCAGTGGGGAAGATCTAGAGTGAGGGGTATTCCATGCAGAATATAGTATGGAATATTTGCATTAGAAGAAGGTTTAGGAGCAACCTTTGCAGGAGCTTTTTCTTTAATTTCCTTTTCTTAGATCCAAAATCTTCCGAGTCAACTGACTCTGAGTCATCATTGGACTCTTCTGCAGGGAGATCATATAAATCATCTAACTGCTTAATCAAAGCAGAATAATCCTTAACTTGAACATCTGGTTGTTTATGAACAATATCTGTATCAACTTGTATATGTACACTATCATCTTCTTGTTCCATGTCTTGAAAAAGAATGTCATCAAAATTGGGCATAGGAGTTTCATCCCATGTAAAGGAAGGAGGGGAAGAAACTTGCTCTATAATATTCATTGAATTCTCAATAACTAAAGGCTGAGAGACTGGAGTAATTCTAGAAGAAACAACTGTAAGGCTGGTCCTTTGTTGTTCTAAAACTGAAGGACTAACAGGAGCAGTATAGCATACTATAGCTTTAGAAAGATCAAGCTTAAAAACTGGAAAACTATTATGCAGAGTATCAAAATAATATAATAAAGAATGCAAGTTGACTGTGAGATGAATAGAGGCATCACCAATAGTAACAACTTCTGGAATTACTGCTACTGCTTCTTCAACTGAACTGAACATCTCTATATCCTGAAAAACAACTGTTGCTGCTGGACTGTCTGGAGCTTTTGTTGTTGCTGCAACTAGAACTGTTGGAGTTTCTTCATAAAACATCTCCCCCTGCCTAGATCCAGGGAGACCTAAATCTAGGCCCCCAGAAGAAGGGACAAAATTGGAGGAGGCAAACTGAGAAGATAGGGCAGAGATAGAAGCAACTAGAGGAGCCACTGCTTCATCTATCGGCTTCTTGAGGGTTGAAGTGATGAAGTCAAGAATGTTGGAAGCAATGGAAGAGAAATCAACATACATAAACTCAAGTGGAGCCTGAGTAGATGCAGAGGATGGAATTGAAGAAGAGGGGATGGAACTGTTTGCACAATTTGAGCAGAGATAGAATGATTGAGGAATGGAGGTAGGGTTGATGACAGGAGGAATGTCATCAGGAGTGGCATCAAGAATGATCTCCTAGATTGGTGAATGTGGTGGAGATATATGAGATTGAGGTGGAGATGAATGTAGTAGAGAGAAGTGAGGAGGAGATGAGAGTAGTGGAGATGTAAGTGGTGCCTGAATAGGTGACTGAGGAATTGAAGCTAATTGATCTAGAGATAATTGCTGTTGAGTAGGGGATTCTGGATGGAAAGAAGTGGATGGAACCTCTACAGATAAGGAAGGTTGATGAGAAGGTGGAGATGGTAAAGGAGAAGAATTAGGAGGAGCTGGAACCTCTTCTGGGGTTGTGAGAGCGGCTGAAACAACCCTTGTGCTTTCAGAAGTATTCCTAGAAGAGGTAGCCCTGGATGGCTTAGGGAATACCCTCTCCCATCTTCCAAAAAGGGCAGAGATTAGCCTCTTTGAAGCACTAATATAAATGATCTGGGAGACCAAAAGTTAATGACACTTAGCTAGTAAGAAAATCCCCAGGATTCTGCCATAACCAACATCATTTTTATTAATCTTTTTCTTAATGAAATCAAACAAGATTGATCCCCAATTCACAGACTCTGATTAACCAAGGCACACATCAAGAAAAACTGGTGCCTGGTTATATAAGAGCAGAATGTTTGCCTAACTGAACCTTACCAACAATATCGGCTAAGAATTTATATCCAATTGAAAATTTCTTTTTCAGTAAATGGTTAGGGTTTCCTTGTGAATGACCCAATCTTTCGAGCATTTCATCAAACTCAGAAATAGATAACTCTATGTTATCTTCACCATTAACAAAACCAAAAACTTCAGAAAGAATTTCAAGAGTGAGAGGAACCTGATTTCCTGAAATAGATCCAATAATATTTGAAGTATCTTGAAGTTTGGTTGTATGTGCCCATTCTTTGATCTCTGCAACTGGAAGTTTTATTCTGGTGGTCATGAAAGTTCACAGATTCTGAGCTTCAAAGAGATATAAAATATCCTGGAAGATTTGGTCTGAATGATTGAAAGATTCCAGGTCAATGTCGAAACCAGCATCAAATTTCATGGCAGAGAGAGTCGCCTGAGAAATCGACATTTTCCTGCAAAACAGAGAGATCAAGTGCAAGGGAAAATAGAGAAAGCACGGGATAGAGTTTGATGAAAACCTAAATATAAGTTTTCAGAAGTTGAAAATGCGAACTCTGTCCGACGAAAAGAAAAACTTCGAACTCTTGTTCAACGAAAATTCTCAAAAGAAATACATTCCGTTGATCTCCGATTGACGAAAGTTTTGCGAAAGAAATACATTTCGTCGAGCTCCGTTCGACGAAAAATACTAGAAACTAATCCGTCGATCTCTGTTCGGCGAAAATTTCACAAAGACAGTTCATCGATCTCCGTTCGACGGATGTCTTACGAAAAGTTCACAGTTCGTCGATATCCGTTCGACGAAAGGTGTCCAATTCGTCGAGCTCAGAACAAAAATCAAATTAATGATACTCCATTAATCATGCCTAACTGATTTAAAAAAAAAAGATGTTTCTTTTCATCTAAGGGTCTAGTGAAAGTATTCGCCCTTTGCAAATCAGTAGAAATAAAAACAAGATTAATTTTACTTTTATTTACATTATCTCTAAGAAAATAATGTCTTATTTCTATATGTTTGGTCCTACTATAATGGATTGGATTTTGTGCAATTGATATTGGACTGGTATTATCACAAAATATTGTTGAATTATTTAAGTTGTAACCATAATCTAATAGCTGATTTTGAATCCACAAAATCTGTGAACAATGACTGTCAGCTGCAATGTATTCAGCTTCAACAGTTGAAGTAGACACAAAAGTTTGCTTCTTGCAAAACCATGACACAAGCCTATCACCAAGAGACAGACAAGTTCCTTATGTGCTTTTTCGTCAACTCTGCATCCAGCATAGCCAGCATCAGAGAATCCAGTTAATTCAAAAACGAACTCTATTGGATACCAGAGTCCTAGATTTGGGCAATTTTTTATATATCTTAAAATTCTTTTTACTAAAATTAGATGAGATTCTTTAGGATTTACTTGAAATCTAGCAAAAATACAGGTAGCAAACATTATGTCTGGTCTACTAGTTGTTAAGTATAATCCAATGATGGTCCTATATATTTTCTGAACAACATGTTTACCCTGTTAATCATTATCAACTACAACATTAGAGGGCATGGGTATTTTCATAGCTGATGCATTTGAGATCCCAAATCTTTTAGTTGGCTCTTTAGCATATTTAGATTGAGATATAAAAATACCATAAGAAGTTTGCTTCACTTGTAAACCAAGGAAGTAGGATAGCTCACTCATGCTACTCATTTCAAACTTAGAATGCATTAGGTCAGAAAACTTTTTGCATAGTTTGGAATCAGTAGAACCAAATATTATATCGTCTACATATATTTGAACTAGTATGATTTTAGATTTATGATGTCTAAAGAACAATGTTTTATCTACTATGCATCTACTAAATTTATTTTCTAAAAGAAAATTAGCAAGTGTCTCATACCAAGCTCTTGGAGTTTGTTTAAGACCATAAAGAGTTTTGTTAAGTTTAAAAACATATGAAGAATGAGTTGGAGAGATAAAACCTGATGGTTGTTCTACATAAACTTCCTCTTTGAGCTCTCCATTTAGAAAAGCACTTTTCACATCTATCTGATATACCTTGAATCTCTTGAATGCTGCAAATTCTGATAGTCTCCAATCTTGCAACAGGAGCAAATGTCTGATCATAGTCTATGTCTTCCTCCTATGAGTATCCTTGAGCTACCAATCTTACTTTATTTCTTACAATGATTCCTTGAGCATCCAACTTATTCCTAAAGACCCACTTGGTTCTAATGATTTGATAGTCTTTGGGTCTTGGAACTAAGTCTCAAACTATACATCTCTCAAACTGATTGAGTTCCTCTTGCATAACAATGATACAATGAGGATCTTGTTTTGCATCTTTCATGGATTGAGGTTCAATCTGAAAAATAAAACAAGCATGCATCTGATCTTGATTCAATTGATGTCTTGTTTGAACACCAGCTGATATGTCACCAATCACTTGAGATCTAGGATGATCTCTAAGTGTGACAAAATCAATAGGTAGAGTTGGTTGGTCAACTATTTGTGGTGATAATTCCTCTGGTGGAATTTCATTAGCCATAATATTTTCAGCATAAATTTTTTAATTTTCTTCATCACTGACATCATCAGCAATCTGTTGAGAAGGATGTAATGTATCCTCTTGTGTTAGAATTAATTCATCCAGTTTCTCACACAGATCTGGTACCTGAAAAGAATCTATGGTAGAAGTGTTCTTCTCATTGTAAAACATGTTAGTCTCATCAAAAGAGATATGTACATATTCTTCTATCTTAAGAGTTGACTTATTAAAGACCCTATAAACTTTGCTAACTTGAGAATATCCAAGAAATATTCCTTCTAAAGCTTTGAGTTCAAATTTTCTTAAGTGTTTCTTATCATTATTATGTATGTAACATTTACATCCAAAAAACTTTAAAATAATTAACTTTAGGTTTCTTATTTTTAAGTTTATATGGAGTCTTACCCTTTAGTTTATGTATCAGACTTATATTAAGAACATAGTTTGATGTGCTTACTGCCTCTGCCCAGAAGAATAGAGGCAAGTGAGCATCTGCAAGTAATGTCCCAGTAGATTCAATTAGAGTTCTATTTTTCCTTTCAGCTATCCCATTTTGTTGAGGAGTTCTAGGAGCTGAAAAACAATGTATGATACCTTCTTTCTCACAGAATTCTTTCATCATAAGATATTCAAACTCAGTGTCGTGATCACTTCTGATCAATACAATCTGAGTAGAGTACTCAATCTTGATGTTCCTAAGAAAGTCTGTAAGAATTTTAAAATTATCTGACTTGTTTCTCAGAAAGAACACTCAAGTGAATCTAGAGAAATCATCAATAATCACTAAAGTATAAGATTTTCCTCCCAAACTTTGTACTGTAATAGGTCCAAAAAGGTCTATATGTAGCAAATACAAAATTTTGGGTGAATCACTCTTAGATATGGATTTAAAACAATTTTTAATTTGCTTCGCTAATTGACAAACCCTGCAAAGTCTTTCCTTATTGTAAGAACCATAAGGTAGTCCTCTAACAAGGTTGTCCTTAGATAGTTTAGCAATAGTCCTAAGGTTTACATGTCCTAATCTTTTATGTCATAGTTCATTTGTTTTACTAATTTGATTAAACAGGGAAATTTTTGAATTAGCAAAGTTAAAATTAACTAAATATATATTACCCTGTCTAATACCAGTTAAAATAATTTTGTTATCATAAGATATAATAGAACATAAAGTCTTATTAAAAGATACTTGATAACCTTCATCACATAATTGACTAATGAAGATTAAGTTATGCTTGAGACCATTCACATAAACTACCTTCCTGAAGGTAACTGCTCCAACCTTGACATTGTCATAGCATTCTGTCTGTCCACAGTCAGAGTCTCCAAAAATGACTCTAGGTCAAAGCTTTGCTTTCTACCTATCATATGTTTTGAACACCCACTATCCAAGTACCACTGTTCTTCTGTGGTAGGATAGTTCTTTTTCTGTATAAAAATAATTTAGGTGTTTTTGACCCAGGTTACCTTGGGTCTTAGTTTCATGACATAATAATAATTAGAAATATAGGAACATTCAGGTTGATCCTTATAACCAAGTGGATGATATCTCCTAAGAGGAATAATCCACCGAGTAAAAGGATTTATAAATTTTTGTCTTTGATTAAAATTTTTGTTTTGAAAATTTAGGTTCGACGAATTATATTGAGTTCGTCGAGCTGAGTTCGACGAATGGAGGTGAGTTCGTCGAGCTCCATTCACAGAAAAATAATGTTCATTTTTTGTGTTCCACGTTCTTCGTCGAGCACCTTTTCCTGTGTTCATAGTTCATCGAGATCTGTTCAACGAATAATATTTATTTTGTCGATCTCGGTTCGACAAATTTTGTTGAACATAGGTTTTATGAAAAATTTTATTTTGATTTGGTTTTTGTAAAACTTCTGTAACTTTATCTAAGTCTTCTAACTTTTCTTTTCCTTTAACTGAGATAAATTTTACTGGTGTAGACAAAATATTTTTCTGAAGTAAGAGAAATTGACTGGATGAAACTCCCAAGCCAAGTTTACCATTTAGTCTAGCATTAACTGTGTTTATGATATCCATCAGTTTGATGCTTCTCCCATTGAGAGATTCTTCAAACTTTTTGGCCTCAGATAATTTGTGTTGTAATAAAACTATTTATTCATTAGCAATGTTCAAGTCTTCTTTAAGTTTAGAGTTTTCAGAAAATAAATTGTTCATTTCATTTAATTTTTCTCTGAGAAGTTTTATTTCTTTCTCAGATTTTATCAAAATCATTGCATAGCAATTTAAAATCTATTTTAAACTGATCTGAAGTAAAATCAAATGTAGAGATTACCTGATCTTCTTCAGACTCAGATTCAGCATCAGAATTACTGCATGAGGCATTGATTGCCATCAGACAGACTTCTTTGGCCTTTGCTTCCTCTTCATCTTCACTTGAACTGGATGAAGATTCAGTTTCTGATTCACTCCAAGTTTTAACAACAAAACCTCTCTCCTTCTGTTTGTGTTTACCAGAAGAGGATTTGTTGGAGTGCTTTCTGTAGTCGTTCTCTTTCTTCTTATCCTTCTTTTGATTCTCAGGACATTCTGAAAGAATATGTCATGGTTTCCTACAAGCATAACACACAATTTCTTTAGTGGGTGTTTTGTCATACCTTGATTTGTCATTGTTTCTGAAAGATCTTCTCTTGAAGTCTTTTCTTGTCATTTTGTAGAATCTCTTAGCCAAGAGAATTATAAGATCTTCATTCTCTGGAAGAACTTCTGTTGCTTGGAAAGCAATACTTTTCTCTTTCCTTACTAAAGGTGAAGTCCTTTGTTCAGCTTCTTTTGTTCTGATAAAGTGCTCATAAGATTTGAGCTTACCTAACAGGGTCTCTGTTGTAATCTCATTTAAACTTCTGGCTTCTTTGATTGGTCAGATCCTTGAATCTCATGTGTTAGGGAAACACATGAGGATCTTATCATTGACTTCTGTCAATGTGATGTCCTTCTCTAAGGTCTTCAGTTCATTAATAATGAGACTGAGCCTTGTGTACATTTTAGCAACTGATTCAGATTCTCCCTTTTTGAAGTTCTCATATTGAGAGATAAGGTGTAATCTTCTGTCTTTTCTCTCATCAGCAGATCCAGCAACCATTGTATTAAAGGAGTCTCAGATAGCTTTAGCTGAGGTGCATTCAACAACCTTTTGGAAAATATCATCTGACATTGTTTGAGCTAATATGTTCATAGCCCTGACATCAACAATTTTTGCCTTTTTATGTGCTTCTGTCCACTCAGGAGGTGGTACAACACTGGTGTTTGTTGTTGTCAGTGGTTGACGTGGACCTGTTAAAATAGAATTATAGATATCTTCATCAATAAAATTCATATAAAGTCTAATCCTTGCTTTCCATAATGCAAACTTATTTAGATTGCAAATATGAGGTCTGGGGCTTACATACTCTTTATTTTGTGTCATGATAGATAAAACAATCTAGATAAAATGAGATATATCAGATCTGGTGGTTCAGGTGTTAGCCTGTAAAACCAAATAACCATCCTCTGATTCCAATTGAAAGTGAGGGATAGATCTGATTTACACTAGAGGGGGGGGTGAATAGTATATATTAAAAACTTCAATTTATTTTTATAGCAGATTTAAGGTAAGTGATATATATATATATATGTATGTATAAAGAAAAATCACAGCACACAAATACAGAAAGTAAAGCAATCACAGACGACATAAGGAAATTTATAGTGGTTCCCCAATAAATCTGGGTACGTCCACTCTTCTACCACCCTGGTAGGAATCCACTACAGGTTTTTGATCAGGTGTCCTGCCACGAGAAGATCTATTTTCTAAGGGAGATCTAGCAACCCTTTTAGCTTTCGATCAGGTGCCCAAAAACTAATCTTAAGTCTTTTGATCAGGTGACTTAAAAACCAGGAGGTTAACTTTTGAAGGGAGTTATAACCCTATACACAGTTTAGAAAGTTAAACTAAAAGAAAATGATGTTGTCTTCCCTGTCAAGAGTCTCTGAGAAGACTAAGTGGATTGATGATGCAAAAAGCTCCCCTTGATTTGAGAAGGGATTTGAGATCAGGAGGGGAGACTTTTCTTCAGGGTGTAGGTCTTCAAGAATATTGTTCCTCTCCAGTAGAAATTTCAAACTGATGTGAAATTGGTTGTCTCTTGAAGAGTCAGAAGCAAGTTATCCAAAATCTATGTGTCTATCTCAGTCAGTAACCCCAAAATCTGTATTTCATTAAGCAGTATTCTTCTGAATATATATTCTCTGAGAAGAATTCAAACATTTGAATTAAAACATTTCCTTAAAATGTCTGAAGAATCTCTGAGAATTTGTAACAGATATATTCAAATATTTGGATTAAAAACCATTCATTAACTGCCCTGGTAATTAATTAGAATAATAACTCTGTGATAATTCCATATTTAATGCTGCCAGAAGCGGCTATATTCATTAAGAATATTTAGTATTAAATATCAGAGTGTAACTGACTGAAATTAAGTCATTTAAAATCATTCTGCCTCTGAATATAAAACTGCCTGAACACTGCAAAGTATTAGTCGAACTGAATCCTGGAAATCGTCGAACAGACCCTGGAGTTCGTCGAACTGAGACTGGCTTTTGTCGAGCTAAGCTTGCAGTTCGTCGAGCTGAGCCTGGAGTTCGTCGATCTGAATATGTCATTCGTCGAACTGAGTTAGGCTATCGTCGAGCTGAGCTGCAGAGTTGAGGTCATAGTTCGTCAAGCGGAGCTTAGCTTTCGTCGAGCTAAACTCAGAGGTAGAACTCTGAGTTCGTCGAGCTGATCTCGGCGATCATCGAACTGCGCTCAGCTTTCGTCGAACTGAATTTCTGCGATCGTCGAACTGCATTTATCTGGAATTCCTTCTAAGGCAATAACCCTAGAAATAACCTATGACCCTAGACTATACAAAGTGGGTCAAACCAATCATCCTAAACAAATGATAGTGATCTTAGCCCAAATAAGTAATAGGGTTCCAACACGTTGTACTCATGCGTACCCAGGTACCCTGCAGGCAGAACAATGTCGTCAAAAAGGTACTCAGGAAGAGCGGATCCCGGTCGCTTACGATCGATCGGGGAAAACCGTGGAGGCGCACGACCCCCTGAATGAAGCTGTCAGAGACTGTGGCGACCGTGTAAGGATGGTAGAGGGGAATGAAATGCGCATACTTCGAGAGCCAGTCCACCACGACCATGATGCAGTCAAATCCTTGAGAGCGGGGCAGCCAAGTGATGAATTCCATGGCGACGTCGTCCCAAACGCGGTTAGGAATCAGAAGTGGCTGAAGTAGACCCCCGGAAAAACGGCTTTGTACTTGGCCTTCTGACATATGAGACAGGCGGCCACGAAGGCTTTGACCTGTCGGAACATGTGAGGACAATAAAGTGAGGATGCTAGCCGTCGATATGTCCGGTACTCCCCGGAATGTCCTCCTGTCGGTGATGCATGGAACTCAGCCAATAACATAGGAATGCTCAGGGAGGGGGCGAGTACGAGGCGGCCCTTGAAGAGTAGGCGGTTGTCGGCCAAGGAGAATAGTGGGTGGGCGGTGGCATCAGTGATCAGGGTCGTCTGAATCCTATTGAGCGCACGGTCTGCCTATACTTCCCGTTGGAGGGTATCCGCGTCCTCCCAAACTGGACGGGAGAAGGCTACAAGTATGGGGTTGCGCGAGAGAGCGTCGACGACGGGGGTTGCCTTTCCTGGCCGAAACTCAATGCTGAAGTCGTAGCCCAGTAGCTTGGCCACCCACACCTGTTGAGTGGGCGTGGCAATCTTTTGTTGCAGGAGGTGCGAAGGCTATGGTGGTCGGTGCGGACCACGAATCGACAGCCCAGGAGGTAGGGCCACCAGTGTTGTGCTGCAAAGACGAGGCCCATGAGCTCGTTCTTGTACGCTGATCGGTTGCGGATGGTATCTGAGAATGCGCGGTGGAAATAGGCCACAGGGCTGCTGGCTTGCATGAGAACGACCCCCACACCGACGCCCGACGTGTCGCACTCCACAAGGGTTGGGAGAAATTCGGCATAGCTAACACCGGGGCGCGAACCAAGGCCTGCTGTAGAGCGGTGAAGGCGGTGGAGGTCGCCGCCGACCACTCGAAAGGACCCTCGGCCAACTTCTTTAGGAGCTGGGTGAGGGGTCGGGCTATCATGTTGTAACCCTGAATGAACCGCTGATAGTACCCTGTCAGCCCCAGGAATCCACATACATCGCGGAGAGACGACGGGGTTAACCACTGGATGACCGCCTCGATCTTGTCGATGTCCATCGCGACCCCTGCTACGTAGATGGTATGCCCCAAGTAACACACCTCTGGAACCCCAAAACAGCACTTTGTCGGGTGGAGTTTGAGGTGGTGGTGCCGGAGAGTCGCCAACACCTGTCGGACGTGATGTAGGTGGTCCTGCCAAGAAGAACTGTAAACCAAGATGTCATCAAAAAAACAAGTACATGCTGGCGAAATACCGGACGAAATATGTCGTTCATCATCTCCTGAAAGGTCGTCGGTGCGTTGGTCAGGCCGAAAGGCATAACTAGGAATTGGCAGTGGCCATCATAGGTTCGGAAGGCCGTCTTGGCGATGTCGGCCGGCCGAACGCGAATCTGGTGGTAGCCGGCAGGGAGGTCCAGCTTGGTGAAAACGGCGGCGCCGTGGATCTCATCCAGGGGCTCCTGGATCACCGGAATCGGGTATTTGTCTGGAACTGTGGCTTTTTTGAGCTCCCGATAGTCCACACAGAAGCGTCAGCTGTCATCCTTCTTTCTGACCAAGAGGAACGGGGTGGAGAAAGGACTCGCACTGGGGAGGATGAGGCCCCCCATCAACATGTCGTGGATGAGCCTCTCGATCTCATCCTTCTGCACGTGTCCATAGCGATACGGGCGTGCCGATACTGTCGACACGCCAGGCTGAAGAGGAATGGCGTGGTCGTGTGGCCGGGATGGCGGCAAGCCTGATGGGGCCGTGAAAAGGTCCGCAAACTCGGACAGGAGGTCCTGTAGATCTGGAGATGGTGTCGGGGTCGGTGGAGCAGCGTTCGAGATGGACCAGAGCCATGCTGAAAAATCAACGTTCGTCGTCCTCTGAATCGTGTGGGCGGAGACGGGGGAGCGGAGTAGGGATGCATCCCCCACCAGGCAGCACTCCCGACCGTCCTGGAGAAACAACATCGCCATAGTTCTCCAGTTGACCTGCGTATCGCCCAGCGTGCAGAGACAAGCCACGCCCATGATGGCGTCGATTCCACCAAGGCCGAAAATGTAGAAATCTGTCGTCACCGAATAAGGGCCTACTGAAAGTGGAACGGAAGGGCAGCATCCCTGGACCGCGCGCCGGCGGCCATCGCCCATACTGACCGTGAAGTTAGGCGCGGGCTCCAACGGAAGGCGGAGCTGGTGTGCCAGATGAGCGGAGAGGAAATTATGGCTCGCCCCGCAATCCACCATGACAACAATGTGGCGGTCGCCCAGTTTGCCCACCAATTTCATGGTTTGCGGTCCGGAAATGCCGCCCACGGAAAAACAAGGAAGCTCCAACTGGTGAAAGGCTGCCTCAGTAGCGTCCTCTTTGATTTCGAGGTCCTCGAAATCGGCCAAGGTGATCTCTGGTTCGACATCGCCGATGATGGCCCGGAACTCCTTGACTGTGCAGACGTGGGTCAGGGAGTAGGGCTGCTGACAGCGGAAACACAACCCTTTGTGACGGAGCTCATCAAACTCACGGTTGGAGAACTGCTGAGGGGCGACCGGTCGAGCTGGCGAGCGGCTGGGGGGACCTGGGGGGGTTGTGGCTCTGGGGTGGCGGTTTGCCACGGTCGACCCCCCGACAGGGGTCTGCCCGGAAGTGGCAGATGTCGAGGAGCCAAATCCTCTTCCACGAGGCGGGCCATGTCTAGGGCCTCGGTCACCGTCCGGGGATGATGCGTGTGAAGCCGGGAGAGGACGTGGGGTTGTAGTCCCTGCATGAAGAAGGCGGGGTAGTGATCCAGTGGTAAGACCGAAACATGGGTGACGAGGGCCACAAACTCATCGATGTAGTCTTCCAGCACATCGAGTTGGCGTACCCCGCACAGTCGTTCGATAGAGGAGCCCGAGTAACGGTTGTCTTAGCGGCCTATCATTTCCTGCTTGAGTTTTGACCAAGAGATGGTCGGGTTGGTCTGGCGAAGCCATCGGGCCCAATGAAGGGCGGAGACATCGAGCCCCACAACGGCGGTAAAGACCTTTTCTTGTTCGGGTGTGTGGTGGAGGTTGAAATATTGTTCCGCCACCCCATCGGATCCACGCCAACGAAGGTGGGGAGGTCCAAAGCAAGGGTCGACGGCCCGGTGGCGGCGGGGTTGTGGTGTCCCCGATATGCGGAAACAATGCCTCCCTGAGGAGGGACGCGCAGGTGGTCGAGCCCGTGGATCCACTGGTGGCCGAGGCGGAGGAAGGCTGGAGCGCATCCAACTTGGCGTGAAGGGCGAGGATGGAGGCGTGCATGGATGCGACGAGGGTCTCCTGGGCTTCGACACGACGGAGGGCTTCCGCGGCGGTGTCTTCCTGCTGAATATCCACGGAGGAACGTGTTGGGGGTCATGACATCGAGCGAAAAAAACAGCGGCGGCGCGGGATGGTTGCAACGGCGGGGCGCGGACGGAAGCCTGCGCGGGCCTACGACGTGGTGGCTTGGCGCAGTCGACCTTCGACATGCAGGCGGACGGTGTGCAGACGGACAGTCAAAACGGTGGGGGTGGGTTCTCCGACAGGTGGAGAGGGCGGGTCGGACCGCTTTGATGCGGATCCGGGTGAGAGGGGGGTGCGGCGGCAGTAAGAACGGGAAAGGGAGAGGGAGAGAAAGAGAAAGAGGGAAAAGGGGAGAGAAGAATTAGGGTTAGAGAGGATACATGAACATTCATCCGAGATGCAAAATACAAAGTTCACGCGCCCTCTTATAAAGGCGAGGGCGAATAAAAAAGTAAAACCAAAATTAGGAAAAACAGAAAATACTAAAAATGTGACAGCCAAGCATAGAACATAATAAATATTAATTTTCCTCCACGGTCTCGGTGGGCCCCTGCGATATAAGCGCTCGGGGCGTGTAGACTTGCCATTTGGGCTCGTCGTCGTGAAGCTCTGTAATAGTCTTACCATCACACCATCCAATATTACACCGTATAAAAATTATCCTTTTATGATAGTATAATAGTATAGATAATGTGAGACTAATCTCAAACTACTGCGTTCGTTCCATTTTATTTTCATGGCAATTTATTTCTAGTGTTTATTTTTGTAAGTTTATGTATGATTTTATTTATGTGCAAATCATAATTTGATCAGAAATTAACACGTTTCATATTTATCTCTTATTTTCATAAATATCATCCTCTAATTAGCCCTAAGAATAGTGTGGACTTTGGTTATTAATTTTTTCTATAATAACCACTAAGTCCTAAAAAGGGATGGCATGATGCAACATGATGCCCGGCTGGTGAGCTTTGAATCTTAGGTGTGCCTTTAACAACATAGGATTTAGTAAGAACTAGCTCATTCGATGTACCTGAATTACGAGTGGTGAAGTGGATAGGTAAGTTTGGAGCTATATGACCAGGACAACCAACATAATTGTAGTATACTAGTTTAGGCTTCATTTGTTTGGGCGTTTCGTTGCGTTTTGACAAATGAATTGTAAAGAGTATACTAGTTTAATCTTACCTTTGTGATGAGGTATGAAAACTAGACAACCTACTGTCAGAGGTGAGTCAACCGACCCTATTTTTGATTTTATGTATGCAGGAACATTAACACATGGCTCAGATGAATGTTATATGGGAAATGTGGGCTTATATTAACTTGTTATGTATTAAATGTTATACCTGTGTTTGGTTTTAAGATATGGAGTAATACTGGTGTAATAAATACGAACAATTGTTGTATGATAAATACCAAGGATATTGCACTAATGTTTATCAAAGAAAACTGGTTTAGCCGTGTTAGTTTTATGACAATAAAATGCAAAAAAAAGGTCTAGTGATTATTTGACTTGTTAAAGATGATTTCATCGTCATCTCCTTGCTTATTACAACTTACAAAATCTCCGACAGGGCAACACAGGTATAACTTTACATGTGCTTTTTTACTATTTATACTATTTATCATAGTCCTGCCTTTTACCAATGTTTGGGACTAATGATTCAGTGCTGTTTCATAATCTTGATACAATAATGTGAAATTCCTTTCAATGTTAAATAATACGTGATGGCTATTTGCAGAGACTAGTTTACGGGGGAAATACCTTTCTGGAAGTTTACTCCTTTGTGCAGCATTTTTTCTCATAGTAGCATGTATACTAGCTTCATTGCTGCAGAAAATAGATAGTAAGGGAAAAACAAGTATTTGGAACTATAAAATTGAAATTATTCATCAACTTTTTGGAAGACCTTTTGAGATACTCCAATTTTGCCTTCTTCATAAGGTTACCCTTTATATGTGAGACATTATATGTGGAGCTACCAACTGCAAAAATTAAATATTGGAACTTTTTATTTAAAATACTTAATTTCACTAGATGAATAATTAGAGGAAATACCTGAAAAAAAACTTCTTTTACTGCTTGGTGGAATCTTTGAACATATTTGAATTTGTTTACTCTGTCTCTCTGCAAGAAAGGAGTAGTTGTTTGAGTTGGTTTAGGGTTCTTTTGATATAAAAGCACATTTTCATCAATTATATTATGAATCCGGTATCACAGATACTAAATCAGTACTGAATACACAAGTAGATTCATTAGCAAAAAAGTTCAAAGTCTTTGAAAAAGGAATATCTTCAATTTACAGACAGAAATCAACACCTTCACTTAGTAACTCTGTAGTTACCTTGCTGTGCTATATAACTACTACATAGATGGAACAATATGCAACAAGTGCTTTGACGTTTTCACCGGGACATTATATGTGGTATGGTATGGGTTGGGCCAATGGAATGTGGTTGGCTAGCTCAATCTTGTAAATAAAATTTCTATGGATTTGAAACTAAAATTGCATGGACCCAACATGAAATTATAATATTTTTGACTTATGATGAAATTAAAATATTAAATACATTTGGATTTGAATTAAATAAAAAATACATAAAATAGACATTCTCGTCAATGTCCTGCATCAATAGATATGATATCGTCGCTGACCTAATTATGCATGAATGCAGACAGGCACACAACATATGTAAATTGAATAAGCTCATGTATAGGACAAGCTTTTCTCATGTATAGTTTAGTCCTATATCATTATTTGGGGTTGTCTTCACTTCTCTTTCCTATCTATCTATATATATATACACACGAGTGCCCGACACGGGGCTCCGTCCCTATGGCCAAGCGCAACAGTACTCGACCGGCGACGGCAGGCTTCGCCCGCCCCCTCCTCCCCCGGCGGGCTTCACCCGCTCCCCCTGACCGTTATAATTATTAAAACAATAATTTAACTACTGAATGTATTATTAAAACAATAATTATTAAAGGTGTGTTTAAAAATAATTTAACTGCCGAATGTATTAAATAAAATCTGTGTCAAAAGTTTAACGCAGAAGCTTTCATGGCGTAATGGTTAAGGCGCGTGCCTTCCAACAGGAGGTCGGCGGTTCGATTCTCAGCGGGCGTGCCTTTTATATTGTTATTTTTAATAGTATTAAAAATAATTTAACTGCCGAATATATTAAATAAAATCTGTGTCGGAAGCTTTAACGCAAAAGCTCTCACAGAGTAATGGTTAAGGCGCGTGCCTTCGAACAGGAGGTCGGCGGTTCGATTCTCCACGGGCGCGCCTTTTATATTGTTATTTTTAATAGTCTCACGCCGCCTATTTAGTTTGTAATTTTAAGTATATAAAGCATATCTGACTCAGCTTGTTGAAATGTTGATGTTATCGGGTGGGCTCGGGCTGGTAGCGGGAATACTACGGGCAGTGGCTAACCTGAGCTTGAAATATTGTATGCGTTATATAGGGGCAAAATCATAAATTTACATAAATTTAGGACACCCTAATAGTAGGTTTAGGGAACCTAGTAAAATGTGGAGAGGGTGCGATTTGATAGAACTCGATCGGACGGTAGCAGAATTATCAATTCATGATCAGACGGCTATTCTAATTTCGAACTCATGAGTTTATACTTCCTTTATAGTGGTAAAAATATATTTATATATCTATATATATATACGAGTACCCGACACGGGGCTCCGCCCCTATGGCCAAGTGCGACAGTACCCGACGGCGACAGCGGGCTTCGCCCGCCCCCCGTGATAGTTATAATTATTAAAACAATAATTTAACTGCCGAATATATTATTAAAACAATAATTATTAAAGGTGTGTTTAACAATATAATTTAATTGCCGAAAGTATTAAATAAAATCTGCGTCGGGAGTTTAACGTAAAAGCTTTCATGGCGTAATGGTTAAGGCATGTGCATTCGAACAGGAGGTCGATGGTTCGATTCTCAGCAAGCGCGCCTTTTATATTATTATTTTTAATAGTATTAAAAATAATTTAATCGTCGAATGTATTAAATAAAATCTGCATCGGAAGTTTAACACAAAAGCTTTCATGGTGTAATGGTTAAGACGCGTGCCTTTGAACAAGAGGTTGGCGGTTCGATTCTCAACGAGCGCGCATTTTATATTGTTATTTTAATAGTCCCACACCGCCTATTTAGTTTGTAATTTTAAGTATATAAAGCATACCCGACTCAGCTTGTTGAAGTGTTGTTGTTATCGGGTGGGCTCGGGCTGGTAGAGGGCATGCTGCGGGTTGTGGCTAACCCGAGCTTGAAGTATTTTATGCGTTATATATGGGCAAAATCGTAATTTTATATAGGTTTAGGACACCCTATTAATAGGTTTAGGAGACCTAGAAAAATGTGGAGAGAGGGTGCGGTTTGATTAAGTTTGATCGGACGGCAGCAAAATTATCAATCCATGATCATACGGCTATTCTAATTTCGAACTCATGAGTTTATACTTTCTTTATAGTGGTAAAGATATACATATATATATATATATATGTACAGTACTCCGCCCCAAAAACCAAGCGCGACAGTACCTGGCCAGCGACAGCGGGCTTCGCCCGGCCATGACGGGCCTGCGTCATTGCGGGCTGTGCCCGCATCAAGCCGGGTTGCGCCCGCAACATATACATATGAGTACTCAAAATGACCGTAAAAAAATATACATCAATATTATCATTTTTATTTTGTAAAAAAATGTATGTTTTGATGTACAAAAATTAATTTCTCTACTCTCTCCTCTCTCTTTCTCTCTCTCCCCTTTCTTTCTCTACAATATAAAAATTAATGACTCATAAGAATAAATGGCGCCACTGCCCACTCTCTCCCTCTCTCTCCCGCCGTCCTCTCTCCCTCTCTCCTTATTTCTTTCTCTCTCCCTTTCTCTCTTTTTCTCTCTCTAAACCGTAAGCCTCTATAGCTTTAGGATACCTAAGATTTTTATTGAACGGAGATGAATAAAGGAGCAAGATCCGACAGCCAGAATTGCTCCAATAGATTTTAAAATCATGGTTTTAAAAACGATATTCGATATATATGCGCACATATATGTATATATGCGCACATATATGTATAATGCGCCATATCGATATTATCTTTATAAGTGTTATGCGCACATATATGTATATATGCGCACATATATGTATATATGCGCACATATATGTATATATGCGCACATATATGTATATATGCGCACATATATGTATATATGCGCACATATATGTATATATGCGCACATATATGTATATATGCGCACATATATGTATATATGCGCACATATATGTATATATGCGCACATATATGTATATATGCGCACATATATGTATATATGCGCACATATATGTATATATATCATTGTTGTGGATATCCTCCGACATGGCCGACATGTCGCCCGACATAAAGGTTTCATGGACAAAACGACACATTTCCGTTTTTTTTTCAAAATATCCTTTTGTAATATATCCTCCGATATGTCTGTTATTGACCGATATATCAGCTGATATATCCCGACATTTTTTTAACTGATTTTTTTTCAATTTATTTTAATTGATGTCTATGGTCCAATAGATAATATACCAAAATTATTTCGTTATTTAGGTTGTTTTTTCCCTTCTTCTGACTTCCTTGCTCAAGTCTGTCATCGACTTCAATTATGCCTGGTCTTTGAATTATAGACTAAAGGTTCCTTATCTTCCATTATCATCGATAATTTCACGACATTCTGCTTCCTCTTATTTTTTACGCGTTATACCGTTATTATTTGTGTAACACAAAATGTTTATATTAGTGATAAATTTAGAAATTCAATAAATATCAAATTATTACTACATTAATATATATATATATAAATTTAAAAAGGATAAATTTATAAATAATTACACATATAAATAATTAAATATTAAAACCCGATATATGAAATATCCCCGATATATCCCCCGACATATTAAAACCGACATGAAAAACCTAAACCGACGTGTCCCCGATATTCGACATCCACAACCTTGATATATATATGTATATATCTATATATCTATATATATATGTATATATCTATATATATTTATGTATATATGTATATATGGATGTATCTATGTATATATGTATGTATATATCTATATATATGTATACGCATTTGGTTCTTCAACATGGTATCAGAGTCACTCGTTCCCTCTAATAGGACTCTCGACGATTGAGTTGTTTTCTTCGCCATTGTTTTTTCTTTAAGGTACTCAACACTTGCCCTCGAGCTCAGCGCATGGACAACTTCATGAATAAGTCCCCCCCAAACCCCCTATAGGCCAGTCGGGCGTAGAGGAACGCGTTGCCTCTCATTTGTATTCACGTACCACATCCCTGCTCGAGCGCTCGTTTCCTTTCATAGGTCCTACAAAGCCTATCCAGCCTCGGCGCGACTTCTTTCGACGTCCGTGCTCGCATGCGATTGTCTCCTCTACCTCCAAGGGTACTCACGTCGGGCTCCAGCTTCGGAACTCGCTGGCTCTTGCCACTGGGAGCTTGCAACCTCTAAGTTTCGACACTCGCAGCTACCTGTCATAAGGTTACTCCTTTGTACAACAGTTTGTCTCATAATAGCGAGTCATCAAGTCATGGGAGACGAAATTGTGGGTCGAGTCATTATCAATCATAAACACCACAGAGATTCCCTGCAACTTCATGGTGCGTGGTCCGAAAATACGCACAGTGGAAAACGCAAGAGATCCAAGCGTTGGAAGGAACCCGTCTCCAGGTCCTTCAGAGGGACATCCTTAAGGAAAAGGGCGTCGAAGTTGGAGGTCATGACTTTGTCCCCATTGCCACACATGAGAACCCGCAACTCCTTGAGCGGGTAGTTGTGCATCAGGGAGTAAGGTTACCTGCAACGGAAGCACAAACTCTTATTGCGCAGATCATTATGCTCATGTGTCGAGAGGTGGTTGGGGGCCGATGGTCGTGGGGGACGAGGAAGAAAATCCGGCTTGGAAGGAAGGGTGGTCGTAGGTGGTATATTACCCGTGGGCAGCCGCGACGGGACAGGAGGAATGAAGATAAAGCGAGTCGAGGAGCTGGGTGAGGCCGACTGAAAAAGAGGTCGGTCTACCGACTTAACTAAGAAATTCACCTCCACCAAGCGGGCGACTTCCATAGTCGAAGCCCTCCATGGCAAGGAGCATCATGGAGACCTACGTGTTTGGGGTGTCCTGGATGTCAAAGAATTGTTCGGCCTTGACAATCCACCCAAGAAGATCTGTCCAGTTGAAGTGGGGAACTTCGAGGGTGCGTGGCGCATGTGACGTGACAAGTGAGGGGAGCAAAGAACGCGTCGGGGGGTTGGTCGGCAGACCACTGAAAGAGGATTGGTCCTCCAAGGGCAGCAGGGGAGTGGAGTAGTTGTCTGGGGTGCCATGGATGTCAAAGAATTGTTCGAACTTGACAATCCACCCAAGAGGATTGGTGAAGTTGAAGTGGGGAACTTCGAGAGAGCACGGTGCATGTGTCGCGACAAGTGCGGGGAGCGAAGAAGACGTCGTGGGGATGGCCGGTAGACCACTGAAAGAGGGAGAGTCCTCCAAGGGAAGCGACGAAGTGAAGTGGTTGACCGAGTGGGCGTCGCGAGCCTTAAGGAGCCGAAGACTGGCCTGGATCGAAGTGAGGAGGCTGGCTAGGTTGTTGAGACGGACGTCCGTCATGGGGCGGATGCTCGGTCGTCTTGGCGGCGACGTCAGGAGCTGGAAACAGGGTGTGAACATTGTTTGCAGGAGACGGTGGTCTGGATAGGAGCGGGTGGGTGACGTCTTGGTCGCAAGTTTGGAGGAACGACGAGACAGCAGGAAGAAACCCGTGTGGGACCACGACGGGCTGGACGCGAGCGGGGGAAGACGAAAATTTGGGCGCGAGCTCGACGAAACAGAAACATGACAACGAGTCGCAGGGAAATCGAGCGGCAGAGCGAGCGGATAGGTTCCTTGCGGCCTTAGAACAAGCGGACGGGTAAGGCAGGTCGAACTAATGTTATCTCTTAGGATTCACCGCTTCAAATCGGAAAGTACGAAGGGAGAAAGAGAGAAAATCTAAGAAGAACTCTTTGTCAGCCCTAGGCTCCAACCTTTTTCATTCAAATCTCCAAACATAATGAAACACATGAGGGTTGGAGTATTAGAACACCTCCCCCACCCCCCGGCATAAGCGTAAATATCTAACTGAAATTAAAAATACAACTTAATAAATAAGATAACTTATAAGATAGCACACCGCCTAGGCCTTCGTAAATCACGATGTTGTCTTCGCCGCAAACCTTTTCCTCCTGGAGTAGAATCAACACGCTATCAATGTTCCTTCGAGCTCTGTGCCGCCATCCGCGTCCGTAACATCATCCTTCCCAAGGTTACTGCTCCTCAGAGCTCGTCGATGAGTTCGCCGCTAACCTCCTTCCCGTAGTCGACACTGCATTCCTTCCTGGAGTCAAAACTATTCTCCTTTTTCAACACTCACTGCTGCCTCTCCGACTCAGAGCTCGCCGTCCTTCCTTTACGAGCTCACCACTACCTTCCCAAACTTGTTGCCTCTCCATCGCTGGGAGCAAACCACTGTACTTATTCCCCTAAGAAATTCTTTTGTTTGAGATTGTACCATAAAAATGAGTGAAGTTTTTATTGGAACATTATGTTCAAATCACCAGCACACTTAAGCAAGAACCGACCGAGATTGATCGTGCCTTATTTGAGCGATGTATAGGATTAATGATATTTGGATCATCAGAATGACGGAAACCGTCATTGTGTTTGTCGTGATTTTTGACATCTTTATGCAATATTTTTTTGTACTTTCAAGACAGAGTTCAAAAATTAGGCGACAACTTGAGATGTCAGATTCACTTGCCCTAATTCCCTTCCTATATATAGCATCGCGTGTCTGTCATCTATAAATTTGTCCGGCGTCAAGAACACATGTCTTCGGGACTCTTAGAAGTAAAGTTGTATGATAAAATTATTAGTTTAAAGTGCAAGAGATATTGTGTGGTATATTGCTTGAGCAGTTGTCATATGAGGAGATGCCAAGGATACTGCTAAACTTACCCTACACTTACTAAACTTACCCTACACACTACTAACTCGAGGACGGGTTATTTTTTAATCAAGGGAGTCTAACTTGACATGTATTGTCCATATTTTTTGTAGCTCCATCTATTATTGAGCACCAAAATGCCAAATAAGAGATAAATTCCTTCAAACAATTAGGATTTATTAGTACTAGTATTTGGGTAAAGCATAATTGATTAAGTAGTTTTGAGTCCATTTGTATTTTCACATTTTCATTTTCTTTTGCTTGTTCCCCAAGCCTCCTTTATTCCATAAATATGAACCTTAGCTTCTTGTAACATCACCTTGGATATTGAATGACAGCTCTAGAGCTTCGCTCTCCTCCTTCCATGGATCTGTATTCATGGATTCAACATGAGTTATCTCCCATTTGACCTCATACCATTCTGACACAAGATGAAAGAGGAATTCCAAGAGAAAGGTGGAGATTATCGAAGAGGAGATAGAAATGGCAGAAACTTCCAACCAATTTTAGTTTGCGGGCAAACTCGTACAACGGAAGCATTGGTGTACTCATGTGTGGATTCACATGAGTATGTTCCACTAACCCTTAGAGTTAGTGCCAACCTAACTAGGACACCATTTTGGTTTGACTTAACAAAAATTTTTGTGGCGTGTCCTAGTCTTATATTGATTTCTGGTATAATTCAACCAAGCAACAACATACCCCAGATCGACTAAATGAAAGAGTTGAATGTAAGTGTAAGTGTTCAAGGCTTACACCCAGATATCCCCATTTCAATTTTCAGGGGAGATTAGCACCCCTTACCTAAGCTAATATGACAATCTCAAGGAGATTGGATGCCTGTAATCTACTATCAGAGCAGTAGGAGACTTGTAAGCTTAGTTTTCGTGCTCATGACTTGATACTTTCCATTTTAATTTACGTAGAAGCTATCACCATGATAGGGTACCAAATGTCAAATAAGAATTCATATCCAGAGAAAAACCACATTTCTAGAATGGTCACAGTTTGACCCTTGAAAAGGTTGTCGTAAATGATAGTTTTGAGAGCCTGAAAATGTATTATATCAATAAGTTTTAGGGACTATTATACAAGTGCTTCTATGTGAGAATTTACTTGGTAGAATTCTAAGTTGAGGATTGTGTGCATACATGGAATGTTCGATATTTATGGGTAGAAGAAACTCAGGCCATGACTATAGGGGGGTGTATCCTATTTCTTTGTTTATTCGGTCAGTGATGTGTTGACTTGGGTTGTCCTAAAAATCTAAAGTTTTCACAATTACTCCTCTTATCTTTGTTGCAATGAGCTTTTTACCCACGTAAAATGTCACAATTTGTCAACATTAGAGTTTGTGACCCAAGAAAGAATAGTTCATCCCGAACAATGTAGATTGTTAACACTGAGTTTTGATTGCTTTAAATTTCACTAGCGGAATAAGAGAAAAGAGAAATTCAAGGATGATAATCCATTTTCTATATAGCTCCAAGACTACGCCGATAGTAAACCAGGAGATTATTAAACTAATTCTTTGGATATTCTTGGACATTTGCAAGTTATATACATGCAACTTTTGAAATCAAGAAGTCAGCGTTGGACATTAGGAATTTTCTTGGACTTTTGAGTTAAATGAAAGAGATAACTACTTAACACACAACATAAGGAATGATCGTGTTTTTATTAATGGGTAATGACGGCACTTGTGCAAAGTGCGGTGTAAGTAATTTACAAATTCACAAAAAAATTGAGTAAATTTGCTTTTAAAAGATCTAAAACAGAGGCAACATTGGTGGTTAAAAGAAATAGATGTACAATTAAGGGTATGTGTTACATTATCTCCACAACAAAACAGATTCCTAATGCGCTAATATTGTAACCTAACTGTTGTAATTATGCACATTGTCTGTGTTGTCGGTTAATTAAGTTCATTATATAAAATCACCTAGATCGCAAGAGAAAACCAACATGAATTGGGAATTCATTGCAAAGTCTAATTAGGATCTAGCCTAGACAGGAGTAGGACTGGGTATAGGTTCCCATGTTCTTAAAGGTGAATGACGTGATTATAATCCGATGTGAGGTATGGTGTCACCTCCTCCTTGAGCCTGAGAAGAAGATTTGTAGTATTGTCAGGATAAATCGTTAAACATCATAGGTCGAACAAGTTTTTTTTTGTGTGGAATCATTGGAAACATAAGGGTGCCAAGCTTATATCCTCAAGGCAATAACATCATGTTTAGAAGAAGTGTATTATGTGTACGATTCTTTGGATATGGATCTGATAATCTTGAGAATTAAAACACATGTGATTGATGACATTATAATCACCTCCTGAAAGATGATTTTGGGGAATAATTCATGATTATCAAATGTGTATATTTTGAAACTACATGGGCTATACATTTGGGCTAAGTGTTAAAGTTTAATGAGATCTTCGTTATAACGAGATTGACTCATGACAAAATCTTGGGGCTTTTGGAAGTGATTTTAATTTAGTTTATAATTTTTAAAATATAGCCCTTTTTGTGCTTAAAATAATATGAAATTAATTGCAAAGAAATGATAACTGGAAGTAAAAAACACACCAAGTAATTGATGTTGGAGGTGGTGGGGAAGATCCGATGGAGGTGGTGGTTGTCTGGAAGTGTAGACGTTGTTGTTTGGTAGCTATCGGAGGTGAGAATGGACTTTTGTGGGCAGGTATTGGCAGTGACGGGCCTTGGAAGGGATCAGTTTTGAGGTGGGGATGATAGAGATGACTTGAAGTTGATATTGGCGGGCTGAATGTGGGTTGAAGGGGATTGGAAGGGGGATGGAGGAGGGAAACAAACGAAAGCTGGGTGGGGTGGGGTAGCCGGAAGCACTGGTGGCTAGAAATGATGGCGGCGGCGGCACTGGAAGCATAAGGCAGCGGCAGAAGAGAAGGGATTTGTCGAAGGAGGCGTTTGTCGGTGTTGGGGAAGACGGGGAGAGCGGCAGATGGCTCAGACCTAGGCACTAGAGGTAGGAAAGGCGGTGAATGGGGGAGTCGGCACCCCCCGAGGTAGACACATGTGGAGTCCCACCGCAGGCGTCTCTCAGAATCGCACTGAGAGCGAGGATGATCAAGCAGTTTCCTTCTGAAACCTACACCTAACTTCTCGATGCTGCTTTTAGTCAGTTGATGTTCAAATATAAAGGGGGACTTGGATTAAAAATATCTGATGGATATGATCGTCCGACGGATAATTTAGTTTAACTCTTAAAATACAAGTCCACGAAATAAAAATAAAAGACATTAAAGTATGGAAAATCACGACGAGCACGATGGCGGACTCCGATCGTCCATTCGAGGATCCAAAAGTCATTGATCTCGTAAATCTCTCAAATGCGGTGCGATCGATCTCCATCAATCCCCCCTCCCCCGGCTCGGAAACATTCATCTCCGATGAATGGAGATTAAATGCTCCTAATGCAGACCAGGCAAGACTCTTTGTCCTTCTGAGCAGGAAGCACCGCTATAAAAGGTTATAATGTCTTTGACGTCCCCAAGGGTCCCATGCAAGGTTATAGATGTCGGATATCGGGGACACGTTGGTTTAAATTTTTCATGTCGGTTTGATTATGTCAGGGGATATATCGGGGATATTTCATATATCGGGATTTAATATTTAATTATATATATGTGTAATTATTTATATATTTAATCATTTTAATTTATATATATTAATAATTTGATAATTATTGAACTCCTAAATTTATCAAACTAATATAAACATTTTGTGTAACACAAGTAATAACGGTATAACGTGTGAAATAAACCAAGAAAAAATAAAATGTTTAGAAGTTGTCGATGACAGTGGAAGATAAAAAACTTTTAGTCCATAATTCAAAGAACATGCATAATTGAAGTTGATGACGGACTTGAGCAAGGAAGAAAACCAAAGAAAGGAAAAAAACAACCTAAACAATGAAACAATTTTGGCTTATTGTCTATTAGACCATAGACACTAATTAGAATAAATTGAAAAAACCCAGTCAATAAAATGTCGGAATATATCGGCAGATATATCAACGCATATATCGGTCAACAACAGACATATCGGAGGATATATTCCAAAAAAATATCAGAAAGGTGTTGTTTTGTGAATGAAACCTTTATGTCGCTCGACATGCCGGTCATATCGGAGGATATCCACAACACTGGTCTCATGTACCAAGAAAGCCACCATATGAGTGAAGGGTAGGGATACAATGATGATGAGTAGGGTTGTAATGGAGGCTAGAGACACGAGACTGCAATGATGGTGGAAACTGAAGATAGGTGGCTCCACATCTAGAGTCAAATCCTTTACAATGAGTACAAGATGAACATATGTATTCATAGTAATATCAAGCTCAAAGAAATTTGACTCGGACTCACTCTTGATAGTGTATGGACCTATTCTCCTAGCACTCAGATTCATAGCTATCCACAATAAGAATCGCTTAAATAATGTGCAAATCATCACCCAAACACCTATTTTGAGCATTTGCTCTCATTTGATTACAAGCACACGTTTTAAAAGTTGAATTATTTAATATAACTTTAAGTCGTGATAAGATATGCAAATCATGCAACAGATGCAAATGTTGAATGATGGATTTAACAAACTCCCTAAATGTAGACTCCACGTAGCGGTGGAAGTCCCTAAAAATGGATGGTTTATCTGTAAGTTTCATGGACGGGGTGTAGAAAAACTAGTCGAATGTACGGTGAGCACCCAAATGAGTGATTGAGACATCGGCAGTAAGACACTGAAATGCCAAATGTCTCTCCATGAACATGAGTCATCAGAGGACTCATCAGAAGGTTGATGAAAAAACTCATCACGAATATGATCACTCGAAGGGAATGTCGACGATATTTAAGGACATAATTTGGGAGGTTCACCGGGCGGTAAGTAAGTAAATTTATCGTGAATGAGACGATCACCCGAATGAGGACCACAGTCATACATACCAAGGAAACTGCTTCCCAAGGAGGGAGGCTCGTCAAATGGATCTCCTCGAGTCTTGAGGAAGGACTCATCGCGAAGGTCAACAAAAGTAGAATGATCACCCAGATGAGAATCGTTGACAATGAAAAAATCATCAGGAACAAAATGACTCTGAACAATTGAAACAACTATCATAAAGTCAATACTATGCTCACGAATCTCACTCATAATGCGACTCGACACTACCATGTCGCAAAGCTCTGATGAACAAGTACTTAAGAGTGAGCTGACGGTCAGGGCAATATCTAAATTAACACATGGGATAAGGGAAGGAAGTGTGATTGTAGTATCAAAAATTCACTTATACTCGTTATAATTTAGGGTCGCAAGTATTGGTGCAGAAAATGCACCTCGACAACTTCGCTAAAATATATCAGGAGAGACAGCGGGATGTCGGTTACTTTTTGGTTGTAATGGTCTGACTAAAAAGGAACAGAGGTCGCAAAGCGGCGAGGCCAGATTTGTCAGCAGCGGCGAATATCACTTGTTGCGGACAATATTATTTCACCAAAGAGGAGCGGTTACAAGAATGAGATCGCCTTAGTCGGTGACTAATTGACCGAGAAGATAATAGATTCGAGACCGCAGCCAGAGTAATTAGGCTTGAGGATTCGAGTCAGCATGCCTTCTGGGTACTATTCACCCCTATTTATACTAGTGGGGGTCTGCCCAAACGGGTAGGTCGTAAGATTATAAGTTGCCCTGGGTACAGGAGAACCGGGCAGAGGGAAGAGGTTACATGGTGTATGAAAAACACTAAAAAGGAAGAAAGTATCTAACCGCGCGGTCCGGTGGTCAGACTGGCAGTTGTCTTTGACCATTCTGAAGATGATTACAGATCTGCTTTGGGCGGTATAGGAGGTAAACACAAACTGACACTGCCCTAACCGATAGACATGAAGCATGTTGAGCACTTTGTCGAGCCGCATAATTTCGGGTAAAAAAGCAAGAAATGAGTCATAATCTAATGATAGACTAATCATTGAACAACGAATCTCACTGGAGTAGGATAGCATCGTAACCATCGATCATGCCATTCGTGCCCAAAGGGGCATACGTAGGTCGGGTGGTAGCCTCGGGCTGGAGAAGACTCATGAAGGGATGGTCAGGGTGTGATTTCACTCGGCTAATTTTAGTGGATCTCAAGGATTTCTAATAGTGAAGGGCGAGTTGTATGTTTGCTCGAGGAACTCTAAGTACTGATTGGTCAACTCAATATGCATCTCAGATCGAAAGCTAGACCGAAATCAGGAAGTGATCATTATCGCTCTTCACTACTAACTCATCAAAGCAATCTTTATACTTAGAGATAGGAATGGACTTTCGCCAAAAGGTAAATAATTGCTCAAGCAGACGGCTCTGATATGATGCATGCAAATAGATCTTACACAAGCTATACTTCATTTCCACCCAACAAGTGATGCAGTGAAGTCGATCCAGCTTATAGGTCCTCTCAATACTAGACCAACATGCTCTTGACTGATCTAGAAGTCAAAATTTTACAAATTTAATATGATTATAAGCGAATAGTTCAAAATAATTGAGATAATATTTCATATCTACAAGCTAATATTTAAAAAACTCGGGACTCGATGAACCGTCAAATGATGGAGCAATAACACGAAATCTACACTCGAAATCTTTCTCGAAATGATCCTCGTAGTAATCATTCCTAAGATAATCAAGTGGTGTTGAAGTCTCAACACAATTCGCTCGTGCTCGAGAATGAGGACAGCGATAATCATCATATTGATCATCTTTAGCAAAGTGGAATCCTGTCGAAGGGTCACAAGACCTCTAAAAGGGATGTGTTGTGAACAAGAATAATCATCGTGTGTGAAGACCTCTCAAGTGAAGCTCCGCGGGGTTTAGTGTAAATGGACTCGAATTTCTCAAATAAAAGCGATGGGTAGCGGCGATAACACGCCATATGACAGAAACTATAGACTCAATGATTGTGTACCAAAATAAAGGCCGAACATGGGGCTTTGATAACAATCTAAAGCAACATGAATCTACTGGTAAGTGGTAACGGACATGCAATGCCCTAACATTAAATGAAAATGCAAACAACTACGAGGAATGGAATGGAACCAACAACAACCTTAAAGATGCGAGAGAAATGCAAGCACACACAATCCAATGAACAAGATACCTACGACAAAAAATCTAAACCTAATGCAAATACAGAACTTCAGTTAAACAATTAATTCCGACAAGAGATTAATTAAACAATAAAATTTAAATCTCCTATCTCTAATCACAATTAACCGTGTATATTCAAATTAGTAATCAAAGGCCCTTGCAAATTAATTGTAAAAAATACACGCCTTCGGGAAGTGAAATAATCAAATTAATTGGGCAAAATATTACTAACAATACAAGGAACTCATACAATGCAAAGAAATGAAGACTAAAAGTAAAAACTCATCAAGTAATCGATGTTGGAGGTAGTAGGGAAGATCTGATGGTGGTGGCGGCTATCTGAAAGCGTAGACACTATTGTTTTGGGTGCTCTCGGATGGGATAATGGACTCTCGTGGGCTGGTATTAGCTGGAACAGTCCTCGGAGGGGATCATTCTTGAGGCGGGGTCCGTGGGGATGATAATGTTATGCTACTAGAAGATGAGACAGGAGATAGAGAGAAGAAATTAGGGTTAGGGTAAGAAGGAGAAAGAGAATACCTGAATAAGTTCTTCATAATGCTCCAAGGGGAGTTCCGGGTATATGTATACCCGGAACCAAGGGACCGACCGGCCCCCCATATGGGCTGAACTGTGTGGTTCATCCCCGCCGGTCCGATATTAGTGAATGGGGGCTGAACTGGCCGGTTCAACCCCGTTGCTCCCTGCCGCCTCTTTAGGTCGTCGAGCATATTTGTGCCCCTAGAACCGTAGCACGTTCGGGGGCATAACATTCCCCTCTCCATCAAGCACCAACTTGTCCCCAAGGTGGAAGTCGGGGAACGAGTCACGGAACTCTAGCAGATCGACCCAGGTATTGTGTGCAGATGTCAAAATTTTCCATTTCACCAGTATCTCGGGTTGATATTCAGTACCATGTTGCTTCCACTTGGTCATCAATATTTCTTCCGGTAAGGGGCGCAGCTCCCCCGATGTGGCCACAGGTAAAAGGGGGCTTGTCTGGACGGCGTCGCCAAGCTTCTTCTTGAGTCGGGATACATGAAAGGTCGGGTGTATACGGGAGCCTTCCGGAAGCGCCAAGGTGTAGGCCACCGTTCCCACCCGCTGAGTAATGCGGAACGGCCCATAGTATCGTGGTGCCAGCTTTTGATTCGCCCGGCGGGAGACGGAGAGCTGTCGGTAAGGTTGGAGTTTGAGGAATACCTCATCTCCCACTGCGAATTCCCGCTCGGTCCGATGTTTGTCTGCCTGAACTTTCATCCTGTCCCGAGCTTCCCGGAGATTGTCACGCAGGAGGGCTAAGGTTCGATCACGATCGCGCAATTGTCGGTCAACCAACGGAAGAGTTGTGTTGTCGGGCTCATATGAGCCCAAAGAAGGCCGAGGGAGGCCATAGACAACCTCGAACGGGGTAAGCTTGCTGGCAGTATGATACGAGGTATTGTAACAGTACTCGGCCCAGTGTAACCATCGGGTCCACGTACGGGGCTCGTCCATCACGAAGCAGTGTAAGTATGTCTCCACCCCGCGATTGAGAACCTCTGTCTGGCCGTCCGACTGAGGATGGTAGACCGTGCTCAGGCGCAGTCGTGTTCCTTGTAACCGAAAAAGCTCCTTCCAGAAGTTGCTCACGAACACTGGGTCACGATCTGAGATGATAGATCGGGGCACACCGTGAAGGCGTACGATCTCGCGAACAAAAAGATCGGCCACGATTTCTCCCGTTTAGGGGTGGCTCATGGCAAGAAAATGTGTGTATTTGGAGAGTTTGTCGACCACAACCAAGATGACAGACTTGCCCTGATATTTGGGTAATTCGTCGATGAAATCCATGGAGACCGTATCCCAAATATGGTGGGGAATTTCCAGCGGGGTAAGCAAACCGGCCGGAGAGATTGTTTCATATTTCTGTCGTTGGCATACCTCACACTGTTGCACAAACGGTTGAACGTCACGGCGTAGACCCTTCCAGAATACGTTTGCCTTCAACCTTTGGAGGGTCCGGAGCATACCAGTGTGGCCTCCCGTCGGCGACGAATGAAACTCATGCATCATAACTGTCCTCCAGGCTGAGGAAGGAGGAATGACCACTCGGCCCTGATAATAAAGGTGTCCCCCTTGGAGCTGGTACCCCGGTATGGTAGGCTGCCCCTGTCGCAGTACGTCCACAATGAGCCTGAGTTCGGGATCCAGTTGCACCTCCGCCTGGATGTCATCGAGGGAATCGATCAAGGGACCCGAAATGTGGACAAGCGAGCTCTCCGGGAGGCGGGAGAGGGCATCAGCAGCCACATTCTCCTTCCCTTACTTGTAGATGATCTCATAATCATAACCCAACAACTTGGTCACCCACTTTTGTTGAAGAGGGGAAGCTAATCGTTACTCTAGGAAATGTTTCAAACTTTGATGGTCTGTGCGAACCTTGAAATGATGTCCTAGTAAGTACGGCCGTCATAGGGTCACTGCGTGTATGATGGCTAGAATCTCCTTCTCATAGGTGGACAATCCCAAAGTGCGGGGGGCAAGAGCCTTACTGAAATAGGCTAACGGTCTCCCTTCCAGCATCAAAACCGCTCTGATGCCCACCTCGTACGCATCGGTCTCCAGCACAAACTCCTTGTTGAAATTCGGCAGGGCGAGGACCGGTGTAGTCCTCATGACCCGTTGTAGGGCCTGGAAAGCCGCCTCAGCGTCGTCCTGCCACACGAATGTCTCCTTCTGTAAGAGCTAAGTAAGAGGCCGTGCAATCTTGTCGTAGTCCTCACGAATCTCCGGTAGTAGCCTATGAGACCAAGGAATCCCTGTAAGGCTCGTAACGTCGTGGGACGGGGCCACACCACCATACTCTCAATTTTGTGTGGGTCGGCCCGGACACCTTGGGCCGAAACCAAATGGACTAGATATTCGACCTCCGCCTGGCCGAAAGAGCACTTGGACTGCTTGGCGTACAACTGATTGTGGCGCAATATGGTGAGAACTTGCTGCACATGCTGGAGATGCTCTGCCAAACTACTACTGTAAACCAAGATGTCATCAAAAAATATCAATACGGAACGATATAGAAGTGGCCGAAAGAGTTCGTTCATCACCGCCTGAAAGGTGGAGGGGGCGTTGGTAAGCCCGAAGAGCATCACGAGGAACTCGTAATGTCCATCGTGGGTTCGGAAGGCCGTCTTATGAATGTCCTCCTCTCGCATCCGAATTTGATGGTAGTCGGAGCGCAGGTCCAGCTTGGTGAATAAACACGCTCTGTGTAGTTCATCCAAGAGTTCCTCGATCATGGGAATGGGAAATTTATCCTTGATGGTCGAACTATTCAGGCTCCGGTAATCAACGCAGAATCGCCAAGAACCGTCTTTCTTCTTTACCAGAATAATGGGTGACGAGAAGGAACTGGTGCTGGGACAGATGATCCTGGCAGTGAACATCTACCAAATGCTACACTCGATCTCCTCCTTCTGGATGTGCGGGTAGCGGTACGGTCGGATATTGGTAGGCTCCGACCCCACCTTGAGCTGAATCGCGTGATCCCGGAATCTCGGTGGAGGAAGGGTGTGCAACTCCTGAAAATGTCCCCATACTGAGTCAATAAGGGTCGCATCGGCTCCGGTACTTCCGATGAGATAGGAGGGGAAGATGTTAGGCCCATAATCATCGCCATCGAGTTTCCCTCTTCGGATAGACGTTTTAAGCTTCGAACCGAGATCTCCTTCAACGGGGATGATTTGAGACCATGGATACAGTGTTCCCGTCCAAGCTGTGTGAATTCCATGGTCATCTGGTCCCAGTCAAAAGTGACTCTCTGGAACTTTCGCAGCCACTGAACTCCCACATATCAGAACCCCGGATGGGCAGCAGGTAAACATCGGTGCGGCAAGTGTACCCTTGTATTCGCAGGTCGAGTCCCCTCATCATCCCTTCACACCTCAGTTTGCTCTCATGCGCTATCATGACCTAGAACGCAACACCATGATCTACCTGGTGCCCCACCTTTCTTGCCACGGTGGGGTTGATGAAGTTGTGGGTACTCCTACTATCAATCAGTAATGTGACCCGCTCCTGGGCCACCTTCCCGGCTATGTGCATAGTGAGGGGGGTTGTGCACCCCTCCATCGCCTGGATGGAGACCCCAAACTCGGTCAGGGTCAAATCCCCCTCTAGGTCCAGCTCGGTGGTATCCTCCTCCTCATCTTCCTCTCTAAGCATGAAAACTTGGATCTTCTGACACTTATGTCCCGGAGCATACTTCTCGTCGCAGTTGAAACACAACCCCTTTTCCTTCCGCGCCTGAAGTTCAGGCCATGTTAGTCGCGTCACCGTCGGTCGCCCGGCCGTCGGTTGGTCTCTCCTAGACGGTGTGGGGGTCGTGACAGCTTTCCCTGTGTGGCGTATCCGTTGTATGTTGAAGTGTTCCTCTTGTATCCTTGCCAGGCTTATAGCATGACTCAGGCTACGGGGCATGTAGGCATGAACCTCATCCCGTAGGTGGTCCTTTAGACCCAAGACAAAACAGCTCAGCAGGGTTCTCTCCTCCCAGCGGACCCTGTTGGCCAATCTCTCAAACTCGGTGCGATATAACATCACGGTTCCCCATTGTCGTAGCTTCTGTCGCATGGCCTCGACGTCTTCATAATCCAAAGGGCCAAATCGAGCTGAGAATTCCCCTACGAACTCGGTCCAGGGCGCATAATCCCTTCCCCTCAAGAACCACTGCGTCCACAGGTAGGCGTCATCCTCCAGGTGAAAAGCTGCCAACTGTACCCATTGCTCCTCGGGAATTTCCTGATAATAGAAAAACAGTTCCGCCTTCTGCATCCACTCGAGCGCATCCCCTCCTCTGAATTTCGAGAAATTCATGCGAGTCCTCTTGGGTGGCATGTGAGGCCGCTGATGCGCTTGTCCAAACCCTCCCGTCACTTGTTCGTACCCTGCTGCCCTCTGCTGCTCCATAGGGGGGTATGGTCCCTGGGGTCTGAGAAGATGAATTCCTCCTTGGGTTGCAACCGGGAAAAAATGTTCCCTTCCTTGTTCGCCACCGGGGTGTTGTCCGTCCCCGTAGATCCCCGTCGGTGGTGGCCGCATGTGCCATTGATCGCCAATTCCGTAACCCGTAGGGTGTTCGATATTTCGTGGAAGGGGTAACAATCGAGCGACTCCCCTAATGGAACCACCTAGAACTCCCGAAGGTCGAAATTGCCCCGCCGCCTGCTTCGGAAGCCGCCCAAAGGCCGTGCGGCCTGTGTCGACCTCGCCCCAGCCCGTCGGTGAGTCGCCCATGGAGGAAGCTCCCGCCGCCTGCTCCGATGGTCGTCAGGGACCCGCACGCCCTCCTCCGGCATCGATTCTCGTCGGGTGACACCCGCCCATGCCGAATACGGGATGCGGGTTCCCATCGAGGCCGAAACTCGCGAATCCGCTCGATCTCGAAGGCGGGCGCTGTTGCGGAACTGGATCGGGGATTTCCACCTCCGATCCTTCCGTAACGACCGCTTTTCCTTTTAGGTTTTGAGTTAGGAGGGCCTTGATCTCCTCCATGCGGGCATCCATTCGCTCCTCCAATTGTTGAGTTGAGACCTTCATCCTTTCTTCCATGGCCGCTACCGTGTTCGTCAAACCGGTGTAGTTCTCCTCTAACGAAGCCAGTCGGTCGGCCTCTTCATGCGAGCAGGTGTTAACCATGGTTGGAAGAAGGAGTCCTCTGATACCAAGTGTTATGCTACTAGAGGATGATATAGGAGATAAAAATAAGAAATTAGGGTTAGGGTAAGAAGGAGAAAGAGAATACCTGAATAAAGTTCTTCATAATGCTCCAAGGGGGGTTCCGGGTATATATATACCCGGAACCAAAGGGCCTGGGGGAGGGAGAGAGGCGGCAACTGGGTGGGGTGGGTCGCAAGAGGCACTGGTATCGAAGGGGCGCAAGATCTCTGAAAGGGATGTGCTGCGAACGAGAATAATCATCGTGTATGAAGACCTCTCAAGTGAAGCTCCACAGAGTTTGGTATAAATGGACTCGAATTTCTCAAATAAAAATGAGGGGTGGCAGTGATAACACACCATATGACGGAAACTATAAACTCAATGATTGCGGACCAAAATAAAGCCTGAACCTGGGGCTTTGACAACAATCTGAAGCAACATGAATCTACGGGTAACGGAATTGCAATGCCCTAACACTAAATGAAAATGCAAACAACCATGATGAATGGAATAGAACCAACCTTAAAGATGCAAGAGAAATGCAGGCACACACAATCCATTGAACAAGATACCTACGACAAAAAATCTAAACCTAATGTGAATGCAAAACATCTGTCAAACAATTAATTCCGATGAGAAATACATTAAACAATAAAATTTAAACTCATATCTCTAATCACAATTAACCGTACATATTCAAATTAGTAATCAAAGACCCTTGCAGATTAATTGTAAAAAATACAAGCCTTCGGAAAGTGAAATAATCAAATTAATTTGGGCAAAATATTACTAACAATACAAGGAACTCAAACAATGCAAAGAAATGAAAACTAAAAGTAAAAACTCATCAAGTATTCGATGTCGGAGGTGGTAGAGAAGATCCGATGGTGGTGGTAGTTATCTGGAAGTGTAGACACTGCTGTTTTGGGGGCTCTAAGAGGGGATAATGGGCTCTTATGGGCTAGTATTGGCAGGAACGGGCCTTGGAGGGGATCATTTTTGGGTGGGGATGATAGGGATGGCTTGGGGATGCTATTGGAAGAGGTAGAACTGCAAAAGGAGCTAGGTTGTTATTGATGGACTGAATGTGGGCTTCAAGGGAACTGGAGAAGGGAGATAGAAGGCAACCGGGTGGGGAGGGGTCGCGAGAGGCACTGGTGGATAGGAATGGAGGCGGCAGCACTGGGATCAAGGAAAGGCGACGACGACAGAGAAGGGCTTTGTCGAAGGGTGAGGCAGTTGTCAGTGTTGGGGAAGATGGGGAGAGCGACGGAAGGCTTGTACCTAGGCGTTGGAGGTAGGAGAGACGACGAGCGGAGGAGTCAGCACCCCCATGGATAAAACCCGCGGCGTTGCACAACAAGCGGCACTTGGCGTCCCATTGAGAGCGAGGATGACTGAGCGGTTCTCCTTTTGAAACCTAACTTCTCGATGCTATTTTTAGTCAACTGCCGTTCTAATATTAAGGGGGGAATTATGTTAAATATATCCCGTGACCACGATCGGCCGACAGATAATTTAAGCTAACTCTCAAAATACAATTCCAAAAAATAAAAATAAAATACATAAAAATATGCTAAATCGCGACAAATGCGATGGTGGTCGCTGATTGTCCATTTGATGATCCAAAAGTCATAGTTATCGTAAATATCTCAATGTGGCGCAATCGATCTCCATCACCAAGTCTCATCAATATAACCACCGCGTTCATGACCGCCACCGCCATGCCAAACGGAGGCAAAGACGCCCGGGCAGAATTCCTTGTAGCCATTAGAGAAGAGAACGAAGACATTTAGGGTTTAGGGTTTAGGGTTTAGAGTTTAGGGTTTAGGGTTAGGGTTTAGGGTTTAGGGTTTAGGGTTTTTAGGGTTTAGGGTTTAGGGTTTAGGGTTTAGGGTTATATGTATTTTACATTCAGAACAATTGATAAAAAATAATTAGTTAAATCTTAATTAAATAATTAAAAAACATATTGAATCCGCATGAAACAATTGACCTACACCAACCTAGTTGGACATAAATAAACTTCGATCTTGCTTGATATTGAATTAAATGTTTGACTTATGTCATATCAATAATGATAACTCAAATAGACCTAGTTAATACAAGTCAGACAAATATTGATATTTTATTGAACCATAAGCATAAACAGGTAATAAATTGCTAAAGCACTGGGCATTAGAATGGGAAACAGTCTTTAATAAAAAAATACAAAGCTAATCAAATTAACACATGTCAAGAGCATTAAAATAACCTTCACGTCAACAAATATCTAATTGAAACCTGCGCCTAAACACAAACTCTCAAATTGGAGAAGTACTGAATAAAAATGTTGTCAAGATAATGGTCAATCTCTTCTTGAGTGAGTCAAGAGCTGATGATTTGAAACCCGTGTAAAGGAGTGGACCTATATGGCCTTAGCCTAAATGAAAACAGCAAACATCTGCATACACCTCAATTCCAAAAAATAAAAATAAAATACATAAAAATATGATAAATTGCGACGAATACGATGGTGGTCTCCGATTGACCATTTGATGATCCAAAAGTCATAGTTATCGTAAATATCTCAATGTGGCGCAATCAATCTCCATCACCAAGTCTCATCAATATAACCACCGCGTTCATGACCACAACTGCCATGCCAAACGGAGGCAAAGACGCCCGAGCAGAATTCCTTGTAGCCATTAGAGAAGAGAACGTAGAAACCACTTTGGAACAATGGAGCAAACCCCAATATTTAAGGGTTATATGTATTTTGCATTCAGAACAATTGATAAAAATTAATTAGTTAAATCTTAATTAAATAATAAAAAAACAGATTGAACCCGCATGAAACAATTGACCTACACCAACCTAGCTGGACATAAATAAACTTCGATCTTGCTTGATATTGAATTAAATGTTTGACTTATGTCATATCAATAATGATAACAGAAATAGACCTAGTTGACTTAAGTCAGACAAATTTTAATATTTTATTGAACCATAAGCAATAACACGTAATAAATTGCTAAAGCCCTGGGCATTAGAATGGGGAACAGTCTTTAATAAAAAAAGACTGCTAATCAAATTAACACATGTCAAGAGCATTAAGATAACCTTAACGTCAACAAATATCTAATTGAAACGTGTGCCTAGACACAAACTCTCAAATTGGGGAAGTACTGAATAAGAATGTTGTCAAGATAATGGTCAATCTCTTCTTGAGTCAAGAGCTGAAGATTTGAAACCCATGTAAAGGAGTGGACCTATATGGCCTTAGCCTAAATGAAAACAGCAAACATCTGCATACACCTTAATTTTTAGGGAAAAAAACTTAAAGAAAAAAGTCATGGCTCCTAACAGGTTTCAGAAACATTCTTTTTTATTTGCTGATGGTCTTACATATAGTAAATGCTTATCATTCTCATATCAAACACAAACTTTGAATATGAATACAGTATGTTTTTGCTTTCCACTTCAAGGTATGATGTACGCCGTAAGACTACCAGTAAAAGATTACTACTCTATCATTGCAAATCACAAGCTAGACCACCGCTGAGCACTGGATTATATTATTCCTAACAAAATGTAATGTCTTGGTCAATTAGGCCAAAGTTTACAAAAACAGGAAAAGCCCACCTTTTTCAAATGGATACAAATATGGCAAATGTTTGCATGAAGGCTTGGTGCCCCCAAAAGTTCAAAAAAACAAAAGAACTCATCTTCATTGTTAAATTTATCCAGACTAATTAGGTGAGCTTTATGAATCTTCAGGCACAATCTTATTAGGAGATAGATGATGTGTTCAATCTATTTTTTGCTAAATCTTTTTACGCAGTTTTTAGCCATGATACCTTTGTTTGGTCTAGCATTTTTTTCCTTCGTAATCCTTCAAAACATTAAACCAATCTTATAAGTACATTTTATTTTCCTCAGTACTGGTGCATGGTAAAACAACTTAAATATATCTTTCACATATATAAATCCCAATAGGTGATTTAATAATTTCAAAAGGCCTGCTAAAGTCAGAAAAATCAATAGATAAAAAAATGTAAGATATCCCACAAAGAACCAGATGATAACTATGGCTCGATTTCACGAAAGCTGAGAAGAACTTACTAGCATTCGCTTCTTCATATCGTTGCTTCAGTCTCTCCGCAGATTTATTTTTGAATGCTTCCCTCTCCTTTGTCTTCGCCTAATACACATTAATCATAAGAAAAATCAAATTTTTGGCTTACTGCTAGAAAATTCATCTAGCTACAAAACAAACACAGAATCAAAAGGATTTCATGTGAAATTAAAGCACCCACCATATAGAGATTTCTCCACTTGAAAACGACTTGTTTCTCCTTCATTCTCCTGATGACTAGCTTAGTATTGTCTTCCCCAAATTGTTGCTCATAAAATCTCTTCCACAAGTCATTAGTCACTGGACTGAGATCAACTTCCTACAAAGTATTCCCCCAAAAAAGTCACAGAATGAAACTCAAATATGAATAGCTTGCCCAAATCAAGAACAAAAAAGCTCCAGATTCAATGACAGCGCACTTACTTCGGTAGATTCTTCAATGTGCATCAGCTGATCGATTGTACAGTGAGGTAAAATCTCTTGCAAAAGATGCAAATCTATGCCACCCACATTTCCGACATACCTAAGATTAGCAATCACAGATCCAATGCAAAGCTTTACTAAGGATGGAGCATTCCTCGACATCATCGTCCTCCCCCCAATGGACATGTTAACCTATTAATATGGCATGAGTAGAAATCAAAACTCTGCATCAAAATCGAATCTATAATCCCCTTCATCAATAAAAAAAAGGAAACAAATTATCTATCTAAAACTATTTTCCTGCGATAGATTATGTCGGTTCAAGAAATAAATTTTGAATAATAAGAAATAAAACTAACAAATTCTAGAAATTATTCAAAAAAAATAACAGAGCCAAAGGATCGGCAGATTGAACTCGGAAACAATTAAGCATAAATTAAACGAAAAGAAGAAATCACCTATTACACCCCAGCGGCCCACGATCATAAACACAGAATTGAAGGAAAAAAGCGCCTGTAATAAATTAGAATCCAATTTCAACAACAAAAAACTATTTCTCATACGACGACTCGCCAAGCAGACAATCTCTGCAGTTTTCAGTCTCTCCATGTTCACCCTTCACCTTTCGTCTGTGCGATATGATCACTGTCGTTAAGCTAAAAACATGGATCGCTACTATGGTTGATTGAAGAGTTTCAGTCAAGGTAATTTTTTTAAGGCCGGAGGTTACCAAAATTGGTTCTCTCGTCTCGTAAGATTTTGTGGATTACATCAACAGTTTTGTATTCATGTAGAACCCAAGAATTTCCAAAAATAGGACATGTGAATGAATTTTGCAGTAGTGGAGCATGCGCTTCTTAATTTGATGTGATTTTACATGAGCTCTTCAAATACTATTATGTCATGTGTAAACCGCTTTGACTTTGCATACTCATGAAGAACTCGCAATGTTCGCCCTCTTTGTAGTATACTCATAGAGAGCGCAATGTTCGCCCTCTTTGGAGCATTACTCGTGTTCACAGATTAAAGATATCGAATTCAATGTTGCAGAGAGACCACACACAAAGGATCTCGGTAAATGGATCCTATCGAAAAATGATATATAACACTTGATGTGGTCACCCTCAATTTATAAGAATTTCGGACTGCGAATGGTCGTAATTTTCATGCCCCTCACTAATTTAGTGGTTATATAAAAAACCGACTCACGCACAATCCGCGCGCTCGATCTACGCACAATTACGCGTAAACCATCACGCACATAATCCCCCCGCACGATCCATGCGCTGAAACCGCTCTCAACCGCCCGCGACCGTCCGCACCGGCTGACCGCCAACCCGCGGCCACGCGCCCCAAATACGCTACTGTGGGGAAGCGGGCGGCCGCCGCTGGGCCGCCCGGCGCGCGAGCGGCCTGTGTGACGTTCGATATTTCGTGTGAATACTTTATATGTCATCAAATCAATTGTATATATGTTTATTTGGGTATTTTATATGGCATGAAATAGTAACATAACTTCATATCCCCCATGATGAATATACAATAATGTAAATTAAATCAGTGACCATATTAGCTATTACAGTTTGGGTGTACATGAGCTTGGTATTTTAATTATTGGAACATCTGATCTAATAAGGAGATAAACGAACTGTTGTCTTATGTCGAGATTTTGAGTTTGTTTTAGAAAACTATAATTTCATTGTCACATTTACGAATATAGTATGGACTTGGTGTTATAAAACTGTTGCTGGACTGATTTTCTTTATTGAGGAGCAAAACCTTGTTGTTGTTCTGCACTCCATTAACTATTGTTATATATTATGTGGTTTTATTCTGGGTAATCGTATGCTTAAAAAGAGGCGGCGGGGAAATATCTTATCTCTTAATGCTTATTCGTTGCTGTCTTCTTACATCTGTTGTGTCGCGGATAGGGCTCATGGAGCAGAGCTTCTTTTCTACTCTCATCATCTCCCTCTCTTGATTTTACCATATCGAGCAAGATCCCCGCCGCTGCTGGTATTAAAGTTTGGCAAGGTTTTGCTTGGACTGGAATCGGTCAAGGCTTGTGATGTTCATGCGGACTTTGTGATTTAGATCTCCTGTTTTAAACCACTGTAAGCAATATATTTCCATCAATATTTCTTAGTTTAGACTGGATTAGGCATGGGAGGATAAGTTTTGTTTTCAGATCTGCATCTATGTTAGGTTGACTGATAGTTTTGGTGGTCGTTTGGTTATGATTTGTTGTTGGAGGAACAGATCGGCTATTGGTTTTGAGGGAGACAACCCACTGCTCTGGTTCTGTTGATTTGGTGTGAGAATGAGTAATATTGCTTGCAGGTTCTTTAGGTCTACCACAGTTTCATTGGGGGAATTTAATTGTCCAAATATTGTGATGTTTGTCTAGGTGCTTATATTGGTTGGGTTTCTTTTATATGGTTAATTGTTACTCATCTTCTGATTTTGAGTGCTGATTCATGGCCGGAAGGGGGGGTAGGCCATTGTTGTTTTGTTTGGCCGGTTATTACCTACTTCCATTTTAATTTATGTACTGAATTTGGAGAAGTGTTGTGCTCCAATTCTGTGTGATGGGAGCACTCAGTTTGGGATCTATTTATGTATGTTTATTGTTGTTCTCGGGAAAACTACTTCACTGTTTGGGTTATTCCTTTCTTCATATTCACTTGAGTAATCTCATTTGAGCGGTCTCTTCCATAGACAACTCCTAAAATTCCAAGTCACCATAGAGGTCAACGTCATAGCTACAATGTGATGCAACCTCGATAATTATAATGATATGAGTCCTAAACAGATATCGCGAAGGATGGCATCCCAAGGTAGACATGGCGATGACGTTGGACGTGACTCTGGCAAGGAAAAAGTAACGGTGAGATTTATCTTTTTACGTTATGCTCTATTTTATAAAATTTCATTTACTGGCATATAAATTGGAAATAGAACTATTATAACTATGGATGTTTTATATCACTGATAATGATGCTCGCTATGATGTATGGCCTTGGCAAAGGTAAACAGGCGAATGAAATTCTGAGGGGATAAATCATTAATACACATATGTTAATGTTAAGGGTATTACAGGTATTGAAAGTACATAAATGATGTTGACGGATGCCAAATCAGTCGGCTGAAAGGCATAGACGTGTGTTGAACGTTCTGATTTGTACACTGAAGCCCCTAAGGGGTCGGGCAAAAAGACTGAAATATTGATACGGATACTGATATGATACATATACCCTTAGCATTATCTTAAACAAGAGAACTAATTATAGTAAATTATGTACTGCTTGAACCCGATATGGATAGTGATATAGTTTTACTGCTTTCATTGTTCTCTTACACTGATAGAATGTTTAACAGCTTCATCTATTGTTTCATTTGCTTCTATTGTTCTTACTAATTTGCAACATACTATGAATATTTTTGAGTTTTCTTACAGCAGGTTAAAAAGGTAAACTCTCGCTTAGTCTTTATAAAAGACTAACGGTTGCTATTTCTAATATTTTAGGCGCAGGGAAGCTGCAAACTAGGCAGCTATAGAACACTGTTTGGAGCATATGAGGAGATAGGAATCATATAGCTATTTTCTTTTTTTGTGGATCTTGTATAATATATATATATAAGAACTGACGTGCTAATAGTTGTTACTCGATGGTGATATGAACTTGCACTGTAAATCTGTAATACTTAAATACTTTTGTGAAATCTGTATAGGCTATGTTTTGTGTGGCGTATGTACTGCTCATTGCGTTTAATATATGTGTTAATTTCACTCTGATGATGAATCAAATGATACTATTATTGATTGGGCGGACTACAGGCCGTTACAGCCTGTGCCCGGCCAGTCTGTGCCCGGCCAGCCTCCGCGAGGCTGACCGCAGCTCGATTTCCTGAAACGCGGGAGGCCTCCGACCGGCTTGCCTCCGCGATGTCGGACGCCGCCCGGCTGGCCTCCGCGAGGCCGGCTGCCGCCCGCGCGCGCTCAGCCTCCGCACGGACGGCCTCTGGGAGGTCGTTCGCCGCTTGACCGCCCGGCGCACGGGCGGCCACCGCGAGGCCGGCCGCCGCTCGGCTGCCCAGTCGGCCCCTGCTCAACCGCTCGTCGGGCGGGCGGCCTCCGTTCGGCCAGTAGCCGCAAGGCTGGTCCCCATTGCTCCAACACGGGCAACCTCCCGCCGCCGAGGGCCCGACGCTGACCGCCGCCGAGGGCCCGACGCTGACCGCCGCCGCCGGTCGACCCCTCTCCGTCGTTGGCCGATCCTCCACCATCTGATCGCCCCCACGCAATCTCCATTGTCCAATGTGTGGATAACCACCCGTGTAACCACCAACGAAACCACCCATTACGGGTGAGTGCCAATAGCCGAAATAATAACCACCATGTTCATGACTGCCACCGCCGTGCCAAACGGAGGCAAAGACACCCGAGCGGAATTCCTTGTAGCCATTAGAGAATAGCACAGAGCCACCACTTCGGAACAATGGAGCAAACACCAATATTTAAGTGTTATATGTATTTTGCATTCAGAACAATTGATAAAAATTAATTATTTAATATTAATTAAATAATAAAAACTGATTGCATGAAACAATTGAACTACACCAACCTAGTTGGGCATAAGTAAACTTCGATCTTGCTTGATATTGAATTAATGTTTGACTTATGTCATATCAATAATGATAACAGAAATAGACCTAGTTGACTTAAGTCAGACAAATTTTAATATTTTATTGAACCATAAGCAATAACACGTAATAAATTGCTAAAGCCTGGGCATTAGAATGGGGAACAGCCTTTAATAAAAAAAACAATGCTAATAAAATTAACACTGGTCAAGAGAATTAAAATAACCCTCACATAAACAAATACCTAATTGAGACTTGCGCCTAGACACAAGCTCTCAAATTGGAGAAGTACTGAATAAGAATGTTGTCAAGACAATGGTCAATCTCTTCTTGAGTGAGTCAAAAGCTGATGAATGTCAACCCATGTAAAGGAGTGGACCTATATGGCCTTAGCCTAAATGAAAGCAGCAAACATCTGCATACACCTTAAATTTTTTTTTTTAAAAAACTTAAAGAAAAAATTCATGGCTCCTAACAACTTTTAAAACTTTCTTTTTTATATGCTGATGGTCTTACATATAGTACATGCTTATCATTCTCATTGCCAACACAAACTTTGAAGATGAATACAGTATGTTTTTTTGCTTTCCACTTCAAGGTATGCTGTACGCCCTAAGATCACCAGTAAATGATTACTCCTCTATCATTGCAAATCATAAGCTAGACCACCGTTAAGCACTGGATTATATTATTACTAACAAAATGTAGTGTCTTGGTCAGTTAGACCAAAGTTTACAAAAATAGGAAAAGCCTACCTTTTTCAAATGGATTCAAATATGGCAAAAGTTTGCATGAGGACTCGGTGCCCGTAAAAGCTAAAAAAACAAAATAACTCATCTTCATTGTTAAATTTATCCTCACTAATTAGGTGAGCTTAATGAATCCTCGGACACAATCTTAATAGGCTCAACCTATTTTTTGCATACTCTTTCTACGCAAATTTTAGCCATGACACCATTTGGTCTACCATTTTTCCCCTTCGTGATCATTCAAAGCGTTAAACCGACCTTATAAGTACATTATATTTTTCTCAGTGCTAGTGCATGGTAAAACTTAAGGGCAAGTTCTACCGTACTGCGATTAGACCAGCGATGCTCTATGGTTCTGAGTGTTGGGCAGTGAATTGTGTACATGAGCAAAAAATGGAAGTTGCGGAGATGAGAATGCTTAGGTGGATGTGTGGATACACGAGACTGGATAGAATTAGGAATGAATGTATCAAGGATAAGACAGAAGTAGCACCAATTATAGAGAAGATGCGAGAACCTCGACTAAGATGGTTTGGGCACGTACAAAGAAGACCATTAGAGGCACCTGTTAGGCGTTGTGAGAGTCTAGTCACTAGGCATGTTAAACGAGGGAGGGGTAGACTAATAAAGACTTGGAATGAAATTATAAGGAAAGACATTATGTACTTAGGCATTAATGAGAATATGACACAAGATAGGGCACAATGGCGACAAAGGATCCATATAGCCGACCCCACTATAGTGGGATAAAGGCTTTAGTGTTGTTGTTGTTGTACTAGTGCATGGTAAAACCACTTAAATATATCTTAAAGCTCACGACAAATGTCGCCACCCATGACAGTGTCACCGCCACCAACGACAAATGCCGCCCCCCCCCCCACAAGACAAATGTCGCCCCCACGACAAATGTCGCCCCCATAACAAATGTCGCCTCCACGCCGAATGTCGCTCCCCCATCGAATGCCCCCCAGGCCGAAGGCCCGTGCTTGTCACTCGTATATGTTAAATAAATACACAATTCTAGTTTACTCCTATCCCTTTTTCTAATTATTTTTTTATCTATAAATATATATTATTTATGTATTGATATGAGTATATGATAGCAAATATTAGAACATAAATTAAAAATATATAGCAAATATATATTTGAAATAAACTATAAAAATAAATTTAATAAATTATATTATAAATTTGAGGCCACACACTAGTTCCTCATGAGAAACTTGCAAGGATGGCACTACTTAGTAGGTTCAATATCCATTAATATTTTTTTTTACAAGAGAAATTGAGCGGCAGCCAAATACTGTCCTCGCTAGAGCCAAAAGTAAGATTTTTACTCAGCCAAGACAAACTAAAAAATTCTTGAATTTTTATTAGTCTGAGATGTTTGCTCCGTCTCTCAAAGAATCCCTCTATGTTCAAGGTTGAGTTGCATGTTAAACCGCAATTTGTTTAAAGATTAGTTTGGATGTGTTCTTAGAGCGTGTAAACAAAGTATCCAGAGGTCTCACCATTAACTTAGAACTTCAGATGTTCTCCTTGCCCTCCCTTAAATATAGGGTGTTGTTATTAGCAATTTTTGTATGGCTTCGAACAAACCATTACTACAATTTTGAAAATGGTTATTTGAAAACCAATTGGTTACTAGCAAAGCATCAAAACAAATAAAAAAATATCTTTCCTTCAACCTCCCCCATCACGCCGCATGTCTATCGAAGAGCACGCATCAATCGCCAGAGAACACTTGGTGTGACACCATCTAAAGTCTGATGGAGGGCATTCGTCAGATTTGTGACCTCCACTCCAGTTGTAAAGGTTTGTGAAGTAATCAACTCACTCCAGCTGCAAAGGTTTCGCTCTTCGGTGACGGAGCCTTCCCTGATGCCAAAGAGATATCAACGATCCCGACGGTGGAAGTTGACAATCTAGATTTTATATTTGGGCTCAACCTACAGGCGTCCAAAGCATCAGTCGTGTTTGCACCTACGTCTGGAGTGGATGAACAAAATTCTATCGCGCACGTCTTCGATTACGACATGGCATACACCGTAAATAAGATTCAAACGAAGAAACTCATTTTGTTTAACGCCATATTACAAGAAGACTTCTCTACAGATGATTTTGTTGTTGCGGATAATAGTTCTGAAGGTGAATGTTCTATTAAGACCGGGCGGTTTTATATCTAGCCGTAGCGGTCTGCTTCTCTCAGCGGTCTGGCGATTTGGCTCAGCGACAACCAACCACATCAGCTCATGGAGTAGGAACAAGATTTCAAGTACCCCGTTCAGTAAGAGTGTGCATCTCTTCATCCATAGCAGTCTTCCAATGAGGAATAACAAGAGCATCTTGATACGACGCTGCAACAACATTTGCCGAGAGGGCAAGAGCAAAGCTCCTAGACAAAGGAGAGAGCTGAGCATAAGAGACCACGGCCTGAAGAGGATATTGAGTGCAGGAGCGATCACCTTTCTGAAGAGCGATCGGAAGATCAAGATATGTCCTGTCTACTTTATCAACCTCATCCAAAGAAGAGACTACTGACCCGGGAGCTGGTGGCAGCGGCTCAGGAAAAGAATCAGGGACAGTAAAAGAATAAGAAATAGGAGGAGAAGAAAGAAGGGCAGGCTCTGGAAGAGGTGTCGATACATTGGGAAAAGAAGAAAAATCATCAGAAAAAGGAAGAAGAGAGGGAGAAGAAAAAATGGAGCATCCTCAAAGAAAGTAACATCCGTCGAGACATACTGTCTCCGAAGAATAGGATCAAAACACCGATATCCTTTCTGTGTCGGACAATAGCCCAAAAAGATGCACTTGATAGAACGAGGAGAAAGTTTGTCGCATACAGAAGCGGGAGAATGGACAAACGATGTGCATCCAAAGACACGAGGAGGTAACGAAAACGGTGTCCTATCAGGATATAGAATAAAAAAAGGAATGTTGCCATTGAGAACCGAAGACGGAACTCGATTAATGAGAAAACAGGAAAGAAGAACTGCATGACCCCAATAAGACCGGAGAACATGCATATGAGTGAGAAGACTACGAGCCACATCCAGAAGATGGCGATTTTTACATTCAGCAACGTCATTTTGTTGTGAAGTGTAAAGGCAAGTAGTTTGATGGACAATGTCATGATCCAAACAAAACAATGTAAACTAATGAATAAGATATTCCTTAGCATTACCAGTATGAAGAGTTTTAATAGGGATATCAAATTGTGTACGAATTTCATTATAAAATGCAGAAAAATTGAGAAAATCTCAGAGCGTTCTCGTAACAAATACAATCACGTACACCGAGAAAATCATCCATGAATGTAACAAAATACAAACTACCCCTACCAACAGTTTGAAGGGGAGCAGGACCCCAAACATCTGAATGAAACAGGTCAAATGGACGAGAAGAACTGCGGTCATGCTTAGCAGGAAAAGTAGACCGGTGATGCTTGCCAAAATAACAAGCTTCACAATCAAGAGAAGGGTCGCCGCGAGGTAAATCAGGCATAAGCTGATAAAGAATCTGAGAAGGAGGATGCCCAAGGCGAAGATGCCACTGAACTAAAGAAGAAGATGCAGAAAACGCAGAAGCAGTGTCAAGATAGAACAAGCCGCCGCTCTCAAACCTAGTAGCAATCATCTCCTTGGAATAAGCAATCTGAAAAGCACAAGTAGAGGCAGTAAAAATAGCTTCACAATTCAACTGTTTGCAAAGAGCGGTAACAGAAAGAAGGTTGCACGGAAAATTCGGGACATAAAGAGTGTCCTGCAGCTGAAGAGAGTAACATGCACGGTGTCAGAACCACAAACCGGAGATGGAGAACCATCCGCAATAAGAACCGAAGGTAACCGGTTGCTCTTGTCAAGAAAAGAGAAAATACGAAAATTGTCTGTCATATGATTAGTAGCACCAGAATCAATGAGTCACCTACCCGTGGTAGCCAACTGAGCAGCACCAGAAGTAGCTAGAGAAGAAGTAGACTGTTTGGAGGAATCAGCTGATGTTGGACGAAGATGAGGATTTTTGGTCCAATAACGATCAACCAAGTGACCAAGTCGGCCACAATGAGAACAAAGATGCTTAGAATAACCACGGCCACCAGTACGGCCACCACGGCCACCAGAGGTGTCATGACGAGCAGGATGAGCAACAAGATCAGGAGACGGAGACGAAGAGGGAAGCAAAGGACGCTGAAGAAGAGTAGTAACAACAGAAATTCTAACAGCAGTAGCATCCAGATTCGGAGTATCCGCCTCCAAGAATTTGCAGGCGGATCATATCTTAAGAGTCTGGTAGGCGAAGAAGATAGCAAACAACAAGAAGCTCCTGAAAATGCTTGTGTTGCTCAGCCAGATCAGCAGAAAAAGGTCTATGCTGAAGAAGTTCAGCACCAAGAGTTTGAACCTCCTGATAGACAGAAGCAGGAGTCATGACTGGTCGAGTAAAAAGATCGGCATACAGAGTATAAATGCACGAAGTTTGGGCTCTCTTGGAATATAAAGCGACAAGATGATTCCAGGCAGCCTTGACCGTCGGATCATGTTGGATGACAGGAAGGCACTCATCAGACAAATTATTGGACAACACACCAAGGCATCAGAAGCATCCCAATCATCAAAAGCAACAGAGCAAGATGGAGGGGGATCATCAGTCAAATGATGACGCTTGCATTGAGAACGCAATAAAAAAATGAAGGACACACTCCAGTCAGGGTAATTGGGACCTGTAAGCTTCGAAGCAGTACCCAAATTACCAGAAGCAGAGAAAGAAGAAGTAGAAAGAGAAGAAGAGGCAGTGATAGTAGAAGAAGAAGATAGAGCAGGAGTGTTCATAGAAAACAACGAGAAACCACGCGGGTAGAGAAAACAATCCGCGCGAGCTCAACAAGTCGCAAAGACAAGCGACTAAAAGGGAGGCGGAGCGAACAAAAAACAAGCCGCAAAGAAAACCGCGCGAACAGAACTATCCGCAAAGCAAACCGCGCGAATAAAACAGAAGTCGCGCGAACAGAACAAGGAAGGGAGGGCAAGGACGGAAACCGCGTGAACAGAAAAGAAGCCACGCGAACTGGAGCAAAGGACCGATTAGCTCTGATACAATGTGAAAAAGAGCTAAATAAAGGCAAATTTTATTGCTCCAAAAAAATAATTATTACATAGGTATGTCCCCTTATTTAATGAAAATGGGGGAGATGAGAGAATACAACAAGCGATGTGTGACTAAATACAAGCCGCGCGGGCTGAGCGGTTTGATACAGTCAAACTGCCAGGCTATACAGAATACATAAACAGCAACCCCTGAATCCTCCAGGCGGCTAACACCAAGACCGTACTGTGGCTACCTCCAGACCGCAGTTGCGGCTACCTCCAGACCGCAGCTGCGGCTAATACCCAGACCGCTCCTGCGGCTAATGGCCAGACTGCTGCTGCGGTTAATGGCCAGACCGCTGTTGCGGCTAATGGCCAAACCGCTGTTGCGACTAATGGCCAGACCGCTGTTGCGGCTAATTGCCAGACCGTTGTTGCGGTTAATCACCAGACCGCTGCTGCGACTAATAGTCAGACTGCTGATGCGGTTAATCACCCAGACTGTTGCTGCGACTATCCATCAGACCGTCACTGCTGCTCCTGACCGCTAGCTGAGATTCACCACCAGACCGCTGAGCCAAATCGCCTGACCGCTGAGAGAAACAGACCGGTGCGGCTAGATATAAAACCGTCCGGTCTCCTCAAGTTCCTACTCCTCCAGGAGCTGATGTGGTTGGTTGTCGCTGGGTCTTTGTCATCAAGTTTCTTCCTGATGGTTCTATTAATCGTTACAAGGCACGGCTTGTTGCCAAAGGTTTTACGCAGACCTATGGTGTGGATTTCTTTGATACTTTCTCCTGTGCCTAGGATTACTACAATCTGTGTTCTCTTTTTGGTGGCTGTCAACAGAGACTGAGAAATGTCTCAGTTGGATGTGAAGAATGTCTTTCTTTATGGTGATTTGCAGGAAACTGTCTATATGGAGCAACCTCCTGGGTATGTTGCTCAGGGGGAGTCTCAGGTCTGTAAACTGCGAAAGACGTTCTATGATCTTAAGCAAAGTCTGAGGGCCTTGTTTGACAAGTTTAACGAAGTTATTTCTGTGGTTGGATTTGCTTGAAGTGATGCAGATCACTCTTTATTCATTCGCAAGACATCGGCGGGTCTTGTTATCCTTGCGGTTTTTGTGGATGACATTCTTCTTACAGGGGATGATAGAGAAGGTGTGAATATGACAAATAAGCATCTTCTTCAGCATTTTGTTACTAAAGATATGAGCTCTCCGAAATATTTCTTGGGGATTGAAATATCCAGAAAACCAGGGTCTATTGTTCTATCACAGCGAAAGTATGCTTTGGACCTCTTAAAAGAGACAGGTCACCTTGGGGCTAAACCTGCACGATCTCCGATGTCTGTTGGAGATGACAAGTGTTAGAGTAAGGACTCACCTCTTCTTGAAGATGTCACTAGGTACAGACGGCTTGTGGGAAAACTCATTTATCTGGCAGTCACAAAACCAGATATTTGTTATGCAGTGGGAAGAGTGGGTCAGTTTATGCAAAAGCTCCTAAGGAGTGTCATCTTCAGTCGGCAATGAAGATTCTAGAGTATGTGAAAGGTGCTACGGGAAAAGGACTTCTGTTTCAGAAAAGGGGACATTTGAAGGTTGAGGCATACTCTGATGCTAGCTACGCAGATGATAAGGAAGATAGGAAATCTACGTCGGGTTTCTGTACTTTTGTTGGAGGAAATTTGGTCAACTGGAAGAGCAAGTAACAAGTTGTTGTCTCTAAGTCAAGTGCAGAAGCCAAGTATAGGAGCATGACTCTGACTACTTGCGAGCTGAAGTGGTTACAGACACTTATGCTTGATTTTGGAGAGATTTATGATCATCCTCTGTCAATGTTCTGTGATAATAAGTCGGTCATATATATTTCGAGAAATCCTGTCTTTCATGAGAGGACGAAGCATATCGAGGTCGATTGCCACTTCATTAGAGAGAAGATTTTGAAGAATCAGATCTGCACTTCGTTTGTTACCTCAGAGAGAAAACTAGCTGATTTCTTCAACAAGTCAGTTATTTCTTTTGGGGAGGTTTGTAGCAAGCTGTGCATGGTAGATATATATAGATTCTGATGCATAGTTTTGGTTTCTACTCATGCCAGATTAATAAATTAACATGTCATCCATTGGGGGGAGGACGCTGATGTCGAGGAAGGCTCCATCCTTAGTAAAGCTTTGTGTTGGATCAGCGATTGCTAATCTTAAATTCTTAGGTATGTCGGAAATGTGGGTGGCATGGATTTGCATCTTTTGCAAGAGATTTTACCTCATTGTACAATCAGTTGATGAACATTGAAGAATCTACCGAAGTAAGTGTGCTGCCATTGAATCTCGAGCTTTTTTGTTCTTGATTTGGGAAAGCTACTCATATTAGAGTTTTATTCTTTGACTTTTGGGGGGGATACTTTGTAGGAAGTTGATCTCAGTCCAATGACCAATGACTTGTGGAAGAGATTCTATGAGCAACAATTTGGGGAGGACAATACTAAGCTAGTCATCAGGAGAATGAAGGAGAAGTCGTTTTCAAGTGGAGAAATCTCTATAAGGTGGGTGCTTTAAATTCGCATGAAATCCTTTGGATTCTGTGTGTTTATTTTGTGGCTAGAAGAACTTTCTGACAGTAAGCCACAAATTTGATTTTGTTATGATGAATGTGTATTAGGTAAAGACAAAGGAGGGGGAAGCATTCAAAAATAAATCTGCAGAGAGACTGAAGCAACGATATGAAGAAGCAAATGCTAGTGAGTTCTTCTCAGCTTTCCTGAAATCTAGTCATAGTTATCATCTGGTTCTTTGTGGGATATCTAATATTTTTTAATTTTTATTTACTGATTTTTCTGACTTTAGTAGGTCTTTTGAGTTTATTAAATCACCTTTATGGATTTATATGCGTGTGTTGAGAGAAGCCAAAACTTGTATGTATTGCTTGTGTAAGTAAATACAAGGAGAGAATACAATTATATAGGAGATGAGAAGAGAGGAAAAATCCTATACAAGATGTGGGACTAAAGAAGAGAGAATACTAGGGCCTTTATGGGCCTTTATACATGGGCTTTTCTAATACTCCCCCGCAAGCTGGAGCGTACAAATCGTATGCACCAAGCTTGGACAGGCATTGATAGAAGAGGGTACTTGACAAGGCCTTTGTGAGGACATCCGCAACTTGTTCAGTACCAGGAACATGTCTGAGGTCGATCTTCTTTAGTTGAACCTTTTCCCGGATAAAATGACAGTCGACTTCAATATGTTTAGTTCTCTCATGAAAGACTGGGTTCTTGGCAATGTGTATAGCAGCTTGACTGTCACAGAGGAGAAGAGCCGGTGAAGGAAGCATTACACCCAGATCGGTGAGAAGGCTTTCAAGCCATGTTAGTTCCGACACCACTGATGCCATCGCCCGATATTCTGCCTCAGCTGATGATCGAGCAACGACCGCTTGTTTCTTGCTCCGCCAGGTAATCAGATGTCCTCCAAAGTACGTGCAGAAGCCACTGGTGGACCTTCGATCATCGAGGGACCCAGCATAGTCAGCATCAGAGTATGCTACCAAAGTAGGAGAGGAAGAAGAGACTTTGTACACCAGTCCTTGTCCAGGAGCCTTTTTGAGGTATCTGAGAATACGTTCAACCGCCTGAAGATGAGAGCTTCTGGGGGAATGCATATACCGACTGACGATACCAACAGCGAAGGAGATATCTGGTCTGGTTACTGTGAGGTATATCAATTTTCCAACTAGGCGACGGTAATATTCTGGATTTTCCAGTAGGATATCTGAGTCAGAGGCCTGCGCGCATAACTTGTGATTGACATCCATTGGGGTGTCAACCGGCTTACAGCCTGAGTAACCCGCATCATGAAGAAGGTCAGTACAGTACTTTCGCTGAGAAAGGATCAAACCATCTGGTCGTCTGGCGACTTCTAGGCCCAAGAAGTACTGAAGGGGCCCCAGATCTTTTGTTTGAAACACGGTGCTCAGATGAAGTTTGACCGCCAGTATTCCATTCGAGTCATTCCCAGTAATAATGATGTCGTCCACATAGACTAGCAGAAGGACGGTCCCGGTAGATCAGTGGCGTGTGAAGAGCGAGAAGTCGGCGGAGCTTCGAGTAAAACCAATCTCTCGGAGGGCCTTACTGAACTTGTCAAACCATGCCCGGGGGGACTGTTTGAGACCATAAAGAGCCTTTCGAAGATGGCAGACTTGAGACTCCCCCGTGGTCTCAAACCCGGGAGGTTGTTGCATATACACAGTTTCCTGGAGATCACCGTTCAGAAACGCATTTTTGACATCCAGTTGGAGAAGGGGCCATTGGCGATGTACCGCAACAGAGAGGAGAACCCGGACTGTATTGAGTTTGGCCACCGGGGAAAAGGTCTCCTCGTAGTCGAGCCCCTGCTGCTGGGTGAAGCCACGAGCCACAAGGCGGGCCTTTAGGCAGTCAATAGTGACATCAGCAGCATGTTTAATAACAAAGACCCATTTACACCCAACGGGTTTCTGACCGGGAGGAAGAGGGACGAGAGTCCAGGTCTGATTAGTCCAGAGAGCAGTCATTTCTTCCTCCATGGCAGCCCGCCAGCCAGGATGTTCGAGCGCCTCCTGCACAGAATTAGGAACAGAAACCGAGGAAAGAGAAGTAGCAAAAGTGTGAAGATGGGGAGATAGGCGATGTAGAGAGACGTAGTGAGCCAGAGGATGAGCTGTGGATGTCTATACCTGATCTGCCGGGCGCGGAGTAACCGTGGTTGAGGCGGATTGCAGTGGGGCCATAGAGCAACGGGGGTGACGAGTATAGACCCGGATGATGGGTGGGGCGGGGGGAACAGGAGGTAGAGCTGGTGGAACCGGTAGCAGCGGCGTTGTAACGGGGAGAACTGGGCGTGGGATGGATGGAGGTAAAGGAGCCGAAGGAGTAGTGAGAGAATCCGAAAAAAATGGTTGAGTCTCGCGGAAGGTGACATCCGCAGAGACGGAGAGCTTCCGAGTGACGGGAGAATAACAGAGATACCCCTTCTGAGTACGGGAATAGCCCACGAATATGTGTTTAGCCGCCCGGGGATCCAATTTGTCCGAGGGCGGGACCAGATGGTGGACGTAACAAGTGCTACCAAAGATACGGGGAGGAATAGGGAAAGCCGGCGTCGAGGGAAACAACAGGCTGAACGGAGTAGCATAGTGGAGGACGGAGGAAGGGAGGCGGTTGATGAGAAAACAAGCCGTGGAGACCGCAAAGTTGCAGTAATGCTTGGGCACATGCATTTGAAGCATGAGGGAGCGAGCCACATCAAGTAAATGGCGGTTTTTACGTTCGGCAACGCTGTTTTGTTGAGGCGTGTAGGCACAAGAGGTTTGGTGGATAATCCCGAACTCAGAGCATATAGTAGCAAAGTCGTGGCCAGTGTACTCACGAGCATTATCCGTGCGCACAGTTTTGAGGGTTGTATGAAATTGGGTACGAGTTTCAACGACAAAGGCTCGAAAAATGCGAGAAAGCTCGGAGCGATCACGAAGTAAGTATAACCATGTCATGCGAGAATAATCATCAATGAAAGTAATAAAATACCGGAAACCAGAAATACTAGTAATTTTATACGGTCCCCATACATCAGAATGCACTAAATCAAACGGAGCAGAGCTCCGGGTACAATGAGCAGGATAAGATGAACGCGGCTGCTTGCCGATGATACAAGACTCACACTGAAACGGATGGAGAGAGATATCAGGGAGAGCCCGCTGGAGAACAGATAGAGGAGCGTGGCCAAGACGGCGATGCCACTCGGTGGAGGAGACGGAGGAGAGGATAGTAGGAGGTGTGTCGAGAAGGTAGAGCCCGTTCCGCAATCCGCCTTTACCAATGGTAGTCTGCGTCCTGCTATCCTGTATGACAAACGAAGAGGAAGTGAATATAACAGAGCAATCCAAATCAGCAGTAAGGCGACCAACAGAAAGTAAATTGAAGGGGGAACTCGGAACATGAAGAGTCGAGCGGAGAGGAAACGACGGGCTGAGAGAGATGTCCGTCGATCCGGAGACGGGAACAAGGGCCCCATTAGCCACGGTGATAGACCGTGGATGAGGAGAGGCCGAGTATGTGGCAGGCCGCTGGGACGTAATGTGATGAGTGGCACCGGAGTCCATGATCCAGGACGGACCGGTGGGGAGACAGGTCGTACCTGCTTGGGAGACGAAGGTGGAGGCCAGGGAAGCAGGAGGCGGGTTGAGCAGTCCCTGGAGGTGCTGGAGCTGGAGGCGGACAGCTTCAAGGTCCGGAGAGGCAGGAGAGGAGGCATCTGCGACCACCGAAGCCGTCGGTCGAGGAGGATACCCATTCTTGCGGTAACAGGTCGCTTCAAGGTGTCCGTCCTTACCGCAGTAGGAACACTTCGGCCGCCCCCTGCCACCACGCCCGCGGCCCCGAGAGCCGGAGCGGCCACCACGAGCAGCGGGAGGCAAGGGAAGCAGGGGCGGAGGGGCCTGCTGAAGAAGGGCCGAGGAAGTCGGCGCAGGAGCATCCGGAGGAGGCGTCACGCGGAGGAGCATGGAACAGATCTCAGACAGGGATGGAACGGTGGGAGATGCCAGAACCTGAGTCCGGATAGTCTGAAGGTGAGGCGGAAGACGGGCCATCATAATAGCAATGCAAACCGCCTCCTTCTGAGCGCGCTGGGCAGCATGATCACTGGTAGAAGGCTGGTGCAGTATCCAGGCCTTGGCCAAAGTCTTAGCCCGAGCGACGAACGACGTCATGTCCGGGGCGCCACCGGCGTCGAGAGCAACGAGATCGGTGAGGATGTCGTAGAGGTGCTGAAGGCTGTCCTTGCCGGAATATAGTGAGTGCAGCTCATCCCATATAGACTTGGTCGTCTCGTGATACATGGTCATCTGATACGGCTCACCATCCAAGGAGTTGAGGAGCCAAGTCTGCACACGACCATCGTTGCGGAGCCAATCGTCCGTAGGGGGGGCCGGAGGAGCCTGGGTGAGGTAAGACAGGAGACCCTTGGCCTGGAGAACCCGGCGCACAGAATGCGCCCAAGGGAGAAAATTTTTCTTCCCGGAGAGAGAGATGGTAGTGATGCGTAATTCATCGCGCAGGTCGGTAGGACAAGTCGGGCGGTCTGCGGGCGGACTAGCCGCCGGGCCGGTGGAGTCAACCGAGGAGCCCATAGTCCAGGGAGACAAGCCGAACCGACTTGGAAGGAGGCCGCAGCGACCAGGCAGGGGTCCGCTGGAGAGGCAGGCCGCAGAGACGGGAGGAGACCGCGGCGACTAGGAACAAGCCGCAGCGACGAATCAGCGAGCAGAAAAGGCCGGGAGAATGAACCCGCACGGTCACGATGCGAACACCAGCGGCCAGACAGGCCACGACCAGAGCGGGTAAGAAGCTGACCGCACGGTCCGGAGACAAACACGAGCGGGAGACCGCGAGTTAACAAACTCGAGCGGATAGGAGAGAGAAGCCGCGAGTTAACAAACTCGAGCGGATAGGAGAGAGAAGCCGCGAGTTGACGAACTCGAGCGGGAGAGAGAAAAGAGACCGCGAGTTAACAAACTCGAGCGGATAGGAGAAGGAAATCGCAAGGAGCAGAGGCCGAGCGGAAAGGAGGGGAAGCCGCGCGGTTAGAACGGGAGACCGTGCGAGACGCACGGGAGGTGGGGTCCACGGGATAGAGGAGAAAAACTATAAAAAGGGGGGAAGAGGAGAGAACCTGGATCCACGGGGAGAGGCAGCGGACTGTCCGTTGAGGCCGCGGACAGTGAGGGAGAAGCGGCGGATAGAAAAGGAGGCAGACCGCTGGAGACCGCAAATAGTCCGCGAGGAGACCGCGGAGTCCGCCAGAAGGCGGCGGGTAGATGCGGTTAAAAAATGCACAGGACGGTTAGAGGATGTAACCTCTCTCTGATAACATGTTGAGAGAAGCCAAAACTTGTATGTATTGCTTGTGTAAGTAAATACAAGGAGAGAATACAATTATATAGGAGATGAGAAGAGAGGAAAAATCCTATACAAGATGTGGGACTAAAGAAGAGAGAATACTAGGGCCTTTATGGGCCTTTATACATGGGCTTTTCTAATAGCGTGAAAGATATATTTAAGTGGTTTTACCATGCACTAGATGATAAGTCATGGCTCCTAACAAATTTTAGAACATTCTTTTTTATTTGCTGATGGTATTACATATAGTATATGCTTATCATTCTCATTGCCAACACAAACTTTGAAGATGAATACAGTATGTTTTTTTGCTTTCCACTTCAAGGCATGTTGTACGCCCTAAGATTACTAGTAAATGATTCCTTTAGCATTGTAAATCATAAGCTAGACCACCGCTAAGCACTGGATTATATTATTCCTAACAAAATGTAGTGTCTTGGTCAGTTAGACCAAAGTTTACAAAAATAGGAAAAGCTTACCTTTTACAAAGGGATTCAAATATGACAAATGTTTGCACGAAGACACGGTGCCCCTAAAAGATAAAAAAACAAAACTCAGCTTCATTGTTAAATTTATCCTCACTAATTAGGCGAGTTTTATGAAACCTCGGACACAATCTTAATAGGTGCTAGATGATGTGTTCAATCTGTTTTTTGCAAACTCTTTTTACGCTAATTTTAGCCATGATACCTTCGTTTGGTCTACAATTTTTCCTTCTTGATCATTCAAAGCATTAAACCAATCTTGTAAGTACATTTTATTTTCCTCAGTACTAGTGCATGCTAAAACCCCTTAAATATATCTTTCACATATATAAATCCATAAAGGTGATTTAATAAATTCAAAAAGCCTGCTAAAGTCAGAAAAATCAGTAGATAAAAAATGTAAGATATCCCACAAAGAACTAGGTGTTAACAACGGCTAGATTTTGGGAAAGCTGAGAAGAACTCATTAGCATTCACTTCTTCATATCATTGCTTTCGTCTCTCTGCAGATTTATTTTTGAATGTTTCCCTCTCCATTGCCTTTGCCTAATACACATTCATCATAAACAAAATCAAATTTGTGGCTACAGCCAAAAAGTTCTTCTAGTCACAAAACAAACACAAAGAATCCAAAGGATTTCATGCGAAATTAAAGCACCCACCTATAGAGATTTCTCCACATAAAAACAACTTTCTTCTCCTTCATTCTTCTGATGACTAGCTTAGTAATTGTACTCCCCAAATTGTTGCTATAGAATCTCTTCCACAAGTCATTGGTCACTGGACTGAGATCAACTTCCTACAATGTATCCCCAAAAAAATTTATGGAATGAAACTCTAATATGATTAGGTTCCTTAAATCAAAAACAAAAAAGCTCCAGATTCAATGGCAGCGCACTTCGGTAGATTCTTCTGTTGAAACCGAGAATTCAGTCTCGATGGAGTTCACCCTTGGGGAAGGGGTGATCGCGCACCTACTTCTCTCCTGCAAGAAAAACGACGAAGGAAAAAAGAACAGGTGACTGACCCAAGGGCCCGGCGCGGAGGACCCACCACACACTTGGAAGATCTCTGAGCGCTTCCCCTCCTTAGTCAAATGTCGGGCTAAGGTACCTCAGAAAGCGCTAGAAGGTTGGGAGACAAGTGAGCATGCCTTCTGAGGTACCCCCCTGGGTCTATTTATAGATTTCTGAAAATGGCCTGCAAATAACCAACCTCCGCTGGTCTGGAATTATTGAAAACACCCTGGGTTGGCTTGCTAATAGCCAAACTCCGATGTTCTGAATAGCTAAATGCAGACCTCTGAGGGCATCCAGGTAATTTGCCTCTGGACCCTGCTGGGCGAGTGACTTATGAGAGCATCACTCGGCTAAAGGGGGCGAGTGTCGGAAGCTCAACGCACTCGCCGCCTTAAAAACCCCTGAAGGGCGAATGCCTGGCTGGGCGACCACTCGCCTAGCCTGGCGAGAACTGATCTCGCACGCGCGCCTCTACGCGAGATATTCAGGTGAGTGATGGGTGAGGGTGGCACTCGCCGAGGGGCCAAACCATTCCTCTTCCCTTTGTGCTGCGTGAGTGCCTCTCTTTAGGCCTTGAACGGATACTGGCCACTTGTCAACCCGATGGGGCCCACTCATCGAATATGGGATTGTACACAATCCCCGCTCTTTGCGAGCTTTTAACAAAGCTCGGAAAGAAACATCCAACCCTACATATTTGATGAGTGGGCGCTGACCTGGAAGAGAATCTATCGTGGGCCCCTCCACTGCTATATAAATATCCAGGCAGTGATAGGCATTCTCCTGCCCTTACATCTCGCGGCTGCTCTCTCCTCTTATTACGATGTCGCTTTCTAAGAAAGCTCTAGATCGCCTCCACGCAAGACAAGAACAAATCCCTGATGGGCTCACTCGCCCCCTGGCTCTCTCGCAAAACTCCCGGGTCAACCCCGAAGATGAAAAAAGCCAAAGCGGTTCGGCGCGACATAGGTAAGGGTGAATTGGCTTCTCAAAATCCTCCCTTGCCCCGGACAGACTTGGTATTTGTATTCGCTTAGCACTATTTCCCCTTTTGCCGCCGAAATGAAATGTTGATGTCATATCCATTCGCAGATCCCGCCGAAGGAGAAGGAGGTTGAAGAGGCGAGTGTTACGGTGGTCTCGCCTGGAAATGGGCATGGGAAGGCAAACCGCGAGATAACCCTCCCTCTCCGGCTCGATGTTCCCGCGCGGGAGAAAGGTAACCCCTCCACTAACTGTTAGCTTTTAGCCCCCTGGTTTAACCATTCTTTCTTTGCAGCTTCTACTTTTGGAACTATGGGGATGGGAGACTCAGCGCCGAGATCTCACATTCGCGAGACACCTGTGGATCTTGGCTCTGCTCCTCTCCTGACGGATGCTATCCCCACACATTTCGCCGAGTCAACCATCCATCCATCAGGCCTAGGGAAGAGGAATATATCCTTCGAGACCCCCTTTGAGGGGCGGCCCGGGACTTCTCGCTGCCCTCCCTTCACCCCGGGCTTTTGCGAGATTTCCACCGACGTTGGTATTGACGAGGAGGAGGTCTCGCCTCTTCCTTCCCTAGATTTAATTGCCGACTACCTGGGCGATCCAGGGGACGTTGTTGGGATGAAGCGGCGAGGGGCCAAGACGTTCCAGAAACAGTCGTTGCTGCTACGCGTGCTCGCCGATCGGGTGCGGGAGAACCAGGAATCTGTCGAGGAGCGACTTCTCAGCCTGGAGAATAGTTATAAACAACTGGTTGCCAACCTGTCGGGAGAGGTCAGTGGCGGGACCGAATATCCCGGCCTTCACATCGCGCGCGCTGAGGATCAACTTTTTCTCGCACAGCGAGAAATCCAGAAGATTCGCTCTATCCACTATGCGCGCGCGATGCCGGGAGCGGGAAGGGGAGGTCGGGGATGGTGAAGACGGCCCCCTGGTGGGCCTACCGGCATTCGTCTCCTGCTCCTATTCATTTCATGAATTCTGTAATAATAACTGTCGGCTCCTGTGCCGAATGCTAACAATGTGTGGTATCTGTATGTTGTTTGATTCTGTTTTCTTTCCTACCTTTTACGGTACATGCATGTCTGTGCTTGGGGATGCTTTCTCTTGTCGCTTCCTCCGCTTGGGAAGCTCGGCGCGAATGAGGCAATGTGAGATCTCGCCAGGGGCCAAGACGGGACTCAGGGCGAGATCTAAAGATGTGTTATCCGCACTCCCAGCGCCTAGATCATTTCCTGCCCGAATTCCCGTATAAATAGGTCACTCACCTACCGCATTTATCGCTTTCAATCGTTTTGCTTTCCTTGTTACTTTTCTTCTTCTCGCACTCGCCCTGCTGCTTTTATTTTTCTTTTGGGTGAGATGTCGGGAGAGGGTGATGGTCGGAAAAAGTGTGTCGCTGCATTCGCCGACTACCCCTTTTTGAACTGCAAGCTGTCAAAGGTAGAATACCACTCACTTATGAACCTCTACATCACCCCAGGCTTTAAGGCTTGACATCCATCCGACAATGAGGCGATTAACCACTTCTCGCCTTGCGAGCTCGCTATCCCCGCCGAACACTTCGAAGTCGGACTTCGTCTTCCTATATGGTCCGAGATCCGTCAAGCTCTGCGCTACTTTGGCGTGGTTCCCACACAGCTCAACCCAAACTCGATAGCCCGGCTAGTCGCATTCGCCTGCTATATGCGGTCTGAGCGAATGGAATTCAGCCTCCAGGTCTTCCGAAAATTGTTTAATTTTTGCGCCAAGAAGGAGGGATCGCCTTCTTCTCCGGCAACAACCTCAAGGCGAGAGGTCTCGCCAACATAAACCACCACTGGGTGAAGAAGTTCATTTTCGTCTCTGGCAACTTCGGTAACCTCCCTCTCTCGTCGATCCAGCAAGACGAGTCTACCTATCGCCCTCCCAGTCTCGGCGGCCACGAGTCTAACCTCCATCAGTTCCTTCTCGGGAAAGACTTCGACGTCGTCTTCTAGAGGAGGAACGTTGACACACTTCTGCCGGTTCTCGTCGGGGAAGGTAAGGAACGCATTCGTCGTTTTAAGGGATAAACATTTTCTAGAAACTTTCCTTATATTGTTCACGCAGGTGTGCGAGATCTCCCCCTCAATCCTCCATTCGTCGAGACTGCCGCACCTTCGTCCGAATTGGCGCGTGCAGAGGCTGCCGCTGAGGCCTGCAGGAGCTCCTTGGGGAAGCAGCCTGAATCTAGCGGCACAAAACGGAAGCTTGTAGTGCCGACATCTCTGCCTCCTGCCAAGAAAGTACCCGCATCTAGCCAGCCAGCCGGCCGCCGTCGAGAAGTCAAAAGATGCTGAGGCCGAGATCCGCCGAGAAAACAAAGGTCGCCGAGAAGCCAAAGGCCGTTGATCTCGGCAAGGGCAATGAGATCGTCAACAATTCCCCCGAAACCGGTGTTGGCGGAGTGGTGAAGAGGGCGGGAGAGGTCGGCGGGACCTCGGCACAGGGGGAGCCGGGACCTAGGGATCACAGGAACTTCGGCCTGGGTGAAGAGGTGTTGAATGATAGGAATGACCCCCTGTTGATGTGGCACCGGAATGCTAACAGGGCCTCCATCTCCACCTTGCTCCCCTCTTGGCAAGAAAGCGAGACGGTCTCGGGCCAGGCCTATGCGCTGGCTTTCGGCATGTACGGGCAGGACAACGCCGCCTACTATGACAGGGCGCTGACCAAGTCACTCGCCTATAAGAGCTCGCGGGCTCAATTCCGCGCCCTCGAGGTCGCGCACATGACAACACGCCGCTGGATCCGCCTCGCACGGCAACTCGCGGATGTGAGCGCGGCGCGATCCTACCTCTGCTCAGACGTAGAGAAGCTGAAGGAGGAGCTCGCCACTTCCAAGAGGGATCTTGCTCTGCGAGAGGCTGGAGTGGTAAGTCCTTACTCTTTTGTATATGCGTCAAGTCTTTCTACTCTCGCCCTGATCCCTGGTCATTTTGCAGGATGCGGCAACTGTCGCCAAGAAGGACGCGCGTATCGCCCACCTGGAGGACGAGAACAGGCGGGTGAGGGCCCAAAATCAGCAGTGGATCGACTCGCTGATCCCTCTTCCCTCGAGCGAAGGAGTCCAAGATGTACACTCAGCATGAGATTGACCTGATGATGTGGGACCATGCTATCATGGGGGCTACGCACACGCTCGAGATGATGCAGCAGGCCGGCTTCCTCAACAGTGATGGCGAGAAGGTGACGGCTGAGATCCTGATGACGGAACTCTTCCAGCCTGTTCCTGAGCCCGTGCGGAGTGCAGGCGAGGATTCTGGCGAGAGCGAGAGCTCGTCCTCGCCGCCCTGAAGCTCTCTCCCTTCCCCTTTTTGTTTTTACTTGTATTTTTCTTTCGGGCCTTGCCCCTTTTGACAATGTAAAAACCTTTAAATGAATGTAATACATTGTTATAAAGAATTCTCGCCTCTTCGTTTCTCTTCGCGATGCCGAGTGACGCGGTACCTCGAAATGTGTTTGATTCGCGCTCTCGCTTAGATCAGGGCCGAAACATCTCGCGACACCTTAGGTCGATGTTTCGCTTTGGATTGGGCTTCGCTCCCCTCTCGACCTTTTAGTTCGTGCGCGTGTAAATTCTCGGGCCTGCGAGAGCGAGTTTTAGGCATTCTCCTTTGCTTGTTACCTTCGGAGTGGCGAGATCCCCTTGACGAGATCTTCTCGAGGGCTCGTTTTCTCTTTGAAGAAAGCCATGGCCTTTGGGGTCTGTCTTATTGATGAGACTAGTTGAGGGCTTGTTCTGGAATATTTGTTAACCGAGGATCCAACCTTGGAGAGAGAAAACATCCCTCTGGTAAACTTCCGGGTGCTACCACCGGCCCGATCAGCTAGATGAAAGCCTGACGGCGGCTGTTGAGCCTCCACCGGACTCCACCTCTAGGGTCATAACGACGTCACTTCGAGGATACCGGCCCTGCCAGCTTGGTGGGAGCCTGGCAGCGGGAGCATCTCGGGACCTAACCCTGGAGGGAGAAAACATCTTTCTGGCCAACTTCCGGGTGCTACCACCGGCCCAATCAGCTAGGTGAAAGCCTGACGGCGGATGTTGAGCCTCCACCGGAATCAACCTCTAGGGTCATAATGACGTCACTTCAAGGATCCCGGCCCTGCCAGCTTGGTGGGAGCCTGGCAGCGGGAGCGCCTCGGGACCTAACCCTGGAGGGAGAAAACATCTTTCTGGCCAACTTCCGGGTGTTACAACCGACTCAGTCAGCTAGGTGAAAGCCTGACGGCGGGTGTTGAGCCTCCACCGGACTCCACCTCTAGGGTCATAACGACGTCACTTCGAGGATCCCGGCCCTGCCAGCTTGGTGGGAGCCTGGCAGCGGGAGCGTCTCGGGACCTAACCCTGGAGGGAGAAAACATCTTTCTGGCCAACTTCTAGGTACTACCACCGGCCCAATCAGCTAGGTGAAAGCCTGACGGCGGGTGTTGAGCCTCCACCAGACTCCACCTCTAGGGTCATAACGACGTCACTTCGAGGATCTCGGCCCTGCCAGCTTGGAGGGAGCCTGGCAGCGGGAGCGTCTCGGGACCTAACCCTGGAGGGAGAAAACATCTCTTTGGCCAACTTCCGGGTGCTACCACCGGCCCAATCAGCTAGGTGAAAGCCTGACGGCGGGTGTTGAGCCTCCACCGGACTCCACCTCTAGGGTCATAACGACGTCACTTCGATGATCCAGGCCCTGTCAGCTTGGTGGGAGCCTGGCAGCGGGAGCGTCTCGGGACCTAACCCTGGAGGGAGAAAACATCTTCCTGGCCAACTTCCGGGTGCTACCACCGGCCCAATCAACTAGGTGAAAGCCTGACGGCGGTGTTGAGCCTCCACCGGACTCCACCTCTAGGGTCATAACGACGTCACTTCGAGGATCCCGACCCTGTCAGCTTGGTGGGAGCTTGGCAGCGGGAGCGTCTCGGGACCTAACCCTGGAGGGAGAAAACATCCTTTTATCCTATCTCTTCCAGCTAAGCGGAAGCCTGGCAACTGGAGCGTCCAAAGACCCATCTTTGCTAATAATAAACTCGATCTGCATAAGGGGTGTAGCATCAAAAGATTTCATAGATAATGAGGAAGTGAATGTACATATTTTTACGGATAGAAACGCTTTAAGTCATCACCACTCCAGATGTGACTTAGGGTCTCGCCCTCCACATTTTAGAGGCGGTACCCCCTGACCTTAGAGCCTCCTGGACGATATGCGGGCTGCCTTCCCAATTTGGGTTGAGCTTCCCCACTGTCGTCGACCTCCCGACTGCGTCAACCTTCTTTAGGACCAAGTCTCCTTCGGTGAACTGTTTGACCCTGACGTGCTTGTCGAAGTACTTAGCCATTCTTCTTTTCACCTTTTCTTGCCGGATGGCGGAGAGGTTGTGCAGCTCTTCCACCATGTCGAGGGAGAGCCGCAGCTCCTCCTCATTCCCAGCTCGTCATTCTTCCCTGCCTTCCTCTGCCTCGACCTCCCGAGGCATCCGGACCTCGAACTCTACCGGGAGCACCGCCTCGCACCCATGGGAGAGTTTGAAGGGGGTCTCTCCTGTAGCTGTGTTGGGTGTGGTCCTAAGGGCCCAAAGAACTGAAAGAAGCTGCTCCACCCAGCTACCCTTCAAATTTTCCACCTTCTTGAGGAGATTGACGATGATCTTGTTCGCTGCCTCCACCTGCTCGTTGCTCCTAGGGTGGTGAACCGAAGCAAACCTGAGATCAATCCTGAGTTGCACACAGAAGCTGATGAACTCGGCGCTAGCGAACTGAGGCCCGTTGTCCGTGACAATGGCCTGGGGCAACCCGTGCCAACAGATGATCTCCCCCCACACAAAATTCTTGATGACTTGGGAGGTTACCTTGGTCAACGCCTTGACTTCTAACCACTTGGAAAAATAGTCAATTATGACCAACAAGAACCTCCTCTGCTCGCTGGCCTGGGGGAAAGGCCCTACCAGATCCATTCCCCAAATTGCAAAGGGTCAGGGCGTCGTGATGCTCCTGAGGCGCTGAGCTGGCTGTAGTTGGAGGGGGGCAAACAACTGGCACTTGCTACACTTCTTTGCGAACTTTGTGGCGTCATGGCTCAGGGTCGGCCAGAAGTACCCTTGCCTGACGATTCTTCCTTCCAAGGTTCTGCCCCTTGAGTGGCTTCTGCACTCCCCTGAGTGGACTTCCTCCAGGATCTTCTGGACTTCCCTCTCGGCCACGCAACGTGTCAGCATGCCGGAGAGGGTCTCTCTATACAGCTGCCCGTCACGCATAAGATAGTACGCCGACTTATGCTTGAACTTTTTCCTGTCCATCCCCTCCGGGTACTCTTCGGTGGACAAGAAGGTCTCGAAAGGGTCCATCCACGAGGGGTGTTGGTCCACCTCCATCAGCTCGCCTTCCTCGATGGATGGGCGGAACAGGTCGGTGATGGTACCCCCCACCCGGGGGCCGTGCTTGCCTAACTGATCCACCTGCTCAATTTCCTTCCGCGGGACGTGTCGGATGGAGAAGGTCTGGAACATACCGATGACTCCCTTCACCTTTGCCAAATATATCTGCAGGGTATGCTCCCTCGCCTCAAACTCTCCATTGATCTGGGAAGCCACCACCATGGAGTCAGTGAGGGCATCCACATCATGCACTCCTAGCTACCTGGCCAGACGGAGCCCCGCGATCACCGCTTCGTATTCGGCCTGATTGTTAGTAATAGAAAAATGGATAACTATCATTTGTTCTATCCTTGTTCCTTAAAGGCTCTCCAAGATCACCCCCCCCCCCGGAATGCCTCCCTGAAGCGCCATCTACCATCACCTTCCAGGGAACAGGGTGAGTGAGTTCTGTCTCCGCCACTTCGACCACATAGTCTGCCAGGAAATCGGTCATTGCTTGGGCCTTGATCGAGAGGCGGGGGACGAAGGAGATATTGAACTCGCTCAACTCCACTGACCACTTAGCCAATCTGCCTGAATGCTCCACCCCCTCGAAGATATTGCGGAGGGGGTGGTCAGTCACCACCCGGATCGAGTGTGCCTGGAAGTAAGGCCGGAGCCTCCGGGCCGAGATGATTAGAGCGAAGGCCGACTTTTCCAAGATGGGATAACGGAGCTCGGCCTTCCTCAACACCCGGCTCATATAGTATATGGGGAGTTGCTTCTTCCCCCCTTCCCGAACCAGGACGGAGCTCAAGGCCTCTGCTCCGACCCCGAGATACAAGCAAAGATCCTCCCCCTCCTTCGGCCCTTGGAGCAGCGGAGCCTGAGTCAACTGCTTCTTCAGGGCTTGGAATGCCTCCTCGCACTCCTTGGTCCACTCAAATTTTTGGCTTCCCCTTAATGCTTTGAAGAAGGGAGAGCACTTCTCCGCAGCCCGGGAAAGGAACCTGCTCAAACCTGTCAGCTTCCCTGCCAACCGCTGCACCTCTTTAAGCATTCTGAGGTGATCCCAGCTCCATGATTGCCCTCACCTTGTCAGGGTTGGGCTCCACACCTGCAGGGGTAAGGAGATGACCTAGGAACTTGCCCCTGCTTGCCCCGAAGACACACTTCAGGGGGTTCAACCGCATCTTGTACTCGCGCAGGGTGGCGAACGTCTCCTCTAGGTCCCGGAGGTGGAAGTCCATGTCTCGGCTCTTGATCATGAGGTCATCTACATACACTTCCAGGTTCCTCCCCCTCTGCTCTCAGAAGACTCTGTCCATCATCTTCTGATAGGTCGCCCCTGCGTTCTTCAGCCTAAAGGGCATCATTTTGTAGCAGTAGCACCCATCCCCTGTGATGAAGGAGACATATTTGACGTCGGGTGGTGCATTCTGATCTGGTGATAACCTGAAAATGCATCCAGAAAACTCATTACAGGAAAACCAATGGCTGAGTCAACCAGCGCGTCGATCCGAGGCAAGGGATAACAGTCTTTGAGGCATGATTTATTAAGCAAAGAAAAATCAACACGTACGCCACCGGCCGTCTCCTTTTTTAACCATTACTACATTGGAGACCCAGCCGGGGTATTGTATTTTGGATACAAAGTCAGCCTTGAGGAGCTTGGCCACCTCCTCCCTGATGGGCTCGGCCAGTTTGTCCGCGATGGACCTCTTCTTTTGCTGGATGGGGCGAGCCTCCGGGTCCAAGTTGAGGCGGTGGCAGGCGACGTCTGCATCGATCCCCGGCATCTCCGCGGCGCTCCAAGCGAAGATGTCCACATTCTTTGGATTCACTCCAACATCCTCTCCTGGTCGGCCGGGGTCAACCGCCCGCTGATGCGGACCTTCTCCACCCTACCCCCGAGGGTGAGAACCTCCATCTCCACTACCTCCTCCGCAGCCTCCAGCTTAGACTGCTCTCCCCACTCTCGAACGTCCTCCCCACCCGGGGCAGGAACTTCCTCCTCAGCCTCCTCCACGGCCATAACCTCGGCGGGCTCCTGAACTTCCTCTGCCATCCCCACCTGGGTGCGGTTCTCCACCTCCATCTCGACTACCTCCTGCTCTGTCTTCTCCATCCTCCGCTCCATCTCCTCGGCCCCCTCCTGCCAAGAGATGGAGTTCACCGCCGTGACGTAGCACTCCCTTGCTACCTTGGGGTCTCCCCGGAACCGGACTTGGATCCCCTCGGCGTTGAACTTCAGGCATTGGTGGAAAGACAAGGGGACACAGCAGAAGGCGCTGATGAGGGGTCGCCCAAAGATGGCGTTGTAGTTGCTGGGGGCGTCCACGATGACGAACCTGCAGGTGCGGGACTGCCCCCCAGAGTGACATGGAGCCCCACTCCTCCTTTGACCTCCTTCCTCTCCCCCGAGAATCCGAACAGAGGCCCATCCGAGACCAGCACCCTCTTGGCCTCTACCTTCAACGCGTCAAACGCTTTCTTGAAGATGACGTTGACCGAGCTCCCGTTGTCGATGAGGATCCGGGAGACTGTGAAGTTCTTGACCGCTGTCTGGATGACCAGCGCGTCGCAGAAGGGGTCCTCATGGTCTGATATATCCTTCCTTGAGAAGGCGATCTCCTCTGGGGTGGGGTCTGGGATGTGGAGCCAACACTCCTGCGGTACATGGTGTGGAGACTTGTCTTGCGGGAAGCCTCTATCCCCATCCCCCCATGGATCACTCTGATCCTTCCCCGGGGCCCAAGATCGGCCCGGTCCCCACACCTGCCCTCCTCTGCCCGAGACAGGACCTCCTCGATCCGCACTTCCTGACGGTCTTGCTGCTGCTGCTGCTCCCTGTTTCCTCTTATCTCGAGGAACTCCAGGCATGTGGTCGTGGCGTGCCCCTCCTCTTGATGGAATTCACAGTAAGGCAGCTCCACCCTAACCTCCCTTCTCCTTCTCCGGGCTGCTCTCCTCCTCTCCCCCATGGCTATCCCCCATGGCTATAGCAATAGCCTGGTCCTGGTTGGGGAGAGGTGGTCTCTGGCCTTGCCTCCCACCTGGAGGATAAAACTGGCTCTGGCCTCCCTGGCGGTTATCCCCCCATGGTGACCTCTCTGCGGCCCCTGATCTTGCCACTCCGACCTCCACCCTAGCCGATGGTTTGGCTCCTGACGCCCCCACCTGGGCTGCTGCTGTTGTTGTTCCCTCTGTCGGGGCTCAGCTCTTCTCTCCTCCTGTCCTCTGCCACCTCTTGGCCTCTCTTCCTTCGTGGCCCACCTGGCCAGCATCCGGGCAAACTCCGGATTCGACGCCTCCCCGTCGACTTCTCTTGCCGCCCTCTCCATTAGCTCCTCGTAGGAGAGGGGTGGCACCCTCTTTACCTCCATTCGGAAGAAACCCTGTTGTAGCCCCAAAGTGAAGGTCATCATCAGGGAATGCCCTGACATCTCTTGGACCTGGGTCACCTCCTCCTGGAACCGATCCACGTAGCTTCCCAGGGTCTCGTTCACCCCCTGCTTGATGTGAAACAGGGACTCCGACTCCTTCTTCCTCCTCTTGGAGGTGGTGAACCTCAACATGAACCCCCCGCGTAGGTCCTCGAAGCAGTAGATGGAATTGGCCGGCATCTGGTGGAACCACTCTCTCGCCTTCTCCTTGAGGGTGATGGCGAAGAGCCTACACTTGAATCCATCTGACATCTGTCGGATCGAGGCCACGTCCTCAAACCATTGGACGTGCTGGACCAGGTCTCCCTTCCCGGCGTAGTAAGACATCTCGGGCTCCCTGAACCCCTCTGGAACCGGGGCAGAAGAACCCAGCTCACTGAAGGGGCTGCCTCCCCCTACTGGGCGAGCTGGGGGGTCTCGCGCCCCCATATCACCGAACCTGCCGCCGCTCGCCGACCCTGGGAAGAGCACTCGCCCGGGGAGCTCGCCGCATCTTCCTTCCTCTGCAACTTCTTTCCCAGCCCGCCTGCCGGGAACGTCCTCACCAAGAGCTGGAACCGCGAGAACAGGGACTGCTGGTGTCGAGCACTCGGCACACGCGCCGAGTGCGAATCTGACCAAGCCGAGTACTTCCTTCCTGAAGTCCTCGAACATCCCCACCGTGGCGAGAGGGGGAGGGGGTGGCAAGTCGGCCCTGTCCGAACCTTGCCCTTATCCTCCAGTCATCGGGCTTGCTGAAGATTTTCTGTGCTGACCACGCTCCACGCTCACCGCACCAGAATGTTAAAACCGAGAATTCGGTCTCGATGAAGTTCACCCTTGGGGAAGGGGTGATCGCGCAAATACTTCTCTCCTGCAAGAAAAACGACGAAGAAAAAAGAACAGGGGACTGACCCAAGGGCCCGGCGCGGAGGACCCACCACACACCCGGAAGATCTCTGAGCGCTTCCCCTTCTTAGCCAAATGTCGGGCTAAAGTACCTCAGAAAGCGCTAGAAGGTTGGGAGACAAGTGAGCATGCCTTCTGAGGTACCCCCTTGAGTCTATTTATAGATTTCTGAAAATGGCCTGTAAATAACCAACCTCCGCTGGTCTAGAATTACTGAAAACGCCCTGTGCTGGCCTGCTAATAGTCAAACTCCGCTGTTCTGAATAGCTAAATGCAGACCTCTGAGGGCATCCAGGTAATTTGCCTCTGGACCCTGCTGGGCGAGTGACCTGTGAGAGCATCACTCGGCTAAAGGGGGCGAGTGTCGGGAGCTCAACGCACTCGCCGCCTTAAAAACCCCTGAAGGGCGAATGCCTGGCTGGGAGACCACTCGCCTAGCCTGGCGAGAACTGATCTCGCACGCGCACCTGTACGCGAGATATTCAGGCGAGTGCTGGGTGAGGGTGGCACTCGCCGAGGGGCCAAACCATTCCTCTTCCCTTCGTGTTGCGCGAGTGCCTCTCTTCAGGCCTTGGACGGATACTGGCCACTTGCCAACCCGATGGGGCCCACTCATCGAATATGGGGTTGTACATCTTCAATGTGCTCCAGCTGATCGAGTGTATAGTGTGGTAAAATCTCTTGCAAAAGATGCAAATCTACGCCACCCACATTTCCGACATACCTAATATTAGCAATCACAGATCCAACGCAAAGCTTTCTTAAGGATGGAGCCTTCCTCGACATCATCGTCCCCCCCCCCAATAGACGACATGTTAACCTATTAATCTGTCATGAGTAGAAACTAAAACCCTGCATCAGAATCGTATCTATAATCTCCTTCCTCAATAAAAAAAGGAAACAAATTATCTGTCTAAAACTACTTCCCTACAGATCGATTTGGTCGGTTCGAGAAACAAAATCTTGAATAATAAGAAATAAAACAAACCAATTCTAGAAATTATTAAGAAAACATAGAGCCAAAGGATCCGCAGATTGATCTCAGAAACAATTAAACATAAATTAAGCAAGAAAAATAAATCACATCTTGGACCCCAGCGGCCCACGATCATAAACACGGAATTGAAGGAAGAAAGTGTTTGTAATGAATGAGAATTCAATTTCAGAAACAAGAAACTATTTTTCATACGTACCAAGCAGATAATCTCTACAATTTTCAGTCTCTTCGCGTTCACCCTTCACCTTTCGTCTGCGCGATAAGATCAGTGTCGTTAAGCTAAAAACACAGATCGCCACTATGGTTGATTGAAAAGTTTAAGACACAGTAATTTTTTTAAGGTCGTAGGTTACCTAAATTGATTCTGGCATCTTGTAAAAAGTTTATATGGATTACATCAACAATTTTGCATTTATATAGAACACAAGACTTTCCAAAAATAGGGCATGTGAAGGACTTTTGTAGTAGTGGAGCATGCACTTCTTGATTTGATGTGTTTCTACAATAGCTCTTCAAACACTGTCATGTGTAACAGATATGACTTTGCATACTCACAAAGAACTCGCAATGTTCACCCTCTTTGGAATACTCATAAAGAACTCGCAATGTTTGCCCTCTTTGGAGTATACTCATAGAGAACTCATAATGTTGGCCCTCTTTGGAGTATTGCTCGTGCTCACAGATTGCAGAGTCGTATTCAATGTTGCAGAGAGACCGCACACAAAAGATCTCAGTAAAGGCTATCATATCCAAAAAAGATATATAACACTAGCAAGTGAAGCAGGATACATATATAAGGCGGGTAGCGTCATAATAGCAAACTTGTAATCCTACAAGATTGCACTTTCAAAGCAAATCTAAGTTCGGAAAAAGCCTCTGTCATGATTCCAGGGCAAAACCTACATACCCGACATTTGACGATCACTCACCAAGTTAGACAAGCTAAAAAAAGAGAAATAGGGAGTTGTTATTAGCAAACTCTGTTCGGATTCTGGCAAAACAAAAAACCAGTTCAGCCAATTTTCTCATTTTTTTCTATCCTACATAAGTACTACTAGTAAAACTTCTCCTCTTTCGTTCTCGCCCTTTTCGATCTATGCATCTCGCAGGAGCTGCTCCTCTTCCTTCACACTGTATTGGATGCCAGAGGCGGCAGCGACGCCATCATCGGCAACGCCTTCTCATAAACCTCCCCCCCCCCAACACACACATGATTCCAGCCCTCGTTCAAGACCAACAGGGCGGCATCCAGGAAGAGGTAACCCTCGCTGATGTCCTCCTTTCCTTTCTTGATGCTCGCTTCACCTTTTCTGTTGACGATGTCTTCATCCTTGCACAAAACGGATGTCACTTCTGAGATTTTTGTCAATCTCCGCTCAATGGGCTTGGTCTCAACAGAGCATTCGCCTTCAGAATTATTATTCGCAGCAACAAAATCATCAGTGGAGAAGTCTTCTTGCGACATGGTGTTAAACAAAATGAGTTTCTTCATTGGGATCTTATTTAAGACATACGCCCTGTCGTAATCGAAGACGTTGGTGTGTGCGGTAGAATTTTGGTCATCCACTCTAGACATAGGTGTGAGCAAGACTGGTGCTTGGGACGCCTGTAGGCTGAGCCCCAATACAAAATCCAGATTGACAACTTCCACCGCCAGGATCGTTGATATCTCTTTGGCATCAGGGAAGGCCCAGCCACCGAAAAGCGAAACCTTTGCAGCTGGAGTGGAGTTGATTACTTCATAAACCTTTACAACTGGAATGGAGGTCAAACATCTGACGAATGCCCTCCGTCAGACTTTAGATGGTGTCACACCAAGTGTTCTCTGGCGGTTGATGCGTGCTCTTCGATAGACACGAGGCGTGATGGAGGAGGTCGAAGGAAAGAGATTTTTTTATTTATTTTGATGGTTTGCTGGTAACCAATTGGTTTTCAAATAATCATTTTCAAAATTGATTGTGTGCTAGTAATAATGGTTCGCTAGAAGCCAAACAGAAATTGTTAATAACAACACCCTATATTTAAGGGAGGGCGGGAGAACATTTGAAGTTCTAATTTAATGGTGAGACCTTTATATACATTGTTTACACACTCTAAGAATACATCTAAACTACTCTTTAAACAAATCGCAGTTTAACATGCAACTCAATCTTGAACATGGAGGGATTCTTTGAGAGGCAAAGCATACATCTCAGAATGATAGAAATTCAAGAATTTTTAGTTGGTGTCTTGGCTGAGTAAAAATCTTACTTTCGGCTCTGGCGAGGACAATACTTGGTCGCTGCTCGATTTCTCATGTAAAAAAAATTAATGGATATTAAACAGACTCAGTAATGACATCCTTGCAAATTTCTCATGAGGAACTAGTGTGCGCCCTCAAATTTATAATATAATTTATTAAATTTATTTTATAATTTATTTCAAATATATATTTGGTATATATTTTTAATTTATGTTCTTATATTTGTTATCATATATTCATATCAATCCATAAATAATATATAGTTATAGATAAAAAAATTAATTAGAAAAAATGATATGAGTAGACCAAAATTGTGTATTTATTTAGCATATACGAGTGACAGGCACGGGCCTTCGGCCCGGCGAGCATTCGGCGGGGGAGCAACATTCAGCTTGGGGGAGACATTTGTTGTGGGGGCGAAATTTGTCATGGAGACGACATTTATCGTGGGCGGCGACAATTGTCGTGGGGGGGGGCAATAGTCGTGGGGGAGATATTGGTCATGGGAAGCGACATTTGTCGTCGGCTGCGACATTTGTCGTGGGGGCGAGATTTATCGTGGGCGGCGGCATTTGTCGTGGGCGACGGCATTTGTCGTGGGCGGCGGCATTTGTCGTGGGCGGCGACATTTGTCGTGGGCGGCGGCATTTGTCGTGGGCGACGGCATTTGTCGTGGGCAGCGGCATTTGTCGTGGGCGGCGGCATTTTTCGTGGGTGACGTAATTTATTGTGGGGTGCAGAAATTGTCGTTGGGGGCGGTAATTGTCGCGGGGGCGATATTGATCATGGGAGGCGACATTTGTCGTCAGTTGCGACATTTGACGTGGGGGGCTACAACTGTCATGGGGGCGACTGTGGTCGCCGGTGGCGACATTTGTCGTGGATGACGACATTTATCGTGGGTGCGACAATTGTTGTGGGGGCGGCATTGGTCGTGGGGGGTGACATTTGTCGTGGGGGGTGACATTTGTCGTGTGCGGTGACATTTGTCGTGTGCGGTGACATTTGTCGTAAGAGGCAACATTGGTTGTGGGCTGATGGAGGAAATAAAGTTGGCAACAATCAAATAATCAGTTCACCAAAAACTATATCCTAAACCCAACATGCTCAACGCAGCGGAAAATAAAATAAAAGGAAAACTAAATCTTAGAGAAGAAAGGGATGCTTCTTTGTTTGTTCATCCAATGTTCAGAATCGAATCGAACCGATAATAAAAACAGTTCAAAATTCCATCCATCTGGACAATAGCTTTTCTAATAAGTAAAAAACAGTTCAAAATTCCAAAAGTTTGGAAAATTTCGTAAATTACGTCTCAACTTGTGATTTTGTAACTACATATCTCTACAAAAGCATCATTGTATCTCTTTTGTTGTTATACCTAAAATTTCATATCATTCATATAAAGTCAATAGGTCATTGTATCAATAGCTCGGCGACGCACCCGCCACTCGCGGCCCCCTAGAGCACTATAGTTGTTGTTTGATTTTGCATATGCGTTGTGGGGGGCCGCGAGTGGCGGGTGCGGCGCCGATCTAGTGGATTGCATGGAAGACGGGCGAAGCCCGCTTCTATGTGGTTGAAGGCCGCCCGGAGCATCAAGCATGGGCGAAGCCCATGCGGAGGCGGGCAAAGCCCGCCTGGATGCGGCCAAAGGCCGCTCGAGAGCATCGAGCACGGGCGTAGCCCGTGCGAAGATGCTCGTATGTATATATATATATATATATATATACTTGAGATTTGTCAATAAAGCTAATATATGATTCCTATTTGTCCCTGGAATGATTACCATAAGGACCCATGATTGTTTCAAAATTTTTGTGCAAATCCTTTGTGAAGGTACTTTAACTAAATGGATAGATAATTACCAAGAGCTAGCCGATGCTTCAAAACATTTCAACATTGTCAAAATATAGAAGTAGAAAATTGTACACAAAAAGTTAGAGGTATAATAGAAGATAAGCAACTATCTTAGAACTTATCAGTATCAAACATAGAAAATTCACTACTGAGAACCTAGATAAATCTAAAAGAAAAGCAATTAGTAGTAAAATAGTCTTTGAGGCAGAAGTCTTAAACATGAGAAAATTGGGTTGAAATCCAAACCATAAAACTATAGTATGAGGCTATAGTTTGATTTTACACTAAAACTCATATTTATATTAGTATGAGGCTATAGTTTAATATCAGAGCAGAAATTATATAACACATATTCCATTTAAATTAAGGCATTAAAGGGATTAGAATTTTTATAAAGAAAAAGTTGTTTGTAAGTGAATATAGAAAACGAACTACATTTTATCGGTTTTGTTTCCGGCATGAGGAGTTTTATTCAGCTTTTATTCATGTCAGAACACAATATAAGACATTATATAAGATATGTGATCTGACATGACTTCCATATGATTTAAAATATCTGATTATAAGCGAGTAAAATATATAGGTGTTAATGTAGATGGAATATGTGTAATATAATCAAACTCATATCAGAGCACGAGTTTTTGTGATATTATATTTTAATTCCGAGTTTAGATTTTACATTAAAACTCATATCACCTATAAATGAGTCCTATTATATATCATTGTTCTATATTAAACTATAATCTTATATTTTATGCTACTATCCACAATTAACAGCAGTTTTTCCATCTTTCTTTAAATTCTGCTCAGACAATATAAGATTTTACATTAAAACTCATCAGAAAACAATATAGGACTATAGTTTGATTTACATCTGATTTTTCATTAAAACTCATCCACAATATAATTTCTATTGCATTCCTGTTCAACAGATTTGTTAGAGTTTTACCTGCACTTATATTGGCAGAAATCTGAAATCAAGGTCAAATTTTTGGGCAACGAAGGAAGCAGAGAAGCGGATTGTATGAAGTTTCAATCATAGCCAGCGGAAGCCGCTCCGATTGCAGGCGGTGGCCACGGCAGAGGCTTAAACTGCAGGCGGCGGCAACGGGATAAACTGTAGGCGGCAGTAGCGGATTCAATTGCCGGCGGGATGGTAGTCGAATCAATTGCAAGCTAGGTTTGCAGCTTAAAAATTCCATGAAAAAGCCATAGGAAAGATTCACATGATTGAAGAAGTCTACAGGCATTTATATAGCACAAATCCACATGTTGAAATGAAGTGGTAAATGAAACCATAGCCACACTAACTATGAATTCAGTAATATAATGTAAGTCTATATACGTAATTGAGAGCAATAGATTATAATTGAAAGCAATAGACTATAGTTTAAACCAATAATCTATAACTATGACAATTATAATTTGTATGCTCAACTAATTATAACATGTGGATTATGAGTTACTCGATATTAAACAATGAATTAGTATAATAATTATATAGCCGTGTAAGTTGCGACCCATTTAATGATTATGATTGCTTAAATCAATAATTTGATAAGAGGATTCTATCCTTGGTTACAATTGATCTGTTTCTGTTTTGATTCATCAATAAAGCAGTTGATGTTTCAAGTGCCGGAAATAAATTACAGAGCAACATTCCTGTCATAAGAATAGAATCCAAAAGTATACCGTAACGGATCTGACCACCAATCAGTTACAAAAATCTACAATTGTTGAAGACATTACTGCGCGCCACGTGACTCCTGAACAGCTAATCTGCTGCCTGTAATGGCTATATTTTGTAAAGGATATAATGCCTAGTATTATAAATATGTATTAGTCCTGAACCTCTATTTTCATGATATGATATAATATTGTCTTTTCCTTGGCACTGTTCGCCTTCCTCCGTAAAGCTTCCGCCGAATGTCGCCCGACTACCCACTCTCCGGCGACTCCTCTGGATGAATCCTTTACATTGGTGCTCTCGTTATGTCTCTACTCTCGTATATCACCTAGACGCATCACCACTCGTAGCATCTCACAAGCCATGAGTACTCAAGATTTCGAAGAAAAATCATGGAGAGAATTCGACCGGCGCCAGGAGGTGTATATGGATCAAAACAAGGCAATATGCTCCGAGTTTCAGACATTCAAACTCGATATACATCAAGAACCGGAGAAGTTGTCAGACCAACAACAACGCACTACCAACTCCAACGTGAGCTTCTACAGGGAATTTTGCGAACTCAGGGACCTCATGACAGCCTTCATAAAGAACTCCCACAACCGGCCGCCGGAAAGTTCTTCTCCGACGCGGCCTATCTTTGACATCGGTGTCCCCTCATCGGCATCACGAATTGGGTCACCTGTACCACGACAAATGGGTTCGGACCCTCCAACGACAGTTCTCCCTCAGTCGTCTCCACGTCCAATAATGCAGGAGCGACCTCCATATATTCCTATTCCGGCAATACTTGAAGCATCATGGCTGCCTCTTTCAGGATCCCCCTCCGGTCGGCAACTTTCTTGTTCCCCCTCGTCGTCATTCTCGTATTCATACTGATCTTCCACGTTTTAGTTCCGGTGATCCGCACAACTGGCTCTTTCATATTAAAAAAACATTTTGACTACAACAATATTTTACCCAAAGATTATGTTTTAGTGGCTTCGATGCAATTGGATCGACCGGCCTCCCGTTGGTATCAGGCTCTTGCACGGAACACCAACGGCCTTACATGGCCTTTCTTTAAAGATGCCTTGTTTCGTCGTTTCGGTCCCACGACATACAAAGAACCGGTAGCTCGGTTCACAAAATTAATGCAAGTAACTTCCGTAGCGGCTTACCAAGATGCCTCTGAAGATTTAGCTTTTTGTATTCCCAGTTTAACAGATGATTTCCTTAACAAATATTTATCTCCGAACATATCTGCCACGAGGTTATGGCCCGACAATCGGATAATCTACCCACTTCTTGTTATTTTGCACGATTATTTGAAGAACCCGTTGACAAACCGCACACTCCACACCTCCCACCTTGTACGATTACTTACACCAAAATGCAATCTACTGCAACACAAAATAATCCTTATCATCGTCATTTGTCCACGGCCGAGCTACAAATCCGTCGCGAAAAAGGGTTGTGTTACGCTTGCGATGAACGATATACGTCAAATCACAAGTGCAAAGACAAAGCAACATTACTCAACCTAGAAGACGATTATACCTCCCAACCGGACCAGGGCGTAGAAACAGTAGAAGAGACAATCGAGCAACCCCCGTATATTGCTACCATCAGTTTAAACGATCTTCATAATTTTCCCTCCGAAAATTTTTTACGTTTCCATGGCTCCATCGATAGTACGTATGTGCAAATTTTATTGGATTGCGGGAGTACTCATAATTTCATTTGTTCGTGCATTGCTTCACACTTACGGTTACCGACGTCCGTTATCAAACTCTTTTTCATTCATGTGGGCAATGGTGGAAAAATGGCCTGCTCGGGCCTGTGTAAGGATGTGCCAGTAGTAATCGACTCAAACAAATTCATTTTAAATTTGTACGTATTAGATTTTATTGGAGCAGACATTATCTTGGGGTACGATCGGTTGGATACATTAGGTGACGTAAGCACTAATTACAAACAAAAAATCATGTCATTTACACAACAATATTCCTATCACACTACGCGGTATTATCGGCATTTCATTCATCAGTTCGCGACCATCTCTAAGCCATTCACAGACTTGCTAGCTAAGGATAAATTCAATTGGACGATTGAATCTTCAATTGCCTTCAACACTCTCAAAAACCATTTACTATCCGCCCCTATTTTGGCGTTACCCAATTTCTCACGTCCATTTGTCATCGAGACCGATGCCTCGGGATTTCGTATTGGGGCAGTCTTGCTACAAGACTCGCATCCTATTGCTATCTTTAGTAAAAAGTTCACACCGCGCGAGTGCGCGATGTCTACCTATGCTCGCGAGCTTTTAGCCATCACATTAGCGATTTCCAAGTGGCAACAATACTTATTTGGGTCACATTTTGTAATTCGCACGGACCATAAAACCATTCACCAACTCTCCGATCAACTCATCACTACACCAGAACAACAGAAATTTTTGGATAAAATGCTCGGTTATCATTATGTAATCGAATACAAACCAGACTCACAAAACACAGTTGCGAATGCACTATCTCGGCGAGAGGAACCATCAGCTTCTTTATATACTTTAACACTGTGTTCTTACCCCCAAATTCCACTTCTACAGAATTTGGACGCTTATCATAAGGCGGACCCACTTGCTCTAAAAATTTTGCAGATTTTAGAAGCAGCTCCTGTTGCCAAACCGGATTGGAAGAGGCATGGCAAAAACCTGTTCTTTAAAAATAAACTCTATATCCCTACTGAGCCAATCCGACATATATTAATTGCAAAAGCTCACAACTTAAAATCTAGCGGGCATTCTGGAAACTTTGTGATGTATAAACGATTATCGGTTTATTTTTACTAGCCAAATATGACGCCCGACGTTTCAGAGTTTGTTTCGAAATGTGATACATGTCAAAAATGCAAATCCTTAAATATTGTCCCATTTGGATTACAATAACTATTGGCCATCCCCACCAAAATATGGACGGATTTAACAATTGATTTTATTACTCGTTTGCCTAGCTCTAAATCATTTACGAATATTTCGGTCATTGACTCATTGTGGATCGTTTATCAAAATGGGCTCATTTTGCCCCTCTCCTTTTCGGCTTCAATGGCCCGAATGTGGCACACGCCTTTTGGGATTGTTGCAGAAGGATACACGGAATGCCCGAGACAATCGTCTCGGATCGCGACCCCATTTTTTGAGTGACTTTTGGCGTGAGCTTTTTGCGCAAAATGGCACGACCCACTCTTATAATTCAGCTTATCATCCGTAGTCGGATGGTTAGACAGAACGGGTCAACCGTTGTCTTAACCAATACTTGCGAGTATTCACACATGCACACCTGAGGCCTTGGTCGGACCTATTGAGTTGGGCGGAGTATCACTATAATACTACGTTTCACACTTCCGCCGGTATGACTCCATTTGAGACCATGTTTGGGAGGCCACCGCCATGCTTCATTCCTTGCTTCTTCGGCGACAGCCACAATCAGGTTGTGCAGGCCCACTTCACTGCACGCACACACTTAATAGCACATTTAAAACACAATCTACAACAGGCACAGCAAAAAGTTAAGACCCAAGCAGCTAAAAATCGGACGAATCTCTGTTTTGATGTTGGCGATATGGTCCTGCTCAAGCTACATCCACAACGTCAACTGAGCATGCATCGTCATTCCTGCACACTCTTCAGCCCACGATATTATGGTCCCTTTAAAATACTAAATAGAATTGGCGAAACTGCTTATAAACTCGACTTACCTGCCTCGTCAAGACTACACCCGGTTTTTCACATTTCAGTTCTATGCCCCTATAAGATTGATTCAGCTATTACTATCACCCCTCTACCCCGTCGGACAACTACTACCGCCCCGATCCATGAACCTCTATCCATTCTTGTCGAATGCACCATTTTCATACAGAACAAACCAGTTAAACAGGTTCTAGTACAATGGAAGGGTCTAGACCACGCGGACAACTCCAGGGAACGTCGTGACGTGTTGGATTTTTAGGTACATACCCCGCCCGCTTTCCCGTCCACAAACTCTAACTCCACAATTTTTCCATCTGCAGGTTCGACGCCGACTCGGCCTAGATCGGAACCGGCCAACACTACTTCATCTCCACCACCGCCCGAGAATTTCCCTATTGGCGCACAAGCAACACGGGAAAGCAGTACGCAACAACAATCACCAAGGGATCAAACTCCAAGATGGGGCGCCCGCCGTCTTCGCTCTGCCCGACCTCTTTAACGGTCGCATATTCCACCACTGCGCTGGCCATCGTCCGTTAGACGGCATCGCTCCCCTCGCAATCCAAAAGCACTTGTGGGATCCCCAGTTCTGTTCTTCATGGCTGCCATCATCCGTTCTCTGTCATTCGCGTGGGGGAGTGATGTAACGGATCTGATCACCGATCTGTTAAAAGACTCTACAATTGCTGAAGACATTATTGCACGCCACGTGACTCCTGAATATCTCATATGTCGCCTGTAACGGCTATATTTTGTAACGGCTATAATGCCTAGTATTATAAATATGTATTAGGTCTGAACCTCTATTTTCATGATATGATATGATATAATATTGTCTTTTCCTTAGCACTGTTTGTCTTCCTCCGTAAAGCTTCCGCCGAATGTCGCCCGGCTACCCACACTCCGGCGACTCCTCCGGCTTAATCCTTTTCATATACTTAGATTAGCTGAAATTAAAACTAATTTGATTTCATACATCCAGATAAATTCAGTTAAGACATTAAATTACAAAATTGAATCGAATAACTCAAGTTTACCAATGTTTTCCTAATACGGAGGCGTTATTCCATTAGTGATTGTGCATTATAACAGGAAAAGTAAGTAAAAACGTACCTGCAGTTGAAGCAGGTTTGAAGGTCGGATGATTGTTGGCTGAAATCTGAACGGATCTTTTGGCTTTGGCGGAAGCTTCCTGACCTAGAGGCATGGTAAATGAGTAAAATAAATGACAGAGTTAGAATGAAATGTTCCACTATTGTGTGAAGTGAGCCTTCACTGTTGATAACCTTATGAGTCAAGAACACAGATCCAAGTAAGGAGGAACTCAGATCCAAGGATGGAGCACTTACTGTGAAGCCCGACGGGAATATTGAAGGCCCCGACAGCGGCGGGATTTACAATTTTGCTGCGAGTTTGTTTGAGGTGGAGTTGTTTGTGCGAGCAGTTCAGGGAGTGTAAATCTGCCAGAATGGAGATCTGAAGGAATGTAAATCTGAGGGGATGTTTGAAATGGGGGAGAGAGAGAGAATCGAGGGAGAGGGGTGAGGGGTAAGGGAAAACTTACTGTGAGGGAGAACTGACGGTGGAGGGGGCGGGTTTCGTACCCAGCGGCGAAGGTCTGCGACGGGCGGAGTACTGGGATGGGCGACGGCCGACGCTGAGCAACGGTGAGAGCGATGAGGTGTGCGCGGGGGAGGCGGAGTGGAGGAACAGAGCCGGAGACCTAAATTTCGGGAATGAGATGCGGAGCAGGGATGGAGATGTGACTTGGGGCTAAATTTGCGGAGAAGTTTTTTGTGCCGTTCATGAAATGTTTTTTTATTTTTATTTTGGTGTGATTGTGTAAACCATAGTGCCCAAGGAGTAATGTCTTGCTGGGATATTGGGAGTGTGTCTCGTACACTATCATGATTAAAGTACTGTCACTACTGTGCACAGCCCTGTGCCTGTAACTTATAATATAGATAGACAAGTGACCGGCACGGGCCTTCGGCCCTGGGGGCATTCGGCGGGGGTGCGACATTCGGCGGGGTGCGACATTCGGCGGGGTGCGACATTTGCCGGGATGCGACATTCGTCGGTGGTGCGACATTTGTCGTGGGGACGACATTTGTCGTGGGCTGCGACATTTGTCGTGGGCGAGACATTTGTCGTGGGCGGCGACATTTGTCGTGGGCGGCGACATTTGTCGTGGGCGGCAACATTTGTCGTGGACAGTACCCGCCCCCATGACCTCGCACGACAGTACCCGGCCGACGACGGCTGGCTCCGCCCGCTCCCGGCGGCTCCGCCCAAACCGCAACATATACATATGAGTACTCAAAATGACCGTAAAAAAATATAAATCAAGAATACAATTTTTATTTTGTAAAACAAATTATATTTTACGTTAAAACATTAATTTTTTTCTTGTCATTCGTAGCTAGAGACAATAGATTTAGGGTATCTAGTGTTTTTATATTTTGTATTTTAATATTATAAAGTTGTGTAATTACGTAAAAGGGATATTGTCTTTATAATATATTAATATAAAGTTTGGTATAATTGTGTAATTATGAATACAGCTATAAGGGCAATATAGGGACATCAGGTAATGTTTCATCAAACAATAGTTTTTCTATAATAGTAGAGATATACTATAAATGTGGGGAGTTCTTATGTCCAGATTAAGGCTCCATTTGGGAGGACTTATTTTCACCGGTCAAGCGATTACGATCGCATGAATCGGACCTTAGGACTTATTTTCACCGGTCAAGCGATTACGACCGCATGAATCGGACCTTAATTTAAGGTCGGATTCATGCGGTCGTAACCGCTTGACCGGTGAAAATAAGTCCTCCCAAACGGAGCCTCAACTGCATGAACCGGACCTTAAACCTTAATTAAGGTTTGATTCATGTGATCGTATCGGCTTGACCAGAGATAACCCCTCCCTCGGCCGTGGGCCGCCCCCTCCCTGGGCCGCCCGGGCCGCCCCCTCCCTCGGCCGACGACGCGGCCGCCCGAGCCGCTCCTCCCCGGCCGTTGTCGGCAGTCTTCCCCTCGCCAGCGAACTCGGTGGCGAGTTCGTTGGCCACCCTTGGAGTCGCGCTCCCGTCGTCCGATCGGTTGAAGATGTCCCCGACCGTCTGATTTGCGGGTAATCACCCACTAACCGTCGGGTTAGTGGGGGATTTAATTAATAACTTAATGATTTATTTAAATGGTCTCCAAATTGCGAAATTAATACCCAATATGCACATTTAAACTATAATGAAAATAATCATGATGGTGGTTATGGTGTGCGGATAGTCGTGTAACCACCATAACCACCACCTGGAGCCTATAAAAGGAGTCTGAGGCTCCTCATTTCTCACGTTTTTCCTCTGAGTCTTCTTCTTCATCAGGTTGAAGCTCTGCTGAATTCCTCCTACGAGCAGCATCCGAGCCGCACTCGAGCCGCACCCGAGCTACAAGCGAGTTAAGTCAAAGCCACCCGACGAAGCTAAATCTCTCAAGTTCCAAGTGGCCCCCGCAACCACAAATTCAAGCGCTCCGCTCCCACGTTCAGAATCAGCAAGTCACTAACTGAAGACCACCAGCGCGAAGCGCGATTTGTAATAACTCCTAGCGCGACAGTCTGTCGTCCGCTGTGTGTCAAGTGTTATCTCACTCCAAAGCTGTAACGAGAGGTGGAATGTCACTCTCGACTTCACAAACAAGCTGTAACAACCAGGAAATAGTGGATTTTGACCGGCACAGGCCAGGTCACGTGATTTTTTACCCAGTTGAGTGGTTTTTCCACGTTAAAACTCGGTGTGTACAATCGATCTACTCATTGACTGTGTGTGCGCTCGACCGTTCTGAGAGCTAAGGCGGTCCAAGTTATTCCGGTTCATCCGGGATGTCGAGTTAGACTGCAACAATTATACATAGGCATTGTTGTTATACGCAGACTAGTACAAACTCGTGATACAAGGCGTTTGGGTGGCTCATATGGCTCTCTTCGATATCTCTACTTTCTCTTCTTCTTCGAAGCCTTCTGTCTCGGTGGTCACGTCTTCTGGTAGTGCCCACTTCGTTACTCAAGGAAAATGGCTGATCGACTCAGGTGCTACCAATCATATGACCGGCTCTCACTAGTGTTTTTCTCTCCTGGAAACACATGATCGGTTTCCCCCGGTTATTCTCGCTGACGGCTCTCCATCCCCGGTCCATGGGACGGGAGTAGTTCAAGTCACTCCGTCTCTTCAATTGGCGAATACTCTCTACGTGCCCAAATTCCCGTGCAACTTAATATCAGTTACCTCTCTATGCAAGCAATTACGGTGTTCCGTCACATTTACTTCTACTTCTTGTTCTTTTCAGGATCCGGACTCCCAGCGAACGATTGCTACTGGGACTGAGAGTGGCGGCTTATTCTTCCTCGATAACGTTTTTGCTCTATCCGCCTTCTCCACCACCTCCACAGATCTTCTCCAATGGCATCTTCGCCTTGGTCATGCTCCTCCGCGTCTTCTTCGTCAGCTTCTCCCCCATCTTCTTTCATAAAGTCCTCCCCTCAATTATGAGGCTTGTCAGCTTGGCAAGCATCACCGCTCCTCCTTCCCAACAAAGCAAGTTCGTGGATCTTCCCGACCGTTTGATCTCATCCACTCTGATGTTTGGGGTCCTTCTCCTACCCTTACTGTTGGTCGGGGAAGTTCATATTTTGTCACGTTTATTGATGATTTCTCTCGTTGTACGTGGGTGTATCTTTTAAAAGATCGCTCCGAATTATTCTCTGTATGAACATCTTTTTATCTCATGATCAAAACTCAGTTTGACGTTTCTATAAAAGTTTTTCGATCTGATAACGCCCAAAAATATCTCAGTCATGCTTTTTCGTCCTTCTGTATACAACATGGGATTATTTATCAAACTAGCTGTGTCTATACTTCACAGCAAAATGGTGTGGCAGAACGCAAAAACCGTCATCTCCTTGATGTCGCTCGCACTCTGATGACACAGATGCAGGTTCCTCGTACCTATTGGGGCTACGTCGTTCTCATCTCCTGTTTCCTCATCAATCGCATTCCATCCACCGTTCTCTAGGGTCAAACCCCATTCTCTATTCTCCATCCTGGTAAGGAACCCTTCCCCCTTCCTCTACGTATATTTGGATGTACGTCCTTCGTACATGCTCCCTCCATTACCCGTGATAAACTTTCCCCTCGCTCCACCAAATGTGTCTTTCTGGGGTACTCCACCACTCAGAAAGGCTACTGTTGCTTTGACCCAGTTCTTCGTAAGCAGTTCGTCTCCGCTGACGTTACCTTCTTCGAGAATGCCTCCTACTTCTCGGACGACTCCTCTTCTCTTCCCCAAGCTTCCTCTTCTCTTCCAACAACCTCTGATTCTCCTGTTATTCCCTTCGTTCCCTCTCCTCCTACTGCGATATCCACCCCTACTCTGTCTCCACCTCCGTCTCCCTCATCTCCGCTGTCGTCACTCTCTTCTCCCGGGCCAGCTCTCTCTGCCACGGATGCTCTGGATGCCGAGGAACCCGCTGACCTGGATCTTCCTATAGCTCTTCGCAAAGGGGTGCGGACATATACCCTACACCCCCTTACTGTTGTTGTTTTATATGATTGTCTTACCTCTTCTAGCAGAGCCTTTGCGCTGGCTATCTCTGCCACTGCCACACCTCGTTCCTACTAGGAGGCCCTTGCTATTCCTCACTAGAAGATGGCTATGGATGAGAAAATGGCGACCCTAACAGAGCGGGGTACCTGGACTCTTGTTCCTCCTCCCTTCAGTACTGATGTTGTTGGCTATCGCTGGGTCTTTGTGGTCAAATTTGGCCCGGATGGCACCGTGGACTGTTATAAGGCTCGTCTTGTTGCTAAGGGCTTTACTCAGACCTATGAGGTTGATTATTTTGATGCCTTCTCTCCCGTGGCTCGTCTCAGCACTATACGAGTCCTTCTCTCTATGGCGGTCAATAAAGATTGGCCAATTTCTCAGCTTGATGTAAAGAATGCCTTCCTTTATAGTGATCTTCAGGAGGCCGTCTACATGGAGCAATCTCCTGGGTATGTTGCTCAGGGGGAGACACGAGTATGCCGACTGCAGAAGGCAATCTATGGCCTCAAGCAGAGCCCTCGAGCTTGGTTTGACAAGTTTAGCGGCATCGTGGCAGCCGTTGGTTTTGCGCGCAGCTCTGCCGATCACTCTCTATTTATTCGCAAAACCCCCTCGGGACTGGTGGTTCTTGCTGTGTATGTTGATGATATTCTTCTCACTAGCGATGACCAGGAAGGGTGAAAGTCACACTAGTGTCAACTACCTTCACCTATGGGGGGGGGAATAGGTGTCTTGCACAGTCTTTTAGCGGAATTAATATTATACCTGCACAATCAAACAAAACAACACAGCACAAAAATACGCAGGCAGTTATAGTGGTTCCCCGATTTTGGTACGTCCACTTTCCCCCTTCGACCTATCTCCCAACAAGGGACGACTCGGTCACTTCACCAACCGGATTGAAATCCAATCCTCACACTAATGGAAGGAACCCTTCCACCCGAAGGAGTCACCACTCCTCCACCACGGGTTACACCCAACCCTTACAACGCGGAACCAACGTTCCTTTACAACAAGAGAAAAATTAGAATGTATAAAATACAAACTACTTATGGAGTGCTTGGTGTCCCTCTTCGTTCGATGACGCGTTCTTGAAGAAGACGAAGAGTCCACGACCTTAGCTCTCACTTAGAGAGGATCTCCCCGAAATCGGCGGCGGCAAGAAGTGCGGCGGCGGAGCTTTCGGGATCAGCGGCGGCAAGGTTTGCGGCGACGAGCTTTGTAGATCCAACCTTCGTAGCAAAGCTAGCAAGGTCTACCAACGATCTTACTTGGATCGATCGTCTCAATCGATTCGGAAGGGGAAGGTATTCCCGTTCAACAAATCAAGAGACAAAGGATCTCAAGATAGACATGTGAGACGCGTTGCTTGGCTAAGCTTCTGTCGCCGGGAGATCAGGAAGAACCCATGATCGGCGGCGGCGACAACTTGAGGCGCGGAGACGGAGGCGGAAGAGAAGACGTGATCTGTTAGGTCAAATCCGGCGGCTCTTTCTTTTTGTATGTATCGATTCTTCGTGATGTTCGAAATGCAACAGTATTTATACAGTAGGTCATATATTATGACCGTTGTGGGCCCTACTAGTAGAAACCCTAACTCCGGTTCAAAATAGCGTGTGTATACTTGGTCCGGTCTAGCGGGCAGCAGAAATTTCGCCTAAGGCAAATTCGGTGGGAATCATTGGTGATTCTCGACGAATCGACGAGAATCACTATTGATTCTCGTCAAATTCTACTTAGAAGAATTCTTAGTTGAATTGCTTGCTAGCCGGAAAGAATCGTTGAGAGTCATCATCCATTCTCGACGAATCGTTGAGAATGTAGAGTCATTCTCGACGATTCTCACTTGGCAGATTCCTTGAAGGCGTTGACTCAGCCTGGTGATTCTTGCCGATTCTGGCTTGGCAGAATCCTTGAAGGCGTTGAAGGCGTTGAGTCGGCCGGATGCATTCGGCGAGAATCAGCTAGTGATTCTCGACGATTCGGCGAGAATCACTAGTGATTCTCATCGAATCGGCTTCTCGTTGAATCATACTTAGACGAATTTTTGTCTATCTTCCCGTGAGCTGGTTTTTGACCCATCCTTGCTCCTCTTCAGCTCTAGCTCTATCTCGACCCTGTGCTTGAAAGTAAGTACACTCCAATAGAGAGAGCACACGTAGACCAACACACTGATCTGCTCAACGAAGGATTACGTTGCGCAGACCTGTGTATATTGACCCACTGCACCCTGACATTGGTGTGTACTTAGCGTGAAATAACTGCAAGCATAACTTGAAGACAAATGATCAAATACAATGCCAATTCACCTTAGCTGGTCCAGGGGCTTCTTCAAATCAGGTACATTGTGGATACAATACCCAACAATCTCCCCTTATTTGAAGAAGCCTAAACCTTACAAGTTAAGGTGAATATAACGGATGGAATAAAAACATAAACTGAATAATCAGTTGAGAATGAATTTCCATACCTTTACCTTTAGAGCATTTGGAGCATACTTTGCGTGAGCACCTTAGCACCTTAGCCGAGAGGGTAATCTCCCCCTTTTCAGCTTCTACAAATCTGGGACTTTAGCACTTGCCACAATGCTCCCCCTCAGTTCTTGCATCTGTGCTTACTCTTGAGTTTCTTGCGGGTGCTCCCCCTTGATCCAAAGGCCGAGAGCCTCTGTATTCTTCATTCCTCAAGGTTTAGCATACCCAATTCAGTTTTGAAGAGACTGAACTTGGCTTCGTCTAGGGGCTTTGTAAAAATATCTGCAATCTGCTTATCCGTGGGGACATAACAGAGAGAGATGTCCTTGTTTTCCACATGCTCCCGAATGAAGTGGTAACGCACTTCAATATGCTTCGTCCTGCTGTGCGACACAGGATTGTTCGCAATGGCTATAGCACTTGAGGAGTCGTAGTACATTGGTATTTCTTTGAACTGAAGGTCATAGTCTGTTAGCTGATTTATGATCCATAGAAGTTGTGCGCAATAGTTGCCTGCTGAGATGTACTCATATTCAACTGTGGAGGTTGAAACACAATTCTGCTTCTTACTATTCCATGATATAAGCCTTCTTCCGAGGAATTGACACGTCCCGAAGGTGCTTTTCCTATCATCCCTACTTCCTGCAAAATCAGCATCTGAAAAGCCTATTAGCTCGACATCATTGTTTCTCGGGTACCACAAGCCAAGATTAGGTGTACCCTTAAGGTATCTAAGAATTCGCTTTGTAGCGACATAGTGAGATTCCTTAGTGTTCACCTGATATCTGGCACAAACGCATGTGGAGAGCATAATATCCGGTCTACTTGCAGTAAGGTAGAGCAGGGATCCAATTATGCTTCTGTACTTGGTTTCATCAAAAGGTTTCCCTTTCTCATCCTTGTTCAGAGACACAGTGGATCCCATTGGAGTCCTCATAGAGGTTGCACTCTCCATTCCGAATTTCTTGAGGAGTTCATTTGTGAACTTCGTCTGAGAGATGAAAATCCCATCCTCAGACTGTTTCACTTGAAGTCCCAAGAAATACTTCAGCTCTCCCATACTACTCATTTCAAACTTCCCTTGCATAGGTTTGGAAAACTTCTTGCAAAGGTTGTTATCCGTTGACCCGAATATTATGTCATTGACATAGATTTCCACCAGCAAAATCTTACCTTTGACTTCCCTAAGAAACAATGTCTTATCTATTTTTCCTCTAGAGAACTTGTTCTCAAGAAGAAAGCTAGACAGAGTCTCATACCAAGCTTGAGGAGCTTGTTTTAAGCCATACAAAGCTTTATTAAGAAAATATACATGATTGAGATAAGTCGGATTAACAAAACCTGGGGGTTGTGCGACATATACTTCCTCTTTCATGTTGCCATTTAAGAAGGCCGATTTCACGTCCATCTGATAGACTGTGAATCCTTTGTGAGAAGCATACGCCAGAAACAATCTGATTGCCTCGAGCCTTGCCACTGGTGCAAAGGTCTGGTCGAAGTCAATCCCCTCTTCCTGTCTGTAACCTTGAGCCACCAGCCTGGCCTTGTTCTTTATGATGACACCGTGTTCATCCAGTTTGTTTCTGAAGATCCACTTTGTGCTAATCACGTTCTGCCCCTTTGGTCTGGGAATCAGCGTCCAGACGTTGCATCGTTCAAATTGATGCAGTTCATCTTGCATGGCCAAGATCCAAGATGCATCCTTGTTCGCTTCGTCGAACTTCTTTGGCTCAACCTGTGACAGAAAGCTAAAATGCAGAATCTCGTTAATTGTACCTCGGCGAGTTCTGACGCTGTCACGGGGATCTCCGATGATCTGATCTCTAGGATGATCCCTCACGTGTCGGAGCTCTAAGAGTATGGCATCTGGAGCTCTGACGCCTTCTCGGGCTTCTCCTTCTTCAGGGAGGATAATTCCATTCTGACCGTCATCATCTCCGATAGGCGCTGTGGTGGAGACTTTGACGTACTTGGGAGTTGCATCTTTAGCGGTCTCATCGAGACTAAGCTATTCAATTCTTGTACCTGCATCTTCAAGAAGACCACTGGAAGAATTGCTGTTAAGCAAGCTTCCTTCATCAAATACAACATTTATGGATTCCTCTACCACTAGGGTTTTCTTATTGAAAATCCTATATGCCCGGCTATGGCTACTATAGCCCATAAATATGCCTTCGAAGCATTTTTCACCAAACTTAGTACGCGGGTACTTCCCGTTATTTAGTACATAGCATCTGCAGCCAAAGATCCTAAAATAGGACATGGTAGGTTTTCTGCCTTTCAGTAGCTCATAAGGCGTCTTACGATGGCTCTTGTTGATCAAGGCCCGGTTTTGTACATGACAAGCTGTGTTGACAGCCTCTGCCCAGAAGTATTCTGAGAGAAAAGCATCATTCAACATTGTCGTGCAAGCTTCAATGAGTGTTCTATTTCTCCTCTCCACAACTCCATTCTGCTGAGGAGTGCGCGGGGAGGAAAACTCGTGAAAGATACCAAGTTCTTCACAGAACTCTGTCATAGCACCAGACTCGAACTCTGTTCCATGGTCACTTCTGATTTTGACCACCGAGCAGTTAAGTTCGTTCTGAATTTGCTTGACAAACTAGTGAAGATGTCAAACGTATTAGACTTGCGTTTTAAGAAGAACACCCAAGTAAACCGAGAGTGATCATCAACAATCACTAGCGTATAAGACTTGCCTCCCAAGCTATGAACTTGCATTGGACCAAACAAGTCCATATGCAGAAGATAAAGACATCTGGAGGAGTCTTTGTCTGCAATGCCCTTAAAGGTAACCCGAGTCTGTTTGCCCTTCTGGCATGCAGGACAGGGGCTATCTTTGATGCACTTAATGATGGGAGCATCCCTTACTAAATTTTTAGAAAACAGCATACTAATTATCTTGAAATTAATATGTGTCAATCTCTTGTGCCATTACAAAGAGATACACTGCCTGTTGCTACTAGGCACATGGGGGTAGATGAATCTAAACTAAGAAAATCTAAACAGAAGATGTTTCTGCTCCTAATGCCTGTTAATACCGTCTCTGAAGAGGCACACGATATTATCAGGCATTTATCCTTGCAGAACTTAACGTCATAACCTTTATCACACAACTGACTTACACTGATCAGGTTATGATTTAACCCTTCAACATAAGCCATATCGGTGATAGAGACTATACCGTTGGAAATCATACCGTAACCTCTGGTGACTCCTCGATCTGATCCTCCAAAGATGACTTTGGGTCCATTTTCGACTGGAGAGTAATCACGCAGCAGGCTTCTTGCCCCAGTCATATGCCGGGAGCATCCACTGTCTAAGTACCATATAAGAGTTTTGGTGGCCTTTGGACATACCTGCAAAACAGAATCAGTTTCCCTTAGGAACCCAATCGAACTTGGGTCCTAGATTCCTTGTTAGCATACTCCCCCTCGGATGGTTAACCCTACAAGTGGTCGGTCTCGCATTGCTAACATGAGGAGTCTCGTTATATCTCGGATTAAACCAGCAATCTACGGCAAAGTGACCAACTTTGCCACAGCACCAACAGTCAAATCTGTTGTACCTTTTCCTAGGCTCCTGCTTCACCCTGGGAATGGTGGGTCCAGCCGGGGCCTTGGATTTGGAAGTGGAGTCATCATGATGACAGCAGTCACATGAATTCTTCACCTCCCGTTCCTTCAGTATAACAGGCTTGGCTTTTGGTGCCTACTTCCTATTATGGCCGCTAGAGAAGTGGCCATAATCCTCCACTTGGATTTCCTCATAAGGTGCCTTGAAGACACTCTCGCCAAAGTTGCGGGGGAAGGCCCAACCATCATACCGGCTCTTGGGATTTTCAACCGAGGGCCGGAAGAAGTGGCCATAGGTTGACTCAAAGTCCTGTTCATTGCAGGGAAAGCCAGGCTTCCTGAATACAACAGGGTTGAGTGGGGCCTTTTCCTTTTCTGCAGCAGAGGCCTTCTTAGCAGCCTTATTTTTCCTCTGCTTTTTGTTTCTCCTGGAGGATTTACCAGACACACCCACATGCCCCAAGCCAGCCCCCTTAGCCTGAGCAGAGAAGGTATCAACCAGTGGAAGAATATTCTTTGGCATAGAGAAGCTTTGGACAATCTTCCTTTCTACCGAAAGTTGTTCTTCCAACTTATTGATTTCTTCCTGTTTAAGGTCAAGGAGACTTAGAGACTCTGAGTGCTTAGAGATCGGGTCCAGGTGTTCCTATCGGAGAGAAATCAAGCTAGTGATTTCTTCCCTTAGGGAGACACCCTCGACCTTAAGGAATTTGACTTCCTTTTTCTGAGCCCTCAATCTCTTGCGGCATTCCTCAAAGGTGTTGAGCAGAAGCTCATACTTTTCGAGGAGCTCAGCTTCTCGAGCAGATGGGCTGTCCTCGAGATCATCATCAAGAGACTCATAGTCAGAGTCAGAGAGGGGGGTACGAGCCTTTACCTTCCCAGTGAATGGGGGGCATTCTCCTTATGAGTCAGAGCGACCCACTAGCCCGAAGTAGGCTTCCTCATCATCACTAGAGTCTGAGGAATCAGACTCACTCAGTGTCTTTGACTTTTTGGCGATGTAGCTCCTCTCCTTCTTTTTATCTCTAGAGGTTCTGTGCTCTTCTCCATTCCCCTTCTCTCTCTTGCCTTGATGGCAGTCAGCCACGACGTGTCCTGGCTTATTGCACCAAAACAAATGATGTCAGTATGACGATGTTTGTTCGGTTTTGATTCATACCTGTCAGAAGAATAATTCTTCTTCTAGTTTCTGGAGGAGGAGCCGTCTCTCTTTCTTTGATTCCTCATCTTGAGCAACTTCTTGAATTCTCGGGTGATGAGGGAGAAGTCGTCTTCAGAAAACTCTGAGTCGGAGTAGCATGGCTCGGAGTCTTCCTCCTCATCCTTTTTCCCCGCACGGGATGAACCCGCACCCTTGCCCTTCCTGGAGTGAATGGCTTTTAGGGCCACAGTCTTTTCCTTGGCAGCGGCTTTCTCTGCTTCTTCTTCTGCTTTCCTCGTGTTCAACTGGAGCTCATAAGACATGAGCTTCTCAAAGAGTATCTGAGGATCAGTTTCTGCTAATCTGCCAAACTCTCGGATGGCGCAGATCTTCGTGTCCCATTCCTTAGTAAGGGACCTAAGGAATTTATCATTAAGTTCACCATCAGTGAACACTCTTCCATATCCCTTGAGAGCATTGAGGATCTTGAGGAAATTCTCAAAGGTAACTCCGATCTCTTCCTTGGGCCCCTGCCTGAAGGCCTCATATTTCTGGTTCATGAGTGATCTCCGATCATCCCTCACTTCATCTGTGCCCTCCATTAGAATAATCAGGCTGTGCCAGATATCCTTGGCTGTCCTGTAGTTGTAGAAGTTCTGCATCATGGAGTCATCGACTGCGCTGATTAGTATGTTCTGTGCCTTCTTGTCAAGTCCGACCAGCACCATCTCGTCCTTGTCCATTTCAAAAAGCTTCTTTGGCATCATTTTGGTAGGATCAATGATGGAGGCATTAGTGGGAATATAAGATCCCTTCTCCACGATCATGAAGAGTCGAGGGTCGACAGCTTCCATGTAAAATCTAATTCTTTCCTTCCAGATAGGAAAGTTTAGCCTGGTGCACACTGGGATCTTGCCTGAGTACTTGAGTCCGTCCATAGTAGATATCTGCCTTCTTCTTGACACTAGTGGCAGGAACTTACTCAAGGTGTTAACCTTTTTGATGAGCAACCTCCCTCTGATACCACTTGAAAGTCACACTAGTGTCAACTACCTTCACCTATGGGGGGGGGGGGAATAGGTGTCTTGCACAGTCTTTTAGCGGAATTAATATTATACCTGCACAATTAAACAAAACAACACAACACAAAAATACGCAAGCAGTTATAGTGGTTCCCCGATTTGGGTACGTCCACTTTCCCCCTTCGACCTATCTCCCAACAAGGGATGACTCAGTCACTTCACCAACCGGATTGAAATCCAATCCTCACACTAATGGAAGGAACCCTTCCACCCGAAGGAGTCACCACTCCTCCACCACGGGTTGCACCCAACCCTTACAACGCGGAACCAACGTTCCTTTACAACAAGAGAAAAATTAGAATGTATAAAATACAAACTACTTATGGAGTGCGTGGTGTCCCTCTTCGTTCGATGACGCGTTCTTGAAGAAGACGAAGAGTCCACGACCTTAGCTCTCACTTAGAGAGGATCTCCCCGAAATCGGCGGAGGTAAGAAGTGCGGCGGCGGAGCTTTCGGGATCGGCGGCGGCAAGGTTTGCGGCGACGAGCTTTGTAGATCCAACCTTCGTAGCAAAGCTAGCAAGGTCTACCAACGATCTTACTTGGATCGATCGTCTCAATCGATTCGGAAGGGGAAGGTTTCCCGTTCAACAAATCAAGAGACAAAGGATCTCAAGATAGACACGTGAGACGCGTTGCTTGGCTAAGCTTCTGTCGTCGGGAGATCAGAAAGAACCCACGATCGGCGGTGGCGACAACTTGAGGCGCGGAGACGAAGGCGGAAGAGAAGACGTGATCTGCTAGGTCAAATCCGGCGGCTCTTTCTTTTCGTATGTATCGATTCTTCGTGATGTTCGAAATACAATAGTATTTATACATTAGGTCATATATTATGACCGTTGTGGGCCCTACCAGTAGAAACCCTAACTCCGGTTCAAAACAGAGCGTGTATACTTGGTCCGATCCAGCGGGCAGCAGAAATTCGCCTAAGGTAAATTCGGTGGGAATCATTGGTGATTCTCGACGAATCGACGAGAATCACTAATGATTCCCGTCGAATTCTACTTAGAAGAATTCTTAGTTGAATTGCTTGCCAGCCGGAAAGAATCGCTGAGAGTCATCATCCATTCTCAACGAATCGTCGAGAATGCAGAGTCATTCTCGACGATTCTGACTTGGCAGATTCCTTGAAGGCGTTGACTCAGCCTGGTGATTCTCGCCGATTCTGACTTGGCAGAATCCTTGAAGGCGTTGAAGGCGCTGAGACAGCCGGATGCATTCGGCGAGAATCAGCTAGTGATTCTCGACGATTCGGCGAGAATCGTCGAATCGGCAAGAATCACACTTAGACGAATTTTCGTCTATCTTCCCGTGAGCTGGTCTTCGACCCATCCTTGCTCCTCTTCAGCTCTAGCTCTATCTCGACCCTGTGCTTGAAAGTAAGTACACTCCAATAGAGAGAGCACACATAGGCCAACACACTAATCTGCTCAACGAAGGATTACGTTGCGCAGACCCGTGTATATTGACCCACTGCACCCTGACATTGGTGTGTACTTAGCGTGAAATAACTGCAAGCACAACTTGAAGACACATGATCAAATACAATGTCAATTCACCTTAGCTGGTCCAGGGGCTTCTTCAAATCAGGTACATTGGGGATACAATACCCAACAAAGGGGTAGCCCTAACAGAGCGGCATCTTCGTCAACATCTGGTCACGAAAGATATGGGCTCTCCGAAGTACTTTTTGGGGATCGAGATCTCTCGGAAGCACAACTCCTTGGTCCTCTCCCAGCATAAGTATGCCCTTGATCTTCTAAAAGAAGCAGGATTGACTGGAGCCAAACCTGCCCGATGCCCTATGGCTATTGGAGAAGACAAAACCTGGACAGATGATTCTCCTCTTCTTTCAGATACTACGCAGTACAGGCGTCTAGTTGGTAAGCTCATATATCTCACAGTGACCAGGCCCGACATTTCCTATGCTGTGGGCAAGGTAAGTCAATTCATGCAAGCACCCAGGGAGTGCCATCTACAGTCCGCCTTGCGGATCTTGGAGTATGTCAAAGCAGCCCCTGGGAAAGGATTACTATTTCAGAAGAATGACCATCTGAAGGTTGAAGCATACTCAGATGCGAGTTACGCTGATGACAAAGGGGATTGCAAGTATACCTCCGGTTTCTGCACCTTTGTTGGGGAAAATCTGGTAAGCTGGAAGAGCAAGAAGCAGTCTGTTGTTTCCAGGTCCAGTGTTGAAGCAGAGTATCGAAGTATGACATCGACCACTTGTAAGTTAAAATGGCTACGGGCTCTCATGCTGGATTTGGGAGAGGTCTACAACCATCCTCTACCTATGTTCTGTGACAACAAGGCTGCGATATACATCTCCAAAAATCCAGTCTTCCATGAAAGAACCAAGCACATTGAGGTCGACTGTCATTTCATTCGTGAAGAGATTTTGAAGGAACAAATTTGTACTCCCTTCGTCACTTCTGATAAAGAGCTGGCCGACATCTTCACCAAGCCAGTATCCGCCTCGTTTTCTCATATTTGTTACAAGCTGGGCATGATCGATATATATGCTCCAGCTTGAGGGGGAGTGTTGAAGTGGTGACCGGGCAGTCTGGCGGTCTGGCTTGGCGGGTTGATGACCGGGCGGTCTGGCGGTTTCCCTTCAGCGGGTTGATTGTTATGTGCTGCTGTCTAAGGTCCAAGCGGTCTAGCGGCTTGTCTATGACGACTTTGAGACCGGGCGGTCTGGCGGTCTCACGTGGAGATCTCTCTCTCTCTTTGGAAGTTGCCGAGCGGTTAACCCCTCTGTCTAACCGCGCGGCTTGTGCGATTTGTGTCTGTACAGTCCGCTTGTGTCATGTAATTTTTTAGTCCCACATCTCTTATTTGTATTCTCTCTTTTCTCCTCCATTCTATATAAGGGAGGCCATACCTTTGTAATAGATACCTTTTTCTGATAATAAAGTGTCAGTTTAAACCGTTTGTGGCTTTTTTTAGTTCGATTCTTACAAAGACAAAATGCTCATATGGCTGGCCGTCCAAGGGACGGTGGTGAGACGGGAACGTCTATGACTTAAATTGACGTGACGTTGGCCGGTTCGCCGTGAATGTGCCCTGAGCCCCTGAGTGCACGGGGTGTGTGGCCGTGCGCCCTGCACCTGTGATGTGGTGTGTGTTTACACTTTACCGCTTGTTTATGCTAACAAAATGCAGGGAAGAGCATCGCCGCCCCGAGTTAGGGGCAGAGTCGTTATAATTTGGTCAGCATAGCTGACTATTACTTTTATTTACCACCGTGCGGTGGATTGTTGCTTGCAGGTGCTGCGGAGCCGAGTGGTAAATAGTGGGCTAAAGCCCAAGTTGCCGTGCCGTCCCTCGAAGGCCAATTCTTGAGTGTTTTTCTTATGTACTCATGTGTGACCGGCCTGCGTGCCGAGGTTTGGAAGACATTTTTATTAAGCAAACTCTTGTAAGGCCATAAGGCCATTTTTGTTGTATTATACATTCCTATGGGTTCGTCGTAGTGGACATTCATGCTTGGCTGGGTTCTTTTATCCTTGCAATTTAATAATTTGCTTCCGCTAGATGCTCTGTGTAGGACCTTCTGATTGGTTGAATGGTTTCTATAAGTAACCAACCGGTCTGTCCGTAGTATATGGCGTCGGGCCCCGACCGGACCTACTGCTATATGCTATACGACGGATAGGGGTGTTATAATTTTTTATCAGACTACCAGTTTCAGTCTAGCTTAAATGATTTCGTGGGCGAATTCACTTTAAGGGGATGTGAGCACATGTGTGTGTGTCATCGTTATAACATGAAAAGAACCCATGAATGTCCACTTAGGAATGAAAATACACATGTTTGAGGAACCTACGTGTTCCTATAATTGCTATTTGCAATATTGTTTTGTCGCTTATCAGTGTTTTGCACGATTACAGGTTACCAGAAGAGGTGCTGGACCATCGGAACGACCAGGTTCTAAGGCAAGCAGCGCACCAAATGATGCGCCTGCACCACCTCCTTCAGCCGAGACCATTAGATTAGTGGCGGAAGCTGTACTTGCAATGATCAATGCGCAGCCTGCGAGGCAGGTGCAGCAGCCTACTCCTACTATGGAGCAAGTACCACTCCAAGCGGTAGAGCCTAGGAGGGTGGAACAGGTGATAGTGGAACTGGAGTTGCCTCGGAGAGCAACTGAGAAACAACTTAAGCATGTGATGGGTTTCCATCCGCCAGTGTTCTCGGGAACGGGAACCCCGACTCAGGCTGAGGATTGGCTATCGAGAGTCAAGAGAGTGATGACAACAACAAAAACTAAAGAGTGGCAGAAGACCACGATTGCGACGTTCTTGTTGGACGGGGACGCGGGGTTATGGTGGGAAGGGCTGGAGCTACACCACCTGAGGGGAAGGCTGTTGGCTGATATCTCTATGGAGGAATTTTCGAGGTTGTTTATGGCTCAATAGCTCCCCTCAGCGCAGAGGATCACATTGGAAAACAAGTTTCAAAAGTTGGTGCAAGGAGATAGCACCGTGGACGAGTATCTCCACGAGTTCACTCGTTTGGGATGATACACATGTAACACCCCAGAAATCTCAAAAGCCAAAATTGGGATTCAGGTTGGCTGACACGGCCTGAGACACGGGCGTGTCTCAGGGCGTGTCAGGTGTACACGGTCTGGGACACGGGCGTGTCCCCTTTTCTCGAGAACTGATCGTCGAGAGGCGACACGGTCTGTGACACGGGCGTGTCACAGGGGCGTGTTGGGCACACGGCCATGGATACGGGCGTGTGCCTTAGCCATGTCCTGTTCAGGTGATTTTGGAGATCGTATTACAGGGGTGACACGGCCAGATACACGACCGTGTACTGGGTGACACGGGCGTGTCAGGCTTGACACGGGCGTGTCGATGCCCGTGTTCTAGTTTGTTTTAAGTCGGTTGAGCGCCACTTCAAGAACACGACCTGTGACACGGGCGTGTCACAACCCGTGTTCGGCCCAGAAAATTCAATTTCAGGGCTAATCTGAGCCTTCCATTTTCTTTGACCAAGATCCAATGGCCTAGGCTGTTCCCTGGATTTATAAGGTCGGATTTGAGATGGAGAAAACTCATTTGAGTTATGCCATTCTCTTTCCTAAGTGGAGAGAGAGGAGAGTAAGGGGAGGAAGAAGAAGGGAAAGTCAGCTACCGGTGGTGCTGCGGTGGCCCAAATCACGAGCCGAGTTCAGCTCTACGGAGGCTTGATCGCTGCGAATCTTTCCAACCGTGTACTTTTCGCCATGGCGCCAAAACGTCCTTCAAGGGTAACGATTTCCTTCTTGGACAAGTGAAGTCCTTCTTTCCTGCATTTGCATAGGAATCCTCCACCAAAAGGTGGATGGCGAAGTGGTTCCCTTGGGTCGGCGGTACGTCCCTTGTTGTATTGCATTAGAACCGGAAGTGTGAGTACGGTTAGGCATGCTGTGTGAAGCCCATCTGGACATGTTGGTCTGGATTGGTGATGCTTGTTTGCACATCGGAGAAGACTCCGTGAGTATTGCTTGTATGCATGAAATCCGTGGTGGATGCCTGTGGCTTGGTGTCGTAGAAAGTACTGGAGGAAGCCTAGGAAATGGTGAGAGTTGGGTTTAACTCTTGTGGTCGTGAGTGCCATATGTTATGAAGTTGAGCCGTTAGGCTGTAACTGGAGGAATGCCTTGGTGGCGGACGGGCAAGGTGAAGCTGTACCCACGTCAGTCTAGTCTTGAGTCTGACGATTTTGAGCAACGGGAAAGTTGGATCTGTACCCGCGTTATGGTTGTCTAACCTTGGGTGCTTAAGGTCATGTTAGGATCACATAGCGAGAGTCGATGGCTTGCGTGCCGATCAGACTAGAAATGCTCAAATTGGATCGTCATGTCTGGGACCTTTGAACGGTTGTGGGACCCGGTGTTTCCAGTACACCAGAATGTGCCCTGAGTTCACGGAATATCGGGCTGTCGTGCCGGCATTTGTGATATGTATTGCCTTGGTGGCAGGATATATATGTATGAGATATAAAATGCTGTGCAGGGAAGGAATTCCGCTGCCCCGTGCCAGGGGCAGGGTCGTTATAATTGGTCAGCTGAATGCTGACCGTTGCCCTGTTTGCCACTGCTTGGTGGATTGGTTCTTGCAGGTGCAGGTTGTGTTGGTCCGAGCGGGACTTAGCGGGCTGAAGCCCAAGCTGCGTTGCTGCCCTCGAAGGCTTTGTTATGTTTCTTCTTGTTCATGTATGGCCGGCCTGCGCGCCGATGTTTGGAAACCACACTTTTGTTAAGAGAAACCTGTAAGGCCATAAGACCATTTACTTTGGGTATAAACATTCCTATTTTGTTATAGTAGACAGTTCTTGTAACTCTTGAGTTCAAGTTTTCAACCGTGAAGCTTCCGCTAGAATGCTCTGTGTTAGGATGCATTGGTATTGATATTATTTAGTAATGTCTCCGCCTGTTTGTAGAATATGGCGTGGGGCCCCCGTCGGACCCTCTATTATGTTCTTCTTGATGGGTAGAGGTGTTACAATTTGGTATCAGCTTGTTGGTCGATTTCTTCCGAATTTGCGGACGAATTCTTTTGCGGGGTGGCGAGCACGTGTTAGTGCTGTCGTTATAACACATAAATTGAACTCAAGAATGTCCACATAGGAATGTAAATACACTTGTTTGGTGTGTTCATTTTTGTATGTTTGCCGTTTGTGTAGTCGCTAAATTGTGTTTTACACATATAGGTGACTAGAAGTGTTGCGGGTCAATCAGAACCTCAATATTCTATTGAAAGTGCGGCACCTGCTGAGGTTCCCACACCTCCTCCATCTGCTGAAATTGTGCGTTTCATTACGGAGACGGTACTTGCTGTGATGACTGCTCAGCAGGCTGGGCAAGCACGTCCTGCTGTGGTGCCAACGCATGCTAGGGTAAGGCAAGAACCAACAGAAGCTGTAGTTGATCTGCGGGCAGCAAATCAACAATTGAAGCAATTCATGAGCTTCAATCCTCCTCAAGTTATTGGGGCGGGATCCCCGGCCCAAGCGGAGGATTGGCTTGCAAGGCTCAAGAGAATCATGAGAGCAATCAGAGTTGAAGAGGAGCAGAAGGTAATGTTGGCCACTTTCCTTCTTGAGGGAGAGGCTTGGTTGTGGTGGGATGAGATTGAACTGCATCACTTGGCCAGTAGACAGTTGGCAGAGGTCTCGATGGAAGAGTTCTCTCGATTATTCTTGGCAAAGCATCTGCCAATGCAGCAGAGAATATCAATGGAAATGGAATTTCAGCGGTTGACTCAAGGAGATTGTAGTGTGGATGATTATCTTCATAAGTTCACGCGGTTGGGAAGATATGCGTGTTCTATCTTCGCCGAAGAGGAGCGTAAGACTAGTCGGTTTTATGCGGGACTGCGAGACGAGTTACGATATCTGCTCTCGAGTTTTGTAAGTTAGAGTTTTCAAGCTTTAGTCTGTACGGCTCGGTCATTGGAGTCAGACATGAAAAGGGGGCAAGTAAATGGGACCTTGGCTGTTGCAAAACCGGAGTTCAAGTCGCCGCGTCCGGAGAAATCTGGGTACCGAAGGAGATGGTATAAGAAGTCCAAATCTACTAGACAAGCTCCTTCAGCGACTGTGATGGAGGCATCGTCAGGGTATGGATCTCGCGCCTATTTTACGTGTGGGAAGGTTGGACACTTCACACGTGATTGCCGAGTTGGCCCTCCAAAGGGGGAAAAGAAGACGGGAGCATTCTATGCGGAGAAAGGGAAGACTGTGGTGGAGTCTTCTGCATCGCACGCGCAGCCCCGGGTCTTCAACCTTGGACAACAGGAGGCCATTAAGCAGGCCGATGTCGTCACAGGTGCGCGCAGTTTTTAATGTTATTTTATACTGTGTGTTGTGCTTGTTTAATTTTGGTGTTATAGGTTTTGTCCTTATACGGGAGTATCCGGCGCGAGCACTGTTTGATACAGGTGCTTCCCATTCGTTTCTGTATGAAGATTTCGTTTTACGAATCGGGGTGCCTATACGGACCACGACAGATAGTATAAAGGTGCTTCTACCTAACAGATGTTTGTTATGCGCGAATAAATCTTGCGATTTTGAGGTAAAGATAGGGAGTTGGGAATTCAAGGTGGAAACATACGTATTGCTGATTACAGAGTTTGATATAATCTTTGGTATGAACTGGCTTTCAAAGCAGCGTGCTTGTATAGATTGTACTTCAAAAGAGGTCACACTAGGGCAAAATACCGAACAAGAGACCAAGTTCACTGGTATGCGAGGGATGAGTGAGATGTTGTTATCTGCTCTCCAAGTCGCTAAGGCAGTTCGAAAGGGTGCGGAGTTATTCTTCACACTCATTAAGGCGGTGGAACCGAAGGCCAGTGTGAATGAGGTGCAGATTGTATCAGAATACGCTGATGTGTTTCCAAAAGACCTTCCGGGGTTACCTCCTCAAAGGGAAATCAACTTCGCTATCGAGCTGGTGCCAGGTGCAAAACCTGTGGCCCGCTCGCCTTATCGTATAGTGCCAAAAGAAATGGCCGAACTGAAAGTTCAATTGCAAGAATTGCTGGAGCAGGGATACATACGCCCAAGTATGTTACCTTGGAGCGTGCCTGTTCTTTTTGTGAAAAAGAAAGACGGTAGTTTGCGGCTATGTATTGATTACCGCGAATTGAATAAGCTGATGGAGAAAAACAAGTATTCGATTCCACGGATCGATGGCTTGTTCGATAAGCTAGCAGGCTCAACCGTCTACTCAAAGTTAGATTTGAAATCCGGGTATTACCAATTGCGGATTCGGGAAGGTGACATTCCCAAGACAGCGTTTGGAACACGCTACGGTCTTTATGAATTCACGGTGATGCCGTTTGGGCTTTGTAATGCGCCTTCAGTATTCATGGACTTAATGCACCGAACGTTCCGAGAGTACTTGGATATGTTTGTAATCGTATTCATTGACGACATCCTAGTGTACTCGCAGTCGGAAGAAGATCATGTAAACCATTTGCGGTTGGTACTGCATACCTTGCGGAGGAATAAGTTGTATGCCAAGTTCTCGAAGTGTGAGTTCTGGCTCTCGTCGGTGGCTTTTCTGGGCCATGTAGTTAGTGGAGAGGGCATATCAGTAGATCCGGTAAAGATAAGTGCCATACAAGATTGGCCAATGTTGTCTTCAGTCGCCGAAGTCAGGAGTTTCCTTGGACTGACAGGCTACTATAGACGGTTTGTGGCGTACTTCTCCCGGATTGCTTTACCTCTGACAACGTTGACGAGAAAAGATCAGAAGTTCGTCTGGACACCGGAGTGCGTGAGAGCTTTTGATGAGCTGAAGAGTCATTTGACCACGACGCCTGTGTTGACATCGTCATGTGGTACAGACGATTACGAGATATACAGTGATGCGTCAGGGAGCGGCTTAGGCTGTGTTCTCCTGCAGTTTGGCAAGGTGGTTGCTTATGGCTCACGCCAATTGAAAGAGCATGAGCGTAACTATCCCGTCCACGACTTGGAGTTGGCGGCGGTGATCTTTGCGCTAAAGTTGTGGCGGCACTATCTGTATGGCGTTAAAGTCGATATCTATATAGATCATAAGAGTCTAAAGTATTTGCTCGATCAGAAGGATTTGAATATGCGACAATGGAGGTGGATGGAGTTCCTTGGAGACTACACCTTCGATATTCACTATACTCCCGGGAAGGAAAATGTGGTCGCGAATGCCTTGAGTCGTCGGACTCAAGCAAGGGCAAATTGGCTTCTAAGGCATGATGAAGTCCTAATTCAAGATCTGGAGGCCTTAAATATTTCTTGTGTTGAAAGGAATACCACTGCAAAGGCGTGCTTAAACTGGACGGAGGTACAGTGTGACCTGGCGGACAGAGTTTGGCAAGCAATAGAACTGGATGAAAGCCTGCAACGCTATGCAGCGGAAAGTGCCGACTCTAAGTTTTTGTTTATTGACGGTCTGTTTCGGAAAGACGGTCGTTTGTGTGTCCCAGATAGGGGTAAACTTTGTGAAGAGGTAATGTATGAAGGCTACTTCACCAAGTATTCGGTTCACCCCGGGAGCACGAAAATGTATAAGGATATGAAGAAGTTGTTCTAGTGGCCTGGAATGAAGAAGGACATAGCACACTATGTTGCTAAATGTCAAACTTGTGCCTTAGTAAAGGCGGAATACCAAAAACCGTGTGGTTTGCTGAAGTCGTTGCCTATCCCTGTGTAGAAGTTTGATGATATTTCCATGGACTTTGTGCATGGATTGCTGAGGTCTCAGCGGGGAAATGATGCGGTATGGGTGATTGTGGACCGATTAACTAAGGTGTCACACTTCATCCCGAACCGAAGGGACGATCCAGTGGAGAAATTGGCAAAGATGTACGTGGATACTATTGTACGATTGCACGGTGTGCCCCGTAGCATCGTAGTGATCAAGATGGGCGTTTCTCTTCGGGCGGTTTGAGGTTAGTACATGAACTGTTGGGTACGAAATTGCATTTCAGCACGGCCTTCCATCCTCAAACAGATGGTCAGACCGAGATAACCAATAGGACATTGGAGGATATGCTCCGAATGTGTGCACTGGATTTCAGAAAGAATTGGGAAGATCATCTCGGTGTGATTGAATTCGCCTACAACAACAACTACCAAGCTAGCATCCAGATGGCGCCCTTTGAAGCTTTATACGGTAGGAAATGCCGTACACCGTTGGCTTGGGCGGAGACTGGTGAAACAAAGTTGTACCGGCGAAAAGAGTTAGATGATGCCAACTCAACCATACGGTTGATACGTGAAAGGCTGATAGTGGCTCAAGACAGGCAAGCTAAGTATTACAATGCCACGCACCGAAATGTGGAGTTTGCGGTGGGCGATTGGGTGTACTTGAAAATCAAACCATTCAAAGGTGTGTCCAGGATACGGCGTCTGAAAAAGTTGAGCCTGAGGTATCTGGGACCATTTGAAGTGGTCGAACGTATTGGTGAAGCCGCCTATCGGTTAGCACTTTCGCAAGAGCTGAGTGGTTTACATGATGTATTTCATGTCTCGGTGTTGCGGAAAGTGGTCAAGGATTCAGCTCAAGTAATTGAGAGTGACCGAGTACCAGTTGAGTATGGGCTAACATTGAAGGTTAGACCCATTCGAATCGAGGATCGAGCCGAGAAACAGCTACGGAACAAAGTAATCGGGATGGTCAAAGTCCGGTGGGACAATTGTGGCCGGAAAGAGCTAACGTGGGAGCGGGAGACACCCATGAGAGCTGAGTTTCACGAGTTGTTTATGTAAAGCTGTTAGCTCGTCTGTGTATTGTTAAACCTTATATGTAAAGTATCATATATGGTGTAATGCTTGCACTTCCTTACTATGTCCAAATTTTGGGACGAAATTTTTTAAGGAGGGGAGGATTGTAACACCCCTGAAATCTCAAAAGCCAAAATTGGGATTCAGGTTGGCTGACACGGCCTGAGACACGGGCTTGTCTCAGGGAGTGTCAGGTGTACACGGTCTGGGACACGGGCGTGTCCCCTTTTCTCGAGACGTCGACTCGAGTTCTCGAGAACTGATTGTCGAGGGGCGACACGGCCTGTGACACGGGCGTGTCATAGGGACGTGTTGGGCACACAGCCATGGACACGGGCGTGTGCCTTAGCCATGTCCTTCTCGGGTGATTTCGGAGATCGTGTTACAGGGGTGGCACGGCCAGATACATGACCGTGTACTGGGTGACACGGGCGTGTCAATGCCCGTGTTCTAGTTTGTTTTAAGTCGGTTGAGCGCCGCTTCAGGAACACGGCCTGTGACACGGGCGTGTCACAACCCATGTTTGGCCCAGGAAATTCAATTTCAGGGCTAATCTGAGCCTTCCATTTTCTTTGACCAAGATCCAATGACCTAAGCTGTTTCGTGGATTTATAAGGCCAGATTTGAGATGGAGAAAACTCATTTGAGTTGTGCCATTCTCTTTCCTAAGTGAAGAGAGAGAGAGGAGAGCAAGGGGAGGAAGAAGAAGGGAAAGCCGGCTGCCGGTGGTGCTGCGGTGGTCCAAATTGCGAGCCGAGTTCAGCTCTGTGGAGGCTTGATCGCTGCGAAGCTTTCCAACCGTGTACTTTTCGTCATGGAGCCAAAACGTCCTTCAAGGATAACGATTTCCTTCTTGTACAAGTGAAGTCCTTTCCTGCATTTGCATAGGAATCCTCCACCAAAAGGTGGATGGCGAAGTGGTTCCCTTTGGTCGGCGGTACATCCCTTGTTGTATTGCATTAGAACCAAAAGTGTGAGTACGGTTAGGCATGCTGTGTGAAGCCTATCTGGACATGTTGGTCTGGATTGGTGATGCTTGTTTGCACATCGAAGAAGACTCCGTAAGTATTGCTTGTATGCATGAAATCCATGGTGGATGCCTGTGGCTTGGTGTCGTAGGAAGTACTGGAGGAAGTCCAGGAAATGGTGAGAGTTGGGTTCAACTCTTGTGGCTGTGAGTGCCATATGTTATGAAGTTGAGCTGTTAGGCTGCAACTGGAGGAATGCCTTGGTGGCGGACGGGCAAGGTGAAGCTGTACCCGCGTCAGTCCAGTCTTGAGTCTGATGATTTTGAGCAACAGGAAAGGTGGATCTGTACCCGCATTATGGTTGTCTAACCTTGAGTGCTTAAGGCCCTGTTAGGATCACATAGCGAGAGTCGATGGCTTGCGTGCCGATCAGACTAGAAATGCTCAAATTGGACCGTCATGTCTGGGACCTCTGAACGGTGGTGGGACCCGGTGTTTCCGGTACACCAGAATATGCCCTGAGTGCACGGAATGTCGGGCCGTCGTGCCGGCATTTGTGATATGTATTGCCTTGGTGGCTGGATATATATGTATGAGATGTAAAATGCTGTGCAGGGAAGGAATTCCGCTGCCCCGTGCCAGGGGCAGGGTCGTTATAATTGGTCAGCTGAATGCTGACCGTTGCCCTGTTTTCCACCGCTTGGTGGATTGGTTCTTGCAGGTGCAGGTGGTGCTGGTCCGAGCGGGACTTAGCGGGCTGAAGCCCAAGCTGCGTTGCTGCCCTCGAAGGCTTTGTTATGTTTCTTCTTTGAAAGTGAAGGGATAGATACTACTCTAGAGAGGGGGTGAATAGAGTTATCAAATTTTGCACTAGACAAAACTTGAAGGTCTACCCAACTCCCTTGGAGTGAATTGCAGAATTAAAAGATTATAGATATAGAATTAACCCTATAGCCTAACACAAGTGTTGTGCACAAGCTCAAGCTAACTGTAATTACAGTTAAGGCTTGGAGATCCTAATCAGCAACTAGCAACCTAGTTATATCTATTCACAGCCACAATGCAGGAAATAAACAAGGCAATCCAGACGACACAAGGAATTTATAGTGGTTCCCCAAACAACTTGGGTACGTCCACTCTTCTACCAACAAGGTAGGAATCCACTCAGGTTTTTGATCAGGTGCCCTGCCACCAACAAGATCTGCTTCAGGTAGATCCAGAAACCCTTTAGACTTTTGATCAGGTGTCTAAAAACCAAGCACAGGTTTTTGATCAGGTGCCCTGCCACCAAGGGATACTTTTGAAGGGAGTAATAACCCTGTACAGGAGGGGGAAGAAGGTTAAGATGTCTTCTCTATTTTACAATAGATTAGAGAAGCACAAAAACTTGCACTGAGCTAGAAAGCTCTAAAGAATCAAGGCTCCCCCTGGCTCAAAGATGTCCAGGTGAAGTCTTGCTTCAGTGCAGAAAACTCTTCAGAAAGCTCTGAAGGACAAACTACAAGAAGATAATAAATAATAAAATTAAAGATCTTCAAGCAGCTATCTTCTTCTTCAAAAGAACTCTGAGTTTGAACTTCCTGAAGGCAGGAGAACTCAGGTTGAAGAAGAGTAGAAGATCTTAACACTTCTCAGTTGGATGAGTATTGCTGAGAGCAGATGACTTGATCTTGATGAAGGCTTGAAAGCAGATGAACAGGTTAACTAGTTAGCTAACTTGAATCCTTCTTCAAAGGGTCCTTTTTATAACAGCAGCAAGCAACGGCTCTCTTCAATTTGAATTACTTGTCTTCTTCTGAAACTTGAGACCTGGGCTGCAAATAACACACAGCAAAACAAACTCTACAGCAAGACATCCTATAAAAGGAATAAACCTCTTTCTAAGAAGCTGCAGGATCAAATCAAATAACAGAAGGACTAAATAAAGTCACATCAGAGAAATACTCTTTATAGCAGAAGGAAGACTTTTCAGTCTAACGGCTATAAAGGACTGTCAGCAGATAAAGTAAAATACAAAGTCAGCTAATAAGACAAACAACTTTATCTGAAAAGATTTTACTTAGGCATAAGGGATGGAGCAAATATTGCCTAGAAATATTATCATAAAACAACTGAAAAGATATGCCAGATAATGTATTAATTAATTAAATATAATAAATAAATACAAAATATAAAGGCAGACAGAAAACGTCGAACGACCTTCGGAGATCGTTGAACGACGCACGGAGATCGTCGAACTATCGGACAGATAGTCGAACGATCCAGATAGTCGAACTATCAAAGGAGATAGTCGAACTATCACAGCAGATAGTCGAACTACCAGAAGATAGTCGAACTATCAGATAGTCGACCTATCAACAGATAGTCGAACTATCAGGGCAAGACAGATAGTCGAACTATCAACAGATAGTCGAGCTATCAGATAGTCGACCTATCAACAGATAGCCGAACTATCAAAAACAAACAGATAGTCGACCTATCAACAGATAGTCGAACTATCAGATAGTCGAACTATCAAAGCAGATAGTCGAACTACCAAGCGAGAACAGATAGTCGACCTATCAACAGATAGTCGAACTATCAACGCAGAACAGATAGTCGAACTATCAACAGATAGTCGAGCTATCAGATAGACGACCTATCAACAGATAGTCGAACTATCAAAGCACACAGATAGTCGAACTATCAACCGATAGTCGAACTATCCACGCAGACTGAAAGTCGAACAAACGATAGACGACCGTCGAATAGTTAGTCGACGATAGTCGAGCGTCGTTCGACGATAGTCGAACGAACAAACTACTTAACCAAATTCTCAATCTGGAAAAGTGAGGACTCTACAGCTAGACAACTAACCATTGACCATAGATATTTCTTGGGTCAAGGGACTAAAAAGACAAGACTAAACTCAAATCAAACTAGGGTACCAACAATCTCCCCCTATTTGAGTTAAGTCTCTTAAAAACTAAAGCACAGAGCTAGCTATAGAACACTATAATCAATACAGAAAATAGATAGCAATTTAACTAGCAATTATCAAGCAGATAGATATAAAACAGCAGTCAATCAAAAAAAAAATTAAGAGTCTACAGAATCTGGCAAAGAGTCAGAAGAACTTGGAACAAAAGAAATTTTCCTCAGGGGATCAATAGCCTCTTTCTTTGACATCTTCAAGTCCTGCACACCAATAATCTTTACTTCTGCAGCCCTTGGAACAACGGCTTCTGGGTGCTTTTCCATATATTTTGAAGGGTCAAAGACCTCAGGATTAACCTGGAACTTTTCAAACTCCTTCTTTCTGAATGAAGACATAGTGGTTAAGCCAGTGGTGTCCTTCCCTTCAGCTTTTGCTTTTCTGATCTGAGCTGCTCCAACCAATTCGTGAAAACGAGCCATCCTAAAGTTAGGATCAAGCTCAGGACTTTCATAAGCAGTCTCAGAAGGGGCAACCTCTTTATCTTGATTAACTAGATAAGACATGGAAGCAGACTTAGCAAAGTTCTTGCTAGAATATTTAAACAAAATAAACTACTTACCTTTTGAAACAATTTTTTTAGACTGCACTGGTATTGGGGAAGAAACTCTTTTCTTTGGAGAAGGAGGAGGGGAAAAGGTTGGTCTTTGATACACAACCTCCTTCACTTGTTCTCTTACTTCAGTAACATGTTTTTGAGAACCAGAATAAGATCTGCCTTGGGAACTTTGAGAGCTTTTCCTTGACTGAGGCTGAGAAGGAGCAGATTTTCCAGAAGAGGCAGATGGATTAGCAGAAAGGTTCCCAGAGGCTCCTGCACTGGGAGGTGGAGGAGGAGGACCTCTGGGAGTCCATCTTGAAACAGGACTATCATACCTCTTAGATTTTTTTCTCTCTTTCTGCTGGTTCTTGGAGAACCACATCCAATGTTGAAATTCTTTTGATTTGGGGTCAATTCCTTTAAGAATATAGTATGGAGTATCATTATCACGGCTGGGAGGAGGAGGAGCAATTGCTTTCCTTTTCTTCTGAGCAACTTTCTTTTTCTTCGAACTTTCAGATAAATCAGAATCCTCTTCATCTTCAGAGTGAGATGAAGGAGGATTGTCATAAGGATCATAGGCTTCAGAAACAGCCTTTTCTTTTAAAGCAGCTTTCTCTTTTTCCTCTTCAATGGCATCCTGAGCCAGAAGGAAATCCAAATCCAACCCTGGTGAATCATCCCAAATAGTCGACTTTTCAACTTGCAAATCTTTTTCTTTCTCTAACAAAGATTGAACCCTTTGATTCCAAGCAACTCTTGCTTTCTCTTCTTGATTCTCAGATACATCTTCCATGTCATCTAAAAAAGAATCCAATTCTGGATCTACTTGAGTATCAGGAACAACTGGATCAGCTTCAGAAACAACTACTATAACCTGAGCAGCTAAATCTTCTTTAATATAATCTGTAGATTTATGAATACAAATCTGCTAAATAAGCTAAAATCATTCCTTCTAGGTATTCACAAGCTATCAAATTAATTGACTCATTAATAAAGCGAATGAGTGAATTACCTTCATATTTTACCAACTCCCAAGACTCATCTAGGTAGGATGTAATAATCCCTTCTAGGAAATGGGCAACCACGGGAGTGGTGAGATCTTCTAAGCAAACTTTCACCGCAAATTCAGATAACATAATAGCATCAGATATTTCTTTTTTCGATAACACAGAAACTGATTTATCTTGAACTTGAACTGCATCATTCTCTTCTTGAACTGCTGGAAGGGAGGCTGGAGGCTCTGAGGCATCTTCACAGAACATCTCCCCCTGCCTGATTTCAGTGGAAACTGAAACCAGGCCCCTTGAAGAAGAGGGCTCAACAGATTTGGAAAGTGATTGGATGGAAGCAGTCAGGGTGGCAATGGAGGAGGCAAGTGGAGCAATTGCCTCTTCAATCATAATTTTGATTGAAGGGGTAATCAACTCCAAAATGCTAGAAATGAAAGCTGGGGTGATCTCAAAAGATGATGGAACTACAGTGGATGGAGATGCAACAGAGATGGTTGTAGTATTGGGATGAGAAGTGGTGTGGACTGGAGATTGAATTGGAGATGGAGCTGGAGAGTTAACAGGAGTGTTAACTGGAGAATGAATAGGAGACTGAGGAGGTGTTGGAATCCTCTCAGATCCTAACAGATCAAAACTAGGAGCAGATATCCTAGCCTGATGAGAAGGAAGAGGAGATGCTGGAGGGGAAGGAAGAACAACCGTGGTTGTTTCTCTAACAGGAGAAGGGGAAAGTCATACTTCAGCTGAAGTTGATGGAACTTCAACTGAAGCAGACTGCATAGCAGAAGATGAGGGAAGGGAAAGAGCTGAGCCAGCTTCTACAGGGTGAGGAGCGACCGAATCAGTCCTGGTGCTCTCTGATGTCGCTGGAGCAACCCCTGTGAGAGCGGGTTTCACAAAAGTCCTCTTCCACTTGGAGAACAGGTTTGGGTCCATCTTATTGCTTGCATTTATTGTTATTGCGGCGGAGACCAGCAGCCGAGGATACTTTTTCTTCAGGAAAATTCCAATAACCCTACCTAGGGTAACCTCTTTCTTATTGTTCTTTTTCCTTATCAAATCAAACATTACCCTTGCCTAATCAATCTTTTTCTGATTAACAATTGCACACATCAGTGCAAATTGTTGCCTTGTTATATTGTCATGAGCAGAGTGCTTTCCGAGGAGCACTTTTCCAACTAACTCAGCGAGAAATTTAATCTTAAAGGGAAAATTGACCTTGAGCAGCTTGGTGGGAATGCCCTCTGCATGTCCCAGCTCAGTCAACATCCTTCCAAATTCTTGAGCATCTTGCTCATAATCTTCTTCACCATTTATCAAACCAAAAACATCAGTCAGAACGGCCGGAGTTAAAATTACCTCTTCTCCGCCGATGGTGCCAGTCATCGAATCGTCGGTGGATGACGAAGTGAAAGCCCATTCCTTGATCTCGGGTATATTTAACTTAATCCTTGATGACATTAATCTCTCTAGTCCTTGATCCCGGCACAACTGAAGAACTTCCACGATCCCTGCTTCGCAGCAACTGAACGCGTCAAAATCAACGCTGAAGCCTGCATCGAACTTTACAACTGCTAACACTGCGGGAGAAATCGCCATTGATTGCTGGAGAAAGCGCGAGAAGGATGGCGAAGACGAAGGGGACGAAGCGGCAGAAAATCGCAAGCGGGAGGACAGAATGCGAAAAGTCACGCTCCGTCGACGATAGAACAAAAGATCTTTTAACCTAGGTCGACTATCGGCTTTATATTAGACCGGAGATAGTCGATCTATTAAAAAGATACTAGACCCGATAGTCGAACGGCCGTTCGACGATCGGCCCAGAAGCAGAGTAGTCGAGCCATCGTTCGACTATTTATGGCTTCTCAAACAACAAGCTGTCGTCGTTCAGAGATCGACGATAAGCTCGACCTGTTCGACGATCTTCGAACGTCGGTCGACGATCTTCAAACAGATAAGCTATCATTAACCAGAGGTCGACGATAGGCTTAATCCGTTCGACGATCTTCGATCATCGTTCGACGATCTTCAAGCAGGTTTCAACATAGGCAGATATAGTCACACTTAGTCTCGTCCATTGATCATGCCTAGTTGAACTAAAAAGAACAGATGCTTCTGTTCATCTAAAGGCTTGGTGAATATTTCACCTCTCTGAAACTCAGTGGATATGAACTCAAGACAAATCTTGTTCTTTTCCACACAATCTCTCAGGAAATGGTGCTGAATCTCAATGTGCTTCGTTCTAGAGTGGTGCACTGGATTTTGTGCAATTGAGATAGCACTGGTACTGTCACACATGATTTTGGTATTCTTGTGTGAGTAACCATAATCCACAAGCTGGTTTTGAATCCACAGGATCTGTGAACAACAACTAGCAGCTGCTATATATTCAGCCTCTGCAGTTGAAGTTGAGACAGAAGCCTGCTTCTTACAGAACCAAGAGACCAATCTCTCTCCCAGAAACTGACAAGTTTCTGAGGTGCTCTTCCTGTCAACTCTGCAACCAGCGTAATCAGAATCAGAATATCCAATTAATTCAAATTCTGACTCAGCTGGGTACCAAAGTCCTAGATCTGGACATCCCTTCAGGTATCTCAGGATTCTCTTTAGAAGAATCAGATGAGATTCCTTGGGGTTGACCTGGAATCTAGCATAAAGGCATGTAGCAAACATTATATCAGGCCTACTTGCAGTTAGATATAATAGGGAACCAACAATGGCCCTATAATTCTTTTGATCAACTGGCTTGCCGTGATCATCAGAATCAATAACTACATTAGTAGCCATAGGTGTAGGCATTGCTGAAGCATCAGCCATCCCAAATTTCTTTACCAATTCCTTGGCATATTTGGATTGGGAGATGAAGATACCATCAGCATCTTGCTTAACTTGAAGACCAAGAAAGTAAGACAGCACACCCATACTACTCATCTCAAACTTAGAGTGCATCAGGTCAGAGAACCTTTTGCAAAGTTTGGGATCAGTGGAGCCAAATATAATATCATCTACATACACCTGAACTAACAGGATTGTGTCCTTGTGATGCTTGACGAAAAGGGTTCTATCAACTACTCCCCTAGTGAAGTTGTGCTCTAAAAGGAAACTGGCTAGAGTCTCATACCAGGCTCTGGGAGCTTGCTTTAGTCCATATAGAGCTTTCTGTAACTTAAACACATGTGAGGGCTGAGTTGAGGAAACAAACCCTGGTGGTTGTTCAACAAACACCTCTTCCTTAAGCTCACCATTCAGGAATGCACTTTTGACATCCATTTGGAACACCTTAAACTTCATGTAGGCTGCATAGGCCAAGAAGATCCTTATTGCTTCTAGCCTTGCAACAGGAGCAAAGGTTTGGTCATAATCTATACCTTCCTCCTGTCTGTAGCCCTGAGCTACAAGCCTTGCTTTATTCCTTACAATAATTCCATTTGCATCCAACTTGTTTATATACACCCACTTGGTGCCTATGATCAGTTGGCCTTTAGGTCTTGGAACCAAAGTCCAAACTTTACATCTCTTAAACTGATTGAGTTCCTCTTGCATAGCAATGATCCAGTGGGGATCTAGCTCTGCATCTTTAAAGGTGAGGGGCTCAACCTGTGAGAGGAAACAAGCGTGCATCACATCCTGTCTTAATTGGTGTCTTGTTTGCACACCAGCTGATATGTCTCCAATCACTTGAGATGTGGGGTGATCTCTGAGTGTGACAATATCAACAGGTGGGATGTGATCTTCAGCAACAGTTGGGATTAATTCCTCAGGAGGAATTTGATCTACTGTTGGTGGTACAACAACAGCTTCTACAATGTCTTCATCACTGTCTGATTCAGTGATCTGAAGAGTTGATAGTTGAAGAATTTCTTGAGGGACATCAGGTACCTGCAATGAACTAGAGGAAGGAGAATTTTCTTTCTCCTTGTAAAACATCTGAGATTCATCAAAAGATATATGCACAGATTCTTCAATTTTACAGGTTGATTTGTTATAAACCCTATAAGCTTTGCTTACTTGGGAATATCCAAGCATGATTCCCATTGAAGCTTTTGCTTCAAATTTTCTAAGGTATTCTTTATTGTTATTATGAATATAAACAACACAACCAAAAATTCTAAAATAATTAATTTTAGGTTTCTTTCCTTTAAACAACTCATAAGGAGTTTTACACTTAAGCTTGTGTATCAAACTTCTATTCAAGACATAATTGGCTGTACTGACAGCTTCTGCCCAATAGGAGAGAGGCATGTTAGCATCTGCCAACAATGTACTAGCAGCTTCAATGAGTGTTCTGTTCTTCCTTTCAACTACCCCATTTTGTTGGGGAGTTCTAGGAGCTGAGAAGCTATGTTTGATACCTTCTCTCTCACAGAATTCTTGCATGAGAAGAGAGTCAAACTCAGTACCATGATCACTTCTGATCAAGGCCACATGAGTAGAGTACTCAGTCTGCACACATAGTAGAAAGTTTGTAAGGGCTTTGAAGTTATCAGCCTTAGTTCTCAAAAAGAAAACCCAACTGAACCTAGAGAAGTCATCTACAATTACTAAGGTGTAATACTTCCCTCCTAAACTATGTACATTTATTGGGCCAAATAGGTCCAAATGTAATAGGTACAGGATTCTAGGAGAATCACTCTTATTTATAGATTTAAAAGAGTTTTTGGTTTGCTTGCCTAGCTGACAAGCCTTGCATAGGCTCTCCTTCTTGTAGGGGCAAGAAGGTAAACCTCTAACAAGGTTGTGTTTAGATAACCTAGATATATTTTTAAGGTTAACATGACTAAGCCTCTTATGGCACAAAGAATTATTATTAATTGTTACTTCATTAAACAAACAGATTTCAGAGTGAGATGAATTGAAATCTACTAAATAAATATTACCTATTCTAATGCCTACTAAAACAATAATATTATTTAAAGTAATATTGCAAGAAGAGTTAGAAAATGAAACCTGGTAGCCAGCATCACATAGCTGGCTGACTGAAATCAAATTGTGCTTCAGTCCTGTCACATATGCAACTCTCTTGAAAGTAACATCTCCAATAGTAATCCGGCCATAGCCTTCTGTCTGACCACAGCTGGAATCTCCAAAGATAACCTTTGGGCCGAGCTTAGCTTTGAATTTTGACAGATGATCTTTATTTCCTGTCATATGCTTGGAACATCCACTATCCAAATACCACTTATTTTGAGTGATTGGATAGGCCTTCACCTGCAAGACATTTATTTAGACAGAGTGGACCCAGGTAACCTTGGGTCCCTTGTTTTTCACATAAGAAAAACTGGAAATATATGAAAATGCAGGCTGAGGGTGATAACCTAATGGGTGAGATCTCCTAGGTGGGATTCTCCATGCAGATGATGGGTCAACAAACCTAGGGTTTCTATTTTCATTTAGGTTTCTATGGTACTGATGATGATTTTGAAAATCATATTGAAAACGTCGATTGACGTTCGACGATGGGCGCTCAGATCGTCGAGCTTCGTTCGACCATTGAGCTTCCGATCGTCGAGCGGCGTTCGACGCTCTTTGCATTTCTTTAAAAAATTTCTTTCTCTTTTCTCTCTTAGCTTTATTTAAAGTTTTATTAACTAGGTTTACTTGCTCAGTGTTCTTCATTCCACTAGCTGAAATGAAGTTCACTGGAGTTGAAAGATTATTTTTAAGAATAACTGGGGGTTCACTTGGAGAAGCTCCTAAGCCTAGTTTGTCATTATCTGACCTAGTGTTAGTCATGCTGGTAATCTCTAACAACTTAAGGCTTCTATCATTAAGTGATTCTTCTAACCTCTTAGACTTAGCTAACTCTATTTTAAGAAATTTAATTTCTTCACTACAAGTAGTGAGATCTTCCTTTAACCTAACATTTTCTGTAGCAATTGATTCTGAGTCAGTTAACTTATTTCAAAGTTCTTTTATCTCCTTTTCTGAGCTAATCAAATCTAAGCATAAAGATTTAAAATCTAATTTAAATTCTTCAGAAGTAAAGTCATAAGAAGATAGTACCTCATCTTCTGTTGGCATCTCTTCATCTGAATCTGAACTCTCTGCAGCTGAGTGGTTGCTGCAGGCATCTATTGCCATCAGGCAAACTTCTTTTTCCTTCTTCTCTTCCTCATCCTCACTGGAGCTTGATGAGGAGGATTCTTCATCAGAATCACTCCAGGTTTCAGCAATGAAACCTCTCTCCTTCTTCTTGTTTTTGTAGGAGGATGGCTTGGAGTGCTTCCTGTGCTGTTCCTTTTCTTTTCTCTTGTCTTTGTTCTTCTCCTCTGGACACTCTGGTAAGATGTGTCCAGGCTTCCTGCAACCATAACAAATAATTTCTTTAGCAGGTGAACGATCATACCTTAGTTTGTCTTCATAGCGTGAAGACTTCTTTCTGAATTCCTTTCTCCCCATCTTGAGAAACCTCTTGGCAAACAATGCCATTAGCTCCTCATTTGATTGGCTGCCTTCAGAAGCATCAGCAGCCTTAAGAGCTAGAGATTGCTCTTTCCTTGTTGGAGTAGGGGTCTTTGCTTCTGCTTCTGCTTCCCTTGTCTTCAGCACTTGCTCCAAAGACTTGAGCTTGCCGAGAAGAGCTTCAGTGGAGATCTCATTTGTACTTCTGGCTTCCTTGATGGGCCAGATCCTTAGATCCCATGTGCTAGGGAAGCACATAAGAATCTTATCATTGACCTCTGTCAATGATATGTCCTTGTCAAGGGTCCTCAGCTCATTGATGATTGAGCTGAGCCTGGTGTACATGGCTTCAACTGATTCAGCATCAGTTTTCTTGAAGTTCTCATATTGTGAGATAAGGTTGGACCTTCTGTCCTTCCTTTCATCAGCTGAGCCAGCTACAATCTGGTTTCAGTGTATCCCACATAGCTTTTGCTGAAGAGCAGTCAGCTACCTTCTGGAATACCTCATCAGACATTGTCTGAGCCAGTATATTCATTGCCTTGGCATCTGCTATCTTGGCCTTCTTGTACTCGTCGTTGTAATCTGGAGGAGGCACTGCACTCATATCAGTTGATGATGAGGCAGTGGCAGCAGCAGGTGCTCTTGGGGGACCTGACAAAATAGAAGCAAAGATGCTTTCATCAATAGAATTCATATATAATTTTATCCTTGCCTTCCAGATGCCAAACTTAGCTAAGTTGCATGCTGGAGGTCTGGTGCTAGAATAATCCTTGGACTGGGCCATGATAGTGAATATTTATAAGCTTTGGTATCTATCGGGATCTTGTGACTTAGGTATTAGCCTATTCAGTCAGTCAACCTCCCTCTGATACCAATTGAAAGTGAAGGGATAGATACTACTCTAGAGGGGGGGGGTGAATAGAGTTATCAAATTTTGCACTAGACAAAACTTGAAGGTCTACCCAACTCCCTTGGAGTGAATTGCGGAATTAAAAGATTATAGATATAGAATTAACCCTATAGCCTAACACAAGTGTTGTGCACAAGCTCAAGCTAACTGTAATTACAATTAAGGCTTGGAGATCCTAATCAGCAACTAGCAACCTAGTTATATCTATTCACAGCCACAATACAGGAAATAAACAAGGCAATCCAGACGACACAAGGAATTTATAGTGGTTCCCCAAACAACTTGGGTACGTCCACTCTTCTACCAACAAGGTAGGAATCCACTCAGGTTTTTGATCAGGTGCCCTGCCACCAACAAGATCTGCTTCAGGTAGATCCAGAAACCCTTTAGACTTTTGATCAGGTGTCTAAAAACCAAGCACAGGTTTTTGATCAGGTGCCCTGCCACCAAGGGATACTTTTGAAGGGAGTAATAACCCTGCACAGGAGGGGGAAGAAGGTTAAGATGTCTTCTCTATTTTACAATAGATTAGAGAAGCACAAAAACTTGCACTGAGCTAGAAAGCTCTAAAGAATCAAGGCTCCTCCTGGCTCAAAGATGTCCAGGTGAAGTCTTGCTTCAGTGCAGAAAACTCTTCAGAAAGCTCTGAAGGACAAACTACAAGAAGATAATAAATAATAAAATTAAAGATCTTCAAGCAGCTATCTTCTTCTTCTTCTTCTTCTTCAAAAGAACTCTGAGTTTGAACTTCCTGAAGGCAGGAGAACTCAGGTTGAAGAAGAGTAGAAGATCTTAACACTTCTCAGTTGGATGAGTATTGCTGAGAGCAGATGACTTGATCTTGATGAAGGCTTGAAAGCAGATGAACAGGTTAACTAGTTAGCTAACTTGAATCCTTCTTCAAAGGGTCCTTTTTATAACAGCAGCAAGCAACGACTCTCTTCAATTTGAATTACTTGTCTTCTTCTGAAACTTGAGACCTAGGCTGCAAATAACACACAGCAAAACAAACTCTGCAGCAAGACATCCTATAAAAGGAATAAACCTCTTTCTAAGAAGCTGCAGGATCAAATCAAATAACAGAAGGACTAAATAAAGTCACATCAGAGAAATACTCTTTATAGCAGAAGGAAGACTTTTCAGTCTAACAGCTATAAAGGACTGTCAGCAGATAAAGTAAAATACAAAGTCAGCTAATAAGACAAACAACTTTATCTGAAAAGATTTTACTTAGGCACAAGGGATGGAGCAAATATTGCCTAGAAATATTATCATAAAACAACTGAAAAGATATGCCAGATAATGTATTAATTAATTAAATATAATAAATAAATACAAAATATAAAGGCAGACAGAAAACGTCGAACGACCTTTGGAGATCGTCGAACGACGCACGGAGATCGTCGAACTATCGGACAGATAGTCGAACGATCCAGATAGTCGAACTATCAAAGGAGATAGTCGAACTATCACAGCAGATAGTCGAACTACCAAAAGATAGTCGAACTATCAGATAGTCGACCTATCAACAGATAGTCGAACTATCAGGGCAAGACAGATAGTCGAACTATCAACAGATAGTCGAGCTATCAGATAGTCGACCTATCAACAGATAGCCGAACTATCAAAAACAAACAGATAGTCGACCTATCAACAGATAGTCAAACTATCAGATAGTCGAACTATCAAAGCAGATAGTCAAACTACCAAGCGAGAACAGATAGTCGACCTATCAACAGATAGTCGAACTATCAATACAGAACAGATAGTCGAACTATCAACAGATAGTCGAGCTATCAGATTGTCGACCTATCAACAGATAGTCAAACTATCAAAGCACACAGATAGTCGAACTATCAACCGATAGTCGAACTATCCACGCAGACTGAAAGTCGAACAAACGATAGACGATCGTCGAACAGTTAGTCGACGATAGTCGAGCGTCGTTCGACGATAGTCGAACGAACAAACTACTTAACCAAATTCTCAATCTGGAAAAGTGAGGACTCTACAGCTAGACAACTAACCATTGACCATAGATATTTCTTGGGTCAAGGGACTAAAAAGACAAGACTAAACTCAAATCAAACTAGGGTACCAACATTCTTGTTCATATGTGGTCGGCCTGCGCGCCGATGTTTGGAAACCACACTTTTGTTAAGAGAAACATGTAAGGCCATAAGGTCATTTACTTTTGGTGTAAACATTCCTATTTTTTATAGTGGACAGTTCTTGTAACTCTTGAGTTCAATTTTTCAACCGTGAAGCTTCTGCTAGAATGCTCTGTGTTAGGATGCGTTGGTATTGATATTATTTAGTAGCGTCTCCGTCTGTTTGTAGAATATGGTGTGGGGCCCCGGCCGGACCCTCTATTATGTTCTTCTTTCAGGTAGAGGTGTTACAACGCAAGCGATACCTTTACCGATGAGAAGCGCAAGATGAACTGTTTCTATGAAGGGTTAAGAGATGATCTGAGATTGTTACTTTTGGGGCCTATGGCGCAGGGTTTCATGACCTTGGTCAACTTGGCCCAGTCCTTGGAAAATGACATGAAGAATGTTCAAGCGAAGAAGGAATCCGGTGGCAAGAAATCGGAGTTTAAAGTGCCGACTACTTCGAAGTCTGGATATCGCAGGTTCTACAAGAAGGCTAAGATATCAGGTCCAGCCCCTTCTTCAGGTGCCTCGGGGGAATCTACCAACTGAACCCCGGGCGCTTGTTATACTTGTGGAAATACGGGGCATTTTGCCCGCGATTGTTGGAGCGGACGTCCGAAGTCCAAGAGAAAGAAAGGAGCTACTTATGAAGAGAAGGGCAAGGCGGTGGAGTCAACCGCGTCCCACTATACTCCGACTCAACCGTGAGTCTATAACTTGGGCCAGCAGGAGGCCATCAAACAGGACGACGTGGTGACAGGTACGGTTTAATTTATAACAAGTTAGCTTTAAATACTGTTACCCAATGCTTGTTAGCTTAATACTGTTGTATAGGTTTTGTTCTGATTGGCAGTAGTCCGGCATGAGCACTTTTCGATACGGTAGCTTCACACTCCTTTTTGTCTGAAAGTTTCGTAACGGGCATCAGAGTCTCTTCTTCGATGGCGAAGGACAAATTGGATGTGTTGCTACCGAATGGGTGTTCGATGCGTGCGGATAGAGTATGCGCCGTAAAGGTTCATATTGGAAGCCAAGAGTTCGACTTGCTAGCGTCGTTGCTGCCGCTAGCAGATTTCGACGTCATCTTTGGTATGGATTGGCTTTCGGAGCAGAAGGCTAGTATCGATTGCAACCGTTAGGAGGTCAAGCTGGGTGTTGGGCAGGAGACGACATTTGCGGGACTGAAGGGGTCGAGCAAGACGATGATATCTTCTCTTCAGGTGGTTAAGGCGGTTCATGCTGGAGCAGAGCTGTTCTTCACGTTAGTGGAGGCTGTAAAGCCTAAGGCCACTTTGGATAGTATCCCAGTGGTATGAGAGTACCCCGACGTGTTCCCGGGCGATCTTCCTGGAGCCCCACCGCAATGAGAAATTGATTTCACTATCGAGCTAGTGCCAGGTGCCAAACCTGTGTCACGTTCTCCTTATAGGGTGGCGCCTAAGGAGATGGCAGAGTTGAAGGTTCAACTAGAGGAGTTGATGGAGCAAGGGTATGTGCGTCCAAGCTCGTCGCCTTGGAGCGCACCAGTCCTCTTCGTTAAAAAGAAGGACGGGAGTTTGCGGCTATGTATCGACTACAAGGAGTTGAACAAGCTAACAGAGAAGAATAAATACCCAATCCCAAGGATTGATGATCTCTTCGATCAGTTAGTCGGATCGTTGATATATTCCAAGTTGGATCTGAAGTCTGGGTATTATCAGCTGAGGATAAGGGAGTGTGATATCCCGAAGACGACATTCAACACAAGGTATGGGCACTTCGAGTTCACGGTCATGCCATTTGGACTGACGAATGCGCCATCAGTGTTTATGGATTTGATGAACAGGACGTTCCGAGAGTACCTAGACCGTTTTGTGATCGTCTTCATTGACGACATATTGGTGTACTCGCAGTGCAAAGAAGATCACTTCAAGCATCTGCATCTAGTCTTTGAGACGCTAAGAAGGAATGAACTCCATGCAAAATTCTCCAAATGCGAGTTCTGGCTACCCTCAGTAGCATTCCTTTGTTATATTGTCAGTGGGGAAGGTATAACGGTGGATCCGGCGAAGATTGTTGCGATACGGGAGTGGCCTGTGTTGTCTTCGGTAGCGGAAGTCCGTAGTTTTCTTGGGCTTGCCGGCTATTACAGGCGCTTCATAGAGAACTTCTTGCGGATAGCGTTACCTCTCACGAAGTTGACAAGGAAGGACTAGAAGTTCTTATGGACGCAGGAGTGCGTGCAAGCGTTTGAGGAGCTGAAGGGACGGTTGACCACGACGCCAGTGCTAAGTTCACCGAGTGGGACCGAGGGCTTCGAGATTTATAGTGATGCCTCAGGTAGTGGTTTGGGATGCGTGCTGCTGCAGCATGATAATGTTATAGCGTATGGATCGCGTCAGCTAAAAGTGCACGAAAGGAATTATCCGGTCCACGACTTGGAGTTGGCGACCGTGATATTTGCACTTAAGCTGTGGAGACACTACTTATACGGCGTAAAGGTTGATATTTAAACCGACCATAAGAGCCTAAAGTACTGTTGGATCAGAAGGATCTGAACATGAGACAACGGAGATGGATGGAGTTCCTGGGGGACTATACGTTCAAGATTCATTATGTACCCGATAAGGGCAATGCAGTTTCAGATGCGTTGAGTCGCAGGGCTTCCGCCCAAGCTAACTGGTTGTCGGTGCACGATGCAAGGCTAATTCGATAGTTGGAGGCATTGGAGATCTGTTGCATGGACAATCAGTCTAGCGCTAAAGCATTGTTGACCTGGACGGAAGTTCAGTATGACCTGGCTGATCGCATTCGGAAGGCATTGGAGTTGGATGGTAGCATGAAGGAGCTTATGCATGCAGCATTGGATGGGTCAAATTCCCAGTTTTTAGTCAAGGATGGGCTGTTAAGGAAGGACAATCGTTTGTGCATCCCAAGCGGGGGAAATCTACGGGCGGAGTTGATGTACGAGGCTCTTAATACCAAGTACTCAATCCACCCAGGGAGCACGAAGATATACCGGGACCTAAAGAAGCTGTTTTGGTGGCCTGGGCTTAAGAAGGATGTGACACTGTTTGTGGCTAAGTGTCAAACTTGCGCCTTGGTAAAGTCGGAGTGCCAAAAGCCTGGAGGATTCTTGAAATCCTTGCTTATTCTGGAATGGAAGTTCGACGACATATTGTTGGACTTTGTGCATGGCTTGCCAAGGTCGCAGAAAGGGAACGACGCCATCTGGGTGATCGTAGACCGGTTAACAAAGGTGTCACACTTTATTCCGTATAGGAAGGATGATTCAGTGGAGAGACTGGCGAAACTATATGTGGATAATATAGTATGATTGCACGGTGTGCCTCGCAGCATCGTGAGTGATCACGATGGGCGTTTTACGTCCACTGATTGGAGGTTGGTGCAACAGATGCTGGGGACTAAATTGAAGTTCAGCACATCCTTCCATCCACAGACGGATGGGCAGACCGAGAGGGTCAACAGAACTATGGAGGACATGCTCCGCATGTGTGTTCTAGACTTCAAGAAGCATTGGGAAGACCACTTGTATTTGGTGGAGTTTGCGTACAACAACAGCTACCAGACGAGTATTCAAATGGCGCCCTTCGAGGCCCTATATGGTAGGAAGTGTCGCACGCCGTTATCGTGGCTAGAAACGGGTGAGGCAAGGTTGTACAATAAGCAGGAGGTTGACAATGCTACATCATTGGTGCGGATCATTCGAGAGCGTTTGCTGATCGCTCAGGACAGGCAAGCTAAGTACTACAATTCCAAGCACCAGAACGTGGAGTTCGCGGTCGGCGATTGGGTGTACTTGAAGATAAAGCCGTTCAAGGGTGTTTCGCGGGTGAGACGCTTGAAGAAGCTGAGCCCAAGATACCTTGGACCATTTGAGATTCTGGAGCGGGTCGCCGAAGCGGCTTATCGTTTGAAGCTATCGGTGGAGTTGAGTAGACTACACGATGTATTCCACGTCTCAGTGTTGCGGAAGGCGGTGCAAGAGCCTTCGTAGGCGATCGCAGTAGATCAAGTGTCGGTGGATGAAGGGTTGACAACTAAGGTCAAGCCCGTTCGTATTGAGGACTTTGAAGTTAAACGACTCCGTAACAAGGAGATCTGGATGGTCAAGGTCTGGTGGGACAATTGCGGTCGGGAGGAGCTCTCTTGGGAATGGGAGCAAACTATGCTGGAGGAGTACCCGGAGTTATTCCGCTCAGGTACCGCTTAAAAATTTTCGTTTTCTTTCCTTTAGTAATTTCGTGGGCGAAATTCTTTTAAGAGGGAGAGAGTTGTAACGCCCCAAAACTCAAAAGAGCAACGGGCAGCATTTTGAGCCAAGTCTGGGACTTGGTAGTGGGAACATGACCTGGGACACGGGCGTGTCCCAGGGCCGTGTCGTGTTCAGGGTCGACGACTTGGGGAAGAGGTCGACGATTTGCAGGCTTTGAGTGTCGAGATAGGGAACACAGCCTGGGATACGGGTGTGTCCCCAGGCTGTGTCCTGCTCGGGCGGTCTGCGGTTTTGTGCTAAGGAGATTACATGGCCTGGGACATGGGCGTGTCCCAGGGCGTGTCGAGCACACGGCATGTGACACGGGCGTGTCACATGGCCGTGTCCTTCTTAGGGAAGGCTTGGATTTTGCAAACGGGCCGTGACACGGGCCCTGACACGGGCGTATCACATGTGACACAAGCGTGTTGGTGGCTGTGTCAGAGGCCGTGTTCTGGTCGGGAATTCCTGGTGACGGCGAATGAGTGACAAGACCATGCACACGGCCATTTTGCAACCCGTGTTCGGCCCAGGATTTCTATTTTGAGGGCAAATCGTAGGCGTCCGTTTCCTTGATTTGGGATCCAATTGCTGGGGGCTATTCCTGATGAGTTTAAACCGGAAATAGGGTTTGAAAACCCTCATTTCTTTTGGGTTATCTCTCTCTAAAACCTAGAGAGAAGGGAGAGAAAGGAGGAGGAAAAAGAGCTAGATCCGGTCGCCGGCGGAGCTTCGAAGCTCCAAATCGCGAGCCGACTTCGGATCCGCGGAGTTAAGGAGATTGCAGTGCTTTTCATCCACATAGTTTTCCATGGCGCCGAGGAAGAACGCTAGGGTAACGATTCTCATCCTAGGACATGTGAAGTCCTCTTTTTCTTTGTATAGGAAGCCCTCTCACGCGAGTGTGCGATGAGTTGAGGCGTTCCTTGGGGTAGATATGCAAAGTCCCCCTTGTGTAGAGTCCGTATGCGAAAACGAACATATGCATGATGTGTGAAGCCTATCCGGACATGTTAGTCTGAATCGGTGATGTTGCATTGCATAATAACCGGAGAAGACTCCGTATGAATGTTTGTTTTTCGGGTTTTCTATGAGGTAGATTGCAACAGGAAGCCTTGGGGACTAACTCCAAGGTGCACCTGGAAAACTTGGCAAATGCGGGATGTTGCCAACTTGGTTGCCAGGGAGCCAACTTGAACATAACCGGGTTATGTGAATTGTGTGTCTGAAACGGGACTCGGGGAGTCTTGACCTGCACATATGGCTTAAATTGTCGTTGTGGTATGAGCACGGGTCAGGCGGAACCGTACCCGATCTATCTCGTTCGGCGGAACCGTTGGCATGGATGAGGGTCTTCGGTGGTCTATGGCTTATATTGACGTGACCAATGCCAGGAAGACAAAATGCTTATATGGTTGGCCGTCCAAGTGACGGTGGTGAGACGGGAACGTCTATGGCTTAAATTGACGTGACGTTGGCCGGTTCGCCGTGAATGTGCCCTGAGTGCACGGGGTGTGTGGCCGTGCGTGCCTGCACCTGTGATGTAGTGTGTGTTTACACTTTACTGCTTGTTTATGCTAACAAAATGCAGGGAAGAGCATCGCCGCCCCGAGGTTGGGGCGGGGTCGTTATAATTTAGTCAACATAGCTGACCGTTAATTTTGTTTACCACCGTGCGGTGGATTGTTGCTTGCAGGTACTGCGAAGCCGAGTGACAAATAGCGGGCTAAAGCCCAAGTTGCCGTGCCGGCCCTCGAAGGCCAATTCTTGAGTGTTTTTCTTATGTACTCATGTGTGACCAGCCTGCGTACCGAGGTTTGGAAGACATTTTTATTAAGCAAACTCTTATAAGGCCATAAGGCCATTTTTGATGTATTGTACATTTCTATGGGTTCGTCGTAGTGGACATTCATGCTTGGCTGGGTTCTTTTATCCTTGCAACTTAATAATTTGCTTCCGCTAGGTGCTCTGTGTAGGACGTTGTGATTGGTTGAATGGTTTTAATAAGTAACCAACCGGTCTGTCCGTAGTATATGGAGTCGGGGCCCGGCCGGACCTACTGCTATATGCTATACGACGGATAGGGGTGTTACAATTTGGTATCAGACTACCAGTTTCGGTCTAGCTTACGAATTCACTTTAAGGGGTGGTGAACGCATGTGTGTGTGTCATCGTTATAACATGAAAAGAACCCATTAATGTCCACTTAGGAATGAAAATACACATGTTTGAGGAACCTGTGTGTTCCTATAATTGTTGTTTGCAATATTGTTTGGTCGCTTATCGGTGTTTTGCATGATTATAGGTTACCAGAAGTGGTGCTGGACCATCGGAACGGCCAGGTTCTAAGGCAATCAGCGCACCAAATGATGCACCTGCAACACCTCCTTCAGCCAAGACCATTAGATTAGTGGCGGAAGCTGTACTTGAAATGATCAATGTGCAGCCTGCGAGGCAGGTGTAACAGCCTGCTCCTACTATGGAGCAAGTACCGCTCTAAGCGGCAAAGCTTAGGAGGGTTGAACAGGTGATGGTGGAACCGGAGTTGCCTCGGAGAGCAACTGAGAAACAACTTAAGCATGTGATGAGTTTCCATCCGCCAGTGTTCTCGGGAACGGGAACCCCAACTCAGGCTGAGGATTGGCTATCGAGAGTCAAGAGAGTGCTGACAGCAACAAAAACTGAAGAGTGGCAGAAGACCAAGATTGCGACGTTCTTGTTGGACGGGGACGCGAGGTTATGGTGGGAAGGGCTGGAGCTACACCACCTGAGGGGAAGGCTGTTGGCCAATATCTCTATGGAGGAATTTTCGAGGTTGTTTATGGCTCGATACCTCCCCTCAGCGCAGATGATCGCATTGGAAAATGAGTTTCAAAAGTTGGTGCAAGGAGATAGCACCGCGGATGAGTTACGCAAGCGCTACCTTTGCTGATGAGGAGCGCAAGACGAACCGTTTCTATGAAGGGTTAAGAGATGATTTGAGATTGTTACATTCGGGGCCTATGGCGCAGGATTTCATGACCTTGGTCAACTCGGCCCGGTCCTTGGAAAAGGACATGAAGAATGTTCAAGAGAAGAAGGAATCCGGTGGCAAGAAATCGGAGTTTAAAGTGCCTACTACTTCGAAGTCTGGATATCGCTGGTTCTACAAGAAGGCTAAGACGTCGGGTCCAACCCCTTCTTCAGGTGCCTCGGGGGCATCTACCAACCGAACCCCGGGCGCTTGTTATACTTGTGGAAAGACGGGGCATTTTGCCCGCGATTGTTGGAGCGGACGTCCGAAGTCTGAGAGAAAGCAAGGAGCAACTTATGAAGAGAAGGGCAAGGTGGTGGAGTCAACCGTGTCCCACTATGCTCCGACTCAACTGAGAGTCTATAACTTGGGCCAGCATGAGGCCATCAAACAGGCCGATGTGGTGACAGGTACGGTTTAATTTATAGTAAGTTAGCTTTAAATACTGTTACCCAGTGCTTGTTAGCTTAATACTATTGTATAGGTTTTGTTCTGATTGGTGGTAGTCCGGCACGAGCACTTTTCAATTCGGGAGCTTCACACTCCTTTTTGTCCGAAAGTTTTGTAACGCGCATCGGAGTCCCTTCTTCGATGACGAAGGACAAATTGGATGTGTTGCTACCGAATGGGTGTTCGATGCGTGCGGATAGAGTATTTAACATCCCATTTCCAACTAGATTCCCTAGGAGTGGTTTTGTCATGACTAGGTCATGACAAGACCCTAGAGAACCAAAAAAGATCAGGTGGACTTGAGAATAAAGGTGATTGTGTTAGATGGTCTGCAAATAGTAGATTCCGAAACCCTAGTTTAGGATGATCATGTGGTTTCACCAGGACTCCAAGACCTCACCAACCCTTGGAAAAGCCCAACAAAACCCTATGGGCCCATGTGAGTCAATTCTAGGTGGCCAATTTGGCCAAGGACCCACCTAGGCTTAATTTGGGCAATTAACATATATAAGGACAAGGTGCCCTTAGTAAACCCAAGTAACTCTACCAAAAGTCTCTCTAGACCTAAAGAGGGGCCAATGAGTCGATAAGGTTCCATTGGGGTTAACCCAAATGGTCATGATGACCAAAGTCAACTTTACCCAAGGTCAAGTCAAACCCTAGCCCAATTGGGCTAACCCAAGCTCAAGTCTTTTTCCCCTTAGGCTAACTTTTATTTCTTAATTATTAGGATTATATTGGCTGCACTTATCCTAGAGAGTTGACCAGTCAGCATGGTGACTAGGAGAGAGAGAGAGAGAGAGAGAGAGAGAGAGAGAGAGAGAGAGAGAGAGAAAGCTCCATTTTAATGGAGGAGAGAGAATTTTCGGAAGAGGAGGAATAGTGTGGGGCTCGGCCAAGGGAGGCCAACAACCACCCTTGATGGCTGCAATCAACTCCTCTAGGGAAGAGGAGTTGATTCCAGACGTTTCCCGGCCACCAAGGGGCATATTCAGCCCCCTCCTCTCAACCCGAGCCATGCCATTAATGACTTTGATGGGCAATGAAGGATCCAGCCACTCCCCTCCCCAATTGACCATTTAAACATCATCAGTGGGCAAGGGGAAGCGTTTTCGAACTCTCACCTGGAAGGAACAAGCCATCCCACTGTGTTGTTGCAGAAGCCGAGCGCCGCCGCCGTCGTCCATGGTGTCCCGCCGCTCCTCTCGCCTTTAGGCCGCCGGAAAGGTCCTCCTCCTCTCCTTGTCTTATGGTTAAATAATAACAATGCCTAGGTTTAAGGTTTGGGCTCAATTAAGCCTAAACCAATTTCTGGTTTTCATGGTTTCGGCCTAGAAATTCTCTTAGTAGAACCGCCGGAATTCGCCCCTCCGGCGGCCGAGTCGCCGCCAGTCGTTAGCCGCCACCTCGACAGAGGTGTTGGTGGTGGTGGCCGACCGGGGAAGGGCTGGGATGGGCGGCGGTGGTGGCTGGAAGTAGCTCCAAGCTCAGGCTATCTCAGCCATTGGCTGGAGGTTGACGATGAGCCCGGGCCCTTGGATTTGCGCCAAGATACGTGCTGGATCAAATGTAAATATTTCATTTTAATTGATTTTCGGTCACATTATTTATAGTATTTTGAAATAAATATTAAAAATAGTTAGGAGCCTCAGATGAAAAAGTGCAAAACATTAAAGTGTTAGCCCTAAGCGTCTACGTTTATCCAAAATTGATTTGGACCCATTTGGACCTCTGGTTGGACCAGGGCATCTATTTTGGTGGGACCTATACCTAGGGCTATCCTGAGATTGAAAAGGGTGCCCACACTTCATCCCTTGTCCAAATGACCTGAAATTTGGGCAGGGGGTCAACCTTAGTCATACCTAGGGTCAGTCCAAAAATGGAAAATTTTTGGGAATAATCTGTTCTATGGTTTTTGTTATTATTTAATAATACTAGGGTATTTTAATTAAGTGGTCTAATGACCTCCAAACCCTCTCAAATTTTGGTGAGTGGTCCCTGGTATTATTTCCTAGCTCTGTAAAAAATTTCAACTCATTTGGATGAGTTTTAGTTAGGGAATCACCAAACCCTAGTTTCGCCTTAAGGAGGTGTTTTTGATTAAAAAGTGTACTTGTGATTTTAGGTGAGCAAACCACATCACCAGTGGCTGAAACTTGGGCCACTGGTTTGTTTTGACCCTTATCATCCCCCTAGTGTTTATAGGGTGGTTTGGGGTAGGTATGCCCTAGGACCCAAGTTCAAACCTTTAGGTTGGTCTTGGGGGGATTTGTGAAGGGCATAGGGTCAAATGCCCTTGTATGGTTGTGATTTTTGGTGGAGAGGGGACTAGTAAAGTAAAATTCCTCTGGCCAAAATCTTAGGAGGTTTGGAGATTGATACACTCTTCAAAACCCCAACCCTAGGGTTAGGGTAGAATCACCTTTGTATAACACAAGCCCATATAACTCATCAATGTGAAACTAAAGGAGCATGAGTTTTAAATTAAAGTAGAAAGAACCCTTGGTAATTTTACAGGAATTTTATGAGCAAATATTTTTGGTACTTCATTTGTTGGTTATGATATAGCCCTAATTAATGTTTTAATTATTAAGAATCATTCTGTTCTTTGAAACCCCATGGAACCTTGGCAGTGAATGTTTTAGGTTGAAATTGTTGCCCCTGATTTTTAGTTTAATTTTTGTTTGATTAAATCTAGTACATCATGCACAAATGATTAAAAAGAGGTTTGGTGGTATAAAATTATTCATAGATGATATATCTGTTGAAAAATTACGAGACTTAGGTACAGATGATTTCAGGCCTAAATATGCTTGTAGTAATTTATTCATAATTTTTAGAGGGTTGATTACAGTACTTTCCTTACAAGTCCACAATATTGAGGTTTTTGGTAATTATTTTATTTAGAGTTTAATCCCTGCTGAAAAATTAAGAATAAATTACTACAAGCATATTTAGGTCTGAAATCATCTGTGCCTAAGTCTCATAATTTTTCAACAGATATATCATCTATGAATAATTTTATACAACCAAACCCCTTTTTAATCATTTGTGCATGATGTACTAGATTTAATCAAACAAAAATTAAACTAAAAATCAGGGGCAACAATTTCAACCTAAAACATTCATTGCCAAGGTTCCATGGGGTTTCAAAGAACAGAATTATTCTTAATAATTAAAACATTAATTAGGGCTATATCATAACCAACAAATGAAGTACCAAAAATATTGCTCATAAAATTCCTGTAAAATTACCAAGGGTTCTTTCTACTTTAAAACTCATGCTCCTTAAGTTTCACACCCTTTTGATGAGTTATATGGGCTTGTGTTATACAAAGGTGATTCTACCCTAACTCTAGGGTTGGGGTTTTGAGGGGTGTATCAATCTCCAAACCTCCTAAGATTTTGTCCAGAAAACTTTAACTTTACTAGTCCCCTCTCCACAAAAAATCACAACCATACAAGGGCATTTGACCCTATGCCCTTCACAAATCCCCCCAAGACCAACCTAAAGGTTTGAACTTGGGTCCTAGGGCATACCTACCCAAAACCACACTATAAACCATAGGGGGATGCTAAGGGTCAAAGAAAACAAGTGGCCCAAGTTTCATCCACTGGTGATGTGGTTTGGTCACCTAAAATCACAAGTGCACTTTTTAATCAAAAACACCTCCTTAAGGCCAAATTAGGGTTTGGTGATTCCCTAACTAAAACTCATCCAAATGAGTTGAAATTTTTTACAGAGCTAGAAACTAATACTAGGGACCACTCACCAAAATTTGGGAGGGTTTGGAGGTCATTAGACCACTTAATTAAAATACCCTAGTATTATTAAATAATAACAAAAACCATAAGACAGAGTATTCCCAAAAATTTCCATTTTTTGATTGACCCTAGGTATGACTAAGGTTGACCCCTGCCCAAATTTCAGGTCATTTGGACAAGGGATGAAGTGTGGGAACCCTTTTCAATCTCAGGATAGCCCTAGGTATAAGTCCCACCAAAATGGATGCCCTGGTCCAACCAGAGGTCCAAATGGGTCCAAATCAAATTTGGATGAATGTAGACCCTTAGAGCTACAACTCTTATGTTTTGCACTTTTTCATCAGAGCCTCCTAACTTTTTTTTAATATTTATTTCAAAATACTGTAAATAATGTGACAGAAAATCAATTAAAATGAAATATTTACATTTGATCCAGCACGGATCTTGGCGCAAATCCAAGGGCCCAGGCTCATAGTCTACCTCCAGCCAACAGCTGAGATAGACCGAGCCTGGAGCCACTTCCCGCCGCCACTGCCGACCATCCCAGCCTTTCCTCGGCCGACCACCACCACCAACACCGGCCTCTATCGAGGTGGCGGCTAACGACTGGCGGCGACTCGGCCGCCGGAGGGGCGAATTCTGACGGTTCTACCAAGAGAATTTCTCGGTCGAAACCATGAAAACAAGAAATTGGTTTAGGCTCAATTGAGTCCAAACCTTGAACCTAGGCATTGCTATGATCTAACCATAAGACAAGGAGAGGAGGAGGACCTTTCCGACGGCCTGAAGGCGAGAGGAGCGGCGGGACACCATGGATGACGGTGGCGGCGCTCGGCTTCTGCAACAGCACAGTGGGATGGCTTGTTCCTTCCAGGTGAGAGTTCGAAAATGCTTCCCTCTGCCAACTAATGATGTTTAAATGGTCAATTAGGGAGGGGAGTGGCTGGATCCTTCATTGCCCATCAAAGCCATTAATGACATGGCTCGGGTTGAGAGGAGGGGGCTGAATATGCCCCTTGGTGGCCGGGAAACGGCTGGAATCAACTCCTCTTCCCTAGAGGAGTTGATTGCAGCCATCAAGGGTGGCTGTTGGCCTCCCTTGGCCGAGCCCCACACCATTCCTCCTCTTCCCAAAATTCTATCTCCTCCATTAAAATGAAGCTTTCTCTCTCTCTTTCTCTCTCTATCTCTCTCTCCTAGTCACCATGCTAACTGGTTAACTCTCTAGGATAAGTGCAGCCAATATAATCCTAATAATTAAGAAATAAAAGTTAGCCTAAGGGGAAAAAGTCTTGAGCTTGGGTTAGCCCAATTGGGCTAGGGTATGACTTGACCTTGGGTAGAGTTGACTTTGGTCATCATGACCATTTGGGTTGACCCCAATGGATCCTTATCGACTCATTGGCTTCTCTTTAGGTCTAGAGAGACCTTTGGTAGAGTTACTTGGGTTTACTAAGGGCACTTTGCCCTTATATAGGTCAATTGCCCAAAGTAGGCCTAGGTGGGTCCTTGGCCAAATTGGCCACCTAGAATTGACTCCCATGGGCCCATAGGGTTTTGTTGGGCCTTTCCAAGGGTTGGTGAGGTCTTGGAGTCCTGGTCAAACCATATGATCATCCTAAACTAGGGTTTAGGAATCTACTATTTGTAGACCATCTAACACAATCACCTTTATTCTCAAGTCCACCTGATCTTTTTAGGTTCTCTAGGGTCTTGTCATTACCTAGTCATGACAAAACTACTCTTAGGGGGTCTAGTTGGAAATGGGATGTTACATAGATGATATATCTGTTGAAAAATTATGAAACTTGTCCAATGATGATATATCTGTTGAAAAATTATGAGACTTAGGCATAGATGATTTCAGGCCTAAATATGCTTGTAGTAATTTATTCATAATTTTTAGAGGGTTGATTACAGTACTTTCCTTACAAGTCTACAATATTGAGGTTTTTGGTAATTATTTTGTTTATAGTTTAATCCCTGCTGAAAAATTATGAAACTTGGCCAATGATGTTTTTAGAGTTTTATTAGCACAATATAATTAATTCATAATTTTTGGATGACAATTTTCTTTACTTGTTTAATTAATAATGAAAGATAAAAATTATTTCTAAAATAGTTTTAAGGCCCCTTAGATGCTAGAAAAAGTATGATACATTGGATTTATATTACTGAGTTAACCTGATATTTATCATAATTTTGTTAGGCATCTTGCATGAGTACTTAGGGTGGTTCATGTTCAAACTTGTAACCCTTGGAAGCTTTAAGGAAATTAATTAAATGCCATATAAAATAGGAAAATTACAATTTTATGGATTTAGTCTATTTGTTCCATGATAAGTCTCCAGTAAATAATTTAGGGCTTTTGGATGATTATTTGGATTATCTCCTATCCTGGTTCGACATATAGCCTAGGTCGGTCTGCATTTGACAAATTGGGTTAGCTGCAATAGGATATGATTGGACATGGTGTAGGAGTTAGTCATTTTGCTGGATTGGATAGATGTGGATGAATACACCATAGAAGGATAGGAAGAGTAGTGAGAAGTGGTTGGGCAAAAGTTTAGAGGTGCTCGGGTTCGACAAAAGATCGTTTTTCCTGAGGAGAGGAAGAGTCAAAATCACCCTAAGGATTAGCCTACTGTAATATGAGAAGGGAATGGGTAAAAGAAATCAACCAATAACAATAAGTGCCTTGCAAAAGGGAACGATGGGCTTCAGCTACCATTATAGTTCCTAGTGCCATTTGAGAGCCCTTCACGGGGTATATCGGGGGCAGTCCTTGGCTAACGTAAACCGTAGGAGTGATAAATCTTAAAGAGCAACTAGAATAATTAGGAGTTCACTTTTACACACCCCGGAGTCTCGGGAAGTTAGTTTGACTATGATATTCGAGCGGTAGGCTCGGTGGTTGTGGAGACGGACGGGATAGTCCGGGGAGCTTTGGCTCGGTTAGTTTTGAGTCGGACAGTTTGGTCCGCAGAGCTTTGGCTCGGTTTTTGGACACGTTAAATATTGCATGTGCATAAAGAAAAAAAATGATAAGGTGGTGGGTCTTCGGTATTGGAGGGTCGATGCACCGACACCAATATGCTGACTCGGCAAGTGTGGTTAGCACTTCGCCAACAGAAGTCCGGTGCGTCAGCCGGCAAGAGTACGCAGGAGTTCGCTTCGTGCACCAAGAATTGAGGCATACGATAGGTCTTACCGGTAGTGCTTTACTGGTTTAGAGGTTGGCGAGGCCCAACCCACCGCTTCCGTCTGCCACTACGGAGGTATCCTGGGAGGTTCGGCTCTAGAAAGGGGGAACTAAAGGTCTGTGTACACAAAGTCGAGTGGATGAGTTGCACTTGCATGATCACTTCATACCCACTTGCATGTCATAATATAATCATTGCATTTAACCCTTGTCACCAATTGTGTAAGTGGTATGAGACGCTTACACAGTTGGACTTGCAAAATGACCCCTTGGTCTATAAGCTTGTGTGGGCAAGCTTATAAATTAAGGTCAAAATTCTTCTTATATATATTGCTGTTAATAACCGACACCCAACGTATAAATTGGAATGGGACTCTTTATACGATGGGAGCCCTGCAGAAGATCCCTTGGCTTATGCGTTTCCGCACATAAGTTAAGGTTACTTTTCATACTTTACTTTACTGCCACATGTACTATAAAATTGCTAGTATAGGTCCGCTGTCATCTATTTCTTGATTACTCTCCACCTTCAAGTCCTCCCCTTTTCTTCCTCACCGCTCGGTGCCTAGGGGCCATGGGGGAAGAGGTGGAGGATGATAGGACTTAGTCTTATAGACTAACGGTTTTCGGACCACATCATTTAGGGGATCGTGGAGCCCAGCATGGAGGAGCAGCCCTATAGGTCGGCCCGTTTGGAGATAGGGCAATCTAGCTCAGGAGTTCAGACAATTGGGACTGTGAGTCCCTGATTCTAGTAGTGTTTTATTTTGCTTCCTCTTGAGTGACTATGTAGTGAGGATTTGATGTATCGGGCCTAAGCCCTTATTTTTAGTACATTTATATTCCGTGGACTCTCCCTTCGTGGATATTTTATTACTCTGATATGTGATTTTTCTGTGGACTTGCGTTTAATTTATTATGCTACCTTTCTGTGATCGAATTGGCCGAAAAAATCGACTCTTTGTGGTGATGACCCTTCAGGGCATGAAGGTGGCACCACAAAGCGGCGATTCTGGGCCTAAGACCCCGGTGTTTTAAAAAAAAGGGGTCTTACAGAGTATGCACCGTAAAGGTTCATATTGGAAGCCAAGAGTTCGACTTGCTAACGTCGTTGCTGCCGCTAGCAGAGTTCGATGTCATCTTTGGTGTGGATTGGCTTTCGGAGCAAAAAGCTTGTATCGATTGCAACCGTAAGGAGGTCAAGCTGGGTGTTGGGCAGGAGAGGACGTTTGCGGGACTGAAGGGGTCGAGCAAGACGCTGATGTCTGCTCTTCAGGTGGTGAAGGCGGTTCGTGCTGGAGCAGAGCTATTCTTCACGTTAGTGGAGGCTGTAAATCCTAAGGCCAATTTGTATTATATCCCAATGGTATGTGAGTACCCCGACATGTTCCCGGGCGATCTTCTTGGAGCCCCACCGTAGCGAGAAATTGATTTCACTATCGATCTAGTGCCAGGTGCCAAACCTGTGTCACGTTCTCCTTATAGGTTGGCGCCTAAGGAGATGATAGAGTTGAAGGTTCAACTAGAGGAGTTGATGGAGCAAAAGTATGTGCGTCCGAGCTCATCGCCTTGGAGCGCACCGGTCCTCTTTATTAAGAAGAAGGACGGGAGTTTGCGGCTATGTATCGACTACAGGGAGTTGAACAAGCTAACGGAGAAGAATAAATACCCGATCCCAAGGATTGATGATCTCTTCGATCAGTTAGTCAGATCGTCGGTATATTCCAAGTTGGATCTGAAGTCTGGGTATTATCAACTGAGGATAAGGGATTGTGATATCCCGAATACGACATTCAGCACAAGGTATGGGCACTTCGAGTTCACAGTCATGTCGTTTGGACTGACGAATGCGCCATGGGTGTTTATGGATTTGATGAACAGGACGTTCCGAGAGTACCTAGACCGTTTTGTGATCGTCTTCATTGACGACATATTGGTATACTCGCAGTGCGAAGAAGATCACTTCAAGCTTCTGCATCTAGTCTTGGAGATGCTGAGAAGGAATGAACTCTATGCAAAATTCTCCAAATGCGAGTTCTGGCTACCCTCAGTAGCATTCCTTGGTCATATTATCAATGGGGAAGGTATAGCGGTGGATCCGGCGAAGATTATTGCGATACAGGAGTGGCCTGTGTTGTCTTTGATAGCGGAAGTCAGTAGTTTTCTTGGGCTTGCCGGCTATTACAGGCGCTTCGTAGAGAACTTCTCGCGGATAGCGTTACCTCTCACGAAGTTGACAAGGAAGGACTAGAAGTTCATGTAGATGCAGGAGTGCGTGCAAGCGTTTGAGGAGCTGAAGGGACGGTTGACCACGATGCCAGTGCTAAGTTCGCCGAGTGGGACCGAGGGCTTCGAGATTTATAGTGATGCCTCAGGTAGTGGTTTGGGCTGCGTGCTGCTGTAGTATGGTAATGTTATAGTGTAACACCCCTATCCGTCACATAGCATATAACAGTAGGTCCGGCCGGGGCCCGACGCTATATACTACGGACAGACCGGTTTTTTACTTATTGAAACCATTCAACCAATCACAATGTCCTACACAGAGCACCTAGCGGAAGAAAATTATTAAGTTGCAAGATAAAAGAACCCAGCCAAAGCATGAATGTCCACTACAAAGACCCATAGGAATGTACAATACAACAATCGATGACCTTAAGGCCTTACAAGAGTTTGCTTAATAAAAGTGTCTTCCAAACCTCGGCACGCAGGCCGGTCATACATGAGTACAAGAAAACACTCAAAACTTGGCCTTCGAGGGCCGACACAGTAACTTGGGCTTTAGCCCGCTTTTTTCCACTCAGCTCCGCAGCACCTGCAAGCAACAATACACCGCACAGTGGTAAACAAAAGCAACGGTCAGCTATGCTGACCAAATTATAATGACCCCGCCCCCAACTTGGGGCGACGATGCTCTTCCCTGTATTTTGTTAGCATAAACAAGCGGTATAGTGTAAACACACCCTTCATCACAGGTGCAGGCACGCATGACCACACACCTCGTGCACTCAGGGCATATTTACGGCAAACCGGCCAACTTCACGTCAATTTTATCCATAGACGTTCCCGTCTCACCACCGTCCCTTGGACGACCAACCGTATGATCATTTTGTCTCCCTGGCATTGGTCACGTTAATTTAAGCCATAGACCGCCGAAGACCCTCATCTATGCCAACGGTTCTGCCGAACGACATAGATCGGGTACGGTTCCGCCTGACCCATGCTCATACCGCAATGACAATTTAAGTCATATGCGCAGGTCAAGACTCCCTGAGTCCCGTTTCCATCACACAATACACATAACCCGGTTATATTCAAGTTGGATCCCCGGCCACCATGTTGGCAACATCCCGCATTTGCCCAGTTTTTCAGGTGCACCTTGGAGTTAGTCCTCAAGGCTCCCTGTTGCAATCTACCTCGTAGAAAACCCGAAAATAAACATTCACCCGGAGTCTTCTCCGGTTATTATGCAATGCAACTTCACCGATGGCATATTCCTCAGCTGATAATACCAAGACTTCAGATCCAACTTGGAATATACCGACGATCCGACTAACTGATCGAAGAGATCATCAATCCTTGGGATCGGGTATTTATTCTTCTCCGTTAGCTTGTTCAACTCCATGTAGTCGATACATAGCCGCAAACTCCCATCATTCTTCTTAATGAAGAGGACCGGTGCGCTCCAAGGCAACGAGCTCGGACGCACATACCCTTGCTCCCTCAACTCCTCTAGCTGAACCTTCAACTCCGCCATCTCCTTAGGCGCCAACCTATAAGGAGAACGTGACACAGGTTTGGCACCTGACACTAACTCGATAGTGAAATCAATTTCTCGCTGCGGTGGGGCTCCAGGAAGATCACCCGGGAACATGTCAAGGTACTCACATACCACTGGGATACTATCTAAAGTGGCCTTAGGCTTTACAGCCTCCACTAACGTGAAAAACAGCTCTGCTCCAGCACGAACTGCCTTCACCACCTGAAGAGCAGACATCAGCGTCTTGCTCGACCCCTTCAGTCCCGCAAACGTCATATCCTGCCCAACACCCAGCTTGACCTCCTTAGAGTTGCAATCGATACAAGCGTTCTGCTCCGAAAGCCAATCCATACCAAAGATGACGTCGAACTCTACTAGCGGCAGCAATGACGCTTGCAAGTCGAACTCTTGGCTTCCAATAAGAACCTTTACGGTGCATACTCTTTCCGCACGCATCGAACACCCATTCGGTAGTAACACATCCAATTTGTCCTTCGCCATCGAAGAAGGGACTCCGATGCACGTTACGAAACTTTCGGACAAAAAGGAGTGTGAAGCTCCCTTATCGAAAAGTGCTCGTGCCGGACTACCGCCGATCAGAACAAAGCCTATATAACAATATTAAGCTAACAAGCACTGGGTAATAGTATTTAAAGCTATCTTGCTATAAATTAAACCGCACGTGTCACCACGTCGGCCTTTTTGACGGCCTCCTGCAGGCCCAAGCTATAGACTCTCGGTTTAGTCGGAGCATAGTGGGATGCGGTTGACTCCACTGCCTTGCCCTTCTCTTCATAAGTGGCTCCTTGCTTTCTCTCGGACTTCGGATTTCCGCTACAACAATCGCGGGCAAAATGCCCCGTCTTTCCACAAGTATAACAAGCGCCCGGGGTTCGGTTGGTTGATGCCCCCGAGGTAACTGAAGAAGGGGCTTGACCCGACGTCTTAGCCTTCTTGTAGAACCTGCGATATCCAGACTTCGAAGTAGTCGACACTTTAAACTCCGATTTCTTGCCGCCGGATTCCTTCTTTGCTTGAACATTCTTCAAGTCCTTTTCCAAGGACCGGGCCGAGTTGACCAAGGTCATGAAACCCTGCGCCATAGGCCTAAAAAGTAATAATCTCAGATCATCTCTTAACCCTTCATAGAAACGGTTTGTCTTGCGCTCCTCATCGGCAAAGGTAGCACTTGCGTATCGTCCCAAATTAGTGAACTCGTGGAGATACTCGTCCACGGTGCTATCTCCTTGCACCAACTTTTGAAACTCGTTTTCCAACGCGATCCTCTGCACTGTGGGGAGGTATTGAGCCATAAACAACCTCGAAAATTCCTCCATAGAGACATTAGCCAACTGTCTTCCCCTCAGGTGGTGTAGCTCCAGCCCTTCCCACCATAACCTCGCGTCCCCGTCCAACAAGAACATCGCAATCGTGGTCTTCTGCCACTCTTCAGTTTCCGTTGCTGTCAGCACTCTCTTGACTCTCTATAGCCAATCCTCAGCCTGAGTCGGGGTTCCCGTTCCCGAGAACACTGGCGGATGGAAACCCATCACATGCTTAAGTTGTTTCTCAGTTGCTCTCAGAGGCAACTCCGAATCCACCATCACCTGTTCCACCCTCCTAGGCTCTGCCACTTGGAGCGGTACTTGCTCCATAGTAGGAGCAGGCTGCTGCACCTGCCTCGCAGACTGTGCATTGATCATTACAAATACAGCTTCCGCCACCAATCTAATGGTCTCGGCTGAAGGAGGTGTTGCAGGCGCATCATTTGGTGCGCTGCTTGCCTCAGAACCTAGCCGTTCTGACGGTCCAGCACCACTTATGGTCACCTATAATTGTACAAAACACCGATAAGCGACCAAACAATATTGAAAATAGCAATTATAGGAACACGCAGGTTCCTCAAACATGTGTATTTTCATTCCTAAGTGGACATTCGTGGGTTCTTTTCATGTTATAATGATGACACACACACATGTGCTCACCAACACTTAAAGTGAATTCGCCCACGAATTCATTTAAGCTAGACCGAAACTAGTAGTCTGATACCAATTTGTAACACCCCTATCAGTCACATAGCATATAGCAATAGGTCCGACCGAGGCCCGACGCCATATACTACGGACAGACCGGTTGGTTACTTATTGAAACCATTCAACCAATCACAACGTCCTACACAGAGCACCTAGCTTAAGCAAATTATTAAGTTGCAAGGATAAAAGAACCCAACCAAGCATGAATGTCCACTACGACGAACCCATAGAAATGTATAATACATCAAAAATGGCCTTATGGCCTTACAAGAGTTTTCTTAATAAAAGTGTCTTCCAAAACTCGGCACGCAGGCCGGTCATACATGAGTACAAAAAAACACTCAAAACTTGGCCTTCAAGGGCCGGCACAGCAACTTGGGCTTTAGCCCGCTATTTGCCGCTCGGCTCCGCAACACCTGCAAGCAACAATCCACCGCACGGTGGTAAACAAAAGCAACAGCGAGCTATGCTGACCAAATTATAACGACCCCGCCCCCAACTCGGGGCGGCGATGCTCTTCCCTGCATTTTGTTAGCATAAGCAAGCGGTATAGTGTAAACACACACTTCATCACAGGTGCAGGCACGCACGGCCACACACCTCGTGCACTCAAGGCACATTCACGGTGAACCGACCAACGTCACGTCAATTTAAGCCATAAACGTTCCCGTCTCACCACCGTCCCTTGGACGGCCAACCATATGAGCATTTTGTCTCCCTGACATTGGTCACGTCAATTTAAGCCATAGACCGCCGAAGACCCTCATCTATGCCAATGGTTCCGCCGAACGACATAGATCGGGTACGGTTCCGCCTGACCCGTGCTCATACCGCAACGATAATTTAAGCCATATGCGCAAGTCAAGACTCCCCGAGTCCCGTTTCCATCACACAATACACATAACCCGGTTATGTTCAAGTTGGCTCCCCGGCCACCATGTTGGCAACATCCCGCATTTGCCCAGTTTTCCGGGTGTACCTTGGAGTTAGTCCCCAAGGCTCCCTATTGCAATCTACCTCGTAGAAAACCAAAAAAACAAACATTCACCCGGAGTCTTCTCTGGTTATTATGCAATGCAACATCACCGATCCAGACCAACATGTCCGGATAGGCTTGACACAACATGCCTATGTCCGTTTTCGCATACGAACTCTACACAAGGGGGAATTTACATATCTACCCCAAGGAACGCCTCAACTCATCGCACACTCGCGTGAGAGGGCTTCCTATGCAAAGAAAAAGAGGACTTCACATGTCCTAGGATGAGAATCGTTACCCTAGCGTTCTTTCTTGGCGCCATGGAAATCTATGCGGATGGAAAGCACCGCAATCTCCTTGTCTCCGCGGATCCGAAGTCGGCTCGCGATTTGGAGCTCCGAAGCTCCGCCGGTGATCGGATCTAGCTCCTCTTCCTCCTCTTTGCTCTCCCTTCTCTCTAGAACTTAGAGAGAGAACTCAAATGGAAAAATAAGGGTTTTCTAACCCTATTCCCGGGTTAAACCCCATCAGGAACAACCCCAGCCCTTGGATCCCAAGCCAAGGAAACAAACGACCACGATTTAGGCTGAAAATAGAAAATCTGGGCTGAACACGGGTTGCAATACGGCCATGTACATGACCGTGTCACTCATTCACCGTCACCAGAAATTCCCAACCAGAACACGGCCTCTAACACGGCCACCGATACGCCCTTATCATATGTGACACGCCCGTGTCATGGCCCGTGTCACGGCCCGTGTTCAAAATCCATGTTTCCCCCAAGAAGGACACGACCATGCGACACGCCCGTGTCACATGCCGTGTGCTAGACACGCCCTGGGACACGCCCGTGTCCAAGACCATGTAATCTCCTTAGCACACAATGCCACACGACCCGAGGAGGACACGACATTCGACACGCCCATATCGAATTGAACACGCCTGTGTCAGACCCAAACACGCCTGGGCTCAGGCCCTGTGCCCCTCACTCAACGATCGGTAAGTGTAAGGCTCTGAGTGGCTGACATGCCCTGGGACACGCCTGTGTCCCAGGCCGTGTTCATCCCCTCGACGACCGTTGACTCCAAAATCGTCGACCACGCGACCAACGCCAAACCCGAGCACAACACGCTCTAGGACACGCCTTTGTACCAGGTCGTGTCACCTCTAGCAAAACCCAGATTTGGCTAAAAATGTCACCCGTCCCTCTTTTGAGTTTCAGGGCATTACATATAGCGTATGGATCGCGTCAGCTAAAAGTGCACGAAAGGAATTATCCGGTCCACGACTTGGAGTTGGCGGCCGTGATATTTGCGCTTAAGCTGTGGAGACACTACTTGTACGATGTAAAGGTCGATATTTATACTGACCATAAGAGATTGAAGTTCCTGTTGGATCAGAAGGATCTAAACATGAGACAACGGAGATGGTTGGAGTTCCTGGGGGACTATACGTTCAAGATTCATTATGTACCCGACAAAGGCAATGCAGTTGCGGATGCGTTGAGTCGCAGGGCTCCCGCCCAAGCCAACTGGTTATCAGTGCACGATGATAGGCTAATTCGGGAGTTGGAGGCGTTGGAGTCTGTTGCGTGGACAAGCAGTCTAGCGCTAAAGCATTGTTGAACTGTACGGAAGTTCAGTATGACCTGGCTGATCGCGTTCGGCAGGCATTGGAGTTGGATGGTAGCATGACGGAGCTTATGGATGCAGCGTTGGATGGGTAAAATTCCAAGTTTTCAGTCGAGGATGGGCTGTTAAGGAAGGACCATCGTTTGTTCATCCCAAGAGGGGGAAATCTAAGGGCGGAGTTGATGTACGAGGCTCATAATACCAAGTACTCAATCCACCCAGGGAGCACGAAGATGTACCGGGACCTAAAGAAGCTGTTTTGGTGGCCAGAGCTCAAGAAGGATGTGGCACTGTTTGTGGCTGTGTCAAACCTGCGCCTTGGTAAAGGCGGGGTGCCAAAAGCCTGGAGTATTCTTGAAATCCTTGCCTATTCCGGAATGGAAGTTCGATAACATATCGTTGGACTTTGTGCATGGCTTGCCAAGGTCGCAGAAAGGGAACGACGCCATCTGGGTGATCGTAGGCCGGTTAACAAAGGTGTCACACTTTATTTCGCATAGGGAGGATGATTCAGTGGAGAGACTGGCGAAACTATGTGTGGATAATATAGTCAGATTGCACGGTGTGCCTCGCAGCATCGTGAGTGATCGTGATGGGCATTTTACGTCCAATGATTGGAGGTTTGTGCAACAGATGCTGGGGACTAAATTGAAGTTCAGCACAGCCTTCCATCTGCAGACGGATGGGCAGACCGAGAGGGTCAACAGAACTATGGAGGACATGCTCCGCATGTGCGTTCTAGACTTCGGGAAGCATTGGGAAGACCACCTGTATTTGGTGGAGTTTGCATACAATAACAGCTACCAGGCGAGTATTCAAATGATTCCCTTCGAGGCCCTGTACGGTAGGAAGTGTCACACGCCGTTATCGTGGCTAGAAATGGGTGAGGAAAGGTTGTACAAGAAGAAGGAGGTTGACAATGCTACATCTTTGATGCGGATCATTCGAGAGCATTTGCTGATCGCTCAGGACAGGCAAGCTAAGTACTACAATTCCAAGCACTGGAACGTGGAGTTCGCGGTCGGCGATTGGGTGTACTTGAAGATAAAGCCGTTCAAGGGTGTTTCGCGGGTGAGACGCCTGAAGAAGCTGAGCCCAAAATACCTTGGACCCTTTGAGATTCTGGAGCGGGTCGGCAAAACAGCTTATCATTTGAAGCTATCGGTGGAGTTGAGTGGACTACACGGTGTATTCCACATCTCAGTGTTGCGGAAGGTAGTGCAAGAGCCTTCGCAGGTGATCGCAGTGGATCAAGTGCCGGTGGACGAAGGGTTGACGACTAAGTTCAAGACCGTTCGTATTGAGGACTTTGAAGTTAAACGACTCCGTAACAAGGAGATCCGGATGGTCAAGGTTCGGTGGGACAATTGCGGTCGGAAAGAGCTCTCTTGGGAATGGGAGCAAACCATGCTGGAGGAGTACCCGGATTTATTCCGCTCAGGTACCGCTTAAAGTTTTCCGTTTTCTTTCCTTTAGTAATTTCGTGGGCAAAATTCTTTTAAGAAGGAGAGAGTTGTAACGCCCTAAAACTCAAAAGAGCAACGGGCAGCGTTTTGAGGCATGTCTGGGACTTGGTAGTGGGCACACAGCCTGGGACACGGGCGTGTCCCAGGGTCGTGTCGTGTTTAGGGTCGACGACTTGGGGAAGAGGTCGACGATTTGCAGGTGTTGAGTGTCGAGACAGGGAACACGGCCTGGGACACGGGCGTGTCCCCAGGCCGTGTCCTGCTCGGGAGGTCTGCGGTATTATGCTAAGGAGATTACACGGCGTGTCCCAGGGCTTGTCGAGCACATGGCATGTGACACGGGCGTGTCACATGGCCGTGTCCTTCTCGGGGAAAGCTTGGATTTTGCACACGGGCCGTGACATGGGCCCTTACACGGGCGTGTCACATGTGACACGGGCGTGTCGGTGGCCGTGTCAGAGGCCGTGTTCTGGTCGGGAATTCCTGGTGACGGTGAATGATTGACACGACCATGCACATGGCCGTGTTGCAACCCGCGTTCGGCCCAGGATTTCTATTTTGAGGGCAAATCGTAGCCGTCCATTTCCTTGACTTCGATCCAATGGCTGGGGGCTATTCCTGATGAGTTTAAACCGGAAATAGGGTTTGAAAACCCTCATTTCATTTGGGTTATCTCTCTCTAAAACCTAGAGAGAAGGGAGAGCAAGGAGGAGGAAGAAGGGCTAGATCCGGTCACCGGCGGAGCTTCGGAGCTCCAAATCGTGAGCCGACTTCGGATCCGCGGAGGCAAGGAGATTGTGGTGCTTTTCATCTGCATAGTTTTCCATGGCGCCGAGGAAGAACGCTAGGGTAACGATTCTCATCCTAGGACATATGAAGTCCTCTTTTCCTTTGCATAGGAAGCCCTCTCACGCGAGTGTGCGATGAGTTGAGGCGTTCCTTGGGGTAGATATGTAAAGTCCCCCTTGTGTAGAGTCCGTATGCAAAAACAGACATATGCATGATGTGTGAAGCATATCCGAACATGTTAGTCTGGATCGGTGATGTTGCATTGCATAATAACCGGAGAAGACTCCGTGTGAATGTTTGTTTTTCGGGTTTTCTACGAGGTAGATTGCAACAGGGAGCCTTGGGGACTAACTCCAAGGTGCACCCGGAAAATTGGGCAAATGCAGGATGTGGCCAACTTGGTGGTCGGGGAGCCAACTTGAACATAACCGGATTATGTGAATTGTGTGTCAGAAACGGGACTCGGGGAATCTTGACCTACGCGTATGGCTTAAATTGTCGTTGCGGTAGGACCACGGGTCAGGCAGAACCGTACCCGATCTATGTCGTTCGGCAGAACCGTTGGCATGGATGAGGGTCTTCAGTAGTCTATGGCTTAAATTGACGCGACCAATGCCAGGAAGACAAAATGCTTATATGGTTGGCCGTCCAAGGGACGGTGGTGAGACTTGAACGACTATGGCTTAAATTGACGTGACGTTGGGCGGTTCGCCGTGCATGTGCCCTGATTGTACGGGGTGTGTGGCCGTGCGTGCCTGCACCTGTGATGTAGTGTGTATTTACACTTTACCGCTTGTTTATGCTAACAAAATTAAGGGAAGAGCATTACTGCCCCGAGTTGGGGGCGGGGTCGCTATAATTTGGTTTGCATAGCTGACCGTTACTTTTATTTACCACCGTGCGGTGGATTGTTGCTTGCAGGTGCTGCGGAGCCGAGTGGCAAATAGCAGGCTAAAGCCCAAGTTATTGCGTCGGCCCTCGAAGGCCAATTCTTGAGTGTTTTTCTTATGTACTCATGTGTGACCGGCCTGCGTGCCGAGGTTTGGAAGACATTTTTATTAAGCAAACTCTTGTAAGGCCATAAGGCAATTTTTGATGTATTATACATTCCTATGGGTTCGTTGTAGTGGACATTCATGCTTGGCTGGGTTTTTTTATCCTTGCAACTTAATAATTTGCTTTCGCTAGGTGCTCTGTGTAGGACGTTGTGATTGGTTTAATGGTTTCAATAAGTAACCAACCGGTCTGTCCGTAGTATATGGCGTCGGGCCCCGGCTGGACCTACTGCTATATGTTATACGACGGATAGGGGTGTTACATAGATACTCTGAGTCCTATTCAAAAAGTCTGATTAGGCCGAACTGGGACTGGGCTTGTCGGGCCCGAGATTTTTGCCACCCAGTCTCATGTCGGGCCTGGTTTTAGTCGGGATCGGGGCCCTTCTCAAAGAGGGGGCCTACTAAGGCCCCCAAGGCCGGCCCGAGCCGGCGGGTCGGCCCAGTTTTCCACTAGGCGAAAAATTCTGGCTAATATGCCAAATTTTCCGCCTATTTGGAAATACCGCCTGCCAGACATGATTTTTCTATTAGATATTGTAACACCACAGGTTTCCCACAGTTAAAAACCAATAAAATGCATTTTTGGAGCTATCACTAACAGTAACGTTATCGTCTGGCGATAGTGTTTAGAACGATACCGTAAACAAGTCGATGAAGTCGATTTACTACCCCTGACGATAGTGATACCGCTGGCAATAGTGATCAAGTTTATAGTGATCAAGTCAATAAAGTCGGTTTTATATTTCCAGGTGATAGCTTGATATCGCTGGCGATAGTGTGCCGCATGGCAGGTTGCTAAGTGTTTGTTGGCTATGAAATAGTCGTTGAACGACGCTGATTTGATCAAGCAGCCACCGTTGGAGCTATTATCCCACGATAGCGAGATATTGTCCGACAATAGCATTAAATTTGAATTTTCATCTGAGATCACGACCATCCATGTCTTTTGAATTGGGGATTATATGGTTGAGCTTAAGCACGAGATTGTTAAGTGGTTGATGGGCTTTTATGCTTCTCATTTTATCTTTTACTCCCCTCTCTCTCTCTCCAAAAACTAAGAAAGAAGAGGAAGAGAAAGGAAGTAGGAAGAGGAAGAAGGACATTGCCAGCCATTGGAAGAGCTTTGGAGGAGCTTCCAAGCTTGGAATCACGAGTCGATTAAGGATTTGTAGAGAGGAAAGCGAGGCGATTCTTTTCATCCAACTCAAGCTCTAATTCATGGATCCGAAACATGCTTCGAGGGTAACGACTCTCCTTCTGAATAATAGGATATGCTAGTCCTTTTGTTTGGCATGTTTGCATGAAAACGTCTCTACTAATTAGTTGGAGGTGAAGCTTTCAATGAGTTTATTTGGTTGATCTTTGTTATGTTTTGCATATAGAGATCGGATCGTTGTACGAGCATAGACATGCTATGTGAAACACATCTGGACAGGTTGGTCTGGATTGATTATGATTGAATTGTGTGCCAGAGAAGACTCTATGGAAAACGAATAGATTTTGGAGTGTTTGGGGTACCGTAGGTTGCTGCAGAAGTATTGGAGGATGTCTCTAAGAAACACCCAAGGTTTTAACGGAAACGTTGTTCTGTTACTATCGCATGTGATAGCGATATCGCTGGCAATGGTGCTAATGACAAGGAACAGTGAGCAAAGGAATGTTCTGGGTGTAAACCTGAACTTGAGACAGAGTTGTGATTCTGTCGATATTGCACGACGATAGTGGATGCCACTGGCGATAGCTCCTAGTGAGCTGATTTGTGATTACAAGCCCAGGTCCTGGGGACAAGGTGAGTGGCATGTTAAGCTGTGAGGCATGTAGTGCCTAGCTTAGTGGCCTTGAGTGTCGACCGTATTTGATAATGTTGGTTATCTTTGTGATAACAGGTCGAGGTGAAGCCATACCTGCATCGTGTGAGCGTGATGTCGACGATTGGAGCACGGGCAAAGCTGATCCGAACATGTCATGCTGGTAGGTGAAGAGGTCGCTCCTTGGTGCACCTTCTGATCTTGGGAGGGTTTTAAAGGCAAGTTGTCCTTGACGGTAAAAGCTCAAAGACCGTCTAAGTGGTTGATACTTAGGATGGAGGTGAGACTTGAATTTTAGTACATCGATAATATTCACTGAGTGCACGGGTCGTGTGGCCGTGTGTGCCCATGTCCGTGATGATTGTGCAATTATATAAAATGTAATACTGCTTTCTTGCAGGAAAGGAGTACCAATGCCCTAGGAATGGGGTGGAGTCATTATAATTACAGTCAGCTAATGCTGACCGTTGCTTTGTTTTGCCACATCTTTATGGGCTGGACTTGTTCAGGTACTGGAGAGCCGAGCGGGAAGTAGCGGGCTGAAGCCTTATTTACTATGCTGGCCCTCGAAGGCCGAAGTTCTCGTTTACTACTTTCATGTGTGGTCGACCTGCGTGTTGATGTATGCAAATTACCTTTTCTTTTTGTATACTCATGTAAGGACTTAAGGCCAAACGTTGTGTAGACACTCATTCCAAAATTTTATATATTGGATATTCAGTTTTATGGGTTATTGTTACTCTTTTTCTTCCGCTAGAATGCAACTCTGTGTTAGGCTACGATGATGTTTTGTATTTCATTTACTACCACGTTTGTCTGTTCGTGGAATATGGTATGGGGCCCCGACCAGACCTTCTGTTATATTCTTCGTGATGGACATGGTGTTATAATTTGGTATCAGCTTCTGGCGTCGATCCATTCTTTTTTGAATTCGTGATCGAATTATTTTAAGGGGTGGTGAACACGTATGCGCATTACCGTTTCAATGTCAAATAACCCATGAATGTTCACTTAGGAATTGTTAAAGTTTGGCGGTTTGTCGTTCTAGTCAGGCGGCTAGTTGTTTAGGCGGTCTGGCAATTTGTTCAGGAGGTCTCGTTCTCTTGTAGCTTATCCCAACAGATGCAGTCTGAGGGCTTGCCGCAATAGCGATTTGACAGTTATCAGCGGCGGTCTGGTGGCTTACCGCAGTGGCGGTCTGGTGGCTAGCAAGCGGTCTGGCAGTTAGTAGTCCTTTGTACAGTGTTGCGGTTTGACAGTGGCAGACCGCATAACCGCGCAGATACTTATTTAGTCTCACATCTCTTATTGTATTCTTTTATCTCTTATTGTATTTCTCATCTCCCCCATTTTCTAAAAATTCAGGGGGCATATCTATGTAATAATTATCTTTTTGGAGAAATAAAATTTGCAGTTTATTTATCTCTTGGTCGTTTGTTCGCTCATCTTTCACATGGTATCAGAGAAAACCGATACATTGCTTCAGTCTGATTGCAGTTTGATTTTCTAATCGCGCCGGCTTCTTTGCTAGTCACTCTTCTTTGCAACTTGTTTTGTTCGCACGGCCTCTTGGCTGTTCGCGCTTTCTTCTCTCCTTTCTCCCTGCGGGTTGTTTCTTCTTGCATCTTGTTTCTTCTCGCACGAGTTGTTTTCTCTACTCGCGCGACCTCTCCTCTTTTTGCTCTTGTCGTGTTGGCGCGGTTTCTCTTCTCTGCTGCGGGATCCGCATTTGGGTCGCGATATCTTCCTTGTCGCTGGTGTGTTGTCACCGTGACCGTGCAGACTCTTTCTCTTCTCTCTTTCTTTTCCTTCTTTGCGGTTTCTTTTTTGTTCGTGCAACTTCTTTTCTTATTTGCGTGGCTTCTCTATTGTTGTCCTGCTTTGGCTTCTCCTCTTTTTTGTTTCTTCTGGCTACGACATCTCTTGTCGCTGTGGCTTCTCTAACCATTGTGGGCTTCATGTCTTGGTCGCAGCCTCATATCTTGCCGTTGGTGTGTTATCACCGTGACTGTGTGGTCTTTCTGCATGGTTTGTTCTCTCCTTTGTTTCTGCTTCTTCTCTTCTCACTCGATTTATTCTTGGTTTGCTTTTTTCTAACTAGTTCTCTCCGGCTTCTCTTCAAACTGTGCGGTTTGAATCTTTGCCTCTCTCTTTCTCTTGGTCGTTGGCTCTCTGTGAATTGTTTGCCATCCTGTTCGGTTCGGCTTCTCTCCTTCTTGGTTGTGCAATTTTTTTGTTCTTTTTGAGATGGTTTCTCTCCTCTACAGCTCGTGCTCTTGTGGCCTCCTCTGATAAGTGGCTTATTGACTCTAGTGCTACTTATCACATGAATGACAAATCTCGTTTATCCTCATCTTTGTCTAATCAAAACAGACTGTCTCCTATTGTTATTGCATATGGGACTTTTGCTCCTGTACATGGTGTTGGCACTGTTAATCTCTCCCCATCTTTGCTACTTACAGACACTCTCTATGTCCCCACTTTCCTGTGCAATATACTCTCTATTCATGCTCTATGCACTTAGTTAAATTGCACGGTTACTTTTACTGGCACCACTTGTTCTTTCTCTGATTCTGTCTCTAAAGCTCCGATTGCTACTGGGACTACAAGTGATTACCTTTTCTTTCTTGACCACAATGTTTCTCTTTTTGCTTCTTCATCACTTCAATAATGACATTATCGTCTTGGCATCCTCCTTCTCGCCTCATTCATCAACTTTTCCCAGACCTTCCTTCAGAGGATTTTCCTTTGAATTGTGAAGCCTGTCAGTTTGGTAAACATCATCGCTCTTCTTTCTTAGCTCAGACGGGACATAGTTCTTCGCGTCCCCTTGAACTAGTTCATTCTGACATATGGAGTCCTTCTCCTACTGCCACTGTTGGTAGAGGAAGCTTGTACTTTGTTATATTTATTGATGATTTATCCAAGTGCACTTGGATGTATCTCTTGAAGGACCGTTCTGAGCTGTACTCTGTGTTTACTGCTTTTTATAATGAGATCTCCACACAATTTCATGTGCCAATTCAGGTTCTTTGTACTAATAATGCCAAGGAATATGTCAGCTGACAATTCTCTGATTTTTGTGCGATCCATGACTTAATTCATCAAACTACTTGTCCCTATACCTCTTAACAGAAGGGTGTTGCTGAGCGCAAGAATCATCATCTCTTGGATTTTGCTCGCAACCTTTGTTTTCAAATGAATGTTTCTCGGTCTTATTGGGGCCCTGCTGTTCTCCTTTCTTGCAATCTCATCAACCGTATTCTCTTGTCTGTTCTTCAAGGCAAGATTCCATTTTCTATTTATATCCCGAGGATGAGCCATTTCCTTTACCTCTTAAGATTTTTGGCTGTACAATATTTGTTCACATACCTTCTCATAGTCATGACAAACTTTCTTTCCGTTCTGTTAAATGCATATTTCTTGGTTATTGTCCGACTCAGAAGGGCTATCACTATTATAATCCTCTTTTGTGCAAACAGTACGTGTCTGCTGATGTTACTTGAAAGTCTTTAATTCTAAGGTAGCTAAACACCTAGAGGGGGGGGGGGGGTGATTAGGTTTTTATAAGTCTTTTGAATTTTCCCTCCCCTTAGTGTGTTGTGAGTTAGTGTCTTTTGTGTGAGTTAGTTACTTTTAGCTTTTAAGGCATAACACAAAAGCATACAGTAGTTTTATAGTGGTTCCCCAGATTATGGGTACGTCCACTTTCCCTCTCGCCTTTCTAACAGCGTGTTAGACAAGGCTCTTCTCAAAAACTCTGCTCCTTAGAGCTTACAACACAGATCCCACAAGATCTCTCAGTCTCCTCCAAGACTTACAACTCAGACACAAGGCCCTACCTCAGAGCAAACTGCTCAATGATTAGCAGATCACCTACCTCAGACTAAATCAATAGTCCTACAGCTTAGGCTATGGAGGTTAGCCCTATAACTCAGAGAGTAACACTGTCCTACCTCAGGAACAAAGGCCCTACCTCAGGCACACATGCCCTACACTCAGATCCACACTTGGATCCTACCTCAGTCTTTATAAATAAGGCTTACACTCAGATTTGTTAAGATTCTACAGAAGAGAAGGTGTTTTATTGATGTGGTTGATATGACACCAGAGAAAATTTTCTCCACGCCTGCTTCTTCATGAGCTGAGTTTACCTCAGCCCTACTTTCTTCTCAGCAACAAGATAAATAATCTTCAACAAACTGTGGATTGTGCTGAAAATAACTCAAGAAACTTGTTTCTGAACTTGTTGAAGAAGACTGAAGATTTGACAGTTCTTTTGTTCTTCAATCAGCTAACTTAGAACTACAGAAGCCTGAAAGCTCTGCTCCTTCTTCTTTATCAGAACTTTATCTGAACTTGTTATAGCATAAGAAATTGCTACAGCTACCTTGAAAGAACTTTTAGATCAGCTGATTTTAACTTCCAGCTTTGAGCTCGATAATAATAGCGAGGAAGAAGAAGTTCAGCCGCAACTTTTCGAAATGAGAAAACCCTAAAAGTTAAAGTTCCTTTAGTCCATCTTGTCCCTTTTATCTCTCGCCGATTAACGACTCCAAGAAGTAGTGGGGACCACTTGTGGTTGTTAGCTACACCTTGCTTTAACGGAAGAAGACGTACAGTAGACCTCCAGTGCTATTTGTCGTGTTCTGTAGCTTTCCCACAACTAATTTGAACTTTGTTGACTTTGTTAACTTTGGTTGACGTCAACATTTGTGGACTTGGCCAAATTCTCAGATTTAACTCCATGCGTTGAGTGCGTTGAGTGAATGACCTTCACTCAACAAATCCGGACTTAGTCAAATTCTCTGCACCATCAAGCGTTGAGTGAACTGGCTTCACTCAATGCCTCTGGACTTGGCTAATCTCTTATGCACAGATAGGCAATGAGTGCGTTGAGTGAATCTTAATCACTCAACGCCCCTGGACTTAGCTGCAACTTTCTGAAAGTCTTTAGTTTCAAGGTATCTAAACATATAAAGGGAGGGGGTTGATAGGTTTTCTAGTTTATTATTATTATCTTTTAACTTAGTGTGTAGTTAGTAGTTAGATGCTTTCAAGACAAACCAAAAAGAACACACAAAGAATTTATAGTGGTTCCCTAGATTATGGGTACATCCACTCTCCTCCCACCTTTCTCACTTCTTATTAGACAAGACACTTCTCCAAAAACTCAGCCCCTAAGAGCTTACAACACAAATCCCTCAGGATCTCTTAGTTTCCTCCAAGACTTATAACTCAGGCACAAAGCCCTACCTCAGAGCAAATATGCTCCTACAACTCAGTGTTCAAATGATCACCTATCTCAGACTTGAACTCAATTCCTATAGCTCAGGCTATGGTGGATAGCCCTACCTCAGAGAGAATGAATCTCCTATAGATCAGACATAAGGCCCTACCTCAGATCCAAATATGGATCCTACACTCAGACCCAAAGGTCATACACCTAGAGAGTATGACTCTCCTATAGCTCAGGCAAACTGCCCTACCTCGTGCACAAAGGCCCTACAGCTCAGATCCAAAAGGATCCTACCTCAGACCCAAGGTCCTACAACTCAGATCCAAAACTGGATCCTACACTCAGGCAAATTTTCCCTACCTCAGGCACAAATGCCTTATAACTCAGATCCAAAAGGATCCTACAAAAATGAAAGGGGTTTTGTTTGTGTTGATTTGATACAGAGATATTTTTATGTGTCTGCTTCTTGAGCTGAGATATCTCAGCCTTAACTATCTTCTCAGCACCTAGAACCTGATCTTCAATAAGCTGCTGCTAGTGCTGGAAGTATCTTAGAAATTTGTTTCTGAACTTGCTTAAGAAGACTAAAGACTTGACAGATCTTGAGTTCTTAAAACAGCTAATCTGAACCTGTAGAAAACTGAAAGCTCTGCTTGTTTTTCTTTATCAGAATCTTAACTTACCTTATTGTAGCAGAAGAAATTGCTACAACTATCTGGAATCAACTTTTAGATCAGCTTGATTGACTTCAAGCTTCAATCTCAACATCAATGGCGAGGAAGATGAAGTTCAGCCACAACTTTGTGAAAAGAATAAAACCCTAAAAGTAAAAGTTAAGTTCTTCCTTCAAAAGCTGTCCCTTTTATCTTTTGTCGATTAACGGCTCCAAGAAGCAGTGGGGACCACATGCAGTTGACAACTGCAACTTGCTTTAACGGAAGAAGACGTACAGTAGAGTGTTGGCGCTATTTTTCGTTTGCTGTAGCTTTCTCGCAACTAATTTTAACTTGGTTGACTTTTGTTGAATTTGACTGATGTCATCAGTTATGGACTTAGCCAATTTCTCAGATCCACTCCAAGCGTTGAGTGCGTTGAGGGAATGACCTTCACTCAATGAATCTGGACTTAGTCAAATTCTCTGTATCATCAGGCGTTGAGTGAATTGGTTTCACTCAACGCCTTTGGACTTGGCCAAACTTTCTGCAATGCCAGGCGTTGACATCATTCAATGCCCCTGAACTTAGCTGCAACTATCTTTATCTGCCAGACATTGAGAGCGTTGAGTGAAGCTTCATCACTCAACACTTTTGTACTTAGCCGCTACTCTGGACTTCCAGGTGTTGAGGCATTGAGAGCATTGAGTGAAGCTTCATCACTCAACGCTTTTGTACTTAGCCACATTTTGTCTCCTTTCTTTTTAGGCTTTGACTGCAACAACATAACTCAATCTTTTGCTGTCTGGAGTTGAGAGCGTCGAGTGAAGCTTCATCACTCAACGCTTTTTTGCTTTAGCGTCGAGTGAGCTATGTTCACTCGACTCTTATGTACTTAGTCAGATATCTCTTGACAGAAACTTCAACAACTTGAGCTTGTTTCAACGCTGCTTGGTGTATGGCATTGAGAGTTATAATCACACGATGCCTTCTGCTTTGGCGTCGAGTGAGCTATGTTCACTCGACGCTTTTGGACTTAGTGGAATTTTTAGCACTCCAATACTGAGTCTTTGATATATTTAGCTATACTCGACAATTCTTGATATATGACATTAAGTGAACTTCCATCACTCAATGCCTGTGAACTTAGCTGCAGAATTGCTTTACAGACTACATGGCTTTGACTGTCCATAATTAACTCAGCGCTTTTTGGCATCTGACATTAAGTGAACTGGCTTCACTCAACGCCCGTTGACTTTGGCGATTTTCAGCTGTCGGGTCCATTGTTCCCAATGTCCCTGATTTGTAAGAAGTCAAAGAGGTCAATGTCACACATCAACTATATTTGATGTGTATTTGAGGTCATGAGTGCAGGTTAGTCCATATCACATTGATTGGACAAGTGGACACAACAATTGGCTGCTTGATAAGAAAAATCCACTAAGTCCACATGCGTTGAGTGGAGCAAGCTCACTCAACACTTGAGGTAAGGAATCAATATTATCTAGTTGGAAATTTGCCTAAGTCCTCAGGCATTGAGTGAGTTGAGCTCACTCAACGCCATATAACAAATGGAACTGAGTCTATCTTAGCTTAGCTGGTAGATAGCCAAAAATATGGCTAAGTACACAGACGTTGAGTGTAGTCTACTCACTCAACGCCATACAGTAAAAAGCTGTGAGTCAGGCTGAGTCAATAAACTGAGTTCAGAGTTTATCGAGCAGAGCTCATCGTTCGTCGAGTAGTTAGGTGTTGAGTGTAGCTTACTCACTCAACGCCATGAAAGAAAATCTGTCTAAGTACCATGGCATTGAGTGTAGCTTACTCACTCAATGCCATGGAGCAATAACGTTGACTGTATCCTTGCTTATGTGTTTTCAGACACAGATATTTGGCAAACTCCAAAAGCGTTGAGTGCAACTTACTCACTCAACGCCAGATAACAGAGAAATTCTGTTAAGTAGTTTAGCCTTGAATGAAACTTACTCTCTCAACGCCAAAGCTCAAAAAATCTGGCTAAGGCAAAAAGCCTGGAGTTCGTCAAACTGAATTTACTCTTTCGTCGAATTGAGCTTGGCTTTCGTCGAACTGAGCCTGAAGTTTGTCGAACTGAATTTACTCTTTCGTCGAACTGAGCTTGGCTTTCATCGAATTGAGCTTAATTTTTGTCAAACTGATCTTTTTGAGTAGAGATCAGAGTTCGTCAAACGGAGCTCAGCGTTTGTCGAGCTAATCGCTCTCAATGCCTAGACAGACAGAATTTTGTCTAAGTGTTGTGGCATTGAGTGATGCTTACTCACTCAACGCCTTTAATACTAATGCTTGAATTTTTTCTAAGTCAACAAGATGCTGAGTCTTACTGACGTCAGCAAAGTAAAAAAGTCAACCAAAATTCAAATGTTGCGGGATTGCTGCTAGAGGCACTGGCGGCCAACTGTCATCATCCTCTGCACTTGGAAAGAAATATTTTCTTCTTTAAGTGTTGGGGGCCCACACACAGCAAAGAGTCGTTGAATCAAGAGTAAATGAAAAGAATGTGTTGTATGGCTAAATCTCAGCCATCAATCATGGTGGTGGGCCCACTGCTCAATTGGACGTCAAAGAATAAAAAGAAGCAAATCGGCCAGAGCAAACAATCGAATCCTTGTCTAGGTCTTCTGAAAACAAAAGTGTGGCCGAACTTCATATTCTTCCTCGCCTTTCTTGTCAAGCCTGAAGAAGTTGTTCTGCATAAAAAACTTAGCAGAGGAAAGAGATAGCTGAAGCAATCACCATCTGCAATAACAATTTCAGAAGCAATTCTGAGGAAGCAGATCTACAAGCTCTGCAAAGAAACAATAGCTGTTTGGAGAAAGATTCAACTGCCGACTTCATTGTCTTCAACAACAAAAGCTAGGGATATTATCTGCTCAGTCAAGGAAGAAGTAGACATAGAGTTCTTGCTCTGGTGTCTAATAAAATCACCATTTATTTCTTCTGTATAAATTCTTTGTGAGTCTGATTTTGTAAGCCTGTGTTATAAAGGCTAAGGTCTTTGTGACCTGTGGTTTGACTTAGTACCGAGTGAAAGGTCTTTGCGACATGTGGTTTGGCTTAGTGCCTAAGTGGTAGGTCTGTGTGACCTATGAGGTCCTGAAGGATCTGTGCTGTAAGCTCTTAAGGAGCCGAGTCTTGGGGGAAGAGCCTAGTCTAACACACTGTTAGAAAGGCGCAGAGGGACAATGGACGTACCTAAGATTAGGGAACCACTATAAAATTGATGTGTCATCTGTGAATGTTCTTGAAAGCTAAAACTAACATAATCACTAAGCACATAAATCGGCTAACATTTAAGAAGATTTAAAAAGAGACAAAAACCTATTCGCCCCCCTCTAGGTGTTTAGTTAGCCTTGAAAACAAGACTTTCATCAGCCTATCCAGCATCCTCCCTTGCATCTGGCGTTGAGTGAACTAGCTTCACTCAATGCCTATGGACTTAGACAGATTTCTGTCTCTCCACTTCTTTACTTTATGACCACCTGTCACATCACTTGGAATACCCGTCCTCTCAATATTACAAGGACTAACCTGTATGCATGAACTTGAACATACATTAAATATAACAATGTGTATATCATTGACATGTTTGACTTCTAAAAATCTGGGACATTATGGGCAATGGACCCAACAATCTTTCCCTATTTGAAGAAATCAAAACCCTCGATCAAAATCTTGAGTCAATGACATAAACTAACATATGCAGTAATAAAACATTAAATAGGAAGACTTATAACAAGATAACAAGTAATAGGTTACCATCCTTTCCTTGCTTGTAGGGTGATCATCATCACTCCCTGCTACCCCTGAATTGCTACTACCTGTCCTTGATCATTTACTTCCCATTTCCTTTCCTCCCCCTTTTTGACTTCTATAAATAGTCAGGAGGTGTGCTACTATCTCTACAAGTGCTGGACTTGCTCCCCCTCAACTGAAGCATCCTCTATCATACTTCCTGGTAGACACTCTAGTCTATACCAGTCTGGATAACACTTGAACCATTTGAAAGACATGATACCACTGAAGGTATACCACTTGAAAAATCTTCATCCCACTGAAGGACTTTTCCACCTGCAAGAAATAATACAACCTGTAACAAAGAAATAACATGAGGAGCAACTGAAGCTATACCGGGTTCAACATACCCAACTCAAACTTGAAGGTATTGAACTTTGCTTCATCTAGTGTCTTAGTGAAGATGTCAGCCACTTGCTTATCTGTAGGGACAAACTCAAGGTTGATATCTTCACATTCCACATGCTCCCTAATGAAATGATATCTTATCTCAAAATGCTTAGTCTTACTGTGTGAGATAGGATTCATAGTAATTGAGATGACACTAGTAGAATCACAATATAAGGGACTTCTACTTATCTGGAGGTTATAATCCTGGAGCTTATGCTGGATCCACAGCAACTGAGCACAAAAGCTACCTACTGAGATGTACTCTTACTCTGCAATTAAGATTGTAACACTTATGTGCTTTTTGCTGCTCCAAGACACTTGTCTTCCTCCCAAGAACTGATAGGTGCCAGAAGTGCTCTTCCAGTCCTCTTTGCAGCCTATAAGTTCTGCATCTAAATAGCTTGTTATTTCAAACTCCCCATTTCTAGGGTACCATATGCCAAGATCTGGTGTGCCCTTAAGATACCTCAAAATCCCCTTTGCAGCAGAGTAGTGAGATAGGGCTTGCCTGATACCTAGCACAAACACATGTAGTAGACATTATGTCTGGACTACTTGCAGTAAGATATATAAGGGAGTCAATTATCCCTCTATACAAAGTTTCATCAACAGGTTTCTTTGCCTCATCTTTTCTTATAGGCAAACTTGACCCTATATGAGTTTTCATGGTGGATGCATTCTCCATACCAAAGTTTTTGATTAACTCCCTTGTAAACTTAGACTGGGATATGGACAAGCCATCATCAGTTTGTCTTAATTGGAGTCCCAAGAAGAACTTAAGTTCACCCATACTTCTCATCTCAAACTTCCCTTGCATAAGTTTTGCAAACTTTCTGTAAAGTTTGTCATTGGTAGATCCAAAGATAATATCATCTACATATATCTGGACTAGAATGATCTTACCCTTAGATTCTCTTAGGAATAGGGTCTTGTCTATCTTCCCCTTGAGAATTTGTTCTCAATGAGAAAGCTAGACAATGTCTCATACCATGCTCTAGGGGCTTGCTTCAGCCCATATAGAGCTTTCCTAAGTCTATAAACAAAATTAGGTGAGTTAGGAACAAAAAAACCTGGAGGCTTCTTAACATAGACTTCTTCTTTTAAGTCATCATTCAAGAAGGTTGACTTCACATCCATCTAGTAGACCTTAAATCCTTTGTGTGCAGCATATGCAAGGAATAGTCTGATGTCTACCAATCTTGCTACAGGTGTAAAGGTTTGATCAAAGTCAATACCTTCTTCTTGTCTGTACCCCTTAGCTACTAGCCTTGCTTTGTTCTTGATTATAATGCCATTTTCATCAAGTTTATTCCTATAAATCCACTTGACTCCAATGACATTATGTACTTGTGGTCTGGGAACCAACATCTAGACTTTACATCTCTTAAACTAATTCAGTTACTCTTGTATTGCTACAATCCAGAATTGATCTATATTGGCCTCTTCAAATTTCTTGGGCTCAACCTGTGACAGGAAACTTGCATACATTACTGTATTAAGTCTCTTGCTTCTTGTCACCACTCATTGGTTTGCTAATAACAAATCTCGTTTGTATTTGATCTTTGGTTATTTATGATGTGCATATATCACAGGTTTAACTCGAATGCCATTTGGGGTTCGATTCGGGTCAGAACAGATGAGCTTAAGAGATATCGCTAGATGATATTGGGTATCGCCCACCGGCGATAGTGGCATGAGTAGTTAACTCACTATCTCCATACGGCTGGAGGTTTCTTCACTATCGCCCGACGATAAGGCTATCGCCGATCGGCGACAGACCACGATTGACATGACTAATCTACGATGCGAAAATGAGGAATACGTGGACACGTGGCAGCTGTTAATGCTATCGCTAGTAGCTGATACCCAATGTCACCTGGTGATATCACCAAAGTATAAAAGCCAGTCAATTTTCTGTGGAGATCAAGAATTTCATTACCTGGAGTGTTCCTTCCTGTTGATACGACCCAGAGAGCTCCAGAATCTAGAATTAATCTATACTCTCAAGAAGGACGAAGTGCGGAAGATCGACGGTACGTATGTGACAATCAAAGCAATATTAGCAAGGATTCATCTGCATCTCCAGCAAGTCGTTTAGAGGGAGTTTTAATTCTGAAGTTTTTTTTTTGTTTTGTTCTTTATTCCTATTGTAATCAAGAGAGAAAATCGCCGCCTTGTGCGTGGCGTCTAAGCCCTTGCGTGGCTTAGGAGAGAATCGCCGCCTTGTGAGTGACGTCTAAGTCCTTATGCAGCTTAGGGAGAAATCGCTGTCTTGGGTGCAGCGTCTAGATTGTGGTTAGATCTAGGGGAGGCTAGTAGCAAGATCTAGGGAGAGATACGCTTTAGCCTGCCGGTTCTTGGTAGAAGGACCGACGAAATCAATAGTAAATTATATTTTTCATAAGTCTTTGTCTCTAGCTCTATAGAGATATATTGTACTCAGATTTAACACTATTGCAATAAATTGTTATTGTTTTCTGTCTTTATAAATTTCTGAGTGTTCAACTCTACTTATGAAAAATTAGTCTTGATTTCCTTGTATTTCACCAAGTAAAATTCTATTTAGTTAAAGTAAATTAATTAATCCTTATTCACCCCCCTCTAAGGGCACCTCACGATCCAACACTTGGTATCAGAGGCAGGTTACTCCAAAATTGGTTTTACCACCGGGAGTAATGGCGCAAAACACTCACATGTTTTTTGAGGGGCAAGGTATAAGTAGACCTCCCTTATTCACGGGCACAGACTATAACTATTGGAAAGCTCGAATGCGATGCTTTCTAATAGCTCTAGATATCAAAGTATGGGGCATGATAGAAACATGCTACACTTCCCCTATAACTGTTGTAGGAAGTGTCACAATGGAAAAACCCAAGGACAAATGGGATAAAGTTGATAAGCTTCATTGTAAGAATAACGCTAAGGCAATGAATGCCTTATTCTATGCATTAGATAGGACTAAATTTAATCGTGTTTGTGCATGTGAAACTGTGTATGATATATGGAATCTCCTTGAAGTTACTCATAACGGTACATCACAGGTGAAAGTCTCAAAGCTTTTCCAGTTAGAGTCAGAGTTTGAGAAGTTCAAGATGGAGGTTGATGAGGATATAGACTCCATGTACACAAGGTTCAGCAAGATGTTGAACGACTCGAAGATTTTAGGAAAGAGTTTCTCAAATAGAGATTTGGTGAGAAGATACTTAGATTGCTTCCCCCAAAGTTCAATCCAAAAGTGACTGCCATCTCAGAGTCACACGATCTAAAGTCTCTCCAAATTAAGAACCTGATTGGAAATCTGAAAACCCACGAAGTGGAACTGAGGATTCAACAACAGGAGTATAGCATGGAGCCAAGGAAGAAAGCATTGGCGTTGAAGTCCAAGAAGGAAGTGGAAAGTGAGTCCGATGAGAATGATGAGGAAGATGAAGAAAGTCTGTTCGTGAGGAAGTTCAGGAAATTCATGAGAAATCCTAAAAGAAGAAATGCTTTCAGGAAGTGGATACAAGAAAAGAAAAACCAAAGACGATGGAGAGGATGATGAAGAGCGACCTCCACCCGAGTGTTACCACTGCAGGAGAGTTAGCCATATAAAGAGCAAGTGTCCAAAGTATCTGAAAGAGCTGAAGGAAAAGAGGCATATGAAGAAGGATAAGAAGAAAGTTTTGAAGGCTGAAACCTGGGATGATGTCACATCTGAGGAATCAAGCAGTTCAAGCTCAGAGACTGAAGAGGAGGCCAACATGTGCCTGATGGGAAAGGACGTTTCATCATCTTATGACGAAAGCAGTGTCCAGAGTGACACTGAGGTAAATCCTCCTTCTTATGAAGATTTATATACTGAATTTTTACAAACTTGCAAATATTTTGACAAAAGCTTAAATGAGAATAAATTACTCAAATCTGAAAATAAAGACCTTTTATAAGAAAATAAAAAGTTATCAAATGAGATAAAAATACTTGGGAAGGAGAAAGTAACTTGTCAAGAGGATTGTCCCTCTTTGACAAGAATACTAGAACTTGAGAAAGATCTCTCTAAGTCTCGGTCTCGGGTTGAATCTCTTACAAGAGAAAAAGAGACCTTAGAGAGATCTCTAAAGCTTTCTCAATCTCAAGTAGAAGGCAGCAAAAAGACTTTCGTGAACCGATGCGGCACTATAGTTGCTGAAAACACCGCATTAAGTGGCCGAGTTCGTGATCTAGTAATGGCCACTAACAAGTTTGGAATGGGCCAAAAATAACTGAATATGATTTTGGCGAGCCAATGCTATGGTTTGACAAAATTTGGAATTGGATACTCTCCAGAACACTATCGCCCGACGACATCCACTGTTGTCGGCGATAAGAAAAAAAATAAAACATTCATTTGTAAAAAATAGTCATGATAAATCTACTGTAATTGCTTCTTCCAGCAATAATTAAAAATCTATTTTGAAAAATCCGCCAACTATTTTTTTTCACGTGTGCCAAATGTAAAAAAGTTTGGTCACACGACTCACACTTATAGAAGGACATTACACTATTCTGTTAAGCCAGTCTGGGTACCTAAGGCTTCCACCTATATTATGGGAGGAACTACTTGGGTATCCAGATCTTTACTCTCATCCTCTTTCTAGGTGTGTTGGCAGGCTAAGGATAAAGAAGATGTGTGGTACTTGGACTTAGGGTGTTCCAAGCACATGACGGGCAATAAATCAAAGTTCCTTAGCCTAGAGATGAAGAAAGGATGAGTAGTTACGTTTGGTGATAATGGAAAAAGAAAGATCATCAGCATTGGAGTAGTAGGTAACAAGTCATTTACTATCACAAATGTTTTGTATGTTAAAGGTTTGAAGCATAACTTAATTTCTATAAGTCAATTGTGCGATATTGGTTTAAACATCTTATTTGATTCATCTTCAAACATGTGCAAATTTTTGATTCCAAAACAAACAATATTGTTCTTACTGCTCCTAGATTTCAAAATGTTTACATGATTAAATTTAATGATTTATCACATTCTTCACTAAAATGTTTTTATGTCTAAAAATGATGAATTAGATTTGTGGCATAGGTGTCTTGGATATTCTAGTTCCAAGCTAATTGTAAAATTGTCTCAAAATAAACTAGTTAAAGGTTTACCTATTTTACATGGAAATCTATCTTCTTTATGTTCACCATGTCAAAAAGGGAAATTTTCAAAATCTTCATTTAAGAGCAAAAATGTCATTTCCACTACTAGACCTTTACAGTTTATTCATATGGATTTGTTTGGTCCAATCACTATACAAAGTCTAGGAGGTAGAAAGTACACTTTTGTTTTGATTGATGATTATTCAAGTTTATGTTGGACAATCTTCTTAACATCAAAATCTGATGCATTATTAGAATTTTCCAAATTATGTATACGTTTTCAAAATGAACTAGATTTAAAAATAAAATGCTTTCGTTCAGATCATGAAGGTGAATTTGATAATGAAAAATTTGTATTTTTTTGTAACGAGTTAGGAATTAAGCATGAATTTTCCGCTCCTCGCACACCACAACAAAATGGTGTGGTAGAGAGGAAAAATAGAACACTTCAAGAACTAGCTCGAACTATATTATCAGAATACAAATTACCTAGATCATTTTGGGCTGAAGCTATTAACACTACATGTTATATTATTAATCGCGTTATGCTTCGACTTTTCTTAAAATTAACATATTATGAATTATATTTTCAAAAGAAACCAAATGTATCTTATTTTAAAGTTTTTGGTTGTAAATGTTTTATTTTGAACGCTAAAGATAATTTAGGCAAGTTTGATGAAAAATATAATGACAACATTTTTATTAGCTATTCTTCAACTAGTAAAGCTTATAGAATTTACAATAAAAGGACAAAAGTAGTTGAAGAATCTATTCATGTTAAATTTGATGAGTTTTTCTCATGTGTAGATGCTAATCCTATAGGTAATGATAAAGAGACCTTCCCTCTACTAAGGTCGGATGATGATGAAATCCTTGGAGACAAAGAAGAAGAAAAAGGAGAAGAAGTGCAAGAATATGTGCCTCCAAGCGAGCTAAGATATTCAAAAGATCATCCCCAAGATTTGGTTATTGGAGAACCATCAAGAGGGGTAAGTACTCGTTCATCATTACATGATTTATTCTCAAACATGTGCTTTATTTCTGATATAGAACCTAAAAAATGTAGAAACCGCTTTAAATGATAATTCTTAGTTTTTAGCTATGAATGGCGAGCTTAATCAATTTGAATGTAATAAGGTTTGGAAATTAGTAGAAAGTCCATCAAATCATCCTGTTGTAGGTGTTAAGTGGATTTTTAGAATAAAATTGATAGTGAATCTAGGGTCACTAGAAACAAAGCTAGACTTGTAACTAAATGTTATTCACAAATTGAAGGAATAGACTTTGATGAAACCTTTGCACCTGTAGCACGTTTAGAAGCAGTTAGAATATTTCTTGCATTTGCTAACTTTAAAAGATTTAAACGATTTCAAATGGATGTTAAAATTGCTTTTCTTAACGGGTATATTAAGGAAGAGGTTTAGGTAGAACAACCTCCAGGCTTTGTTGATGTTAAATTTCCTGATCATGTTTTTAAATTAGAAAAAACCCTTTTTGGTTTAAAGCAAGCACTCCGAGCATGGTATGATAGATTGACTATTTATTTATTAAAGAATGATTACAAAATGGGCAGTGCTGATTGTACTATTTTTATTAAAAATATTCATGATGATCTTATAGTTTTGTTAATATATATTGATGACATTATTTTTGGATCCACTAATGAAAAATTATGTGATAATGTTATAGAAATTATGAAAAATAAATTTGAAATTAGCATGGCAGGCGAACTCACTTATTTTCTTGGTTTTCAAATTACTCAAAGACATGATGGCATTTTTATTTGTCATCTAAATATATTCATGATGTTTTAAAAAGATTTGAATTTGAAAATCTAAAACAAGCAAATACCCCCATGAGTGTCTCATTGAAATTAGGAAAAGATGAAAGTGGTATTTCTATAGATCAAACACTATATCGAGGAATGATAGGATCACTGTTATATTTGACTGCGTCTAGACCTGATATTATGTTCGATGTATGTTTATGTGCTAGATTTCAAGCTAATCCGAAAGAATCTCATTTAAAAGTGGTAAAAAGTATTTTTAGATATCTTATTGGCACATCTAAGATAGTTTTATGGTATCCACACAATGATACTTTTATTTTACATGGTTTTTCTGATTCTGATTATGCTGGCTGTTCGTTAGACCGTAAGAGCACAAGTGTCACCTATCACTTTCTAGTCCCTTCACTAATTTCGTGGTCAAATAGGAAACAGAATTATGTTGCCTTATCCACCACCGAGGCCGAGTACATTGCACTAGGTATTTATTGTGCATAAGATCTTTGGATGAAGTAAACTTTAGAAGACTTTGGAATTTATCATGACACAATTGAATTATGATGTGGTAACAAGAGTGTAATTGACTTAACATATAATCTAGTTCATCATTCTAGGTCCAAACACATTGATGTATATCATCACTTCATTAGAGACCACATTAAGCAAAATATAATTAAAGTCAATTTTATAGGAACCGATTCACAGCTTGCCGATATCTTCACAAAACCATTTCCAGATTCCCGTTTTGCATTACTAAGATTAGAACTAGGAATCCTGGATTTATCAAGCTAATGAATCGACATAATAAGTAAACAAAAAGAAACTTTAATTAATAAGAAAATGATAATTAAACATTAAGAAAACCATAAATGTTATGAGTCAATAATCATATTATAGCAGCACTCCAATCATATAATAAGTCTCATAATATTACAGCACAGAATTCTTAAATAGCAATATGAAAAATTTAAAAACTGCACTATTGTCGGCGACACTGACTGTCACCAGGTGATAACATCAACACTTCAGATTAGCCTGAAATCTTCAAAAATTCCTGTTATCCCCTACACTAGTGTCCTCCTGATCTTCTGCAGAACTTTGCTCACTGCTTCTTGTCCGGCGAAGTCGGCGAGTAGACGATCGGGGAGGCTCTACGACCGGATTCTCCCATTCGGCCGCTTCTGCTAGAGTAGGCTTCAACTTGAGTCTTTTGGTCAGAAATTTGAAGAATTTCTGGATTCCCAAAAAGTTCTTCTTGACCTCCCTTTTATGATCTTCAAACGACTCTCGCAAGTCGTCCAAACCTTCTCGAAAAGATCCACCTCTTGGAATCGGTAGGTTACAGATAATGGACACTGGTTCACTACTCCTTGTAGATCCTCCTCGTACTGATCGACCGATAATGGGTGTACCACTCGTAGAGAAGATAGAGGGCACACAATCATTGAAATACAGTTATGTGTCTATCCAAGTGTACTTATTATACAAAATGCGTTGGATGACCGCACCGTGTATTCAACTACTTTCAGGTTGGATTTTTCTATCTAAATGTGTAGCGAATTATCGAAAGGATAAAATCTAGCATATCAAACAGCTCCCGCTCTAAGATCATATAAGTGACATAGCTTAATTGAGCCATAATATTATGTGTATCTCCGGACTTGAGCAAAATGGTGCGCCTCAAAATGTCCTACACTAGTCGTGCATCCTCGGTGAGAGTGGCCGTCGATTGAATAAGGGTTGTTTTGGAATTACCATGCAACACCATATTCAAGAGTGTACAGTCTCTATCCTTTCGATAATTTTCTACAACATCTAAGACATTTTCATGATCTATTAACCCAAACTCTTCCCTGAGATCATAATGGGTTATCTCCACTGTCTGTCCTTGTATCCATGATCGCACTCCACCGTTTAGTTCCGTGAACCGAGGATCTTTTAGATAATTATAGAATTCCCCAATCAACACTGACGAAAACGTATTCGGGATTATGACGAACATTATTACTTCCATGGTTAACAGGTCATGGATGTGTGCGTGTCGGGCGGGATCGAATTCGATGACCCGTCCAATCCCAATATTCGCATTTTCTATCCCCGGGAAAGTTTGATAGGATGAATGTGTATCACTGCCAGTAATTCTCCGAGCTCTCGAGCTGGAAGCCATTGTTGTAGTTAACATGCAAAATTTTTAAAAAATTTTCCGAAATTATCAATATTGCCAGTCGGCGACATCCACTGTCGCCGGGCGATAACGAAAATTGGTCTAATCTAATTTCTAACTCCAGATCTGAAATTTCCCCTTCTTTACATTCCAGATCTGAAATTCCTTACAAATTTTTTTATTTCCATAATGCTATTTAAGAAATTTTACTCAAAAAACTATTCATCATCTTCTTCCCTAAAACCATAACCTAACTAATATTTTCTCTTCTTCAAAAACTTTAGATCTGAGTTTATGGATTTTCAACATCCTCAATCTACGCAAACACTACTCCAAACATATAGATCTATAGTCTACTCACTCAATAATACAAGTTTTGAACAAAACCCTAACCATGATCAAACCTACTTCAAAAACTAAAATTTTTTTCATCAAGAGTTCCATGATCTACCCTACAATCATTTAGATCTGAAGATTCTAAAGAATGAGAGAAAAATTCCACGGACATTACCTTGATCCAAGGTTTTTGCGTGCTTTCACTTCTTCTTCCATGTCGAGCCTTCAGGGAAATGTGCTTGAAATGGTGTAGTTGACCTGATACGATCGTCTTTTATATTTTCGCACTATCGCCGATCGACGATATCCACTATCGCCAGGCGACAGCGAAGATTCACTATTAAGCCAATTTGTCTTTTGTTCAGGTTTAGGAATGGTTCAATGCATATTATTCAATTTTGGGTTCCCAGTAACATGGTTCAATTGAACATCCATCACATATCATGTCTACATACATCTCTCTTAGTGTTTTTATCCTTGTGAAATTGTTTTCGCAAGCCTCTTAGTATGAGAAGTGTTTTAGTTATGATAATGTTCTTTTCACTCATATTTGTGAAAATATTCATATGCCTTCAACTTACTGCATATGCGAATTGTGAATGCTCTATCATAACCACTAGAATTGCATTCTACCGCTAATGTTTTATCCTAGTTTTTTTTCTTTGCACTATTCATATTTGATTATCCTATATGGTCACACCAGTGAATTTGGACTCCTTTGTCAAGCCAAACAAAAAATTATTCGGAAAAAAACAAAAAAAAAACAAACATTCCACATCTTTGTTGATGTTATTCAAACTTAAAAGAAAGGGGCTGACAAGAAACCTCCACTAAACACTACTTACCCTCCTGATAAGTCTTAATAAGCATTATGAGGTTGAGCACCATGGAAAGAATTGTAAAGTGTCTTTTGCAACTCTATATCTGGATATTCTATTTATACGTGCTCTGAATTCTTGGGTACAAGCATCGCTAGTTATGTATACCTCTATGTTATGTTGTTTTTTTAACATTCCATGTATTCATATATTTGTAAGGTCTATTCATATGTTTTTTTCATCACGCTCTCACATGTAGACCACATTATCTTCTCTAAAATTTCTTCTTATGAGAATTGGACCGAAAATGTTTCCAACTTAATCTTCACTAGTGTATTTGTCTATGATATAACTAGATGGAAATTGCCCATGTTCGTGCTTACCCACTTTCTTCACTACTATACATTGATTCATGTGTTCTATTCTTGATTTATCCCTTGAAGTTTTCCTCTTTAGCTTCCACACCACTCTACTATCTCTTTTGATAATACCAAAGGGGGAGAATTTCCTAAGATATCTAGAAATCATTCATACTCATAATGATCTTTAAATTACATCACAAACACATAGTCTTAGATTTAGGGGGAGTACACATGTAGGGGGAGTGTTACATCCAAGAAGAGTCTGTGCGCATACAGATGCTTAGTTTTGCTAATCATAGTTACTATTCATTGATTATTCTTGATTTCTTTCTCATTGGATTTGTTATTATCAAAAGGGGGAGATGTCAGAGCATGCGTTCTATGCTTCTTGGTTTGCTAATTACAAATCTCGTTTGTATTTGATCTTTGGTTATTTATGATGTGCAAATATCATAGGTTTAACTCTAATGCCATTTGGGTGTTGATTCGGGTAAGAACAGATGAGCTCAGAAGATATCGCCAGACGATATTGGGTATTGCCCACCGGTGACAGTGGCATGAGCAGTTAACTCACTATCTCCACACGGCTGGCGATTTCTTCACTATCGCCTGACGATATTGGATATCGCCGATTGGCGACAGACCACGATTGGCATGAATAATCTACGATGCAAAAATGAGGATACATGGGACACGCGGCAGCCGTTAACGCTATCGCCAGTGTGCGATACCCAGTGTCGCCCGGTGATATCACCAAAGTATAAAAGCCAGTCAATTTTCTGTGGAGATCACAAATTTCATTATCTTGAGTGTTCCTTCCTGTCGATACGACCTAGAGAGCTCTAGAATCCAAAATTACTCCATACTCTCAAGAAGGACGAAGCGCAAAAGATCGACGGCACGTACGTGACATTCAAAGCAATCTTGGCAAGGATTCATCGACATCTCTAGCGCGTTTTTTAGAGGGAGTTTTAATTCTGAAGTTTTCTTTTTTGTTTTGTTCTTTATTCCTATTGTAATCGAGAGAGAAAATCGTCGCCTTGTGCGTGGCGTCTAAGTCCTTGCATGGCTTAGGAGAGAATCACCGCCTTGTGAGTGACGTCCAAGTCCTTGTACGGCTTAGGGAGAAATCGCTGCCTTATGTGCAGCATCTAGATCGTGGTTAGATCTAGGGGAGGCTGGTAGCAAGAACTAGGGAGAGATACGTTTTAGCCTGCCGGTTCTTGGTAAAAGGACCGACGAAATCAATAGTAAATTGAATTTTTCATAAGCCTTTGTCTCAAGATCTATAAAGATATATTGTACTCAAATTTAGCACTATTGCAATAAATTGTTATTGTTTTCTGTCTTTATAAATTTCTGAGTGTTCAACTCTGCTTATGAAAAATTAGTCTTGATTTCCTTGTATTTCACCAAGTAAAATTCTATTTAGTTAAAGTAAATTAATTAATCCTTATTCACCCCCCTCTAAGGGCGCCTCATGATTCAACACAATTATCTAGTGTCTTGGATGATCTCTTAGATGCCTAACTATAGGAGGAAATCTTCTTTCAGCATCTGCTTCAATAACAACTTCAAGTGAGCCTTGTACATCTTATGGAATGTCCTTCCCATAGCTTTATCTTGGACATTTGGAGCAAATTCCTTGATAGTCAGCTTGTCCATCATCTGTTCTGTACCTGCAATACTAGAAGAGGAGCTTGGAAGCTCACTGTTAATCATGGTAGACTCATCAAAGACTACATGTACAAATTCTTCTACAACTTGGATTTTCAAGTTGTAGATCCTATAGGCTTTACTATGATTGTTGTACCCAACAAAAATCCCATCATAGGACTTGACAACAAACTTAGTCACATAGGACTTTTCATTATGAAGCACATAACACTTACTACCAAAGATTCTGAGATAGTCCAGGTTTTGTTTTATTCCTTTCAAGATCTCATTGGGAGTCTTCTTGTGGCTCTTGGTGATAGAGGCTCTGTTAAGGACATGACATATAGTATTGACTGCCTCAGCCTAGAAATATTATGAGAGAGATGTGTAACTCAACAAAGTCCTTCTAGCCTCTATGAGAGTCAAAATTTTCCTCTCAACAATCCCATTTTGCTGGGGAGTTCTTGGAGAAAAAAATTCTTGATAAATCCCTAGCACTTCACAGAACTTTTTCATGCTATCAGAGTGGAATTCAGTCCCATGGTCACTTCTAATTTTGACCACAGTACTATTAAACTCATTCTGAATTTGCTTGACAAACTTTATGAAGATATCAAGGGTTTCATTCTTTTTCTTGAAAAAGAACACCCAAGCATTCCTTGAATAGTCATCAACCACCACAAGGGTATAGAATTTCCTACCAAGACTATGAACTGACATAGGACCAAACAAGTCCATATACAAGAGGTATAAACACCTCACAGAGTCTTTGGTCCCAATGCCCTTGAAGGAGGCTTTGGCCTGCTTGCCTTTTTGGCATGCAGTGCAAATGCTTTTCTTGGTGCATTTCACATTAGGACCATTCCTAACTAGCTCTCCACTAAAGAGCTTGACAATAGTCTTGCAATTTAAATAAGTTAGTCTCTTGTGCTATTTCACACAATATGAGACTTTCTCATTTGCCACTAGACAAATAGGAGAGTCTGTATCTAGACATATAAAGTTTAAACAATAAATATTTCCACTCCTAGTGTCTGTCAAGATGACTTCTTGGTCACTTGACCTCTTAATCTGACACTCATTCTTGTGGAAGACAATGTCATAGCCAAGATTAGATAGTTGGCTTATGCTTATGAGGTTATGTTACAACCCTTCAACATAAGCCACTTTTGTGATGGTGACTATGCCATTGGTAATCTTACTATAGACTCTTATCACCCCTCTATCTGAACCACCAAAGATAACCTTGGGTCCATCTTTCACTGGAGTGTACTCCTTTAAGTTGCTCCTTGTCCCAGTCATGTGCCTAGAACAACCACTATCCAAGTAACATATAGGGGTATGGGCACTTGGACTAACCTACATCACATAATTTATTTTACCTTAGGACCCCAATATCTATTGGGTCCTAGGTGTATGTTCGTCTGAAAATGGACTTGTCTACCAGTAGCTTTTTTGACTGGTGGACTAACAACTGCACTTGGCACACTTAGATTATGCCAGCAGTCTATAGCAAAGTGGCCCACTTTGGCACAGTACTAACATTCATGAATGTTATATCTTCTTTTCTATGTAGGCCTTGCAGTTTGGTTAACTGCTGACTGAAAAGAAGGAAGAGAAGCAACAACCTTCTTCAGATTCCTTTCAGCAAGGATCTGACTGAAGACAAGTCTTACAGCTGGCTTATTTGGCCTGCTCTAAGTGCCATCTACATCAATCTTCTTTGCAGAAGACATGCTCTTAATAGCATCGAAAATGCCCAAATCAAGCTTGCTGATAGACTGACCCTTGGTCTGATTCTTAGCTGAATAGTTCCTAAACTTAGCCACAATAAAATTCTTGAGAGTGGGGGCTGGAGCACCAAAGACAAATGTTCCATGATGGGCCATTTGAATTTCATCATGGGCAGCCTTAAAGGGACTCACTCCCCTGCTATACCTTCCAACATAGCTGTGAACCTCCTTATTCACACTAGTGGATTTACCATTCATCCAGTGACCATAAATGCTCTCTTGGTCATACCTGTTTGAGGGTAACTGAACTTTCCTAAAAGGAATGGGGGGCTTGGAAGCTAGAGGCTGAACAAGAGCTTTGCCCTTTCCTTTGGAAGGGGCAACTATAGTATTTCCCTTAAACCCCAAACCCTTCTTACCCTTCTGAGAGGAGAAGGAGTCAATCAAGGGCAACACTGTATTGGGCTTAGAGAAACTAGACACAATTCTCTTCTCCATATGGAGCTTCTCTTCAAGGTCCCTAATGAGACTATTCTTTTACTTGATGGAGCCTATCTGGATGAGATTCAAGATCTTAAGTTGGCTAACATTCCTATCCTTCTAATTAAGCAAAGATGCTGTCTCAGCATGCTGGGAAGCAGCTAGCTGTAGAGAGGCATTCTCCACAGCTTGCTTTTTATACAACTTCTCGCACTTCTTAAAGACATCCAGAAGTTCTCCATACTTATCAATCAATTGATTGGTATCTCCTTCTGATTCAGAATCATCTTCACCACTGGATAAATAAGCATCTTTACAGGGACTAGTCTCATACTTAGAGTCAGAAGAAGAACTAGATAGAGAATGTACCTTTCTTTTACCAGGCTGATCCTAGCTGGATTCCTCATCAGTCATTGCCATCAGCCTATAGCAGCTATATGCATCTTCTTCATCCTCATACACCTCCGAGTCACTATCTGAATGTGATATAGGGGCCCTGATACCTATCCTTACAGTAGGATAGTCTTCATTTGCTACTTCAGCTTCTTTGTCAGCAGCAGCAGCAACCAGCCCAATATAGGCTTCTTTTTCTTCAGACTCTGATGAAGATGAGTCTATCCAACTCTTCTTCTTCTTTTCAATGAAGGACTTCTCCTTCTTCCCCTTATACTGGTGTTGTTTCTTCTCACCAACCTCCTTTCTCTTGACTGGGTAGTCAACTATAACATGCCTAGGTTTGCTGCAACAGTATCAAACAACTTTAGAAGAATTATGTTTACTAGGTTTTGAATCATACCTATTAGTCTTGGAGTGATTCTTCCTGTAATGAGAAGAGGTGGAAGGTATGATCTTCCACTGTTTCTTCTTTATTAGCTTCTGAAACAGCCTGGAGAAGACAGCAAAGTCCTCATCAGACATGCTGCAGTCTGATGTATTTGATTATGAGTTGTTTGACTCAGCTGACCTTCTTGGAGGAGAGGGAATCCTCTCCTTACTCTTCCTGGTGCTATCTGCTCTAAAGGCCAATGTATTTTCCTTAGCTAGGGATTTGCTGGTGGCCTCCTCCTCTTTCCTGGCAGCTAACTGCATCTCATAAGAGAGCAGCTTTCCAAATAATATTTTAGGAGGAGTATCAGCTAGCTTGGACACTTCTCTTATGACACATATTTTAGTATCCCAGTATCTAATGAGAGATCTTAGGAACTTGTCATTAATCTCATAATGACTGAAGACCCTCCCATAGGTCCTCAGTTCATTTATTATCCTGAAAAATCTTTCATATCAAGCAGCTATATTCTCTTTCAGTGACTGCCTGAAAGCCTCATACTCCTAGTTGAACATGGACTTCCTGTCATCTCTCACCTCTTTAGTACCCTCCATGTAGACCACAAGAGTGTCCCACATCTCTTTGGAGGTCTGGCAGTGGACCAGATTCTGAAAGGTTGAATCATCTATAACACTAACAATAATATTTTGTGCCCTCTTGTCCAATGTAGCCAACTTGACTTCATCCTTTATCATCTCTGAATATGTCTTAGGTGTCTGGACATTAGCATCCAGAATTGAGACCTTCATAGGGATGAAAGGTCCCTCTTTGACTATCACAAAGATCCTTAGGTCATAGGCTTCCATAAATAGTCTGACCCTCTCTTTCTAGATTCCAAAACTCTCCTTCCTACAGATGGGGAGTTTCATGGAACCTAGATCCTTATGGTTCTCTCTAGAATCCATAAGTACAAAACTATAGCTACCCTTGGAGATCACTCAGACTGTTAATTCCTTTTTGAGAATCTTCCCTATGATACCACTTGAAAGTATTTAGTTTCAATGTAGCTAAACACCTAGGGGGGGAATAGGTTTTCTAATCTTTTATTATTATCTTTTAACTTAGTGTGTAGTTAGTTAGTAGTAAGATGCTTTCAAGACAAACCACAAAGAACACACACAGAATTTATAGTTGTTCCCCAGATTATGGGTACATCCACTCTCCTCCCACCTTTCTAACTTCTTGTTAGACAAGGCACTTCTCTAAAAACTCAGCTCCTAAGAGCTTACACCACAGATCCCTCAGGATCTCTCAGTCTCCTCCGAGACTTATAACTCAGGCACAAAACCTTACCTCAGAGCAAATATGCTCCTACAACTCTGTGATCAAATGATCACCTACCTCAGACTTGAACTCAAGTCCTATAGCTCAGGCTAGGATTGCCCTACCTCAAAGAGAATGACTCTCCTATAGCTCAGGCATAAGGCCCTACGTCAGATCCAAATCTGGATCCTATACTCAGACCCAAAGGTCCTACACCCAGAGAGTATGTCTCTCCTACAGCTCAGGCAAACTGCCCTACCCCAGGCAAAAGGCCATATAGCTCAGTTCCAAAAGGATCCTACCTCAGACCCAAGGTCCTACAACTCAGATCCAAAACTAGATCCTACACTCAGACAAATTTTCCCTACCTCGGGCACAAAGGCCTTACAACTGAGATCCAAAAGGATCCCACAGAAATGAAAGGGGTTTTGTTTATGTTGATTTGACATAGAGATATTTCTCTGTGTCTTCTTCCTGAGCTGAGATATCTCAGCCCTAACTATCTTCTCAACACCTAGAACCTGATCTTCAATAAGCTGGTGCTAGTGCTGGACGTATCTCAGAAATTTGATTCTGAACTTACTGAATAAGACCGAAGACTTGACAGATCTTGAGTTCTTCAAACAGCTAACCTGAACCTGCAAAAAACTAAAAGTTCTGCTTGTTCTTCTTTATCAGAATCTTAAACTGACTTTGATGTAGCAGAAGAAATTACTACAACTATCTGGAATGAACTTTTTGATCAGCTGGATCGACTTCAAGCTTCGAGCTCAACAGCAATAGCGAGGAAGATGAAGTTCAACCACAACTTTATGAAAAGAATAAAATACTAAAAGTTAAGTTCTTCCTTCTGAAGCTGTCCTTTTATCTTTCACCGATTAACGGCTCCAAGAAGCAGTGGGGACCACCTGCAGTTGACAGCTGCAACTTGCTTTAACGGAAGAATACATACAATAGAGTGCTGGCACTATTTGTCGTGTTCTGTAGCTTTCCCGCAACTAATTTGAACTTGATTGACTTTTGTTGACTTTGGCTGACGCCATCATTTATGAACTTAGCCAATTTCTCAGATCCACTCCAGGCGTTGAGTGCGTTGAGTGAATGACCTTCACTTAACGAATCTGGGCTTATTCAAATTCTCTGCATCATCAGGCGTTGAGTGCATTGAGTGAACTGTATTCACTCAACGCCTTTGGACTTGGCCGAACTTTCTGTAATGTCAGGCGTTGTGTACGTTGACATCACTCAACACCCATGGACTTGGCTGACTATCTTATATGCCAGACGTTGAGAGTGTTTTGTGAAGCTTCATCACTCAATGCTTTTGTACTTAGCCGCTACTCTGGACTGCCAGCTGCTAAGGCGTTGAGAGCATTGAGTGAAGTTTTGTCACTCAACACTTTTGTACTTAGCCGCATTCTGTCTCATTTCTTCTTAGGCATTGACTACAACAGCATGACTCAATGCTTTTGCTGTCTGGCATCGAGAGTGTCGAGTGAAGCTTCATCACTCAATGCTTTTTGCTTTGGCGTCGAGTGAGCTGTGTTCACTCGACTCTTCTGGACTTAGTCAGATATCTCTTGACAGAAACTTCAACAGCTTGCGCTTGTCTCAATGCTGCTTTATGAATGGCGTTGAGAGCTGTAATCATACAACGCCTTCTGCTTTTGCATTGAGTGAGATGTGTTCACTCGACACTTCTGGACTTAGTCGAATATTCAGCACGCCAATACCGAGGCTTTGACAGATTCAGCTATACTTGACGATTCTTGATATATGGCGTTGAGTGAACCGCCATCACTCAACGCCTGTGGACTTAGTCGCAGAATTACTCTGCAGACTGCATGGCTTTGATTGTCCACAACTAACTCAACACTTTTTGGAATCTGGCATTGAGTGAACTGGCTTCACTCAATGCCTGTGGACTTAGGCGATTTTCAGCCTCTCCAGCATCCTCCCTTGGATCTGGTGTTTACTGAACTGGCTTCACTCAATGTCTGTGGACTTAGATAGATTTCCGTGTCTCCACATCTTTACTTTGACAGCACCTATCACATCACTTGGAATACATGTCCTATCAATGTTACAAGGACTAACCTACATGCATGAACTTGAACATACATTAAATATAACAATGTGTATATCATTGACATGTTTGACTTCTACAAATCTGGGAAATTGTGGGCAATGGACCCAACACTTTCTTTATCTGCTAGGCATTGAGAGCGTTGAGTGAACTTTCATCACTCAACGCTTTTATCCTTAGCCACTTCTCTGGTCTGCCAGTTTACTGAGGCGTTGAGTGAGCTGTCATCACTCAATGCTTTTGGACTTAGACAGATTTTTCTGTCTATCTTTTTCCTTAGGCTTTGAATAATTGTTCTTCTGTCAACTCCTTCTGCTTTGGCGTTGAGTGAGCTGTTCTCACTCAATGATTCTGGGCTTAGCCAGATTTCTTGATAGAATCTTCAACTGCTTGAGCTTGTCTCAACGCTGCTTGGTATATAGCATTGAGTGAACTAGCTTCACTTAATGCCTGTGGACTTAGTCAATTTTTCAGCTTGCTAATACTGAGGATTTGACAGACTCAGCTTTACTCGATGCTTCTTGTTATATGGCGTTAAGTTAACTGCCTTCACTTAACGCATGTGGAAAGCCACAAAATTACTTTGCATACTGCTGGGATTTGATTATCCACACCTTACTCAACGCTTTTTGGCATCTGGCGTTGAGTGAACTGGCTTCACTCAACGCCTGTAGACTTAGATAGATTTTTGTCTCTCCACTTCTCTATCTTGTGACCACCTTCACAACTACTTGGAATACTTGTCCAATCAATGTGACAAGGACCAACCTGCATGCATGAACTTAAACATACATCAAATACAACTATGTGTATATCATTGACTTATTTGACTTCTACAAATCTGGGACATTGTGGGCAATGAACCCAACAATCTCCTCCTATTTGAAGAAGTCAAAACCCTCAAACCAAATTCTGAGTTAATGATATACACTAATATATGCAACAATAACACATTAAATTAGACAACTTATAATAAGAGAAGAAGAGTATCATGTTATAGGTTACCACACTTTCCTTGCCTGCAGGGTGATCATCATCATCACTTCCTGCCCCCTGCTTTGTTGCTTCTTTACCTTATTTCATTCTCCACCCCTTTTTGACTTCTGTAAATTGTCAGGGAGGTGCAGGTCTCTGATTTTCTTCTCCCCCTTCTTGAGTACAGATAATCAACAGTTGTAGCAGCTTGATCCTTTTCTATATGAGGCTGAATCTATCCCTACAAGTGCTAGACTTGCTCCCCCTTAACTGAAGCATCTTCTATCATCCTTCCTAGCAGACATATTAGTCTATTCCAATCTGGATAGCACTTGAACTACTTGAAAAACATGATACCAATAAAGGTATACCACTTGAAAAATCTTTATACAACTAAATGCCTTTTCCACCTACAAGAAGTAGTACAACCTGCAATAATAACAACACAAGGAGAAAATGAAGCTATACCAAGTTCAACATACCCAAATCAAACTTGAAGGTGTTGAACTTTGCTTCATCTAGTGGCTTTGTGAAAATGTCAGCCACTTGCTTGTCTGTAGGGATAAACTCAAGACTGATATCTTCACACTCCACATGCTCTCTAATGAAATGATACCTAATCTCAATGTGCTTAGTCCTGCTATGAGAGACATGATTCCTAGCAATTGAGACTGCACTAGTAGAATCATAGTACAAAGGAGTTCTACTTATCTGGAGGTTATAGTCCTAGAGCTGATGTTGGATCCACAACAACTGTGTACAGCAGCTACCTTCTGAGATGTATTCTAACTCAGCTATTGTGATTAAAACACTAGTCTGCTTCTTGCTGCTCCAAGACACTAGTCTTCTTCCCAAGAACTGGTAGGTGCTTGAAGTGCTCTTCCTATCCTCTTTGCAACCTGCAAAATCTGCACCTGAATAGCCTGTTTGTTCAAAATCCCTATTTCTAGGGTACCATAGGCCAAGATATGGTATGCCCTTAAAATACCTAAAAATCCTCTTAGCAGCAGAGTAGTGGGATTCTTTAGAGCTAGCCTAATACCTAACACAAACACATATATCATACATGATGTCTGGCCTACCTGTAGTAAGATATAGAAGGGATCCAATTATCCCTCTATACAGAGTTTCATCAATAGGTTTCCTTGCCTCATCTTTGTCTATATACATACTTGACCCCATGAAAGTTTTCATGGTGGAGGCATTCTCCATACCAAACTTTTTGATCAACTCCCTAGTGAACTTAAACTGGGATATGGACAAGACATCATCAGTCTGTCTTACTTGGAGGCCCAAGAAGAACTTGAGCTCACCCATACTGCTTATCTCAAAATTCCTTGCATAAGTTTGGCAAACTTCTAGCAAAGGTTGTCATCAATAGATCCAAAGATTATGTCATCTACATAAATCTTAACTAGGATGATCTTGCCCTTAGATTCCCTTTAGAATAAGGTCTTGTCTATTTTACCCCTTGGGAATTTGTTCTCAATGAGGAAGCTAGACAATGTCTCATAAAATGCTCTAGGGGCTTGCTTTAACCCATATAGAGCTTTTCTAAGTCTATAAACAAATTCAGGTGAGTTAGGAACAACAAAACCTAGAGGCTGCTGAACATAGACTTCTTCCTTTAAGTCACAATTCAAGAAGGCTAATTTAACATCCATCTGGTAGACTTTAAATCCTTTGAATGCAACATATGCAAGGAAGAGTCTGATGACTTCCAATCTTGCTATAGGGGCAAAGGTTTGATCAAAATCAATACCTTCTATTGTCTGTAACTCTTAGATACTAGCATAGTTTTATTCTTAATCATAATGCCATTTTCATCAAGTTTATTCCTATAAATCCACTTGAATCCAATGACATTATGTCCTTATTGTATGGGAACCAGCTTCCAGACCTTACACCTCTTAAACTGGTTCAATTTCTCTTGCATTGCTACAATCAAGAACTGATCTATGTTGGCCTCTTCAAATCTCTTGGGCTCAACCTGTGATAGGAAACTTGCATACATTGTTGTATTAAGGCTCTTGCTTCTTGTCACCACTCCTTGGTTTGCATCACTAATTATCTGGTGTCTTGGATGATTACTTAGTTGCCTGACAGCTGGAGGCAATCTTCTTTTAGCATTAGCTTCAGTAGAAGCTTCTTGCTAATCTTCATCCACTTCAAGTGTGCCTTGCAGTTCTTCTGGAATATCCACTCCATCTTGGATTACTTGAGCAGCTTTCTTGATGCTTAGTTTGTCTATCATCAGCTCTGTACCTGCAATACTAGAAGAGGAGCTTGACAGCTCACTGTTAATAATGGTAGACTCATAAAAGACTACATGCATAGACTCTTCTACAACTTATCTTTTCAAGTTGTAGATCTAATAAGCTTTATAGTGATTGCTGTACCCAACAAAAATCCCATCATAGGACTTTGCAGCAAACTTAGTCACATAGGACTTACCATTATGAAGCACATGACACTTGCTACCAAAGATCCTGAGATAGCCCAGGTTTGGTTTTCTGCCCTTCAAGATCTCATAGGGAGTCTTCTTGTGGCTCTTGGTGATAGAGGCTCTATTAAGGACATGACATGCAGTATTCACTGCCTCAGCCCAGAAATATTCTGGGAGAGATGTCTCACTCAGCAAGGTCCTTCCAGCCTCTATGAGAGTTCTATTTTTCCTCTCAACAATCCCATTTTGTTGGGGTATTCTTAGAGAAGAAATTTTTTGATGAATCCCTAGCTCTTTACACAAATTTATCATGCAATCAGACTGACATTCAGTGCTATGGTCACTTCTAAAATTGACCACAGTACTATCAAACGTATTCTGAATTTGCTTGAGAAACTTCATGAAGATATTAAGGGTTTCATTCTTTTTCTTAAGAAAGAACACCCAAGTAAACCTAGAATAGTCATTAACCACCACAAGGGTGTAGACTTTCCTACCTAGACTATGAACTGACATAACACCAAATAAGTCCATATGCAAGAGGTATAAACACCTCACAGAGTCTTTGGTCCCAATGCCCTTGAAGGAGGCTTTGGTCTGCTTGCCCTTTTGACATGCAGAGCAAATGCTTTCCTTGGTGCATTTCACATTAGGACCATTCCTAACTAGCTCTCCACTAAAAAGCTTGCCAATAGTCTTGTAATTTAAATGAGTTAGTCTCTTGTGCTATTACACACAATATGAGACTTTCTCATTTGCCACTAAACAAATAGGAGAGTCTGTAACTAGACAAAGAAAGTTTAAACAATAAATATTTACACTCCTAGTGTCTGTTAAGATGACTTCTTGGTCACTTGACCTCTTAATCTAGCACTCATCCTTGTGGAATACAATGACATAGCCAAGATCAGATAGTTGGGTTATGCTTTTGAGGTTGTGTTGCAACCCCTCAACATAAGCCACTTTTGAGATTATGACTATGCCATTGGTAATCTTACCATAGCCTCTTGTCACTCCTCTATCTGAACCACCAAAGATAACTTTGGGTCCATCCTTCACTGGAGTGTACTCCTTTAAGTTGCTTCTTGTTCCAGTCATGCCTTGAACAACTAATATCCAAGTACCATATAGGGGTATGAGCACTTAGACTAACCTGCAACACATAGTTTACCTTACCTTAGGACCCCAATAGTTATTGGGTCCTAGGTTCTGATTAGCCTGAAAAGGGAACTGTCATCCTGCAAATTTTCTGACAGGAGGACTAAGATTATCTCTGGGCATAGTAGGATTGTGCCAGCAATCTAAGGCAAAATGCCCCACTTTCCTACAACACCAGCGCGCACTCATGAATTTTGTATCTTCTTTTTTGAGCAGGTCCTGCAGAATGGTTAACTGCTGACTGAACAGAAGGAAGAGGTGCAATAGCCTTCTTCAAGTTCCTTTCAGCAAGGATCTGACAGAAGGTAAGTCTTCCAGCAGGCTTCCTTGGCTGGCTCTGACTGCCATTTACAACAGTCTTCTTTGAAAATCACATGCAGTTTATAGCATCAAAGATAGCTAGATTTAGCCTGCTAATAGACTTACCCTTGGTCTGAACCTTTGCTGGATGGGCTTGAGTGAAGGCAACTGCCTTGTTCTTGAGAGTGGGGACTGGGGTTCTAAAAATAAATGGTCCAGGATGGGCCATTTGAATTTCCTCATGAGGAGCCTTAAAGGCACTCATCCCCCTACTATACCTTCCACTATAGTTGTGAACATCTTTGTTCATACTAGTGGATCTGCCTTTCATCCAGTGACCATAGATGATTTCTTGTTCATACCTGTTTGAAGGCAACATCACCTTCTTGAAAGGGATGGGGGGATTAGAAGCCAGAGGCTGGACTGGAGCTTTCCCTTTCCCTTTGGAAGGGGCAACTCTAGTGTTTCCCTTAAACCCCAACCCCTTCTTACCCTTCTGAGAGGAGAAGGAGTCTATTAAGGGCAACACTGTATTGGGCTTAGAATAACTAGCCACAATTCTCTTCTCCCTCTGGATCTTCTCTTCAAGATCTCTAATGAGACTATCCTTGTACTTGATGGTGCCAATCTGGATGAGAGTAGTGTTCCTGAGTTGGCTGACTTCCCTAGCCTTCTGATATAGCATGGATGTTGTATCAGCCTGCTGGGTAGCAGCTAGCTGAAGATAGGCAATCTCCACAGCTTATTTTTTGGCCAACTTCCTGCTCCTCTTAAAAGAATCCAGAAGTTCACCATACTTGTCAATCAGTTGATTGACATCTTCCTCAGATTCTGACCCATCATCACCACTGGATGATGATGCCTCAGAATTTGGACTAGTCTCAAAATATGATTCAGTAGATGAGCTAGATAGAGAGTGTACCTTTGCTTGACCAGGCTGATCCTGACTAGATTCTTCATCAGACATTGCCATCAACCCACATCAGCTGTAGGCATCTTCACCCTCATCCTCCTCCTCTGAGTCATTATCTGAATGTGATAGAGGGACCCTGTTACCTATCCTGACACTAGGACAGTCTTCAGCTTCATTTGCAATTATAGCCAGTATCCCAATGAGGGCTTCTTCTTCTTCAGACTCTGATGAAGATGAGTTTGTACAACTCTTCTCCTTCTTTGTAATGAAGTACTAATCCTTCTTTCCCTTGTGCTGGTGTTTTTTCTTCTCACCGGCCTCCATTCTCTTGACTGGGCAGTCAACTATAACATGCCTAGATTTGCTGCAATAGTAGCAAACAACTTTATAGGAAATATGTTTACTGGGCTTAGAGTTATACCTGCCTCCTGTAACACCTCCCCTGTAAAGACCATATAATATGGGTCTGGCCGGGGCCCCACAACATACGGACACCACAGCTTTAGTATTAAAAGATGATATGAAACTACCCAAACTCAAAACTCCAGACATACACAGCGGAAACATAAAACTAAAAGACAGAAGTTATCCACTAACCATAGAGTATCAAAATGGCCTTAAGGCCTTACACAATATAAGTCCAAAAATATAAAAGTGCCAAGCACCCCTAGGCTACCTCGGCATGCAAGCCGGACATGATCAAACAACATCAACAAAACAAGGAAAAGAAACTAGCCAAGCACAGCAACACTTCATGAGGCTTAGGGCTTTTCGCCCGGCGCGCTAGCTCCTGCATGCGATCCTTGCCCTGAAAGGATTTGAAGTAACGTGGGTCAGCAAAGGCTGACCTATACTGTGTAACAAACACATCTCCTCCCGGCCGTCCCTAACGGACCCCGGGGTACCACTCCACCTGCAAGTTAACACTTCGTATACCAAAAGAGCATATATATTAAAGCGGTAAAACAGGCTTGGATGTCTCATACAGCATACACGTTCTCTATGTTTTGTACAAAGTAAAAGGGGCCTACTATGCAACATGAATGCAACCCGGGTTTCACCCAAGGCACCCTAGCTCGTATGCATCTAGCACAACATCAAACATTGGGTACTTCTGTTTCCCCATTGGCTTAAAGCCGCAAACAAAAGGGAGACACCATGTCCCCAACGGCACACAGGCCGTCACACGGAACCTTGCAATGGCCCCACCCGCACATGGGCCTTAAACCCCGGGCTTGCCCGCATATTCTGACTTCGCACGTCAGGGTTCCGTCTCACACTGACCGATTCTAAGAAGCCTTGCTGGACCCCATCCGCTCATGGCCACATTGCCCGGGCTTGCCCTACGCTCGGCATTCTCGTCAGTCTCACGCAAGGGCTAGTCTCGCCGGGACACTTTCCCCACATGACTTGCGCGTCACGGGATAGCCAGCCGACCACGGAGACATAGCCGCGCCTTAGCACAGCACAAACAAAGGTTTCCCCACCCCAATTGCCACTCGCACCGTGTCTTTCCCATGCTCCAAGGAAACCATCTACCGCACAAAGCGGATCTAACCTCGTCCGGTTCCGACTACGAGTACTCACTCAAATATAAGGGGGAAAACGCATACACACAACGGCGTATTGCCGCAACGGATTTTCTACCAAAGTTCGCTATGCAACATCACCGGGTCGGACTATCGGTCGCGACCACGGCTTCACCCACAATGCCTAATTCCGCTAACGGAGCGGATCTCTAATGCAAGCATGCCGGGATGAACATACTCAACCCGGAGGTTCCTCTTGAACCGCTACACGAATCCCTCTCATTTGAGAGATTCGGCGCTCAAAACACGAAAGGAAGGGGATGCTATTCATGCATCCTAAATCCTAAAAACCGAGAGGAGAAGTGTCGTTACCTTCCGTCCCCTCTTCCTAGCCATGGAGAAGATTTGCTCGGTTGAACACCACCGCAACGCTCCCACCTTCGTGGATCTGAACTCCGCTCGCGAAACGGACCTCCGAAGCTTCGCCGGCGGCCGGAACTTGGCCTCCTTGCTCTCCCTTCTCTCTAGAACTTAGAGAGATAAAAGAAAATGGGGAATGAGGGTTTGGAACCCTATTCCCGGCCTTAAACCGCCCAGGGAGGCCCCCCACCGTTGGATCTTCCAAGGAAAAGAACGAACGGCCACGATCGGAACCTAAATTAGAAAATCTGGGCCGAACACGGGTTGCAACACGGCCGTGTGCCTGGCCGTGTTACCCATTCGCCATCTCGATCGATTCGAAAACCAACACACGGCTCCTGACACGGCCTTCGACACAGCCTTCGACACGGCCGTGTCGCGCTACACACGGCCGTGTCGTGACCCGTGTCACGGCACCCGTTTGCAACATTTTCAGTCAGAGAAGTACACGGCCTCTGACACGGCCCCTGACACGCCCGTGTCACTTGGGACACGGCCGTGTACAGGCCCGTGTCATGCCCCGTGTGCAATGCCTCAGAAAGTTTCGAAACTACCTGATGCTACACGGCCTGGGACACGGCCGTGTGCCTGGCCGTGTTCCATACTCGACTATCGTCGACCTTAACATGGTCGACCACACGGCCATCTAGACACGGCCGACACGGCCTCCGACAAGGCCGTGTCGGGACCCGTGTCACCTGCTAAAAAAAAACAGTCTTGGCCAAAAGCGATCCCCGTCGCTCCTATAATATTTTGGGGCGTTACAATTCCCCCCCCCCCTTAAAATAATTTCGTCCCAAAATTTAAAACATGGAAAGAACACAAATTCTAAACGATACCTGAGGAGAAAAACTCGGGGTACTCCTCCAGCATGGCCTGCTCTCGCTCCCATGAGAGCTCCTCGCAGCCACAATTGTCCCATCGGACCTTTACGAGTCGGACCTCCTTGTTCCGCAGTTGCCGAACCTCCGAATCTTCTATCCCGATAGGACGTACTCGCATCCTCAAGTCTTCCTCTACCGGCACCGCCGCCAGTTCAATCACCACGCTGGCCTCTAACAAGGCTTTCCTCAAGACGGAGACGTGAAAAACGTCATGCAATCCACTTAGCTCCGTGGACAACGCCAACCGGTACGCTGCCTCTCCCACTCGCTCGATGACCTTGAATGGTCCCAAAAATCTCGGACTCAGCTTCTTGAGTCAGCGAATTCATGAAACACCTTTGAATGGCTTGATCTTAAGATACACCCAGTCGCCCACCGCGAATTCCACGTGTCTGTGGCGAGCATTGAAATACTTCGACTGCCGATCTTGAGCTACCTTCATGCGCTCTTGGATGGTCCGCACTAGCTCACTAGCATCGGCTACCACTTCTTTCCCCAAAAGCTTTGTGTCTCCCGCCTCTGTCCAAGATATCGGTGTTCGACACCGCCTCCCATAAAGAGCTTCATATGGCGCCATCTTAATACTGGCTTGGTAGCTATTGTTATACGCAAACTCCACCATGAAGAGGTGATCCTCCCACTTCTTGCCGAAGTCGAGAGTGCACATCCTTAGCATATCTTCCAAAGTACGGTTCGTTCTCTCAGTTTGCCCATCGGTTTGAGGATGAAAAGCCGTACTGAACTTGAGTTTTGTGCCCAAGCTCTTCTGCACCAACCGCCAATCCTTAGACGTGAAACGTCCATCCCGGTCGCTGACTATACTCTTCGAAATCCCATGGAGTCGTACAATATTGCGGACGTACAACTCCACCAACTTTTCCACACCGTCCTCCTTCTGGTTTGGGATGAAATGTGCCACTTTGGTCAAGCGGTCTACAATCACCCAAATGACATCATTACCCTGCTGCGATCTAGGCAACCCATGCACAAAATCCATGGAGATGTCATCAAATTTCCATTCGGGGATTGGAAGAGGCTTCAAGAACCCGCCCGGCTTCTGACACTCGGCCTTCACCAAGGCACAAGTTTGGCACCGACTCACACACAAAGCTACGTCCCGCTTCATCCCAGGCCACCAATAGGACTTCTTCAAGTCCAAGTACATCTTTGTACTACCCGGGTGAACGGAGTACTTAGTGAAGTGGGCCTCATACATCAACTCCTTGCGGAGCGTGCCGAACTGCGGTACACAAATCCTTCCGCCCTTCCTTAGAACCCCATCAACCATCTCCCAGGCGCTACCCTCGCCCTTAAGAGCTTCCTCCACGAAGGGTTGGAACTCCTCATCCACACGGGTCGCTTCCCGAATACGATCGCATAAGTCATTCTGCATCTCAGTCCAGTTTAGCCGAGCCACACTAGCCTCGCCTCTTGCCACACATTCCAAACCAAGGGACTCCCAGTCCCGCCTTAACCGTTCATCGTGAGCTTCAATCCAACTTCCTTGCCCCGAGTATTTCCTACTCAAAGCATCCGCCACCACATTGGCTTTTCCTGGCGTGTACTGAATCGCCACCTCGTAGTCCCCAAGGAACTCGACCCACCTGCGCTGCCGCATATTTAGGTCCTTCTGATCCAGGAGATACTTTAGACTCTTGTGGTTCGTGAAGATCTCCACCTTCGCACCATAAACGTAGTGCCTCCACAGCTTCAAAGCAAAAATTACCGCCGCCAATTCCAGATCATGGACGGGGTAATTTCTCTCATGGGGCTTCAGCTGCCTCGACCCAAAAGCTATCACACTGCCATGCTGCACCAACACGCACCCTAAACCGCATCCGGATGCGTCGCTGAAAATCTGAAATCCTTCGGTCCCCTTTGGTAGACTTAGGATCGGTGCCATCATCAGCCTCTCCTTCAAGGTTTCAAACGCCTGACTGCACTCTTGAGTCCACACGAACTTCTGATCCTTGCGAGTTAGCGAAGTGAGGGGTAGAGCTATCCGCGAAAAGTTTTCCACAAACCTTCGGTAGTACCCGGCCAGTCCAAGAAAGCTCCGGACTTCCGCCACAGTCCTCAAAACTGGCCAATCTTTGATGGCTTCCACTTTCGTTGGATCTACCGCCACCCCATCCCCACTAATCACATGGCCTAAAAACGCCACCTTCTCCAACCAAAACTCGCACTTGGAGAACTTCGCATAGAGCTGGTTCTCTCTCAATACCTGCAACACTGTCCTCAAGTGCACCTCGTGCTCCGCTTCCGACTTGGAATACACCAAAATGTCATCAATAAAAACGACGACGAACCTGTCCAAGTATTCGCGAAACACTCGGTTCATCAAGTCCATGAACATGGACGGCACGTTCGTCAACCCGAACGGCATCACCGAGAACTCAAAATGACCATATCTCGTACCAAACGCCGTCTTGGGTATGTCTTCATCACGAATCCGTAACTGATAATATCCGGACTTCAAGTCCAACTTGGAGTACACCACCGACCCCACCAACTGGTCGAAGAGATCGTCTATCCGAGGAATCGGATACTTATTCTTGATTGTCAATTTGTTCAACTCTCGGTAGTCTATGCACAAACGCATACTACCATCCTTTTTCTTTACGAATAACACCGGCGCACTCCACGGTGAAGAGCTGGGTCTGATATACCCTTGCTCCAAAAGCTCCTGCAACTGAACCTTGAGCTCGGCCAACTCCTTTGGTGCCATCCTAAATGGTGGACGTGACACCGGTCTAGCCTCGGGCACTAACTCGATGGAGAAATCAATCTCCCGCCGAGGAGGTGCTCCCAGTAGCTCCTCGGGAAAAACATCTCCAAACTCTGCCACCACGGGCACTTCCCCAAGAGACAGCGTGGAAAGGCTAACCTCCAACAACGCTACTAGAGCCACACCTCCCTGGTTAACAGCTCGCACTAGCTGAAGTGCCGAAACTAGGGAACAGACCACTCCATGCAGGCCTTCAAACTTGACTTCCGCTTGCCCCACGCCCCTCAGGGTTACCACCTTGGACAAGCAGTCGATACTGGCACGCTGCTCTGCTAGCCAGTCCATCCCCAAGATCACATCGAACTCGGACAATGGCAAGATCGCCGCTACCAACACGAAGTCGACCCCCTCAAGACTCCAACAAATCCAGCCTCTAGCCCTGGTAGTCAAAGACGACCCATTGGGCATGCGCACCTTCAACTCTGAGTCTGTTGAGAAGGACTCAACTCCAATCCTCCGGATGAAACTTTTCGCAAGGAAGGAGTGCGACGCTCCCGTATCGAAAAGTACCCTAGCGGGGTACCCTGATACCACTACAAAGCCTATACACATGCAACAAACATAAAAAGGCTTGAAAGGAAGAAATCCAAGGTGCAGGTTGAATTCTCGTACCTGTCACCACATCGGGTTGACGGATTGCTTCCTGCTGCCCAAGGTTGTAGGCCCTTGGCTGCACTGGTTGAAACCGGGAAGCACTCGACTCCGCCATATTCCCTTTCTCTGCGGCACTGGGGCCGGAGCGCACAGTCTGCTCCTGCCTTGGCTCTTGCTCAGCGCCCCCTTGGGTACAAAATCTTGCTATGTGGCCTGTCTTGCCACAACTGTAACACGTCTGCGGTCCCTTAGAGCGTGACCCTCCGGACGTCCAATTACTTTTCTCGCCCGACTAAAACGGGGAGGCTTCTTCTTCCATCGGCTCCCTTCCGCCTTTCCATGGGACTGAGCCGACTTCTTCTCTTCCCCCTGCTTGGGTGTGAAACCCTTTCGGCGCTGGGATCGCTCCATATCGCTCTCCAAAATTCGGGCCGCCTCCACCAATTCGTTGAAGCCCGCACGCTTCATCGATATGAGGGGTTGTCTTAGATTTTCCCTCAATCCATGGTAGAAGAGATTGTCCCTCTCTTCATCGTCCGTCATGGTCGTCCCCGCATAACGACCCAATCGAGTAAATTCCTGAACATACTCATCCACTGTCTTGTCTCGCTGCACAAGATGTAGAAACTGCCTCTGGAGGGCTAACCTTATTGATGCAGGAATGTACTTCTTCAGAAAGGCATTCCCAAATTCCTCGATGGACGGTGTGCGTCCTGGGAACTGCCAACCACTGTGGCTCACCCACCATAACTTGGCATCTCCTTCCAACATAAAGGCTGCGAACTCTGCCTTTTTCTCATCTGGCGCCTCTGCCGCCCTCAGAAGCTCCTGAATCCTAGCCCACCAATCCTCTGCATCTGTGGGCATGCCGATTCCCTTGAAGGTTGGAGGGTGGAAACTCAAAAAGTACTTCATTTGTCGGTCCCCATGCCCGACAACCACTCTCTCGGCCTGCGGCTCCGCCCGCCTGGCCTCCTCAACCTGCACGGTCGCTGCCGTGACCGGGGTAGCTGGAGTTGCTACCTGAGCAACGGGAGCTGCTACCTGTGCTGTCGCTGCAGCTTGGGCCGCCACCATCGCTTCTGCAAGCATACGACAGAAGTCGGCCGGTGTGACCCCCATCCCTAACGGACCTTGCGCAGTCGCACTACTTGCCGAGAGCTCTTCTCTTGGCCTCGAGGTCCCAGCCTCGTTGCTTGCACTCTAAACACAAGCAAGAAAACACAAATCAGTCTCTAATCGCAAGACTCGAACACCAGGACACTCATGATCCTGCGATACTCCTATGTGGATAACTTCTTATATGCGACTCGACTTATACTTTCGACCGCGAAACTTCTCACTGGAACGCGAACCTCCCTCTGATACCAAATTGTAACACCTCCCCTGTAAAGACCATATAATATGGGTCCGGCCAGGGCCCCACAACATACAGACACCACAGCTTTAGTATTAAAAGATGATATGAAACTACCCAAACTCAAAACTCCAGACATACACAGCGGAAACATAAAACTAAAAGACAGAAGTTATCCACTAACCATAGAGTATCGAAATGGCCTTAAGGCCTTACACAATATAAGTCCAAAAATATAAAAGTGCCAAGCACCCCTAGGCTACCTCGGCATGCAAGCCGGACATGATCAAACAACATCAACAAAACAAGGAAAAGAAATTAGACAAGCACAGCAACACTTCATGAGGCTTAGGGCTTTTCGCCCGGCGTGCTAGCTCCTGCATGCGATCCTTGCCCTGAAAGGATTTGAAGTAACGTGGGTCAGCAAAGGCTGACCTCTACTGTGTAACAAACACATCTCCTCCCGGCCGTCCCTAACGAACCCCGGGGTACCACTCCACCTGCAAGTTAACACTTCGTATACCAAAAGAGTATATATATTAAAGCGGTAAAACAGGCTTGGATGTCTCATACAACATACACGTTCTCTATGTTTTGCACAAAGTAAAAGGGGCCTACTATGCAACATGAATGCAACCCGGGTTTCACCCAAGGCACCCTAGCTCGTATGCATCTAGCACAACATCAAACATTGGGTACTTCCGTTTCCCCATTGGCTTAAAGCCGCAAACAAAAGGGAGACACCATGTCCCCAACGGCACACAGGCCATCACACGGAACCTTGCAATGGCCCCACCCGCACATGGGCCTTAAACCCCGGGCTTGCCCGCATATTCTGACTTCGCACGTCAGGGTTCCGTCTCACACTGACCGATTCTAAGAAGCCTTGCTGGACCCCACCCGCTCATGGCCACATTGCCTGGGCTTGCCCTCCGCTCGGCATTCTCGTCAGTCTCACGCAAGGGCTAGTCTCGCCGGGACACTTTCCCCACATGACTTGCGCGTCACGGGATAGCCAGCTGACCACGGAGACATAGCCGCGCCTTAGCACAGCACAAACAAAGGTTTCCCCCACCCCAATTGCCACTCGCACCGTGTCTTTCTCGTGCTCCAAGGAAACCATCTACCGCACAAAGCGGAGCTAACCTCGTCCGGTTCCGACTACGAGTACTCACTCAAATATAAGGGGGAAAACGCATACACACAACGGCGTATTGCCGCAACGGATTTTCTACCAAAGTTCGCTATGCAACATCACCGGGTCGGACTATCGTTCGCGACCACGGCTTCACCCATAATGCCTAATCCGCTAACGGAGCGGATCTCTAATGCAAGCATGCCGGGATGAACATACTCAACCCGGAGGTTCCTCTTGAACCGCTACACGAATCCCTCTCATTTGAGAGATTCAGCGCTCAAAACACGAAAGGAAGGGGATGTTATTCATGCATCCTAAATCCTAAAAACTGAGAGGAGAAGTGTCGTTACCTTCCGTCCCCTCTTCCTAGCCATGGAGAAGATTTGCTCGGTTGAACACCACCGCAATGCTCCCACCTTCGTGGATCTGAACTCCGCTCGCGAAACGGACCTCCGAAGCTTCGCCGGCGGCCGGAACTTGGCCTCCTTGCTCTCCCTTCTCTCTAGAACTTAGAGAGATAAAAGAAAATGGGGAATGAGGGTTTGGAACCCTATTCCCGGCCTTAAACCGCCCAGGGAGGCCCCCCACCGTTGGATCTTCCAAGGAAAAGAACGAACGACCACGATCGGAACCTAAATTAGAAAATCTGGACCGAACACGGGTTGCAACACGGCCGTGTGCCTGGCCGTGTTACCCATTCACCATCTCGATCGATTCGAAAACCAGCACATGGCTCCTGACACGGCCTTCGACACGGCCTTCGACACGGCCGTGTCGCGCTCCACACGGCCGTGTCGTGACCCATATCACGACACCCATTTGCAACATTTTCAGTTAGAGAAGTACACGGCCTCTGACACGGCCCCTGACATGCCCGTGTCACCTGGGACACGGCCGTGTACAGGCCCGTGTCATGCCCCGTGTGCAATGCCTCAGAAAGTTTCGAAACTACCCGATGCTACACGGTCTGGGACACGGCCGTGTGCCTGGCCGTGTTCCATACTCAACTATCGTCGACCTTAACATGGTCGACCACACGACCATCTCGACGCGGCCGACACGGCCTCCGACACGGCCGTGTCGGGACCCGTGTCACCTGCTCAAAAAAAATAGTCTTGGCCAAAAGCGATCCCCGTCGCTCCTACAATATTTTGGGGCGTTACACCTCCCTTGGAGTGCTTCTTCTCTGCCTTGTAGTAGTCCTCCTTGTGATGAAAGGAGGAGGAAGGTCTGCTCCTCCACTGCCTCCTCATCAATTTCTGAAGCTACCTAGAGAAGGCAGCAAAGTCTTTATCTGATATGCTGCCATCAGATGAGCTTGGTCCTGTGTTGTCTGAGTCAGCAGGCCTCTTTGGAGGAGAGGCAATCCTATCCTTGCTCCTCTTGGTGCAGTTTACTCTGAAGGCCAAAGACTTTTCCTTGTCCTGGGATTTGCTGATTGTCTCCTCCTCTTTCCTGGCAGCCAACTGCATCTTATAAGAGAGCAGCTTTACAAATAGAGTATGGGGAGGAGTATCAGCTAGCTTGTCCACCTCTCTGATGACACAAATTTTGGTGTCCCAGTCTCCAATGAGAGACCTGAGAAACTTATCATTCAGCTCATAATGGCTAAAGACCCTCCCATAGGTCTTCAGCTCATTCATTATCCGGAAGAATCTTTTGTAGCAGACAGCTATGCTCTCTCCCTTGGGCTGCATAAAGCCTCATACTCCTGGTTGATAATGGACTTCCTGTCATCTCTGACCTCTTTAGTTTCCTCCATGTATATCAAAAGAGTGTCCCATATCTCCTTGGAGGTCTGGCAGTGAACCAGATTGTTGGAACCCCAGTTTGGATTTGGGCTAGGTTCACTATTTGGTTTGTTGACCCAATATGTATAGCCTAGGGTCATTTATTAGTTATAGGGTTAAGGTTAGTCACATTAGGTTAGATTATTGAAACCTACCTTCAGAAGAATTAAGAGACTCAAGACTTTAGAGACAAGACAGCTTAAAGTTTGCAAAAAAAGTCGCTCGATGATAGCTGAACTCAGCTCGACGATCGTTGATCTCAGATTGATGAACTCAGAGTTCCTTCTCTGAGTTGAGATCGAAGAAAGTCTAGCTGAGATCGACGATCTCTTATCTCACATCAGAACTTCAGCTCGACGAAGGACTATCTCAGCTCGACGAACTTGGAGCTCAGGTTGGCAAGTACTTTTTCAGCTCGATGTTCTCGGAGCTCAGCTCAACGAAAGAGAATTCTCAGCTCGACGATCTTGGAGCTCAGTTCGACGAAAAATTTGCTGAGTTCGACTAATTTCTCCCAGGTTCAGTTTGACTAATTCTTTGATGATTTCAGTTCGACTAAGGCAGATGAATTTCAAATTATATTATAATATGTCTGTAATGCTCTGATAATTGATGCACAATATTCTTATGAATATAGCTGTTCCATAGCAGCATTAATTATGGTCTTCACAGTGTTATTACTTGACTTATTTTAGTGGGGCAGTTGGGGAAACTCATTAAAGAAAAATTCTAGTCGTTCAACTCCCAGAATTTCTGCAGTCAGTCAAGAAAAGGAATTCAAAATTCAAAGGCTAAAAACTACAAGGGATATATAAGGATTATCTTTTCAAGAAAGCAACAAGTTAGTTAGCTGTGACAAACAGAATAATTTACAGAAACTGAAAGAAGAACAGCTCTCATACAACTCAAGTTCTTCATCAGTTTTTGCTTCAGGGCTTTCAAGAGACAATCCATAAATATCTGTCTAAAAAGGTTCCTGAAGATTTTCAACCAATCTGAAGGCCTACACCCTGAGTAAAGCTTCAATTCTCCCGAACTATTCTACATCTCAGAGGGAGATTTGACAACAACAGCAATCCACTAGTCTTCTCAAAACATTGAGAAAGTGAAGACAATATCAAATATCTTTTTACTTTCCTGTATACAGGGTTTTAACTCCTATCAAAAGTTATCCCTTTGGTATTAAGTCTCTTGATCAAAAGACTTAGTTTGGTTTTTGAGCACCTGGTCAAAAGCTCAAAGGGTTGTTAGATCTCCCTTGAAAATAGATCTTGTGGTGATAGGGCACCTGAGCAAAAACCTGTGGTGGTAGGGCACCTGATCAAAAATCTGTAGTGGATTCCTACCAGGGTGGTAGAAGAGTGGATGTACCCAAGTTTTAGGGGAACCACTATAAAATCTTTGTGTCACCTGGTTGCTCTATTTATTATTTTTTGTGCTGTGATTTTCTGTGTTTTATTTCTGTCTATTTACATATAGATATCACTTATATTAATCCACTATAAAAATTAATCAAAAGATTTTTAATACTTTATTCACCACCCTCTAGAGTTAGTGTGATCTATCCCTTCACTTTCAATTAGTATTAGAGGGTAAAGTTATTTGGTTTCACAGGCTAACACCTGAACCAAAAGATCTTTGATATATCCCATATACTCTAGTGTCCTTTTATATCATGACACAAAATAAGGAGTACTCAAGCACCAGACCTCCAGTGTGCAATCTTAACAAGTTTGCAATTTAGAAGGCAAGGATTAAGATCTATATGAATTCAATTGATGAAGAAATTTATAATTCTATCTTGACAGATCCCCCACTACAAGTGACAACTACATCAGATACAACTACAGTTCCACCACCTAAGTGGACTGATGCTCATAAGAAAGGTAAGGGTTCTGATGCTAAGGTCATGAACATTCTAGCTCAAACTATGTCTGATGACATATTCCAGAAAGTGGCTGAATGCACATCAGCAAAATCCATTTGGGATTCTCTTAGCCAAATGGTAGCATGATCTGCTGATGAAAGGAAAGATAGGAGATCCCTTCTCATTTCACAATATGAGAATTTCAAGAAGGAAGAGTCAGAGTCAGTTATAGATATGTACAACAGACTCAGCCAGATTATTAATGAGCTAAAGAACTTGGACAAGAACATCTCATTAACAAAAATTAATGATAAGATTCTTATGTGCTTCCCCAGCACATGAGATTCTAGGATCTGGCCAATCAAGGAGGCCAGAAGCCTAAATGAGATTTCTACTGAGTCATTATTAGGCAAGCATAAGTCCTATGAGCAGCTTATCAAAATAAGGGAAGCAGTTGAAAAAAAGACTTCTACCTCAGGAAGGAAGGAGCAAAGTATTGCCTTCAAGGCATTTGAGGATTCAGAAGCGCTACCTGCCAATAAAGTGCTAATGAGTCTATTATCTAAAAGATTCTACAAAATGTCTAAGAAGGACTTTAGAAGAAGGTCAACCAGAAATGAGGACAAGCCAAGGTATGATAAGACTCCTACTAAGGAGATTGTTTGCTATGGATGTAAGAAGCCAGGACACATTCTCCCAGAATGTCCAAAGGCTCAAAAGAAGGACAAGAGAAAAGAGAAAGAGTCTAAGAAGCACTCTAACAAGCCATCCTCCAACAAATACAAGAAGAAGAAGGAGAAGGGATTTGTGGCTGAGACCTGGAGTGACTCAGAAGAAGAAAATTCATCTAGTTCTAGTGAGGATGAAGAAGAGGCAAAAGCTAGAGAGATCTATTTGATGGTAATTAATACATCATGCAGCCACTCAGGAGCTGAAGAATCAACAGCAGAATCTGAATCAGAAGAGGACCAGGTAATAGCTTCTTTTGATTTCACTTCTGATCAATTTAAAACTGAATTCAAACTCATATGCAATGATCTAATTAAATCTGAGAAGGAAATCAAACTTTTCAGAGAAAAACAAATTGAATATGACAATCTTCTATCTGAAAACATCAAACTGAAAGATGAATTAGACTTAGCTTTTGAACAAATTATTTCATTAAAAATTAAATTAAATGAGGCTAAAGAATTTGAAGAATCCCTTAATGGGAGAAGCATCAAATTAATGAATATCACAAACACAGTCAATGCCAGACTTAATGACAAACTGGACATGAGAGCTTCATTAAGTCAGCCTCCTCTTCTTAAGAAAAACATTCTTTCTACCCTGTTAAATTCATATTGGAAAAAGGCAAAGAAAAAAATACAAGATAACAACCAACAAATTGAAGTGTTTCAAAAAGCTAAACAAAAGAAAAAGAAAAAGAAAAAGAAAAAGAAAAATTTAATAAAAATAATGTTCAACATTTTTCGTCGAACCAAGATCGACGAAATATATATGGTTCGTCGAACTCAGATCGACAAACTATGAACACAGATTGTTTATATAACTATCCTTCTAACTGTGATCGACGAAATCTATATGGATCGTCAAACCATGATCGACTAAATTGGGGCGCAGAAAATGAATATTTTCATTCCCTGAGCAGAGTTCGACGAACTCATCCCTATTCGTCGAACGCAGATCGACGAACTTACTGCAATTCGTCGAACACAAGAAAATTATAACAGAAACCTAAATTCTTTTAGAAATTTTAATCAACCTAGATCTTTTATTAATCTCTTTACCCAGTGGATAATTCCACTTAGAAGATTTCACCCCTTAGGATATAAAGACCAACCAGAATTCTCTTTCATTTCAAGTTATAAATTTGAGTAGAATCAAGTACCCAAGGTTACCTAGGTCAAGAACACCTAATCTATTTTCATGTAGGTGATGGACTATCCTACCACAGAGCAACAATGGTACTTGGATAGTGGGTGTTCAAAACATATGACATGCAATAAGGAAAATCTAACTGATTACAAGTCAAAGCTTGGACCAAAGGTGATCTTTGGAGACTCCAACTATGGCCAAACAAAAGGATATAGGAATGTCAAAGTTGGAGCTGTTACCTTCAGGAAGGTAGCCTTTGTGAGTGGTCTCAAGCATAACCTGATATCCATAAGCCAATTATGTGATGAAGGTTATCAGGTATCATTTAATCAATCTTGTTGTATTATTATTTCTAATAACAACAAAATTGTTTTAACTGGACTTAGAGAAGACAACATATATGTAGTAAAATTTAAGTCTGTTATTTCAGAAATTTGTTTAATTAATCAAATTAGTAATACAAATGACTTATGACATAAAATACTAGGACATGTAAATTTAAGAAATATTGCTAAACTATCTAGGGATAACCTTGTTAGAGGATTGCCTTCTGGCCCCTACAAGAAGGAAAGTCTCTGCAAGGCTTGTCAATTAGGCAATCAAACTAAAAATAGTTTTAAATCAATCAATAAAAGTGTTTCACCAAGAATCTTATATTTGCTACATATTGATCTTTTTGGACCCATTGCTGTACAAAGTTTGGGAGGGAAATCATACACTTTAGTTATTGTAGATGACTTCTCTAGATTCACTTGGGTGTTCTTTCTGAGAAACAAGTCAGATAACTTTAAAGTTCTTACAGACTTTCTTAGGAGCATAAAGATTGAGTACTCTACTCCAGTTGCATTGATCAGAAGTGATCATGGTACTGAGTTTGAATATCTTCTTATGCAAAAATTATGTGAGAAGGAAGATATCAGACATTGCTTCTCTGCTCCTAGAACTCCTCAATGAAATGGGGGTAGCAGAAAGGAAAAATAGAACCCTTATTGAAGCTGCAGAGACATTGCTTGCAGATGCTTACTTTCCCTTATCCTTTTGGGCAGAGGCTGTAAGCACAACAAATTATGTTCTAAATAGAAGTTTAATACATAAACTTAAAGGTAAGACTCCCTATGAATTGCTTAAAAGGAAGCAACCTAAAATAGATTATTTTAGAGTATTTAGTTGTAGATGTTATATTCACAATAATAATAAGAAACATCTTAGAAAGTTTGAAGACAAAGCTGCAGAGAGAATTTTTCTTGGATATTCCCAAGTCAGCAAGGCTTATAGGGTTTTAACAAATCAAACTTAAAAATGGAAGAGTCTGTACATATAAATTTTGATGAAGCTAATATGTATTACAAGGAGAAGGATTCTTCTACTAGAGAGACATTGCAGGTACCCCTTCTGTGTGAGAAATTGGATTACTTAAACCTTACCCAAGAGGTTATATTGCATCCTTCTCCACAGATTGATGAAGAGAGTGAAGAAGAAATTGTTGGAACAGTTGAACCAACAACAACTAACATAATTCCACAAGAGGAATTAATTTCGCAAGCTGTTGATGAACTAACTCCTCCTACTGATCTTGTCATACTTAGAGATCATCCCATATCTCAAGTGATTGGATACATATCAGTTGGTATGCAAATAATGCATCAACTCAACCAAGATTTTATGCATGCTTGATTCATATCTCAGATTGAACATAAAAGATGCAGAGCAAGATCCCCACTGGATTATTACAATGCAAGAGGAGCTCAATCAATTTGAGAGATGCAGAGTTTGGGATTTAGTTCCAAGATCCAAAGACTACCCAGTCATTGGAACTAAATGGGTTTTCAGGAATAAGTTGGATGCTCAAGAAGCAATTGTAAGGAACAAAGTAAGATTGGTAGCTCAAGGCTATTCACAAGAGGAAGGAATTGATTATGGCCAGACCTTTGCCCCTGTTGCCAGGCTGGAGGCTATCAGAATATTTCTTGTATATGCAGCATACAAGAAATTCAAAGTCTACCAAATGAATGCCAAAAGTGCATTCCTTAATGGTGAAATCAAAGAGGAAGTCTATGTGGAGCAACCACCATGTTTTATCTCTTCAACTCATCCCTCTTTCGTTTTTAAGTTGCATACAGCTCTCTATGTTTTAAAGGAATCTCTAAGAGCTTGGTATAAGATCCTAACTAGCTTTTTTTAAAGCATAAGTTCACTAGGGGCATTGTAGATATGACTTTGTTTATTAGGCATCATAAAAATAAAATTTTACTAGTACAAATATATATAGATGACATCATATTTGGCTCTACTGATTCCAAACTATGCAAAAAGTTGTCTGACCTGATGCAATCCAAGTTTGAAATGAGTAGCATGGGTGAGCTTTCCTACTTCCTTGGTCTTCAAGTGAAGCAATCCCCTGATGAAATTTTCATCTCCCAATCCAAATATGATAAGGAGCTAATTAAGAGATTTGGGATGTCTGATGCCTCAGCTATGAAAACACCCATGAATTCCAATACTATAATTGATTCTAATGAACAGGGCAAACCAGTTGATCAGAAAACATATAGGGCTATTGTTGGGTCCTTATTGTATCTCACATCTAGTTGGCCAGACATAATGTTTGCTACAGGTCTTTGTGCTAGGTTCTAAGTGAACCCTAAAGAATCTCATCTTATTTTACTTAAAAGAATTTTGAGATATATAAAGGGTTGTCCAAATCTAGGACTCTGGTATCCAACTGAGTCAGAATTTGAATTAACTGGATTCTCAAATACTGACTTTGCTAGATGTAGAGTTGACAGGAAAAGCATATCAGGAACATGCCAGTTCCTTGGGGATAGGCTTGTGTCTTGGTTTTGTAAGAAACAGACATCTGTGTCAACTTCAACTGCTGAGCTGAATATATAGCAGCTGGCAACTGTTGTTCACAAATTTTGTGGATTCAAAACCAACTCCTGGATTATGGTTTCAATCTTAATAATTAAACTATATTTTGTGATAGTACCAATGCAATTTCCATTGCACAAAATCCAGTGCAACATAGTAGGACCAAACATATAGAAATTAGACATCATTTCATTAGAGATTGTGTAGACAAAAATAAAATTAATGTTGTCTTTATCTATACTGATTTACAAAGAGCAGACATCTTCACCAAACCATTGGATGAAAAGAAACATATTTTCTTCTTAAAATAGCTAGGCATGATTAATGGAGAATTTTAATTTGATTTCTGTCTGAGATCGAAGAATTGATCACCTTTCGTCGAACGGAGATCAACGATCTGTGAACTCTTCTTAAGATTTTTCGTTTAACGGAGATTGACGATCTGTGAACGCTTCTTGAGATTTTTTATCGAATGGAGATCAACGAAATCTCTTTGAGAAACATTTTCGTCGACCAGAGATCGACAATTTTGCTTCAAAAATAATTTCGTCGACCTGAGAATGACGAAATGTTTCCCCCTCTTCAAACTGAGATCGACGCTTTTTATTTCTTCATGAAATTTTTCGTCGACCTGAGTTCGAAGTTGTTATTTTGCGTAGGACGGAGTTCGCCATTTCACCTTCTGAAAACTTATAATAGGGTTTTCATCGAACTCCATCCCGCACTTTCCTGTTCTTTTGCACTTGATATTTTGTTCTTGCAGGTAATGGTGATTTCTGCGGCGACCCTCTCTGAAATGAAATTCGAAGCCGACTTCGACATTGACATCGATTCATTCAGCCACTCTGATCAAGTCTTCCAGAACATCCTACAACTGTTTGATACTCAGTAGTTAAGGAAACTCATGACAACAATGATTAAACTTCCAGTGACAGAGATCAAAGAATGGGTTTATACAACAAAGATTCTGGAAACTCTAGTTCTTATTGGAACGATTTCAGGACACCAGGTTCCTCTTTCTCTAGAACTTTTGACTAAAGTTTTTGAGTTTGTTAATGGTGAAGATGAAATAGATTTATCTAGCAGTGAATTTAATGAAATGCTAAAAAGGTTAGGTCATACTGAAGGAAACCCTAACCACCTCCTTAAGAAAAATCTATCAATAAAATATAGATTCTTGGAAGATATTGTTAGCAAAGTGTTGTTAGGAAAACACTCTGCTCATGATCATTTTACCAGGCACAATTTCAATTGATGTGTGCCTTGGTTAACAAGAAATCAGTGAACTATGAAGAAAGTCTGTTTAATTTGATTAAAAAGAAAATCAGTAAGAAGGATGTGAGTTTTGGAAGAGTTCTGGGAATCTTCCTCCAAGCAAAGGTTACAGAATTATTGGTTTCCCAGACCATTTTCATTAATGTCTCTAAGAGACTTACCTCTGCCCTATTTGGTAGATGGGAGAGGATTATCCTCAAGCCCTCTAGGGCCTCCTCCTCAAGGATTGCTTTAGAGGACACATGGGCTGAAATAACCACTTCTCCAACCCCAAAAGAAGCTCCTGCTCCTCCTCCATATCCATCTCATTCTATATTTCCTTCATCAAATCCACTAAAATTAGTGGAATGATATCTTGTCTGAAATTGGTACTTCATGTTCAATATTAGAACTTTTAGTCACTATAATAATTAAATAAATTATTTAATAAATAGGAAAATTGTGGATCTCTGGATTTAGGGCTTAAAGTTCATAATGGACCACCAATAATTATTATAGGAGTACTGGATAATTATTTGATGTACTTCCCATTTTACATGATATTTAACCTTGGTGGTCTGCATTTAGTAATTTTGGAAAGTTGTTCATTAATTTGTTTGAAACTTATTACTTCTTAATCACTTATGAGATTTGACCCAGAGCATTTATATGCTCTTGCAATCATGCTTGAATTTTTCCTTGAATTTTTGGAAATAATATTGCCCTACTTATCTATTTAAAAGAATTATTGCAAGTTACAATTGAAATAAAATTAGTGGCCTAAACCTTACTGAAAAATTAAGAGACCTTGGATCTTAGGTTAAATGTTTTATATTGGGTATAACATAAATTTGGAGGAATTTTATCTTGTCTAAATTTGGTACTTTCTGTTCAAACTTGGAGATTTTGGTCACCATGAAAAATTTAATAAATTATTAGATAAATAGGAAAAATTGTGAATCTATGGATTTGGGCAATAAAGGTCATAATGGACCACCAATAATTATTATAGGAGTACTGGATGATTATTTGATGTACTTTCCATTTTACATGACATTTAACCTTAGTGGTCTGCATATAGTAAATCTGCAAAAAATATGTTGGAGTATAAAGTTGGGCACATGAGTCGGGATTAGTGGTTGTAGGTTTGGATAATTTAGAATGAGTTCATCACTTGAGTTAGGATGAGTAAGGGGTTGGGTTTGGCTAAATGTTAGATGGTGCTCGGGATCGACGAAAGATCGTCTAATCCGTATGAGGAAGTGTCAAAATACTAGGGTTAGATCCAATGCAATAGTTAAAGGATATGAGATTGGGTATCAACCAATAAGAATAAGTGCCTTGCGAAAGGGAGCTTTGGGCTTCAGCCCATCGTAGCTCCCAGTGCCCTCGAGAGCCCTTCATTGGGAATACCTTGGGTAGTCCTGAGCTAAACCTAAGTCGTAGGCATAAAAAAATGAAGAGCAACTAGTAAGTTTAGGGTTTCACATTCTCACACCCCGATATCACGGGGAGATAGATTGGGTCACTCGGGCAGTAAGCCCAGTGGTTATGGTGATGGGCAAGTTAGTCCGGCGAGCTTTGGCTCGGTGACGGTTTGTGATGGGCAGGGTGGCCCGACGAGCTTTGTCTCGGTTGTTGATTGTTGACGGACGGGATAGTCCGGGGAGATTTGGCTCGGGTATTGATTATGACGGACGGGATAGTCCGGGGAGCTTTGGCTCGGTTTATGACGGCCGGGATAGTCCGGGGAGCTTTGGCTCGGTTGTTGGTTGGACTCATAACTATTGCATGTGCATAAAAGATATAAAGTGGTGGGTCTTCAGTATTGGAGGGTCGATGCACCGACGCCAATACACTGACTCGGCAAGTGTGGTTAGCACTTCGCCAACAGAAGTCCGGTGCGCCAGCCGACAAGAGTACGCAGGAGTCTGCTTTGTGCACCAAGCGTTGAGGCGTACGATAGGTCTGACCGGTAGTGCTTTACTGGTTTAGAGATGGGCGAGGCCCAACCCACCGCTTTCGTCTGCCACTATGGAGGTATCCTGGGAGGTAACGGCTCCGAAAGGGGGAACTAAAGGTCTGTGTACACAGAGTCGAGTGGGTGAGTTGCACTTGCATGTTCACATCATGGCATAATTGTATTTCATAGCATAACCATTGCATATAACCTGACATCTAATGTATAAGCGGTTTGGGACGCTCTATACATTAGGCCCTGCAAAACGACCCCTTGGCTCATAAGTTCGCGCGAGCGTGCTTATAAGTCAAGGTTCTCATTCAGTACTATATATTTAAGCCTGCTAGTAAAACTGACACCCTATTGTATAAATCGGTATGAGACTTTTTATACAATATGAGCCCAGCAAGAGATCCCTTAGCTTATGTGTAATCACATAAGTTAAGGTTACTTTCTTATTCAAATTTTTAATCATTATTACCATCTTTTATACCTTAGAACTGCTAGTTTTATTCTGCTGCCATCTGCTATTTGATATTCTCCACTTTCATGTCCTTCTTTCCTTTCTTCTCCCGCTCGGTGCTTAGAGTCATGGGGAGGGCGGGGGATAATAGGACTTAGTCTTTTAGACTAACGGTTTTCGAATCACATCATTTTAGGGGACCACATAGCCCAGCATGGAGGAGCAACCCCGGAGGTCGGCACGCTTGGAGATCGGATAGTCTAGTACCGGAGTCCAGACAGCAGGGACTGTGAGTCCCGACCACTAGTAGTTATATTAGTTTGCTTCCGCGATGAGCGATTTGTAGTGAGGACATGATGTACGGGCATAACCCGAGATTCAGTTATATATTTTACTGTGGACTCTCCCTTTGTGGAGCTTACTTATGATTCATGTGTTTTGTGGACTTGCTATATTATTTTCTACAGTTGTGATCGAATTGCCGGCAGGATCGACGTTTGGTAGTGACGACCTTTCCGGGTGCGAAGGTGTCACCTCAAGGCGGCGGTTCTGGGCCTAAGATCCTGGTGTTTTAAAAGAAAAACAAATGGGGGTCTTACAAGTGGTATTAGAGGGTAACCTCGATCAAAAAAAAGTAGCAGCCCACAAACCCTTGGTCACCCCCGCGCGAGTTTAGTTTGGGGACAAACTAAGCAGCGGAAGCAGTGGTGTGCCCATAAGGGAAATCATATGTAAAAGTCCACTTCTTCAACAAATGGAATTCTTCTTTGTAGCTTGAGGCAAACCCTGCCCCAGCAGGGAGCACCTCCGGCTGTAAAGACCTCATCTTATAATTCTTTAGTCAACGAGTTAGACTCAACCCATTAGGACACATGACTAACCACGATGACTTATAGTATGCCCTAGTTCGAAATAGACCCTGGGTATGAACTTGTTTAAGGTAAGGAGATACCCAAACAGAATAAAAGGAGGAGTTTAACATGAGAATGACAACCTAATAGATAAACTCAAGTGACCCTACGGTCCCTATCAAGGATTACTCGAATCAGTAGACTGCTTTAAGGAGAATTGAGACCAATAATCCATTAGCAGAATGGTAGAAGATAAGTAGTCTTAACCCTCGTACAGGTAACAAGATTTCTCGGAGACAACCACAAAAACAAACACCGAGGGTAGGATATGAATTCAAGTTCGGAAGATAACCATTTAGGATTGGGAACGTTTTGACCCTGGTAAGGTTGTCATAAATGCGACTCATAGAGTTTAAATATTGGAGTATATCAACAGATTTCAAGTTGGAACCCCAAGTCAAAGATTGATGCCCTAGGGATTGTGCACCTAGCTAGGAAAGCTATAACATGGTAATACAAAAGATACTTAGCCCAAGGAAGGTAGGGGCTTATCTTTTGTTTATTGGGGACTTGCCTTTTGTTTATTGCGTAAAGTAAGTTATTGACTTGGGTTTCCCTTAGACCTTATCTAGAAAATTTTGCATCGTGAATATGGTTAAATTTGAGTAAATTGTATTCGATGCTACTTGGGCGCATCCGTAGGGATAAGAATTTGATTGAGAAGTGGAGATTTTATAGAGCCGCTGTCTACCCGTACGAACGAGAAATATAATCACCTGAGGTATGGGGTACCTCAGAACATGTCTCCTAGGAGTGAGGAAAGGCGTCATGGTTTTTGTAATGCACGATGAGGTTCGTCAGTTGATGAAGGCTAAGTGCAAGAGTTTTCAGGGACATCTGATAAAATTGGAATGATACAGAGAAGATCTGGCCCATGCATGGAGTTTCACGGGTGCGTGGTCGGAGGAAAAAGCTCAGCCTTAGGTATATGGGCACTTACAGGATCCTGGAGCGGATCGGGCCCCTAGCTTATAGGCTGGAGTTGCCCCCAGAATTGGCAGGTTTACATGACGTGTTCCATGTTTCTACGCTTAGGAGGGCTCTACTACGCCCGGAGCAGCGGATTTCGACCACGGACGGGCCGGTAGATTCAGACCGGTCAGTTCACTTGGAGCCGGTTTGGATCGATGACAAAGGAGTACGGATCTTGCGCCGCAAGAAGATCCCCTTAGTCAAGGTTCTGTGGAGGAACCACGGTCAGGAGGAGCACACCTGGGAACTGCAGGACCTGATGAGGCAAAAATACCCGGAGTTGTTCAGTCAGGTATACCTCACCACATACTATAAATTACCTTCTTGTATTAAACCGGTAGGACTAGATAAGGGAAATTGAGAACATAGGCATGCACACTCTGTCAGGAAAAGTAGGGGCTAATCTTTTATTTATTGGGGGATTGCCCTCGTTTATTGAACAAGTAGTCGTTTCGACTCAATAGGAAAACCATATGGGATGTTACAAGTTTATTTCATTCCGGTAGAAATCCCCGTAAGCTTAACCTCAATTTCGGGGACGAAATTTTTGTTTTGTTTATTGGGATTTGTAACATCCCTCAGACAACTAGACCCCTAGAGATAGTTTTGTCATGACTAGGTCATGATAAAACCCTAGAAAGTCCATAAAGGCCAAGTGAGCCTAGGAATGAGGATGAGACCACTATGGTCTGCACATAGTAGATTTTTGAACCTTGTTTTAAGGTGATCATGGGGCTTCACCAAGACTCCAAGACCCCACCCATACCTTCATAACCCTAGTGAGGGGTCAATGGGTCACTAAGGACCCATGGAAGGCAGTCAAAGGGGCTAAGTTGACCAAAGTCAACTATAACCCTAATTGGGTCAAACTGACCTACACAAGGGTCAATTGCAGTCCCTTAGCCAAGTGGACCCCACACATACCCCATAACCCTAGTGATAGGCCAAAGGGTCACCAAGGACCCATTGGGACCAATCAAAAAGGCTAGGTTGACCAAAGTCAACTCTGGACCTAAAATGGTCAAAGTGCCCTAGTTAAGGGTCAAGTGACCTTCAAGGGCAATCCAACCCCCACCTTGTCCCTAGGGGAGGCCAATGGGTCACCAAGGACCCATTAAGTAAATCTCAAGGACCAAATTGACCTAAGTGGGCCCTAGTCCAAGGTTTGGTCAAGCTAGCCCAAATGGGCTAACTCAAGCTCAAGCCCATTTTAATTGGGCTAACCTTGTTTTGATGAGTGAAATGGACTTGTGGGCTGCCATTGGGTTAGGTAGGAGCCAAAATTCAGCTTGGTGTGTAGGAGAGAGAAAGATCCACCATGGAGGAGAGAGAAAGAGAAGGAAGAAAAGGGAGGAAGACTTTGGGCTCATCCTCCCCCTCCCCAACCACCTCCATTCATTGCTTTAGGACAAGGAAGGAAGCCCCAATTCAACCAACAAATCCTTGACTGGTTGGAGCCATGTTTTCTCCCCTACCCACCATAGCCGCCAAGCTTGACTTGGGACAAAAATGGCATAGAGGATTTCAGCCACCTAACTCCCCTCCTCTCCATTTTAAAAGCATCACTGGACTCCAAGGGTGATTTCCCACCACTTACTTGAAGGAGCCAAGCAGTTTCACTGCATAGTTGCAGAAGGCCGACCACCACCAGCCACCACCATGCCAATCCGACGATCAGCACGGCTTCAGCCACCCCCACAGGTCCTCCTCTACTCCTTGCATGGGAAGATCTTAGGAATCCTTAGGGCCGAGGTTCGGGCTCAATTGAGCTCGATCCAAATTTCATAATCATGGTTTTTCCATGAAAAATCATCTTGTTGGGTTTGCCGGAATAGTGCTCCCCGGCAGCCGTGCCGCCGCCTGGAGATAGCCACGACCACCATGAAGGTGTTGGCGGCGGTGGCCGGCAGGGGAGGTGGCCGGATCGCCGGCGGCAGCAGCTGGAAGATAGCCCAGGCGGGATGAATCCGGGCCGTCTGCTGGAGGTAGAAGATGACGGGATTCCGTCCGTTTGCGCCAAAATTCGTGCAGATAGATAAATATAAACTATAGCTTTTATGTATTATGATTTCATTTATG